>CM061538.1:346564044-347201881 GCA_030864215.1 Capsicum pubescens | reverse complement strand
ATCAAAAGCAATACATAAAATTTTATTTTCTATACCATAATATCCGACAATTTTAACAATAGAATCAGCAATAAATTGTCCAGTATGTTTACGATCTTCATCATATAAAAAAACAAGAATACGTTTTTGCATCACGAAATTACTATCCATCCAATAACAAGTAACGGTTAAATAATCATTTTTATTTACAGCACGACCAAGATCAGAAGTTAGGGACAATCTACATTGAATATTTTTTAACAATGTTGATAAATAAAAACAATATTGTGAATGGAGTCTAAAAATATCAGACCGACAAGTAGTTCTAGGAATACCATTAAACATAGGATTATAAATTGTTTGTATATAACGAATAAAGGCATCAGAAGAAGGAAAAATAAAAGGCCAACAACCCACAGCTACCATTTTAGCTATTTCTTCCCTGTCCCTCAATTTATTATACTTTTTCGCTACTTGACCGGTTGTTGGGTCCATTCTAGTTTGCGTTGACCCACCAACATCCCCACCACCTTTTGCAATATTTAACTCTCTTTTGTGATCTTCAGCTATATGTCTCATTAACGTACCCGTACCCCCTTGCTTGCCTCCACTTCTATGCTTATATATTTGTTGACAAATATTGCACTGCACCTCAATATCTGATATACGTTCAAAAAATTGCCATGCAATACTAGTTCTTTTACGAGGTTTTGGGGCACTGGGAGGATGGGAAGGGAGATTAACTGATTCAGATCTAACGTTAGCATCTCCTACTGCGGGTGTTTCAGCAATATTTTCATTATCTTCGTCTAAATTAACCGCATCTACTTCATTTTCTTCTTCTATACCGTAATTTTCCTGAGCTTCTACATAAGTCATATCGTGAGCACCTACATCTATTTCTTCCTCAAAAGGTGTACCAAGCGGTACCGGAGGCGAAGGCACACGGGTATATCTACTACTTGAACTACCTCTACCGCTAGTAATTCGCTTTTTACTACCACTACCGCTTCCGGGATAAAAAATTTTAACACCTTTAGTAGCGAGGTTTTTTAATTTATCCATAATATAAATTAAATTAAACTAAAAATATTCAAAATACACAAATATAATAAAATTAAATATTAAACAATTAATACAATAAATAAAAATTAAACGTAAGAGATGGAACGACAATACCAAATTTTGGAAGTATCCGAAGATTGCGACTTTAGAAACTTCCGCTCGTACTTTGTAAACGAAAAATTAAAAAATTAAAGTGAACACTTTAAGAAATTAAATATATTGAATATTTGAGAATTGAGAATTGAGATTTGAGAGAGAATGAGATTTGAGAGAGTGAAAAATTGTGTGAAAAATGATTTGAAGTTGTAGGGTATTTATAGATTTTTTTTGGGGATTAAAAAAAAAAATTTAAATTTTTTTTTTTTTTTTTTTTTACTAAATGGACCCAAACTAGCCGTTTGGACCCAAAAACGACTATATAGCCGTTGGGCCAACGGCTAGTTTGGCCCAAAATCCAAATTTTTTTTATTTTTTTTAAATTTTCCGGGCCGGTTAACCGGCGGGCCTGGATCGGGCCGGGTTAACCGGGCCCATTTTAACAAAATAACCGGCCCGGGACCTGGAACCCTAAAGCCCTAGGGCTTACCAGGCCGGGTCAGGCCGGCCCGTTTGACACCCCTAGAATGATTGCAACCCATGTGCCAGAGCTGATGTCGAAAGGTGTCAAAATTACACAATTAATAGTTGATTTAAGTGCTTAAAATAAATAACCTCGATTTTAATTGTGAAAGTAAAAGTTTTTGCCAAGTTGAGGGGGATGTAAATGTGTTTGGCGTAAAAGAAAATCTATGGAATATTTACGAGAATTTATTGTGTTAAGTGAGCCCACGGGAATTATAAATTCACTTCCCTCTGCTTGGGCAAATGGGCACATGTCAACATTCTGAAATTAAAGGACAATATTGATTGATTACGTCAAACACAAAATAAAATTTCTCCCCCTGCTTACGTGATTATAAATACCAAGCTTGTTAGTTGTTCAAGGCACCAAAAAATCAGAACACTTGAGATAGTTAAAAAAATAAAAAAAGCTCTAATTATTTGCAATGGCAACTACTGGATCATTTTTAATTTTAATTTTTATGATATTGGCAACTACTGGATCAGCATCCTCTGTGCTGGGGGAAATGGTGACAATTCTTAGCATTGATGGAGGTGGCATTAAAGGAATTATTCCGGCTACTGTTCTTGCTTTTCTTGAAGGCCAACTTCAGGTATCGTAAATACATAATAGACATTTAAATTGGATTCAATTGACAAATAAACACTCTAAATATAAAAATAAGCATTTAGACATTTCTAACTTAGTCTCAATTGACAACTATATACTTCGCGTAAAAATGGTAACTAACTAATGATGTAAAAAAGAAAAAGACTTTATATTATCGGTGACAAAATTTGCAAACTGCATTCTTCGTCCTAATATTTTTACGTTTAATTTAGTTTTACTCAAAATTTGTATAAACACATACATATGCATGCATGCAGATATATATATATACACCACACACATATACTTCCCACTTCCTACATTGATGGAGAGTGATTAAAAGTAACTCATCCTCTCTCTGCCAGAGGCGAACCCAGGATTTGAAGATAGGGGGAGCACCATTATCTTTAACATAATCATATCGATTATCAACTACACAATTTTTTTTGGTCAACATCAACTACACAATTTAACATATGAATCTTTTAAACTTAAAGATTATTAAAAAAAAAGGGGCAAAGTATAAACTTCAAAATGATCAAATGATATTAATTTAGAACTAATATAACAAAAGTAGATCATCCTTTTATACTAGACATCGACGTGTTTTCATATTCTGAAAATAGTCAATGATTACATCATTGCTTATATTTATAAATGTATCCTTCTCAATATAACAAACTAAACAATCACTTAAAAATGCATCACAATACTACTACGCAATTCATTCTTGATATGCTTCATGGATGAAAAAGCTCTCTCTACCGTTGCAGTGGCGACTGGTAAAATCAACGTTAACTTCACAAGTAAGTACACAAGAGAATAAGTCTCCACAAGATTTGCATTAACCAATGCTTCTGCCAAATCACCAATTCCTTTCAAATTAGAGAATATAGGATCACCACGCCGCATGTGTATAATAAAAGTATCAAGTTGGTAACTAAGCTCTCGAAGCTTTGATTCACCAAACTCATCCGGATAATGTTTGGCCAATATCATTATTTTTTCCTTATCAAAATTAGCAAAAGCATTCATTGGATTCAAGTTTGTCATACCAAGGAGCAAGTTACCACTCACAACATCAAAACGATTATTAAGCTCTTGAAGTTGCAAGTCAATTATAGCATAAAAAAACTCAACACGTAAGTGATGTGAGTAAGTAACATTAGAAGGCCTACGCTTTGACTTTCCGGGAAGATAAAAATCATCCATCTTAGGTACCAAAATGTCGTGTTTATCACAAAATACACCAACTTCATTCATTAGAGAATCCCATCCATCATCTCTCAACAATTGCAATCTTTTCTTAGTAATGTCAAGAAATATCATGGCATTGACAATATCTTGCTCTTTCCTTTGTAATGATGCACTTAGCTCATTGGACATCACCAATATCTTCAACATCAAGTGAATCAAGAAAGCAAATTCAAATTCATTGATCATACTAAAAAAAGTCCGGGCTTGTAATCTATCATTGGAATTCGAGCCTCCACATTTTATCGCATCAAGCACATGAACTATAGATGAAAATAAAATAATAAAGTTATCCAATGTTCTAAAATGTGAACCCCAACGAGTGTCACCTGGCCTTTGAAGTCCTCGTTCTTGATTTAATCCCTTTCCACTTTGAACTTCACCACTTTCTAGTAGTTGCTCCAACATTTCCGCATGATGGTCCCGAAGTTGATCTCGACGCTTAAATGATGCTCCTACCACATTCAACACATTACTAATAATAGCAAAAAAGTCATCTACGAGCAAATATTTTTTGACAACGGCTACAAGTGTCAATTGTAATTGGTGAACAAAACAATGAATACAATATGCCGAAGGAGTTTCTTGCAAAATCAAAGCTTTAAGATCATTCATCTCTCCTTGAATGTTACTAGCCCCATCATAGACTTGTCCACGTATTTTAGATGTACTTAAAGAATGTCTCATAAGCAAAGAACATATTGTTTCCTTCAACGTTTTTGCCGATGTATCACCAACGCTAACAATAGCAATAACTCGCTTATTCACTTTACCTTTTTTTGTTAACATACCTCAATGCAACGGCCATTTGTTCATGGTATGATATGTCTTTAGATTCATCAACTAAAATCCCAAAAAAATCTCCATCCAAATCATCAATTATAGCTTTCACGATTTCTTGTGCACAAGCACTCACAATATCTTTTTGAATTTTTGAAGAAGTCATCATAGCATTTTTTTGGAGCATGTTTTAAAATAATATTGTTCAAATCAGGAAGCATTTTTCCTAGCCATTCCAAAAGGCCTAGAAAAAGGCCTTTATTTTTGGAGGATTCACTTTCATCGTGACCTCAAAAAGACAATCCGAATTCCAAGAGGAAACTTGCCACGTTAGTTGAAGCCTCTAAACGAGTACGGTGCTCACTTCTTTTTTCAGATTGCTTGTTCAAAGCAACTTGAATTGATTGAGATTGATTTTCAAAATCTATCATCTTACTGAAACATCTTCTATGGACGCTATTTACTTCACCAACATGTAATTGGAAACGCTCCAAACTATGATTCCAAGCCTTAAAGCCGGGTTTTGTGAAAAAATCACCCGCATTGCCCTTTACATAATCATTTTTGAATAAATTGCAACACAAGCAAAACACAGTATCTTTCTTCACACTATACTCCATCCACCTAGAATATGAACCCTCATACCATGTCAAATTAAATCGACGCATTTTCGTTCCAACTCTAGTTTGAGCAAATTGAGAAAGAATCGGTTGACAAGGCCCTTGTTGAATATAGTGTTTTCTCACTTGATCTCGTATTGTAGAGTCATATTCATGAATTGATTTTCTTTTCCCGGGATCGGATTTAAGTGAATTCACATCAAACTCTTCTATAAGGCGAAGAGAATTATCTTTAAAACTAGAACTTGGTTGAGGAGAATAATATCTATCCATTTTAATTCACAAGAATCAATAACAAATTTCTACAAAATAAAAAATTCATCAAGAATATAAATAAAAATAATTATTTATTTATTTTTAATCAAATCCCATAAACTTAAATAGAAGCAAGAAAAAAAAAAAATTTACACACCAACTTTCAAGCAACAAGTAGATATTAAAAGTAATTAACATTACCAAAACTTGAATAAAAAAATAAAAAAAATGAAAGGAAGAAATGTGTACCTATTAGCAATTTAGCATCAAATGGAAAATTGCTCCTTTCACTTTCTTTGGGTACTATTAATTTGTAGGAGTTTGAAATTGGGGGATTTGGAGAAACAAAGGAGTTTGGAATTGGGGGATTTGGGGAAATACTTGGAAAATGGAAATTGGAATTTGGGGGAGAAATATGGGGCTTGGGATTGGGGAAAGTCAGATGAGGTGGCTGTCAGCTGCTTAAAATGAAAAAAAATTAAACGACTGCATCAGGAATCGAACACGCGACTTTGGGCCAAATGGAAGTCAACATTTGAGTTCCAAATCAGTACACTCACACAAATTTTATTTCTAAGGGTGCACAATTAAATATATTAACACTTTAGTAGGATATATATACGTATATATACAATTTTTTTAAGAAGTTACCGGGTGCACGTGCACCCTCGAGGAACTACGTGGGTCCGCCTTCCTTTTTTAAAACGGAATAATATGTACATTCAGGACAGTAAAATTAAAATTCTCTCTCTGCCTTTTTAAAACGGAAAAATATGTACATTCACAACAGTAAAAGGAAATGAGAGCGAAAAGAAAACTATTTTGTCAAGAACAAATAAAAGGTTTTCTCTCAATTCAAGTCAAGATTCACGGAGATGTATTCCTGATGGAATTACGGTATTTGTAGATTTACATGAAAATCATGCAGTTGCATGATCTTGATTAATTGATAGGATTTTTATGTTAGATTATTAGGTCGTAAAATCTATTAAATCCTTACATAACGTATGATTGTTTTTGAGTCAGGAACTGGACAACAATAAAGATGCAAGACTTGCAGATTACTTTGATGTGGTTGCAGGAACAAGTACAGGAGGCTTATTGGCTGCTATGATAAGCACTCCAAATGAAAATAATCGTCCCTTATTTGCTGCCAAAGATATTACGCCGTTTTACTTCACTCATGGCCCTCATATTTTTCCACCTGGGTACATATAATTTTTATATATTCTTAATAATTTTATTTTATGTTTAAAATGTATACCACTTATACATACGGGATCCTTTGGTATGTAGACTAAATTATTTAAGGATTATAGTCTTAGAATTATAATTTCTATACTAATTTATACCGTATGAGAGGTGGTATAAAATAATCTCATGTTGGAAGCGATTAGATGGGATATCCCAAGACTAAGTTTTTGATTAATGATGTAAATTAATCCCAATATAAATATACACCATCAACCAAATATGATAGTGTAAATTTAGTATTGACCCTTAACTATGAGATGACACATCTTATCTTGTGCACCAAATTCTAAAAAATAATTGAAGGCAACTACTTACAATGGTCAGTTGATAACCTTCGTCCAAAAAATATACTACGTATACAGAAATTATATAGTATACAGGCTAAAAAATATTTTTTACATGATATAGTAAATCTCTTAAATATCCTTAACGAGATTTCTGACTTTGCCACGGTATGCATGCAGTGGCTCCGATATACTTAAAGGCCCAAAATATGATGGAATATATTTTCACAAAATTCTTCGAGATGTGTTGGGAGAAACTCGTTTGGATCAGGCTTTGACAGAAGTCGCTATCACAGCCTTTGACATCAAGACCAATCAGCCAGTAATATTCACTAAGGCAGCGGTAAATCTTCTTTTCAATTTATTTGATAATATATGAAGAAGACTTTTGGGTCTGTGATATTAAACATAAAAATATGTTAACATATTACAACGTCCTTTAATCTTGTGGTTTTAAGCGTATTATGTGAAAAGTTAAAATTAAAAAGTTGCTAAAAAGGAAAAATATCATTGTTTTTTAAATGAACTTCAAAGAAAAGTATGCTAAACAAATTGAAACAAAAGAAGTACTCTATCCGTTCTTTTCTAGAGTCAAACGATATCAATTTTTATTAATATTTTAAGATGTATTTCTAAATCAAATTAAAAAAACAATTACAATTTATAGTACTTTTCATATAATTTTTGAATTTTTAAATTTTAATTTTAAAAAATTGCATTACTCTAATCTAATTTATCTTTAAAGATTAATTAAATTGACTCTCGAAAAACAAAACAGCTACTTAAAAAGGGAATAATGGAGGCGGTAATATTTAAGTGAAAACAATTATAGCTCCCCTTAATTAAGTCATTGACTAATTAGATTTTCTTTTCAATTTTTTAAACAAATGCAGTCAGCAAAGTCTCCTGAATTGGATGCTAAGATGTCAGACATATGTTATTCCACAGCAGCACCTCCAACTTATTTTCCTCCATATAACTTTACGACTAAAGATGGTAATGGAAATGAGTATCAATTCAATCTGGTTGATGGTGGTCTTGCTGCTGCCAGTCCGGTACCATTTATTTTGAATATGCATTTCTTTTTAAATTTCTATTAAAAGAACGAGAACACACACGTATACAACAAAATATATATTCAAAATTTGAACTAAAAAGCGTCTAATTTAAGCATGACTTAGTTTAAATAGCTAAATGATATATTCTTATAAGTTTAAAGAATATCTATGTATTAATTAATATTATAGGTGTGTTGCAATTTTTCCCATGTGTGCTTTCACTCTTTTGTTAGGAAGATCTCAGTGGAAATGCAGATCTAAGACAAATAAAAAATCAAAGTATCTTACCCAAATTTGAGCATTCCTTGTTATATAAATCTTTTTTCTCTTGAAAAACAAAAGGCCAGGTCTCTCATTAAATTTTTGCTTTATACTACGGATAGTATTTGGCTTCAGGCGATTGATAATATTGAGCTGCCCCTTGTATATATTAGCTAGTCGTTATAATTAATTAAGGAAAAACTATGTTTATAATCAAGCAATTTTATCATTAATATTAGATCTCTCGCTATTTTGAATTAATTACATAATAAGTATCTCATTTCTAAACAATTCTTGTTACATACAACTAAGAATCAGTCGTATTCCCCGAATACATGTGCATGTATCTGAGATACATGGATCTACTACGGCTTAGTCGTAACAGTCCAGATACATGTGAATTCATACGCATGTGTCTGAAATACGAGGATCTACTACAGCTGAATCATATATATATATATCTGGACGTTTATTTAGTGGTATGATATTTAATATTGAAAACTAATAGTTAAGAGAGTAATTATTAGTGAATTTTCTGTTGTTTACTCATAATTTGCATATGGGTTGACAGGCCTTAATAGCCCTTACTGCAGCAATGAGACATGCAACGGAAGGGGATTCAGCATACCGCTCAATTAGGTCATTGAACTTCAAAAATATTTTGATGATCTCATTAGGCACAGGTGATACTGCCGATTCTGATACTCCAGTATCAAACACAGCAGAAGAGGCAGCTAAATGGGGTGCTTCTGAGTGGATAAGGCATAACAATAGCAGCCCTTTAATTCAAGGGATATTTTCAGCAAGTTCATACTTGAATGATTATTACTTGGACACTGTCTTTCAGGCTCTTAATTCTGAAAAGAACTACCTCAGGATTCAAGTAAGGCCATCTCCTTCAACAATTTAGTAATTATTTTTACGTGTCACACTTTCTTTATGTTTGAAGTGGAGTCTTGGAGTAACTGGTAAAGTTGCGCTGCCATATGACTAGAAGGTCTCGGGTTGGAATTGTGGAAATAGCCTCTTGCAGAAATGTGGGGTAAGGCTACGTATTATAAACCCTTGTAGTTTGGCGCTTCCCCAGACCCCGTTCATAGTGGTAGCTTTAGTGTATCGAACTACCCTTTTGAATTACACTACAACTAGTATTTGCAAAACATGACCGAAGTATACATTACATATACACTCGAATGTATATAGTATGTATATGTTGTGTATAGGTCTAGTATTTTTATCTATACACGGTGTACATATCCTGTAAACTAGAGCGGTAGTTATTCAATATCTTTTACCATCTTGTTTTCTTCTCAAATCAAGGGTGCAAACTTCCTTCACCATTATTTAACCCCCTCCTTTTATTCTGTTCCTTTCTCTTATTTGTCTTATAGTTTCTAGTGAAATACATCACTAAAGCACATAAATTAACCTTAAATAATCAATTGTTCCTTATATGTAATGCCAGGAACATGGATTAACAGGTAGCACTATCATAATGGATAATGCTACAATTGCTAACATGAATTTATTGGTACAAGTTGGTGAAGAATTATTGAAGAAGCCAGTTTCCAAAACGAATCCTGAAACCAATGAGGAAGCTCTAAACAGGTAAAATGCATATATATACGTACCATCAGTTCTTTATCTATTTCGAGTATTATGTTTTGTTCGACTTTTAATAACGCTTACGTCTCTGTCGGTGCCTGAAAGAATTTTTTTTCCTTTCATATTATTACTATATCTCGTCTGTCAACGCTCATATAAGATTTTTGTAATTACTTTTAACCTATTTCACTGCTAATTATAATAGTTTATTCTTTGTAGGTTTGCTATATTACTCTCTGAAAGGAAGAAAAAAGGAGCAAACAAAGCGTCTCAGTAATTCATGGTCTCGTATTATTATGCTAAACAATAAGCGTTTGCAAAGTGTGTGATTGCTCGAATGTATTAAGCCAGTCAAGTCTTGTGATCGAGGGATAAATTTCAATAGAAATGTCTCTCTATGTAATATGCTTGGACTATGTAACCTTTTTGGTTGTGTTAAATAAATAATTAGCGCTTGCAAAGTGTGTGACTGCACGCGCGCATGTATTATGCCAGTCAGGTCTTGTTATCGAGGGATAAATGTCAATAGAAATGTCTCTCTATATAATATGCTTGGACTATGCAACCTTTTGATTGTGTTAAATAAATAATATTATTCGCCTAAGCAAGGAGTTAAAAAAGAAATACTATATATATATATATGTCTTCTAATGGGATAGAGTTAGTGTACAGCTCACGTATTCAGTCAAATTAATAGCTTTAGTCTGAATACAATATTTGTCTAAATAATTCTATTGAATATATATTAATTATTAACTTAAGACCTAGTAAATTAAAAAAAAACGAGAATTCTAAAACTTATAACTTCTAAATTCCGACTCTAGCTTTTTCGAAGCAAAGAAAAAACCGAATATTCTTATGTTAAAATATGCATTGGATCATGATGTCTATGTTGTAAGTAGAAATCATGTCAAACTTTAATAACATAAAACCTGGAGAAGATCTTCTTCTTTTAAAGCAACACCAATAACTATGGTAAGATTATAACTTTGAATTATTATTTGTAGGCATAATACATAAATATATATGCCGTTTAACTTGATTTCAAATCATATTTATGATCTACAACTTTGAGTGTGCACAAGTAGATATTTAAACTTGTAAAAAGTTGAACAAGTAGACACACACGTTCTATGTGGCATAATACACGTACGATGCCATGTAGGAAAAGAATTGGCCACGTAGGACGCCACATAAGACATATGCGTCTACTTGTTCAACTTTAAACTAGTTTAAGTACCTACATGTACACACCGAAAGTTGAAGGTTATAAATGTGATCAAAAACCAAATTAAAAGGCATGTTTATGTATTTTGCCTTATTTGTATATGTAAATACATCCATCTAAACAATTAATCTAGAGAGAGATATAAAGATGCACATGGTCCCCCACATTAAAAATTAACATCCCTCAACTAACCGGTAAAACTTACACGCACCCGGTGTATACACCAAGACAAAACATGCATGTCATGTGTTTGAATTTAAAGTTCATGTTACTTAACCATGATTAATCAACATGTATTTTACTCAATTTAATTATATAAACATGGTAAAGAACATTAGTTAGATGTATACACCGGGTGCGTGTAAATTTTTACCACTAACTACCCATGGCGAAGATAGAAGCATCCAGCCGGTTTAATTGAATCTAGTAACTTTTATGTAAATGATTTATTTATCTTGAAAAAAATCATACATATTAAATTATAAACCTCCTACTAATATGTAAAATTCTCGTTCAAAAATTTAAAACCTACAAAATTGAAATTCTGACTTTGTTTCAATTCACCGTAGATCTCCTCCTCCACCCCTTCCCCCCAAAAAATAAAAAAGAAATAGAGAGGAAAATATACTACTTAGAGGCATCATTATACAAAAGTTATGGGGTACCCCCTTTTCTCCATCATCGTTGATTTAAAATTAATGGTTATATGTCCCCGCCTAATTTAAGTATTATCGCTCTCTTAGGGGTCGTTTGGTGTAAGAGACTAAAACAAACAGTTTTGGAATAAAATAATAATCTCGAAATAAAATTTTTGGCACCTTGTTTGATTGTTAGTTCGAAATAACTTATCTCGGGATTAACAAATAGTAACAGGATAAGTTATCGCTTCCTTTGGATGGTATAAATAATTTCAATATAAATTATCTTGGAATAAAATCATAAAATGACAAAATTACCCCCCAGAATCTTTGATTATCACTTTTCACATGCACACGCAAGTGGATCTTATGCTCTTGCTCTTTTCGTTTTTCTACATCATGGATTGCAAGTCCTCTACACTACTAAAAAGTCCTGTTTTAACCATGCAACTTAGTAAGGGACGTCACTCACTAATCAAGATTTAGTGAGGGCTAAATAATGTAGTGAGGGACGCCCCTTGCTATATTACAAATATATATAACATTAATTTATAATTTAGTGAGGGACGACCCTTGATACGTGAAAATTAATAAAATTATAAATTAAATTTAAATATGCTGAGGGATATCCCTCGCTAAGTTAAATAAAAATTAATTTTGAGGGATATCCCTCCCAAAGTCCCTTGCTAATCTGGTAGTATTTTTAGTTTTTACTGCATCAAAACTCAATATTTCAATACAAAATCAACGTACAACCAACAAAACAATAAGAAAAATACTTACGAAATAATTCAAACATTGAAATTAAGCAACCAAACCTCATACATATTCACCTAACTTAAACAATATGCAACCCAAGTATCAAAAGAGTATGCAAAGAATCACCAAAATAATTTTTTTCAAACACTCCAAACTAATAAAATTCAAAACTAAAATAACAGTGCCACCTAATACTCCACACTCCACTATCATCATCAAAGCTAGGGGCGGAGAACGAGGAAGTTTGATCAAGGTATTTACTTGAGCCTTGAGTTCTTAATTGTCTGATGTTGCAACTCAAATGCACACGCAAGTGCACGTGATTGTACAAGTAATATAGTGACTTAGACAGTTAGATATCGTTCCCACGAGGACTAAGCAACTAGTAATTTAACCAACTTTTAGTTTTAGATAACGAGGTATTAAGTGTTGTAAAGTATCAAGATGATTGTGAAATTATGAATAAAAATGTAAATTAATAAATAAGAAATAACAAGTGTGACTAGAGCAAAGCAAACAACGGTCGTAAACAGTAATGATGAGAATTCCAGGGTTGAGGCATTTCGAACACTCCTACAAATCTCTATTCTTATCGTAGAATAATTGGTTATCGGGTTGTTTATTCGCCAGGTTTATGCTATGATTTTAGTCTCCCGACCTCAAATCTTCTATCTATTGAATATTATAACTACAACTCCTGCAGAGATACAACAATTCTTCTAGATTCATAAAATTATCTTCTTGCAATTGAACCAAGCAAGGTTTCTAAATATAATGCACACAAAAATCAATTTTATTGAATATACTTAAAACCTCATATTAAAATTTGGCGTAGGACTACCAAATTCGTTGAGTACCAAGGTAAACCAACAAGCCAGATATATGATATCCTTCACCTGAACGGATGAAGTTTTTGGACTTTTTATTGAAGGATATATCATGGATTTCCAAAAGTCGTGTTGTTAGGAGTCCGATATCTATCAAAATATTGCCCTCTAGCACCAAGAATAATAATTTTCAAAAGAGAGTAGTCAGAAATTCACTTTGTACTTTCCTCTCACATTGCTTGTTTTATTTGATTGTACTTTGAATTATCTTGTAAGACTTATGTAATAGTTTGAAATTGTTGTTTGTCAATGTTATTAAGCTTTAATAGCTTTGTTTGAAGAAATTTTCTTTTTCCCGTAAACAAGCATTATCCATTACCATTCGAGTAGTTGCAGCCCAAGCGAAAAAAATATCTCTGAAAAAAGAATTGGTTTTTTGGTAACATAACAAATTTATTTACTAAGGGCCAATGTACAAAGCAAAAAAGAAAAACAGGTTCTAGACAACCCCAGCCTTGTAACCACCTATCACCACACCTATGCTGAAGTATACAGAAAAGCTACAGTACTAAGGATAAAAATTCAATTGCATGACTGTCAAGTGGGCCGGGTCGGGCCAACTCAGAACCGGCCCGTATCATTTAACCGGTTTGTGGGCTGGGGCGGGTCCGGGTTGGGGTCTAAGTGGGCTGGACCGGGCTGGGCTCAACAGAAAAAAATTAAAAACAATCCTAACCCGGCCCACTTAACCCAACCCGGTCAAACAACCTAAACCCGATCAAAAATATAAAGAAAAAAACTTTTTTTCAATATACATTATATATACCCACCTATATACATTATAAATACGTTAAATAATATATATATAGTATATACTATATTAGAATTTAAAAAATATATACACATAGACACAATTACATATATATACGCACCATCCAATATATATGTACTACTTTAAAGTTTAAATAAAATATACTACAATATATATACATTACAATCTATATATATATAGTTATATACTAATTTATAAAACATATACACATGTATACGTTAAACATACACATCTATACTAATTTATAAAATATATACACATGTATACGTTAAATATACACGTCTATAGAAGATATATACACGTGTATACGCACCATTCAAGGTATATATACTACTAATAATAAAATATACTACAATATATATACATTACAATATATATAGATATAGTTATATACTAATTTATAAAACATATACACATGTATACGTTAAATATACACGTCTATAGAAGATATATACACATGTATTCACACCATTCAATGTATACGTACTACTTTAAATAAAATGTACCACAATATATATACATTACAATATATATAGATATAGTTATATACTAATTTATAAAACATATACACATGTATACGTTAAAAATACACGTCTATAGAAGATATATACACATGTATACGCACCATTCAATGTATATATACTACTACTAATAAAATATACTACAATAAATATACATTACAATATATATATATATATATATATATATATATATATATAGTTATATACTAATTTATAAAATATATACACATGTATACGTTAAATATACACGTGTATAGAATATATATACACGTGTATACACACCATTCAATGTATATATACTACTACTAATAAAATATACTACAATATATATACATTACAATTTATATAGATATAGTTATATACTAATTTATAAAACATATACACATGTATACGTTAAATATACACGTCTATAGAAGATATATACACATGTATACGCACCATTCAATGTATACGTACTACTTTAAATGAAATATACCACAATATATATACATTACAATATATATATATATATATATATATATATATATAGTTATATACTAATTTATAAAACATATACACATGTATACGTTAAATATACACGTCTATAGAAGATATATACACATGTATACGCACCATTCAATGTATACGTACTACTTTAAATAAAATATACCACAATATATATACATTACAATGTATATATCTATAGTTCTATACTAATTTATAAAACATATACACATGTATACGTTAAATATACACGTATATAGAAGATCTATACATATGTATACACACCATTCAATGTATATATACTACTACTAATAAAATATACTACAATATATATACATTACAATATATATAGATATAGTTATATACGAATTTATAAAACATATACACATGTATACGTTAAATATACACGTCTATAGAAGATCTATACATATGTATACACACCATTCAATGTATATATACTAATACTAATAAAATATACTACAATATATATACATTACAATATATATAGATATAGTTATATACTAATTTATAAAATATATACATATGTATACGTTAAATATACACGTCTATAGAAGATATATACACATGTATACACACCATTCAATGTATATATACTACTACTAATAAAATATACTACAATATATATACATTACAATATATATATATATATATATATATATATATATATATATATATATATATATATATATATATATATATATAGTTATATACTAATTTATAAAACATATACACATGTATACGTTAAATATACACGTGTATAGAAGATATATACACGTGTATACGCACCATTCAATGTATATATACTACTACTAATAAAATATACTACAATATATATACATTACAATATATATAGATATAGTTATATACTAATTTATAAAACATATACACATGTATACGTTAAATATACACGTCTATAGAAGATATATACACAAATATACAAAACATATGCTACTTAATATAATAAATTAATAATATTTGGTAGTAAATTAACAATATATTAGAAGTAAGTTTTTAATTTAAATTAGAAAACGAGAATTTCAATTTAAAAGTTTAAATCATTAAATGAAAAAAATATAAAAAGTAAGGACTAAGGAGTGAATGAATTTGGGAAATTTTATTGATTGCAAAATGATCCAAAATTTATAATTTACATGAATGAAAAATCTACAAATTATGCATCATTTTTTCCAACTCATTCATGTTAATATTAATGGGAACTTGCATAGGATAGTCGAAGTCAACGGGGGCAAAACCATGCGTTGGATTTGATTCTGCTGAGTTCTCCCGTGAAGACATAATTTCTTCAAGTTTCAGCTCGTCGCTCGGCTCCGGTTCCATTCCTTGGTTTCTTCTTTTCGCTCTAATCCAATCTCTGAGGCAAAGTAGAACATTCATTGCATTGCTTCCCAATGAGTGTCGATTGTCTCCAAGCTGTTGTCGTCCCTGACTAAAGGCGCTCTCTGATGCAACGGTTGACATTAGAACATTTAAGATATCTCTAGCTAATCTTGAAAGCACAGGATATTGTGTTTCATTACTCCTCCACCAATCCAACGTGTTGATCCTTCGTCTGCGATCCTCTTGCGGCGATCGAAGATAATATTTTAGCTCTTCCCGATAAGTTGATGTGTAAGCTCTCTCATTAACACTGTTCCAACAAGTTAAATCATAAAAGGAATCAGGAAAACCACTATGTGCCGGCCTTTTAGAAGGTGATGGCTCCTCGGGAGGATGAGGAGCGATAGTTGGAGTGATATTTGTAGGTACGACTAAATTAAATAAATCAGCATAGTGGTTATAAAATTTTTCTATGTATTCATTTGCATCACTCATAACCGCCCACAAATTAGGTTCCACTTGTTCAGAATCATTGTTAATATTTATTTCTAAGTTAGTATAAATAATAGTACTAAAGTGACACATATTATTATATTTCATGCACGGATTTAGCATAGCACCAACCAAGTAAATAGGGGGAATCGAAAAAAAATATTTTTTAAATTTCGTAAACATGCCACCAACAGTTTCTTTATAACCTTCTTTATTTTTATATTTTTTGAGAAAACCAGAAATATCGGTTATATATGCCAAAATATTACAAACAGTAGGATAATAAGCACCGAAAAATTCAACCGTAGCTACATAAAATTTTTCTAAAAACTTAACAAGATCATTAATTACAACCCAATCAGAATCACGTAGCATGCAATCAGCAGAATCAGCAAATGAACCGCAATGTTGGTAAAAAGCCAGTGTAATAGGAATTCTATATTTATAACAAGTTTTTAAAAAATCATACGTAGAATTCCATCTAATATCAATTTCCTCATGCATCAATATCGGTGTAAGTCCATTTTCTTGACATTTAACTTTAAATTCTCTAATTCTCGATCTACGATTATTTTCTTGAATAAAACCAACAACAAGACGAATTTTTTCAATATAAAGCTCAAAAAACTCAAGACCATCTTTTACAATTAAATTATATATATGACATGCACACTTAATATGAAAAATTTCAGGCAACGGCGGAGATAGCGTAGATTTTAATTTTTTTATAGCAGTCTTGTTGTTAGAAACATTATCAAAAGCAATACATAAAATTTTATTTTCGATACCATAATATCCGGCAACTTTAACAATAGAATCAGCAATAAAATGTCCAGAATGTTTACGATCTTCATCATATAAAAAGCAAGAATACGTTTTTGCATTACACAATTACTATCCATCCAGTGACAAGTAACGGTTAAATAATCATTTTTATTTACAGCACGACCAAGATCAGAAGTTAGGGACAATCTACATTGAATATTTTTTAACAATGTTGATAAATAAAAATAATATTGTGAATGAAGTTTAAAAATATTAGACCGACAAGTACTTCTACGAATACCATTAAACATAGGATTATAAATTGCTTGTATATAATGAATAAAGGCATCAGAAGAAGGAAAACTAAAAGGAAAACAACCCACAACTACAATTTTAGCTATTTCTTCTCGGTCCCTCAATTTATTATACTTCTTCGTTACATGACCGGTTGCTGGGTCCATTCTAGTTTGCGTTGGCCCACCTACATCCCCACTACCTCGTGCAATATTTAACTCTCTTTCGTGAGCTTCACCTATATGTCTCATTAACGTACCTGTACCCCCTTGCTTGCCTCCGCTTCTATGCTTTTATATTTGTTGACAAATATTGCATTGCACCTCAGTATCTGATATACGTTCAAAAAATTGCCATGCAACACTAGTTGTTTTAAGTGGTCTTGGGGCACGGGGAGGACGGGGAGGGAGATTAACCGATTCATAACTAACGTTAGCATTACCTACTGCGGGTGTCTCACCAATATTTTCATTATCTTCGTCTAAATTAACCGCATCTACTTCATTTTCTTCTTCTATACTGTAATTTTTCTGAGCTTCTACATAATCCATATCGTGAGCACCTACACCTATTTCTTCCTCAAAAGGTGTACCAAGCAGTACCGGAGGTGAAGGCACATGGGTATATCTACTACTTGAACTACCTCTACCGCTAGTAATTCGCTTTTTACTACCACTATCGTTTCCGGGACAAAATTTTTTAACACCTTTAGTAGCGAGATTTCTTAATTTATCCATAGTATAAATTAAATTTAAAAAATTTAAAATGCACAAATATAATAAAATTAAATAATTAATACAATAAATAAAAATTAAACGTAAGAGATGCAACGACAATACCAAATTTTGGAAGTATCTGAAGGTTGCGACTTTAGAAACTTCCGCTCATACTTTGTAAACGAAAAAATAAAAAATTAAAGTGAACACTTTAAGAAATTAAATATATTGAATATTTGAGAATTGAGAGAGAATGAGATTTGAGAGAGTGAAAAATTGTGTGAAAAATGATTTGAACGTGTGGGGTATTTATAGAATTTTTTTGGGGATTAAAAAATAATTTTTAATGTAATTCTTTTTTTTTTTTAAGAAATGGGCCCAAACTAGCCGTTTGGACCCAAAAACGGCTATATAGTCGTTGGGCCAACGGCTAGTTTGGTCCAAAACCCTAAAATTAAAAAATAAAAAGCATTCTGGGCCAGGTTAACCGGGCCCAAATTAAAAAAATAACCGGCCCGGAACCCTAAAGCCCCAGGGCTTACCGAGCCGGGTCCTTTAAGTGGGCCGGATAGACCCGGCCCACTTGACAGGCTTCTGTACTATTGTTATTTTTTAAAGAAAGATGGGGCAGCGAAAAAGGGGTTAAAATGACTCTCAAAGAATTGAATAACTTTCAATAGGATTCAATGATTTTATTAAGCATTGAGGGGCTTTAAATAGCCAACGTTAAACAAAAATCAGTAACATCCAAAATTTAAACTAACTAAAATATCTCAACAAATCAAATAACTTAACTTAAATTCAAAATTCAAATTCATCCTAAATTAACTAACTTATTTTGCTATAAACTAGGGCAGTAACATAAAGCAATTTTCTAACACTCCTTCTTTTCTTTAGTTACCGCAATTTAAAAAAGTCGCTCCTCCTCAATTTCTACTTCTGTAAATTGTGCTTGAGGATTGTTTTTAAACTTGCACACTTTTGTAACATGACCTGCTTATTTGCAATTTCCACAGATTGCATTAGGTCTCCACCAACAAAAATTCTCCAAGTGTGTTTTCTTTTTGCAGTGTCTACAGAGAGGATAATTACCTTTTCCATTTTTGTTTTCTGCATAAAAAGCACTCTCAGTAACTTTGTCTTGTCTAAAGGCTCTTCTTTGCTCTTGTGCTTAAAAAACACTTATTAGTTCTTCAACAGAGATAGTAGAGAGATCTTTAGACTCTTCCAGAGATGAGATTTTAGACTCGAATCTCTCTGGAATTGTGACAAGAATTTTTTCTACTATTCTGTTATCTTTGAAATCCTCGCCAAGTAACCTGATTTTACTGACAAGCAAAGAAATCTTTTCAGAATACTTAGTAATAGTTTCATCCTCTTGCATTCTAAGAAATTCAAAATCCGTTTTCAAATTCAAAATTTGCATTTGTCTAACTTGGTCACTTCCTTGATATTCTTTTTTTAGTTTTTCCCAAGCTTCATTTGCCGTCTCACAAGTAATGATTTTATAAAAAATCGAATCCGCAACTGAATTTTGAATTATAGTTTTGGCTTTGAATTTTTTGAGCTTCTCATCTAAATGAGATTTAATCTGAGCAATGGTAGGATTTTCAGTGAGTGGTTGTAATGGTGTAGCATCCGCTACAACTTCCCATAGATCATAGGCTTGAAGATATGATTTCATTTTCACTGACCAAATTTGGTAGTTTTCGCCAGTGAAAATTTTTGGGGCATTCAATGAGAGACTGCTGCTTGACATTTTTTTGGTTGAAAAATAGCCCTACGCTTTGAAAATAAGCACGGGTTGAAAAAAAATAGCCCTGACGGGTTAAAATGGAGCCCTGATGGGTTAAAAAGGTAGCCCTTACGGGTTGAAAATGGTATGGTAGCGCTTTGGAAGAACTCGCAGATCCCGTAAGATCAATGAGGCTTTTGATACCACTGTTGGTTTTTAAAAAAAAGATGGGGCAGCGAAAAAGGGGGTTAAAATGGCTCTCAAAGGATTGAATAACTTTCAATAGGATTCAATGGCATTCAATGATTTAATTAAGCATTGAGGGGCTTTAAATAGACAACATTAAACAAAAATCAGCAACATTCAAAATTTAAACTAACTAAAATATCTCAACAAATCAAACAACCTAACTTAAATTCAAAATTCAAATTCATTCTAAATTAACTAACTTATTTTGCTAAAAACTACTGCAATAACTTAAATCAATTTTCTTACACTCCTCCTTTGCTTTAGTTACCACAATTTAAAAAAGTCGCTCCTCCTCAATTTCTACTTCCGTAAATTGTGCTTGAGGATTGTTTTTAAGCTTGAACACTTTTGTAACATGACCTGCTTGTTTGCAATTTCCTCAGATTGCATCAGGACTCCGCCATAAAAAAATCTCCAAGTGTGTTTTCTTTTTGCAGTGTCTGCAGAGAGGATAATTACCTTTTCCTTTTTTATTTTCTGCATAAAAAGCACTCTCAGTAACTTTGTCTTGTCTGAAGGCTCTTCTTTGCTCTTGTGCTTGAAGATCACTTATTAGTTCTTCAACAGAGATAGTAGAGAGATCTTTGGACTCTTCCATAGATGAGATTTTAGATTTGAATCTCTCTGGAATTATCACAAGAATTTTTTCTACTATTCTGTTATCTTTGAAATCCTCGCCAAGTAACTTGATTTTACTGACAAGCAAAGAAATCTTTTCAGAATACTTAGCAATAGTTTCATCCTCTTGCATTCTACGAGATTCAAAATCCTTTTTCAAATTCAAAATTTGCATTCGTCTAACTCGGTCACTTCATTGATATTCTTTTTATAGTTTTTCCCAAGCTTCATTTTCCGTCTCAGAAGTAATGATTTTAGAAAAAATCAAATCCGCGACTGAATTTTGAATTACAGTTTTGGCTTTGAATTTTTTGAGCTTCTCATCTAAATGAGATTTAATCTGAGCAACGGTAGGATTTTCAGGGAGTGGTTGTAATGGTGTATCATCCGCTACAATTTCCCACAGATCATAGGCTTGAAGATATGATTTCATTTTCACTAACCAAATTTGGTAGTTTTCGACAGTGAAAATTTTTGGGGCATTCAATGAGAGACTACTGCTTGACATCTTTTTGGTTGAAAAATAGCCCTACGCTTAAAAAATAAGCACGGGTTGAAAAAAAGTAGGCCTGACGGGTTAAAATGGAGCCCTGGTGGGTTAAAAAGGTAGCCCTTATGTAACGCCCCGAAAATGGGTCCCGAGATGTCACACGGTGCTTAAGGCTACAAGTAGCCCCAAGCTAACCCTTTGAGCCTGCTATCACATATAAAGCTTACTTAAAGATAAATAAAGAAATCACTGGTACTCTCATATCATAATCATACGAAATAAGAAGGAAATACTTTGTCCGAATGGACACGATACTGATAATCTCAAAATACTGACAATCTGGTAAAAACTAGTGTAACGCCACGTAAAAGTCGTGCATGTGCTAGTCCCTAGTAGTGTACTCTTAGCCTTGAAAACTTGAAAATATTCTAAGTGTCAATGAGACTTAGTCTCATTTTTAGCTCTTAATCTTTGGGGATTTTATTTTTGACCTTCCCGACCTTCGATTTTAGATTTTCTTGTTGATTCATGATCGGGGAAGTTAAGGGTACGTCTCGGGTGAGTTTCGGGATTTTTATACTGGCTTAAGGGCGAGTTTGGGTTGACGAAACAGTGAGCCTCCATGATAGGCCCACGATGCCCTGCTTATCGCCTTACCTGGGAAGGGGCGAGGCGATAGGCTAGGCGGCGCCTGGCTATCGCGGTGCTCAAACCCGGGTGGCGCCTTGAATTCGCCTCAGGCCATTTTTTAGTTTCCTCCGAGAATTTAAGGGTGTTTTGGGTATTTTCAATTTCCCAATCATCTTAAACACGGGATTAAGCTCCCAAAAAACCATAATACACATACTTTCCCCAAAATTACTCAAGAACTCTTTCAAGGGTTTCAAAATAAAAACCCAAATTACTCAAGATTCAACCGTGAGTTTTAGAAGATAATTAGAGATCGGAATCCCCAGCCCGCAAGCTTCAAGAATCATCCATTACTTTCTAAATTAGAGGTACGTGGGGTTTTCCTAAAAATCTCATGGGCATAGAAATCATGTTTTAAGAAAAGGTGTTTTGGATTTATGATTTTATTCACGTTTTAGAAGCCTTGATGGTATTGTTTTGGCCTTTAGGACTTCCCCAAAGTGATTTGAAAAGTTATATATATATATATATGTATGTGGTTTGAGATGATATTTGAATTGAGAGCATGACTCACATGAAATCCCTCTCTTGATGTGATTGTTCCCATGTTTCACATGATATGGATTGTTTTAAAAATGCATCTTGACAAGCTTGCTACGAAGAGCCTTGGTTTATGAATATCTTGGTAATGAATCTTGATTTCAAAAGAGAGGGTTGTTTGTATTGATAAATGTTGAACATAATCATATGATGAAATGAGTTACAGGATTGTTTAAGGATTTCAGGACCCCCACATGCTTAGTGATATGATGATCATTGTTGCATAGTTTTGACTTATATTTTCGGAACATGAAATCTTTTGTACTATTTTTCATGCTTGGGTGGTCTGAATTATGTTTTAAAATGAAAGATCTTGCTTACTGCATTATGGCTCATAAACCAAGACTTGCAAGTCTTGGTCGATACCAATTCAGACAATGCCATAACAGACACAGACTAATACAGAACTCAGATTTTATCAGACTTCCATGTTTTAGAACTTCAAAATGATGCACATTCAAAAATCGCTAAAATAGGGCATAAAAAGATGTTAGGTGGTTCCCCGAAGAGGGAACGAGTTTAGATAACTCATTTTTAGAAATCATGATTTGCCGATCCGGGTATATTATATTACGCTGGCCTAGTGCCGTATGGCGTATCAGACTCAGACACTCCAACCCTTGCGGCACACTTGGGTTGGGGGCTTCCCCACCAAGTCAATAGCGGATTCCATATAGCCTGTGGAATATCAGACTTGTATGGGAGTCCCACATAACTCAGAAGTAATGCAAAGAATCTGTTTCCTTGTTGACTTTCAGAGAAGTGCCCATGTGTTTTTAACTATTTCATGCATGATTATTCAAACTTGCTCTCACTTATGTTTCATATTATAATTACATTATTTTGGATTGTTTTGCATACCAGTACATCTGTATTGACCCCCTCCCCCCTCCAACCTCTCAGGTTCTGAGGCACCGTCTAGGGGTTCAGATAACAGTAGATAAGTCGGACAGTAGAAGAGATTGTGCAGTGGTGAGCCTTCTATATTCCAGAAAGCCTAATGTCTTATATTTATTGATCATTCTACAGATTTGGTCTACTGGGGGGCTTGTCCCAGATTTTAGACATTATTGATTTGAGATTTAGTAGAGATTTCGTAGATTGAGTCAGATGTTATTTAGATGTTGTTAAACTGCAAATTTTCATCATTTTGTTAAATTCAGAATTGACCATGTTTCCGTCTCAGATTTTATTTTCGTATCTTTAAATCAGTTTATATGAATGTTGTGCATGATCACCAGACATAGAAGGGTGTACCGGACCTTTATGGTTTGGTATGCTCATCACGGCTAGGGCCCCGTTTTGGGTCGTGACAACTAGTCTGTCCAAGACTTTACCACTCAATGAACTAGAGATCCATTGGGACAGATCCCCAACTGACTCGAAATAGACTGAAAGCATTAAAAACATCTACTCCTGATAATGAAACATCTGAAGATAGGTCCTCGAACCATGAGGACTCACCACTATGGAGATGTAGATAAAGTGCTCGGGAATCACTGATAAGGTTGGTACTGATAACCTGAACCTACATGACGAGAAAACTATCACACAAACAAGTATGTGGGTCAGTACTTTGGGAATGTACTGAGTATATGGGGGTGCATGCAATATATGTAAAACAGTAATATCATAAGTTTTCAAATCATGCATGTCAACTGTAAAATTCTCATATAGCTTGATGAAATCTAAATTCTGAGATCATACATAAAGAATAGTAAATCATAAAAATCTGAATATTATGAGCCATTACACTTATTTCGAATATCAAAGTTTTTCTCTAGTTTTCAAATCAAATAAGCTTAGTGAAATTTGAAACATAGTCCACATAGTAAGCCTGTAGATCAAATCTTTTTTAAATCAGTAAACTGTGCTAAGAATGAGAGACATCTACTTGGGAGGTTCTTCTAACCGACATGTACACCATGTGAGCATCCATGATGTCCCACGACTAGCCCCCGTAAGGTTAGGTCTGTTCTACCCTTGCCATTGGAATAGGACAATCTATCTTAGTGATCACTATCTCAATTATCCATATATAGTGGAAGTAAATGTCTCAACCTACGATGGCACGTAGTTCTGGGGTATGAAACCGTAGTAACATAACCAACTCGGTGCTAAATACTACTCCCAATACTATGCTCAAAACTCTTCAAGAAAATCCACTTTAAACTAAATCTCATGATTTATAAAGAAATCAATTATGAAGTCTGTAGTATCATTCTGTAAAGTGGATTTCAAGGCTAATATGACCAAAAGGTCAAGTCTTTCTAAATCATTTCAAAATAGTCTAAACATGGGTGTATATAGCATATCAATTCTCAAAACATCAATCTTAATGAGGATTTAATAACCCATATATCAATGCTTAAGCAAAATATTTCAAAGTTCATGCTTTATCTCATAAACATGCATAATTTATATGGAAATCTAGAAATTTCAGCTTTTAGCATAACAGTAACACCAAACTCATGGAATTCATCTTCTAGGCATTTGAAAATATCATAATCTCTTGAAAAAAAACATAGGGTATAACTAAATATTTTGAATTTCATATTAAAGTATGTAAAATCATATATTTCCATAAAGTAATATAAATTTTGGGCACAAGAATGAAAGAATGTTCTTGTTCAAAACCCCACATACCTTAAACTTTAAGCATTGGATGAACTCTTGACTTCAGATTGCAATTCGCTAAACTAATGGGTTTTTCTCGTAGCCTTCGGAATTGGGAATCCAAATCTCAAAGAATTATTGAAAACTCACGGTTGAATCTTGAGATATTTGAAGTTTTAGGTTAAAACCCTAATAGATGTTCTTGAGTAATTTAGATGAACTATGATGGATTTTGGGATATTTGGAATTAAATCCCGTGTTAAGGAGGATAGAGGGGTGGAAAATCCCATTTCTGCCCTTAATGAGACGGGCTAAAATATGCAGAAATTCCCAGGCATGTAGCGGAGCATGCGTTGCATGCTCTATCCCATCAGACTGGAGAATGCGTCGAATGCTCCATCGCATGGTACGAAGGATGCGATGCACCTTGCGACGCATGCAAATCACATGGTTCTACTGTTTTGAAAACCAAACGCGTCCCAAATGAGGTCCAAATATTCTGAAACTCACCCGAGATGTACTCTTAACTTGCCCGATCGCAATGCAACAAAAAAATCAAGAAACGGAGGTCGGGAAGGTCATGAAATAATTCAACGGAAGATTAAAGGCTCAAAATAAACTAAGTGTTGAAACTCTTAGCTAAATTCTAAGTGTTAAGCTTCTTGTGTCTTGTTTTGAAGGCTTTAATGACTAGGAATCTTTATGGGGTCTTACAATATCTCCCACTTGGGAACATTCGTCCTCGAATGTCGTTATATAGGCTAAGAATACAGAGAAAACTAGGGATTCATATCTGAAACTTTTTTCTAAACTTACTCTACTTCAATCTAAATTTTTGGGTACTTTATAGAATGCATAAAGTCATAAAAGGTATAGCTATACAACTGTAACTTTATTAGAAAAGGGACTGAATTAAGAAAGATTGGTACCTTCGGCTTGATTTGAGCTTGCGGAAAATAGGTGTGGGTACTTGGATCGCATATTTGCCTCGGTTTCCCAAGTAGTACCCTCAACTGACTGATTTCGCCACAAAACTTTGACCAAGGGAACTTCTTTGTTCCTTAGTCTACGGACTTAGCAACCTAGGATTTTAACAGGAATCTCATCAAATGAAAGACTGTTCTGAACATCAGCACTTTTCCAAAGATCTACAAGAACAGAAACACCAATATGCTTCTTAAGCATAGAAACATGAAAGATCGGATGAACAACTAAAAACTCTACAGGAAACTCAACCTCATAAGCTACTTTCTCAACACGAATAAGGACTCTGTAAGGGAAAACATAACAGGGACTAAGATTCCCCTTCTTCCCAAACCTTTTCACCCCTTTCATAGGTGAAATTGTTAGATACACCAAGTCACCAACTTCGAACTCAAGGTCTCCCCTTCTCATATTTGCATATGACTTTTGGAGACTCTGAGCTGTCTTCAACCTTTGTCTAATCAATCTCACCTTCTCCATTGCTTCGAATACTGCCTCAGGTCCAATCATAGTTGCTTCACCTACTTCGAACCAACCTATGGGTGACCTACATCTTCTACCATACAAGGATTCAAATGGTGCCATCTTGATACTAGAGTGATAACTATTATTATACGCAAACTCTATTAATGGAAAATGCTCATTCCAACTCCCCTTGAAATCTAGAGCACATGCTCTCAACATATCTTACAAAGTTTGGATAGTCCTTTAATCCTGACCATCAGTCTGCGGATGAAAAACAGAACTCATATAAACTTAGGTACCAAGACCCTTTTGAAATGCCCTCCAAAACTGAGAAGTAAACTGAGTACCCCTATACGAAATGATAGACAAGGGAAATCCATGCAATCTAACTAGCTCTCGAATATACAATCTAGCATAGTCCTCAGCTATATACAATGTATGCATAGGCAATAAATACACTGACTTATTTAGACTGTCTACAACAATCCAGATAGAATCATGATGGTGTCGGGAAAGAGGTAAACCAGTCACAAAATCCATATTTATCTCTTCCGACTTCCAAGTGGGTATACCAAACTCCTGCATCTTACCACCAGGACTTTTTTGATCTACCTTAACCTGTTGGTAAGTTGCACACATAGATATAAACTCAGCTATATCCTTCTTCATTCCGCTCCACCAATAGATTTCCCGCGAGTCGCGGTACATCTTGGTAGCGCCGGAATGAATTAAATATCGCGCGCCATGTGCTTCAGCCATAATTCTCTGCCTCAGATCATCAACACACGGAACACACAATCTACCCTACAATCTGAACTCACCATCTCCCCCTTGGGAGAAAACCTCTACCTTTCGGTCCTTTACTGACTCCTTCAGTCTGACCAAACTAGGATTCCTATCTTGTTTCTCCTTTACTTTCTAAACTAAAGAGGATTTGGAACTACTCTGCACCAAAATATTCCCCTCAGCGAAATCAAGCAACCTAACACCCATTCTAGCCAAACAATGCACATCATGAGCCAACTTCTTCTTGTTCTCCTCTACATGCGCAACACTACCCATGGACAACCTGCTAAGAGAATCTTTCACTATATTGGCCTTGCCCGAATGCTACAACACACTTATATCATAATCTTTCAACAACTTTAACCACCTCCTCTTCCTGAGATTCAACTCCCTCTGAGTAAACATACACTGCAGACTCTTGTGGTCAGTAAACACATCAACATGAACACCATACAAATAGTGTCTCCAGATTTTCAGAGCAAACACAACAGCAACTAACTCAAGATCATGTGTTGGGTAATTCTTTTCATAGGGATTCAACTGTCTAGAGGCATAGGATATAACCTTACCTTTCTGTATCAAAAAACAACCCAAACCAACTCTAGAAGAATTGCAGTACACCACAAAACCATCAACACCATCAGGCAAAGTCAACATAGGGGCTGAAGTAAGTTGAGTCTTAAACTCCTGAAAACTCTTCTCACAAGAATCTGACCACAAGAACTTAACTTTCTTTTGGGCCAACCAGGTCATAAAAGATGCAATAGAAGAGAAACCTTCAATAAAATGGCGGTAATAGCCAACTAGACCCAAGAAACTTCTAATGTAAAATGGAGAGATAGGTATAGGCCAATTTCTTACAGCTTTTGTCTTTTGGGGATCAACTCTAATACATTCAGCTGAAATTATATGGCCCAGAATAGCAATTGACCTTAGCCAAAATTCACACTTGCCGAATTTGGAGAATAACTGGTGATTTCTAAGAGTTTGCAAGACAATTTGGACATGATATGCATGGTCGTTCTCACTATGGGAGTACACAAGGGTTGTAATGCCCCAATTATCTAAACCAGAACGCTACACAGTGCTCATGACCCCAAAGGACCACAAGCTAAACCATGACTGATATCTGTACCTGTATACTACATAATATATCATAAATAATGCAAAAACATGCACTGAAAGGCCATAAGGTTCAACTAAATAAAACACCTGATGACACAATGTCTAAAAACGGTATAACAATACCAAAAAAAATCTAAAATAACTGACTGACATGCTATAGTCTAAAAATCTCTAACTGTATGAATAAGGAGTAGATGGGACATGTCCCCAACTAACTCCAACTACTGAAATAAGCTAAAAATTGAAATAGTAATGAAATCATCATGTCCTCAAAATATGAGGACTTACTTTTAACTCTGACTGCTAAGAATGGAATCTACTACTAATTTGGAGCTCGTTCCTCTGAACCTATGGCATAAAATAAAACACCATAGCGCAAATACGTCAGTACGTCTAAATGCAAAGGGTTATATGCATGAACAATGCTGACTGATATGAACGTGAGAGTACATATATGCATAAGTAACTATAACTGAACCCGTGGTGATACTGACTACTGAGTTTGAATGCTGTAAACATGAGTTTACTGATACTGAGATACTGAATAGAGGAACAACTATTTCTGACAGTTTGAATTATGAAGAACTGGTCTGATTAACTGTGTCTAGTCTAACAGTCTTGAAATTGAATACTGATAGCGTGAGTTATGATGACTGATATAACTAATATGGCTGTGATGATCGACATAACCGATATAACTGATGCTGAGCGACTGTATCTGACAGTCTAAGTTCTAATGGAACTATCTGAGTTTCGTTCTGTATGGAATAACTAAATTTGAGATCAGTCCTATCTAGCGGGTGATCTTTGAGTATACTGATCATAAAGATAATTTGACTTAGTATAAGATCAGTCCTACCTAGTGGGTGATCTCTAACTTTGATGATACTGATACTAGTTGGCCATAGTTGAGATCAGTCCTATCTAATGGGTGATCTTGAAGTCTATTTATAATGATAAGTATTGACTGTATCTAACAGTACTAAATCTGTACTACTGAGCTGAGTTGACTGTGTCTGACAGTCCTAAATCTGTAACTGAAATTATGGGATGTATTTATCTAACCGACATGCCCCATGCTAAGCTAAATGGGGTCCAATCTCTACCCTGATTGGAAGGGTATCAGTACCGCACCACCAGTAAAGCCAACTTCTATGAAGTCAATCCTAATCTAGCGGGTGACCCCTGGGACCAGTCCTATACATATAAATGTGCTAATGGGTGATCCATGAGTACGTCAGTCCTATCTAATGGGTGACATCTCGTACCTATACTGGCTACATAGTTCTGGAACTTAGGGATTGCTTCTAGGGATCTCAGTCCTATTCTAGCAGGTGAGCCCCCATCCCTAGGTTCGCTTGGTGCTGAATCCTACTCCCATCTAAAAGACACTGAACTAATTAATTGAACTGAACTGAACTGATTAACTGAACTTACTGAGTTCCGTGACTGACGGAATACTACTGATATCTAATAGCTAACTGAGTTCATGAGATTACTGATCTTACTGAGTACTGAGTTCATGAGATTTCTAAGAGTACTAAATTATAGAGATTACTAAAGTTTACTGAGTACTGAGATTACTAAAATTAACTGAGATTAACAGAGATTACTGAACTACTGAGACTACTGAGATTTTTGAGTTTTCCTGAGTCACATGACTGACTGAAGTCTATAGATCATGGCTTGACTGAGAGTATCGTGATAACATGACATGGCTCTAGGCACACAACTATATTTTTCGGGTACGAGTACCCCCAGGACTCGATGGAAGGAAACTGACAAGACTTGACAATTCTTAAATACATAATCAAGATCAACAATTCATAATACACTAACTTGGGGATTTCATACAACACATGGTTATCATTGTCTTCTTCTTGAATAAGAATGCAAACATTCATAGTATAATTCCATACTTTAACATCATGAGCATTCTATCAACATATACATGTCACAACAATAACATGCGAACCATTTAAGCATGAGAGAGTAGTATGCATTTATCATATAGGTCATACTTTAGCTATTATTCATAAATTCTAGGCTCTTAAGCCTTTTATCAAACACCTTGCACGCACACTTATGGCATAGGCATATTCATCACATTAATGATTCAAACTACCCAAAATTCATATATTTCAATTTACATGTCATCCTAGTTTCATAAAATCACATAAAAATTCTAACTTGGGAGTTGTATAGCAATTAATCATAAAAACATAATCAACCCACAACATGACTTCATGATTCATAATTTAAAAGAGGGTTCTTGAACTTTATGGATGAAAGGGATCTATAAATCTACACTACGCATACCTTAGTTCTTGATTTTAGGAAGATTGATGGGCAGATTCTTGAATTTGAGTCTTGAATTTGGATCCCCTATTGAAACCCTAGCCTTTTTCTTGAGAAATTTTTGAGAGAAGATAGTGTATTTTGGTGTTTTTGAGCCTTAATCCCATGTTATTGAGTATATATACTAAGGCAAAATGACCAAAATACCCCTAAGAGCATGGAAGTGGAATGCTGAAAACTGGGCACGCACCGGACTTGCAAGGCTATGCCTGGCAATAGCGGTGGAGTTTTCCGGGTGACCCCTGGTAATAACGGTGGAGTTTCCTGGGCGACGCTTGGAAATATCTGTGCTCTAACCTGGGCGACGTGGGCTTATCGCCCTGAGCTACTGATTTGGAAACCAAAACATGCCCTTACGCTATCCAAAAAAATCCAAAACTTACCCGGGATGTACTACGACCTTTCCCCATCGCAACGCAACTTGAAAATCCAAAAACGAAGGTCGGGAAGGTCGTCAAATAAATCACCAAAGTTTGGAGGATTAAAATAAGACTAAGTGTTGAACACCTAGCAAAATTTTCTAAGTGTTGGAACCTTTCATGGAGCTTTACGAGCTGAATTTGACCCGCGATTTTATGGGGTATTACCAGAATATCATCTATGAAAACTATAACAAACATATCAAGATATTGTTTGAACACTCGATTCATGAGGTCCATGAAAGTTGCGGGAGCATTAGTTAGCCCGAAAGACATAAAAAGAAACGTAAAATGACCATAATGGGTTCGAAAGTCTGTCTTCGGAATATCACACTCCTTAACTTTGAGTTTATGATAGCTAGATCTATGGTCTATCTTAGAAAATTAACTTTCACATTGCAACTGGTCAAACAGGTCATCTATTCTCGGACGAGGGTACTTGTTTTTTATAGTGACTTTATTAAGCTGACGATAGTCAATGCACATACGCAAAGAACCGTCCTTCTTTCACACGAATAGAACATGTGCGCCCCAAAGAGAGACACTGGGCCTTATGAAACCTTTATCTAGAAGATCTTGGAGTTTCTCTTTCAACTCCTTAAGTTCTACGGGTTCCATATGGTAAGGAGGGATAAAAATAGGCTGAGTGTCGAGAAGAAGATCCATCCTAAATTCTATTTCCCTATCGGGAGGTACCCCTGGGAGATATTTCAGAAAAACATCAGGAAACTCATTAACAATATTAAATGACTGGATAGTTAGGGCCTATGACTTAGTGTCTTTAACTCTAACTAAATGATAGATGCAACCTTTGGAGATTAACTTTATGGCCTTAAGATATGAAATAAAATGGCTTTTGGGAGACACTGAACTCCCGGACCACTCAAAAACTGGTTCATCAGGGAACTGAAACTTAACCACATAGGTACGACAGTCTATAGATGCATAACAAGAGTAAAGCAAGTCCATACCTAGAATAAGATCAAAATTAACCATATCTAACTATATCAGATCAACAAATATGACTCTATGAAGAACAGAAATAGGACACTTTTATACACCTATTTAGCAACAATAGACTCACCCACTGGGTTGGAAAATAGAATAGGCTATGGAATAATCTCAGGATTCATTCCAAAATTTATAACAACCAGTGGTATCACATAAGAAAAACTTGACCCAGGTCCAACAACACGTAATATCAAAGTGAAATACATGGAGCATACCAGTTACAACATCGGGGGAATCCTCATGCTCCTGGAAAGATGGTAAGGCATAGAATCTGTTTAGGCGCTGACCGCCAGTAGTGCTAGATGAAGCGCCCTAAGAAGGGGCTGGATGGTCTACGGGAGCTGGAGAACTAGCAGTCTGAATCTGAGGGAAAACATCACGGTTCCCCTGCCTAGAATGTGGGTAATTTCTAATACCGTGAACCTCCTATCTATAACCATATCAACCATTTTGTCCCCACAAACATCTATCTCTGTGGTCCTTACTACACTTGGCGCATGGAGGACAATTAGGTCGGTTACCCACCGTGTTTTGGGAACTGGACATTGTCGATCTATTTCCCTATTCCTTCATGCCTCCTGGTGTGGGATCACTAGTGGATGAAGGCATTGTCATAGATGAATAACTCTAGAACTGAAGGTGGTTCCCTCCATGGGACCTAGCCTGACCATACGCATGCTGCTCGGATCTGGATCTCTTGTTCCTCCTTACTCTATCTCTTTTCCTGATCTTATCTGATTTGATTTGATGGGCATGTAACATCATCCTAGAAAGATCCATATCCCTATTCAACATAGTTGTCCTGCACTCTTTCACCACCAAACTAGACACTCATGTCACAAACTTACTTATACTAGTCCGAGTGTCAGCAATCAAATTTGGAGCATACTTGGCCAACTGATTAAACTTAAGACAGTACTCCTTAACAGTCATGGAGACTTGTCTCAATTTCATAAACTCTTCAATCTTTGCTTCCCTCATCTCGAGCGGGAAGAACTTATCCAGTAATACATCCGAAACACTAGACAAGTCATAGGGGTAGCATCATCTCCTCTACTCTTCTTTCATGCAACCACCCAGTCATAAGAAAGATCTTTCAACGTGTAAGATGCCATCTCAACACTTTCTTCCTCGGACACATGCATCACCAGCGTGATCTTTCTTACCTCTTCAAGATACAACAGAGTGTCCTCACTTTTCTTAGACCCATAGAACTCTGGCAGATTCATCCGCATAAAATCATGAATCCTAGCAGCAGCTAAATCACCTCCCTGCTGAGGTGGAACTGCAGCCTTATTATTAGCCTGAACATTAGCAGTGATTTCCTGGGCTACCGCTTGAAAAGCTGCCCAAAACTCAGCATGAGAGACATTTGAATTCAAGGTATCAACTGGATGGGGTTGTGCATTATTGTTTCTATGGACATTCGATCTTCGGGGAGGCCTTTTTGAAATAAGAGAACACAAATTAATAGCTAAGAGAGTGTAATACCCCGCATGTTTCTAAGCTAGGAAGTGAATAAGTTTTCCTATGTATGAAACCTCCTATCCTATGAGTAGAATTTTAGTGCATGACTTACAATGAATATCCTAGTGATATCCTATGAGTCGCTTAGAGTGATGCAAGCTAAGAGTTTTTCAATCCATCAAATCTTAGTGTTCGATTTTGTAAGGGTCATCTTTAAATAAGAATAACGTGATTGATATGTGATATTTTGGCAGATTTATAACCACCAAATTGTAGATAATTGAATTAGCTTTCCAATGATATCAATTTCATCAAAATCCGACACCCGAGCAAGGATTTATGGCCTTTCAAAGTAGAATGCGTCGCCTAACCAATCACACATGGCCACTGGAAAACGTAGGCAATATCATATGCAGCGCCTATGTAAAGCATAGGCGATATCATATGCGGCACCTATGTAAAGCATAGGTGATATCATATGTGGCGCCTATGTAAATCATAGGCGATATCATATGCGGCGCCTATGTAGATATAGGCGATATCATATGCGGAGCCTATGTATGATTTCAGCCATGAAAACACTTAGTTTTTGAGTTATTTTGAGGGTAGTTAAGTCTTTTAACACTACTTACATGTCCCTAAACCTAACCTCATGAAATTTATAGCTTCTAAATATATTACAACCCTATTAACATCTCAAAGTTCATTATCCAAGAGCACCATAGGAGAAAAACAACTAGGGTTACACAATCAAGCTTGAAGATCAAATTTCAAGGAAATTCCTCCGTCAATCATCAAGAACCTCCCTTCCAAGGTATGCGTAGTGTTCATCCACAGATTTATTTCATCCGTGGAGTTCAAGAATCAATCTTTAAAATACAAAAGCTTGGTTAGTTGTGGTGATATGATCATACCCATGTTGATGCTTGTTTGTTTTGCTATATAATAGTATCGTGACTGTACATCTCATGAAAATTATGTTGTTAGTTTAAAAACATGATCTTTAGGTGGATTGATATAATGCAAGTATGAAATCCACTTATGCCTTAAAGAATGCATGCAAGGTGTTCGATAAAATGCCTAGTTTTTTAGAACTTCATATTTAAATGATTTCATGATATCTAAATAACAAGTTCATGTTAGCCATACACTCCAATATGAATTTCCATGCAAATTATGTGTTGTTATTGTTGTGGTACAAAGCATGTCTGATAACGGAGATATAAATTATGTACACAAAATATATCCATGCTTTTCCTATCATGTTTGAAATGTTGAATAAATACATGAAGTATACTATCCCCTCCTTATGATATTGTGAATTGTGGACTCAAATCTTGTGATCAAGTCATGTCATGTGTGTCAGTTTCATCCTATCGAGTCCTGGGGGTATTCGTACCCAAAAACTATAGCTGTGTGCCTAGAGCCATGTCATGTTTCACGATATCCGAACTCAAGCTATGATTTCATAGACTTCAGTCAGTCATGTGACTTAGGACAACCTCATGATCTCATTCAGTTGTCAGATATCAGTAACATTTCGCCAGTCAATGGAATTCAGTAAGATTAAGTCATGTATAGTCAGTTATTCATGTCCAGTCCCTCCAGATGGGAGTAGAGGTTAGCACCGAGTGAACCCAAGGATGGGAACTCACTCGCCAATTCAGGGTGTGATTCTTAGAAGCAGTCCATGTGTTCCAGAACTACGTAGCCAGTGTAGGTTGAGACATCTTAACTTGTCAGATTAGGGTTGATGAGGTGGTTTAACCTGTCAGTTTAGGGTTCCCACCGTTCTCATTGAGTACCTTCCAGATAAGGGTCACTCACAAGCTGTCTTTACCCGTGGCACGATATTGACACCCCTCCAGTCGGGGCAGAGATTGGAACCCAGCTTAGCCATAACAGCATACACGGGGCATGTCGGTTAAACACTACCTCCCACAGTTTCAGTATCAGTCTCAGTAAAAGAACTCAGGGCATTCTTCAGATTTCAGTATGTACAGGACTGTCAGATACAGTTGTCCATGTTATCATCTTGCAGTATCAGTCATGATAGTTATCAGTAAACCATGTATTAGCTTTCAGGTCTTGCTATCACGCATTCACGGTCCCAATTTCTATATATGTATGTTTGCACTCCCACGTTCATATTAGTCAGTCAGTGTTGATCATGCATGAAACCCTTTATGTTCAGCCTACCTTCCTCGTATAGTCAGTACTCCAGTTGTACTGATGCATTTTCACTATGGTGCTTTCTTTTCATGTTACACCATAGGTTCCGAGATACGAGCTCCAGCCCAACAGTAGCGATAGCATTCCAGTCGCAGAGACACAATGATTCCTTATTGATTCGAGGACAATATGATTTGATACATTTATTTATTTCTTCAGTTCAGGGTTACGGAGTTAGTTGGAGACATGTTTCTTCAACTCCTTATTCAGATAGTTTAGAGGCTTTCAGATATATGTTCAGATTTACGTTTAGACTTAGCTTTCAGATTGAGTTATTCTGAGTATTTTCACCCACATGGATGTTATGATTTTCAGACATAGTTTTATTTAGTTGAACCCCATGTCCTTACATTTTTACATATTCCACATTATTATGTCATGATTTGCAGTATACAGGTACAAATATCAGTCATGGGTTAGCTTGTGGTCCCTCGGGGTCATGAGCACTGTGTAGCGTTCTGGTTCAGCAAATCGGGGCATTACAAACTTGATATCAGAGCCTAAGGTTCAATAGAGTCCTAGGAAGTCTGAAAGCCACATCTATTAGAGTCTTGTACATGGGTGTATTGCGTGCCACATTTATGTACATGAGTCTATAAGATGTTTTAGGAACAGTCCTTTTTCTTCAGTATTCATGTCATGCTAGTGAGAATACTCACAAGTTAAACTCTCAGTCTAATCCATTCTTCTCTTATCTGAGACCATGGCCCCAAAGAGAAGAAACCAGTCATCTCCTCAGCCCAAAGATCCTTTGATTGAACATGTTTCCTATGCGGAGTTTAGAGCCGTATTTACCAGACTTGATCAGTCTGTGGCTCCACAGAATGAATGGCCACCAGTTAATCTGGCCAATCTAGTGGCCAATCCCATATAATCTAGGGTTCGGGACTTCACCTGGATGAACCCTCCATCTTTCCATGGGTCTAAGTCTGATGAGGACCCTCAGGAGTTCATTGACCAAGTCCAGAAGGTCATTGACATCATGGGTGTTACTTCTATTGAGAGTGTCGAGTTAGCCGCCTACCAGTTATAGGATGTTGCTCATGATTGGTACAAACAGTGGAAGTCTGAGAGTTTAGATGATACAGGCCCTATCGAGTGGTAGGAATTTGTCATGGCCTTCTTAGACAGATTCTTTCCCCAAGAGCTGAGGGAAGCCAAAGTTCTTAAGTTCATCAACCTCAGGCATGGGAATATGATGGTTAGGGAGTATTCTCTCAGATTTACTCAGCTAGCCAGGTATGCTCTTCATGTGGTTGCAGACAATAGGGCTAAGATGAGCAAGTTCGTGTCAGGGTTCAAAGATAGCGTGGTAAATGAGTGTAAGTCTACGATGCTGATCGGTGATATGACCTTAGCCCGACTCATGACCCATGCCCAGCAAGTAGAAGAGCAGAAGGTTAAGACTAGGGAGAGGTAGAACAAGAGAGCAAGTTCAGGTAACTTCAACTTTGCTCACCCCAAGTCAGATGGAGAAAACCGTTCACATTTTTTCTCCAAGTCAGCCGTTACAGCCCCTTTCTCTACCATCACTCCAGTACCAAAGTTCAGAGACGACAACAAAGACAAAGAGCCAGGCTATAAATCTCAGGGCAGTGTTAGCAGTGCCCGAACGAATCCCCTTTGTCAGACTTATGGTAAGAACCACAAGGGCATTGGAATAGCCGATAGTGATGTCTGTTTTGGTTGTGGCAAGCCAGGCCACAGGATTAGGGAGTGTACGCAGTCAAGTCTTCAGGGTCAGCAAAATCATTCTGCAGCTCAGTCCGGTTTCTCAAACTAGCAGGGTGCCGTTTCCAGTGCTACCAGTGGGCAACGCCCAAAAAGACTCTATGCTCTTCAGTCCTGGCAGGATCAGAAAAATTCTCCTGATGTCATTACTGGTACGTTACAGATTTTCCTTGTCCATGTTTATGCTTTGCTAGACCTAGGTGCATCCTTGTATTTTGTTACTCCATACATAGCAGGCGATTTTGGAATCATTCCTGAAATTCTAGTAGAGCCCTTTTCAGTCTCTACCCCAGTGGGTAAAACCATCATAGCCCGGCGGGTATACAAGAACTACCCGGTTATGATATCTCAGAAATCCACGTCAGCAGATTTAGTTAAGTTAGAGATGACTGATTTTGATGTCATTCTCGGCATGGATTGGCTTCATTCCTTCTATGCCACAGTCGACTGCAAAAATAGGATAGTTCAATTTCAGTTCCCGAATGAGCCCATCCTAGAGTGGAAGGGTAGCATTTCAGCGTTCAGGGGTCAACTTGGTTCCTACCTTCGGGCAAGGAAAATGATTTCTAAGGGTTGTGTGTATCATCTCGTGCATATTAAAGATTCCAGTTCTGAATCTCCCAGTCTTGAAACAGTCCCAGTTGTTAATGAATACTCAGATATTTTTCCCGAAGATCTTCCAGGCATTCCTCCCGAAAGGGAAATAGACTTCGGCATAGACCTTCTTCCGGGTACTCAACCTATTTCTATTCTACCATATAGAATGGCACCAGCAGAACTCAAAGAACTGAAAGATCAGTTGAAGGATCTCTTATATAAGGGATTCATCAGACCCAGCATTTCCCCATGGGGTGCGCCACTATTATTCATGCGCAAGAAAGACGGTTCTCTCAGGATATGTCTTGATTACCGTCAACTCAACAAGGTTATGATCAAGAACAAATATCCTCTTCCCAAGATTGATGATCTATTCGACCAACTTTAGGGTGCCAGTTACTTCTCCAAGATAGACCTCAAATCAGGCTATCATCAGCTCAGAGTTAGAGAATGTGACATTCCATAGATAGTTTTCCGTAGTCGGTATGGTCACTTCAAATTTTTAGTCATGTCATTTGGTCTTACCAATGCCCCTGCATATTTCATGGATTTGATGAAACGTGTGTTCAAGTAGTACTTGGACAAGTTTGTCATAGTCTTTATAGATGATATTCTGATCTATTCTCGCACAGAGCGTGATCATAAAGACCATCTCAGGATTGTTCTTCAGACTCTCGGATCACCAGTTATTCGCTAAGTTCAGCAAGTGCAAATTTTGGCTAATATCAATAGCATTTCTTGGCCATATTGTTTCCGGTGATGGCATTAGAGTAGATCCTCAGAAAACCGAGGTAGTAAGAAACTGGCCCAGACCCGTATCTCCATCAGATATTAGGAGTTTCTTGGGTTTGGCTGGCTATTACAGACAGTTTGTCGAGAGATTTTCTTCTATTGCATCTCCCATGTCCAGATTGACTCAGAAGAAGATTAAGTTTCAGTGGTCAGATTCATGCGAGAAGAGCTTTCAAGAGTTGAAAACTCGACTTACCTCAGCTCTAGTTCTAGCTCTTCCAGATGGTTCTGACGGTTTTGTAGTCTATTGTGATACATCCAGAGTAGGTTTAGGTTGTGTCCTCATGCAGCATGGTAAGGTCATAGCCTACGCCTCCAGATAGTTAAGGCCACATGAGAAGAATTATCCTACTCATGATCTTGAGTTAGCAGCGGTAGTTTTTGCCTTGAATATTTGGAGGCATTATCTCTATGGAGTTCATTTAGATGTTTTCACAAACCATAAAAGCCTTCAGTATGTATTTTTCCAGAAAGATCTCAATCTTCGTCAAAGAAGGTGGTTAGAGCTCTTAAAGGATTATGACATGAGTGTTCTTTATCATCTGGGCAAGGCTAATGTTGTGGTCGACGCTCTCAGTAGACTCTCCATGGGTAGTATTTCTCACGTTGAGGGTAGCAAGAAAAAAATAGCTCAGGAGATCCATCAGCTTTCTAGACTAGGCATTCGCTTAGTCGATTCTTCAGAGGGTGGTGTATGTGTTCACATTAGTTCAGAGTCATCTCTAGTTTCTGAGGTGAAAGAGAAGAAAGAAAGGGATCCTATCCTTGTCAAGCTCAAAGAGTCAGTTCAGAATTAGAAAGTTGAGGTTTTCTCCCAAGGGGGAGATAGTGTTCTTCGTTGTTAGGGTCGTCTATGTGTTCCACGTGTAGATGAATTAAGGCAGCGAATTCTTGCAGAAGCATATGATGCGTGATACCCTATTCATCCAGGGTCCACTAAGATGTACCGCGATATGTAGGAGACCTATTGGTGGAGTGGGATGAAATAAGATGTTGCAAAGTTTGTGGCTAGGTGCTCTATATGTCAGCAGGTTAAGATAGAGCATCAGAAACCTAGTGGTTCCATGCAAGAGTTCACCATTCCTACTTGGAAGTGGGAAGAAGTGAACATGGACTTCGTGACGGGTTTGCCTAGAACTCATCATCAGCATGATTCAGTCTGGGTCATTATAGATAGAATGACCAAGTCAGCTCATTTCCTTTTTATTCGTACTTCTTATTTCACCGAGGATTATGCCAAACTCTATATCAGGGAGTTAGTCAGGTTACACGGTGTTCCACTATCTATCATATCAGACATAGGTACCCAGTTCACCTCTCACTTTTGGAAAGCATTCCAAAAGGGTCTTGGTACCCAAGTCCATCTCAGCACAGGGTTTCATCCTCAGACAGATATTCAAGAAGAGAGGACCATTCAGACTCTTGAATATATGCTAAGGGCGTGTGTAATTGACTTCAAGGGAAGTTGGGATGACCACTTTCCTTTGATTGAGTTTGCATACAACAATAGCTATCATTCTAGTATTCAGATGGCTCCATTCGAAGCTCTCTATGGTAGGAGATGTTAGATCTCCGATTGGTTGGTTTGAAGTTAGTGAGGCCTCAGTCATAGGTCCTGACTTAGTATTCGACGCCTTAGAGAAAGTTCAGTTGATCAGAGAGAGACTCCGGGCTGCTCAGAGAAAATAGAAGTCCTATGCAAATATTCGTAGAAAGGATCTGGAGTTCGAGGTCAATGACTATGTATATCTTAAGCTATCTCCCATGAAGGAAGTGAAGAGGTTCGGCAAGAAAGGGAAACTCATTCCCCGGTATGTCGGTCCCTTCAGAATTCTCTGTCGCTTCAGCAAGGTAGCTTATGAGCTTGAGTTGCCTTCATATCTAGCCTCAGTCCATCCAGTCTTCCATGTATCTTTGCTCAAGAAGTGCATAGGTGACCCAACAGTTTTTGTCCCTATTCAGAGCATCGACATTTAGAACAGCCTCTCTTATGAAGAGATTCCAGTCCAAATCTTAGATTATCAGACTCGTAGATTGAGGAACAAAGAAGTCCCTCTAGTCAAGGTTCTTTGGCGAAATCAGTCTCATGAGGGAGCTACTTGGGAAGCAGAAGCAGATATACGTACCAAGTATCCTCACCTCTTTCCCACCAATTGAGATCAAGCTCAAGGTAACAGTTCTTCTTAAGCTTATTCAGTTTCATGTTCATGTTTCCGGTATAAACTTGGTACCTATTAACCGTTGCATACTGATGTTGGGTGTATTTACACGCCTAAACACCATAATTTACCCATGTTATAGCTAAGTTTTGAGGATAAAATATATAATTCCTGCACTTTTAGTCCATTTTCCTGTAAGTGAGCTAACCTATGTGATTAGCATGTTTTCAGGTATTAATGATGAAGATTTCAGCACTTTGTGGACCTTTGGGCAGCAAAGGAAAACTTCACAGAAGAGGGAAGGCAGCTTTTGGAAGCTTATGGACTGAATGTGACGCATGGAGAAATTGTCCCGGACAAAAGCAGTATTTTTAAATACTTAGGGGTGCAGTAGTAACTTAATAGGACTAGGACAAGGATGTTATAAAAACCTTATTTGCTGAATTTTTCAGCATTCATTCATTCATTATTGCTTTTCATAATTCAGTCGACACTTTTAGTATTATTCACGTTACAATTTCTGTAACTTTAGACAGAAAAAAACGCTACAAGAACGGCTAGAGAGGAAATCACGTCATTCTCATAGTGACGCCAATACATACCCATCGTGAGATTGTTATCGTTTTGGTATGATGATGATGATGTCTTCGTTGTTTTCCTTTACAATCATGAGTAGCTAATCTTCTCTGTTAGGGTTATGGAAGCCTTTTGATATACTATCTATTACTATGAGTTTGTGAATTCTTGATGCGTATGCTACTTATATTATTACTCTTTTTGTTTTAATTAAATTCTTGTGGTTTCAAACATATAGAATACGCCATTATATCATTAACTTGTTCGAGAGAAAAGTTACATGTTTGGAAAAGAGAGTGTGACAAGGAAATAGGGCTACCAACCCCTGTTTACACGTTAATGCCTTAACCGGATTAACCTCTTGGAGAGTTCGTACCATTAGTTATATGCTTTAAGCTCGAGAGAGTTAAAGTGAAATAATCCTTGATGGTTGAGAAACACTAGGATTTACCATTAGAATACGAATCTCTATAAGTGCATGCATGTCTGAATTTCGCATTACTCATAGTTAATAGATACGTAGAACTCATAAGGTGGACATAACCCTAACTTATTTTTCTGTGTGATTAAATCTTACTAAACAAAGCATTCTGTTGTTACTTTGATAGCATTAATTCACTCCACAATCCAATCCCCCCTTTTTAGTGGAATTTTCGATCAACAGTCTACTAATAATTGCAACACTTAGTGACCAAGTATTCCCTGTGGGATTCGACACCCAACCCAGTTGGGTTCTATATTTGACAGTGACCGCTTACACTCTTACGAGAGCTGTAGTTTGGGCGTTATCAAATTTTGGCGCCGTTGCCGGGGAATACAGTTGTCAACTAAGTTTGTGATAGTTAATAGACCCTTTGGTCTAAAATTCTTGAATTTTACTTTTTGTTTGTTGTATTTGTTTTGTTCAAGTTTTGTAGAGTGCATGCCAAATACACGAAGATCTGGTCAGCCATTATTACCCATAAATCCTGAACCACAACTTATTGGCAGAATGGATGCACAATGTGACATTGAAAGAAGGGCTTCTCAACAGGAGCATGCTAGATTAGCTGCGTTGGAAGCTGCTCAAGTGCATCAACAGAATATTGATAACCCAGGTCGGGCAACAAATACTGATGATGAGGACCTGGGTGATGATGAGTTACTTAATCCACGGCGTGCAGATGAGGTGGTAGCACCTGTGAACAGGATAGATCGTCAAGCTAGAATGAGACCTGAACGCCGAGCTGTGCAGGCTCCTTTTGATGATGATGATGATGATCTGGATGGAGCTGGTGCCACAGGGTCTATTATTCCTCCGCCCTTGGCTCTCGGAGCCAAGTTCAATATCACTAGCACCATGATTCAGCTATTGCAGCTCAAGGGATTATTTGGTAGACTTGCAGGCGATGATCCAAATATGCATCTGATTAATTTTATCTTAATATGCAAGGCGTTTGACAATCCAGGAGTTGGACAGAATGCAATTCGGCTGCGCTTATTTCCATTGTCTCTATCTGGAGAGGTAACTCTATGGTTGAACGGTCTAACTCCTGACTCTATTACTAATTGGAGGCAACTGAAAGATGCTTTCCTAGAAAGATTCTTTCCGCTATCCAAGAGGGCACAATTAAGAGATGAGATCAATAATTTTCGACAGCTTCCAACTGAAGCTCTCCACGAAACATGGGAGAGGTTCAAGAAGAAGCTCATGCGGTGCCCAAACCATCAGATGTCCAATATCCACTTGATGGAAATATTATACAGGGCTTTGAACTCGGTGACAAAGCCAGTGGTTGATAATGCTGCAGGTGGGTCATTCATGGACCTTACTTTTATTGAGGCAAGTGATATGCTAGATCGTATGACAAAGCAGAGTAGAGCTTGGCATACCAAGGATTCTGAGGTAGCAAGCTCTACTATATCTATTGGCATGACTGCAGAACAGAGACGAAGACAAGAGGAACGTGACCAGGATATGACTCACATAAAAATACAGATGGATCTTCTTACCAAGCACTTATTATCAGGAAAGACCGAAAAGGTTAAGGCCGTTGTATCACAGGGAAGACATAAATCCGACTCTGAGGAAGAAGCGAACTACTTGAATAATCAGGGGGTTTCCGAGGCAATGCCCAAGAAAACCAAGGTCGGAACTATTATGATTAATCTGGATACAAGGACCGCGATCAAGGTGGTTGGAAGAATAAGACTGACAGGAGTGGTTTGTATGTTCCTCCTGGAAACCGTGAGGCTGTGGCGTCTGGCTCTGGAAAGATGTCCATGGATGATATGATGGCTAAGCTGTTGAAAGGGGTAGAGGAAACCAATATGGGCGTTACTGAGGTAAAGAATGATTTGTCATCAATAAATCAATTGGTTGACTCGCATTCTACTGCAATAAAATAGATGGAGCAACAATTTAGTCAATTATCGGTGGCATTCAACCAAAGAAAGGCTAGCACGCTACCCAGTGACACTGTGCAAAACCCAAGGAATGACGGATCGTGTATGGCTATTACTACCCGAAGTGGTAAAGTGTTGGAAAATCCATCCAAAGGAAAGCAGGTGGTTGATGATATAGCAGAGAATGTTGATGAAACAGAGTTTGAAGATACCATAGAAGCTGAAGTAAGTGCTCATGATGTTACACCTAGACGTCACCAGCCTGAAAAGAGTGATAATTGGAAGCAAGATAAAAAGGAAGTGGTGGAGAAAACGATTCCTCTTCCACCACCACCTTTTCCTCAGAGACTGAAGAAGAAGGCTGATGACACTCCTGAAAAGATTGATAATCGGAAGCAAGATAAAGAGGAAGTGGTGGAGAAAACGATTTACCTTCCACCACCACCTTTTCCGCAGAGACTGAAGAAGAAAGCTGATGACACCAGGTTCAGTAAATTCATGACCATGTTGAAGCAGCTGACTATTAATGTTTCGTTGGTGGAGGCGCTGGAACAGATGCCTGGGTATGCTAAATTCATGAAGGACCTGTTGATAAAGAAGCGGGCAGCAAGTTATGAGCTGGCAGATAATGTTCATCATTGCAGTGCAATCGCTACAAGATCGCTAGTACAGAAGAAGGCAGATCCTGGTGCTTTTACTATTCCTTGCACGATTGGATCGTTGGATTTTGCTAAGGCGTTGTGCGATTTGGGAGCTAGCATCAATTTGATGCCGCTATCTATTTACAGAAAGTTGGGGTTGGGTGATCCTACACCAACCAATATGCGGCTCGTGATGGCAGATAGGTCGGTAAAACGGCCTGTTGGTATCTTATATGATGTGTTGGTGAAGGTTTCCACTTTCATCTTTCCTGGAGACTTTGTTATTTTGGATTGTGAGGTGGATTCTGAAGTTCCCATAATCTTGAGGCGTCCTTTCCTCGCAACTGGAAGTGTGCTGATTGATTTAAGAGCTAATGAGCTTTTATTTCGGCTGAATGACAAAGTGGTCCATTTTGATGTATATAAATCGATGAAGCATCCTAGAGATATGGATGTGTTCTTTGTAGCTGATGTTTACTATGAGGATGAGAAAGGATTATCTGTAGAGAAGCATCTTACTGTTGAGCCATTGTCTGCTGTGCTGTTGAATTTTGAGCATGAGGATGTTGAAGAATATGAAGAAACTATTTGTGCTCTAACAGGAATAAAGTCCTATTCTTATGCTACTAAGAAGCTGGACCTAGATCTTAGGAATCGACCTTCACCAACAGCGAAGAATTCTATTGAAGAGCCACCAGTGCTAGAATCGAAAGAGCTCCCCAGTCACCTAAGGTATGCATTCTTGGGAAGTGGAAATACACTTTCGGTGAGTGTTGCGGCTGATTTAGGTGAACAACACGTAGAGGCTCTCATCTCTGCTCTGAAGAGTTACAAGAGAGCTATGGGTTGGACTATTGATGATATAATTAGTATCCCTCCTGGGATATGTATGCATAAGAGTCATCTCGAAGAAGCTTGCATGCCTACAAGTAAGCATCAGCGTCGTCTGAATCCATTCAGAAAATGATGCACCATCTATCTCGATGAAGTCTAAGTAATCGAGATAGCTATGTCATGCCGCGACAATAAATCAAGCGCTAAATGGGAGACAACCCATCATTTTTAGTCGTTTTATTTTCCTAGGAGTTTGTTTTGTTAAATAAAAATCCAAAAAGAAGAGTCGAGCCATGACCAAAACTAAGGCGCTTGGTGGGAGGCAACCCATCTTTCTAATCGTTTTTGTTGTTTTTGATTAAGTGTAGGGGAAGACGTATAAAGGAGGAGCTTGGTCTCAAATTTTGATTTGAAAGTGGGAAATGTTAAAGGTGGTAAGTGAGTAATGAAGGAGCAAAAGGCTTTCGGTTAGGCATTGCCTATACAAATCTAGGCAATGGACAAGGCAAGGCCTATGTAAATCTAGGCAACGGACAAGGCAAGGACTATGCTATTGTCTTTGCTCTCTGAATCGACAATGCTATAGCATAGGCGCCGCCTATGCTCAACTAGGCAAAGCTAAAGGCGCCGCCTATGCTATTGCCTTTGCTCTCTGAATCTACAATGCCATAGCATAGGCGCCACCTATACCCAACTAGGCCATAGCATAGGCGCCGCCTATGTTCAACTAGGCTTTGCTAAAGGCGCCGCCTATGCTAAGCATAGGCAAAGCATTAGGCGCCGTCTACTTATGCTTTTTGGTCTCCTAACCCAATTTTTCATGGGTCAAACCCGACCCAAGCCTTGGTCTATAAATAGAACTTCAACCTTAAGACAAAATCAAATTGTTTGCTCCATATAGGCGCCGCCCAAGCTTCCCCATTCTTTCAAAATCTTTCTTTTTTGCTCATCTAATCTTGCAAGCTTATCTTCCGAATCCATCACCAAGTAAGTTATTCTTTTATATTCCGTAGTTGTTGGAATGCTACGTTTATAATGATTTATTAGATTTTGAAGTGGTGTTGGTGATTAGAATGTGGTTGGTTTGTTATGATACATCTAGTTGAGTGAAAGAATACGTGTGGGTGTTCTTGACTTTGTTCCGACTTGTATTTGATTGTTATACACTGTCATAGTTTTATGAAGTCGAAATTGGTAAGTTAATACATAATCTTGTAAGTTGAAAGCTTGAATGTTTGAATGACTCGTTCATCGAGATACCGATTATGATTGACCACAAACATAAAATGGTGTGATTATACCTATGCAATAACTTGTTTCTATTTGTGGTACGATCCTTATGTGGTAGTTTTGTTCAAAAAGTGCATTCATCCAAACATGAAAGTATAGACAAGATTACATGAAATAGAATTGGAAAGGATAGTTAAGATGACATGAACGTATGACTGTGCTGAACATGTTGTTGGAACATATCGCCTAAATGTATGTCGATGAAGTCTGAGTAATCGACATCACTCACTTAATTAGTCTGTGCCAACAAATTAAGTGTGGGGTGGTGCCACTACTATTTGTTTTTTGATTGAATCTTCCGAGATGAAGCTAACATGACTCTATTTTTAATCTCAGGTAGAATAGCCCCAAAAGGATGACAAGGAAAAGAAAAAGTGTCCACCTCACAGAAAGGGCAAGAAAGGTCAGAAAAGGGGAAGAAACCTGATGATGACGACTCTAATGATAATTCCGACGCAGGGGGCATGACCCCAGACATAGAAGAGGAGTTCGACTAATCAGTTTTCCTTATTTATTTCCACTGAGGGCAGTGTGTTCCGTCTAAGTGTGGGGTGCGTGTATATGTCTGCTGTATTGTATTTCTTTGCCTACATTTATTCTTGTTTTTGCTAATTAGTCGTAATATTTTCGATTTTTTTTAGAATTTGCATGAAATTGTTCTGATAGACGGCATGGTATTATAACAAGAGTTTGTTCTAAATCATTACTATTGAGACATTTAGGCTCTAAGTGTGACTCACTGTGTGATAATTGTGTGGTTCAATTCATTCACCTGTTGGGTCAAGAGTCTATACTGCTCCCATTAAAGTTGACCATGTGCCTTGTGTGTGTGAGGTTATAGTATATTCTGTGTTGTGACTGATGCTAGAACTTGCCTGGTGTGTGTGTAAAGAGAAATAAAGAGTGTGAGTTTAGGTGATGATTTAGGCATTTCTTTGGCAGCCTGTAATTGTTTACCTTCTTTTTACCTACCTTTGTACATTATCCTAGTGAACCCCCTTTGAGCCTTTAGCTATTTTCTTTGGCAAGCCTCATATGTAGCCTAATCCATTTTTTTTTCAAGACCATAATTTGATCCAAATTCCTAAGCGTTTTAAATTGTAGAGTCATGTGACAAAATAAGAGGAAATTGGGTGAGAGTGATGCCTCAGAGTGTATTGGTACTTGAAATTATTATGAAAAGGAGTGGCTATCATAGAGGTGTTTTATAAAAAGAAAAAAAAAGAAAAAGAAATAGAAAAATAAAAAGATAGTTGTGTTTATAATTGAATAACAAAATAGGTGAGAAGGGGTGGTAGATGAAAGGAAAGTAGAGGGGTTGTTTAAAAGAGAGTGTTAATGACATAACGTAGTGTATTAAAGCGCTTAGGGAACATAGTCACTATTTCTGGCCAAAATAGTCCTACCTGTCCCTTAGCCTACATTACAACCTGTAAAGACCTATTTGATCCTAAGCTTAGCATTCTGATATTAGTGGAGCATTACACTAAGGTCAAGCCTATGGTCATCAGTTGCAACATATGAATTCTTTGTGAGAGTGAGAGCAAGGAGAATCTTATACCCATGTTCCGAAAAATGCAAAACTTGTGAGTGATTATGGGTGATATCTTGTGTGAGACACACATGGTTGATGAGTTTTGGGTAGTTTTGTATGATTCTTGGTGCCTTAACTTGTGGATACGAATTAGCCATCATCACGAGTCTATGTTGGAGGTTGAATGGTTTCTAGTAGTGATCCAGAAAACTACTCTTTGTAAATAATTGTCGTGCATGTCTTGTTGAACATTTTGTGTTACTGCTGTGAAATCCTAGTTAGATGCTTGCATGGACGTAATATTTTTTTCGAGGACGAACAAAGCTTTAAGTGTGGGGTGTTGATGTTGGGTGTATTTACACGCCTAAACACCATAATTTACCCATGTTATAGCTAAGTTTTGAGGATAAAATATATAATTCCTGCACTTTTAGTCCATTTTCCTTTAAGTGAGCTAACCTACGTGATTAGTATGTTTTCAGGTATTAATGATGAAGATTTCAGCACTTTGTGGACCTTTGGGCAGCAAAGGAAAACTTCACAGAAGAGGGAAGGCAGCTTTTGGAAGCTTATGGACTGAATGTGACGCATGGAGAAATTGTCCCGGGCAAAAGCAGTATTTTTAAATACTTAGGGGTGCAACAGTAACTTAATAGGACTAGGACAAGGATGTTATAAAAACCTTATTTGCTGAATTTTTCAGCATTCATTCATTCATTATTGCTTTTCATAATTCAGTCGACACTTTTAGTATTATTCACGTTATAATTTCTGTAACTTTAGACAGAAAAAAATGCTACAAGAACGGCTAGAGAGGAAATCACGTCATTCTCATAGTGACGCCAATACATACCCATCGTGAGATTGTTATCGTTTTGGTATGATGATGATGATGTCTTCGTTGTTTTCCTTTACAATCATGAGTAGCTAAACTTCTCTGTTAAGGTTATGGAAGCCTTTTGATATACTATCTATTACTATGAGTTTGTGAATTCTTGATGCGTATGCTACTTATATCATTACTCTCTTTGTTTTAATTAAATTCTTGTGGTTGCAAACATATAGAATACGCCATTATAGCATTAACTTGTTCGAGAGAAAAGTTACATGTTTGGAAAAGAGAGTGTGACAAGGAAATAGGGCTACCAACCCCTGTTTACACGTTAATGACTTAACCGGATTAACCTCTTGGAGAGTTCGTACCATTAGTTATACGCTTTAAGCTCGAGAGAGTTAAAATAAAATAATCCTTGATGGTTGAGAAACACTAGGATTTACCATTAGAATACGAATCTCTATAAGTGCATGCATGTCTGAATTCCGCATTACTCATAGTTAATAGATACGTAGAACTCATAAGGTGGACATAACCCTAACTTATTTTTCTGTGTGATTAAATCTTACTAAACAAAGCATTCTGTTGTTACTTTGATAGCATTAATTCACGCCACAATCCAATCCCCCCTTTTTCGTGGAATTTTTGATCAACAGTCTACTAATAATTGCAACACTTAGTGACAAGTATTCCTTGTGGGATTCGACACCCAACCCAGTTGGGTTCTATATTTGACAGCGACCGCTTACACTCTTACGAGAGCTGTAGTTTGGGCGTTATCACATACTCAGTCATGTATTCATGTATCAGTTGTCCGTGCATCAGATATGCATGAGTTCAGTATGTTTAGCATGTCAGTCATGATATCAAGTTTCAGTTCTTCATGTTTAGTTCAGGTTCTGTTGTCTTGTATACCCTCTTAGTAAATTCTCATTCGAGGATGAATGTTCCCAAGGGGGAGATATTATAATACCCCGCATGTTTCTAAGCTAGGAAGTGAATAAGTTTTCCTATGTATGAAACCTCCTATCCTATGAGTAGCATTTTAGTGCATGACTTACAATAAATATCCTAGTGATAGGATAGCTTGCGATGTCTTAAGCATGCTCATATGAGTCGCTTAGAGTGATGCAAGCTAAGAGTTTTTGAATCCATAAAATCTTAGTGTTCGATTTTACAAGGGTCATCTTTGAACAAGAATGATGTGATTGATATGTGACATTTTGGCAGATTTAGATCCACCAAATTGTAGAGAAGCAAACTAGCTTTCCAACGATACCAATTTCATCAAAATCCGACACCCGAGCAAGGAGTTATGGACTTTCAAAGTAGAATGCGTCGCCTAACCAATCGCACATGGCCACTGGAAAGAATAGGTGATATCATATGCGGCGCCTATGTAAATCATAGGCAATATCATATGAGGAGCCTATGTAAAGCATAGGTGATATCATATGCGGCGCCTATGTATATATAGACGATATCATATGTGACGCCTATGTATGATTTCAGCCACGAAAACACTTAGTTTTTGAGTTATTTTGAGGGTAGTTAAGTCTTTTAACAGTCCTTACATGTCCCTAAACCTAAACTCACGAAATTTATATCTTCTAAACATATTACAACCCTATTAACATCTCAAAGTTCATTATCCAAGAGCACCATAGGAGAAAAACAACTAGGATTGCACAATCAAGCTTGAAGATCAAATTTTAAGGAAATTCCTCCGTCAATCATCAAGAACCTCCCTTCCAAGGTATGCATAGTGTTCATCCATGGATTCCTTTCATCCGTGGAGTTTAAGAATCAATCTTTAAAATATAAAATCTTGGTTTGTTGTGGTGATATGATCATACCCATGTTGATGCTTGTTTGTTTTGCTATATAATAGTATCGTGACTATACATCTCATGAAAGTTATGTTGTTAGTTGAAAAACATGATCTTTAGGTGGATTGATATAATGCAAGTATGAAATCCACCTATTCCTTAAAGAATGCATGCAAGGTGTTCGATAAAATGCCTAGTATGTTAGAACTTCATATTTACATGATTTCATGATATCTAAATAACAAGTTCATGTTAGCCATACACTCCAATATGAATTTCCATGCAAATTATGTGTTGTTATTGTTGTGGTACAAAGCATGTCTGATAATGGAGATATAAATTATATACACCATATATCCATGCTTTTCCTATCATGTTTAAACTATTGAATAAATACATAAAGTATACTATCCCCTGCTTATGATATTGTGAATTGTGGACTCAAATCTTGTGATCAAGTCATGTCATGTGTGTTAGTTTCCTCTTATCGAGTCCTGGGGGTATTTGTACACAAAAACTATACCTGTGTGCCTAGATCCATGCTATGTTTCACGATATCCGAACTCAAGCTATGATTTCATAGACTTCAGTCAGTCATGTGACTCAGGAAAACCTCATGATCTCAGTCAGTTGTCAGATACCAGTAACATTCCGCCAGTCAATGGAATTCAGTAAGATTAAGTCATGTATAGTCAGTTATTCATGTCCAGTCCCTCCAAATGGGAGTAGAGGTTAGCACCGAGTGAACCCAAAGATGGGAACTCACCCGCCAGTTTAGGGTGTGATTCTTAGAAGCAGTCCTTGTGTTCCAGAACAACGTAGCCAGCGTAGGTTGAGATATCTTAACCTGTCAGATTAGGGTTGATGAGGTGGTTTAACCTGTCAGTTTTGGGATCCCACCATTCTTATTGAGTACCTTCCAGATAAGGGTCACTCACAAGCTGTCTTTACCCGTGGCATGGTATTGACACCCCTCCAGTCGGGGCAGAGATTGGACTCCAGCCATAACGGCATACACATGGCATGTCGGTTAAACACTACCTCCCACAATTTCAGTATCAGTCTCAGTAAAAGAACTCAAGGCGTTCTTCGGATTTCATTATATAGAGGACTGTCAGATACAGTCGTCCATGTTATCAGCTTACAATATCAGTCATGATAGTTATCAGTAAACCATGTATTATCTTACAGGTCTTGCTATCACGCATTCACGGTCCCAGTTTCTATATATGTATGTTTTCACTCCTACGTTCATATTAGTCAGTCAGTGTTGTTCATGAATGAAACCCTTTATGTTCAGCCTACCTTCCTCGTATACTCAGTACTCCAGTTGTACTGACGTATTTATGCTATGGTGCTTTTTTTTCATGTTACACCATAGGTTCCGAGACACGAGTTCCATCCCAGCAGTAGCGGTAGCATTCTAGTCGCAGAGACACAGTGAGTCCTCATTGATTCGAGGACAATATGATTTGATACATTTATTTATTTCTTCAGTTCAGTGTTACGGAGTTAGTTAGAGACATGTTACTTCAACTCCTTATTTAGATAGTTTAGAGGCTTTCAGATTTATGTTCAGATTTACGTTCAGACTTAGCTTTAAGATTGAGTTGTTTTGGGTATTTTCACCCACATGGACGTTATGATTTTCAGACATGGTTTTATTCAGTTGAACCTTATGGCCTTATAGTTTTACGTTTTCTGCATTATTATGTCATGATTTGCAGTATACAATTACAAATATCAGTCGTGGGTTAGGTTGTGGTCCCTCGGGGTCATGAGCACCGTGTAGCATTTCGGTTCAGCAAATCAGGGCGTTACAGAGAGACAACTGTAGGCATGATAGAATCTGAAAGAAAGAAATGACTTTTCCTAAAATATTTCATAGCCTCTTGCTCCTAGATGTGGTGCTCTACACACCAATGATCAAGACTCTACTCAACGCGGCTTGCCAGACACCCTAGGACTTCTTAAACCCGAGGCTCTGATACCAAGTTTGTAACACCCCAAAAATGTGTCCCGAGATATCACACGGTGCTTAAGGGTACAAGTATCCCCAAGTTAACCCTTTGAGCCTGCTATCACATATAAAGCTTTCTTAACGATAAATAAATAAATCACTGGTACTCTCATATAATAATCATATGAAATACGAAGGAAATACTTTGTCCAAATGGACATGATACTGATAATCGCAACATACTAACAATCTGGTAAAAACTAGTCTGACCAAGCCTCTACTACTTAATGAACTAGAGAGACAATGAGATAGATCCCCAACCAACTCAAAATACACTGAAAGAATTAAAAACATCTACTCTTGATAATGAAACATCTGAAGATAGGTTTTCAAACCATGAGGACTCACCACTATGTAGATGTAGATAAAGTACTCGAGAATCACTGATGAGGCTGGAACTGAGCACCTGAACCTACATTATGAGAAAATGTAGCACACAGACAAGTATGTGGGTCAGTACTTTGGGGATGTACTGAGTATATGGGGGTGCATGCAATATATGTAAAACAGTAATATCACAAGTTTTCAAATCATGCGTGTCAACTATAAATAGCTCATATATCTTGATGAAATCTAAATTCTGAGATCATACATAATGAATAATAAAGCATAAAAATTTGAATATTATGAGACATTACACTTATTTCGAATATCAAAGTTTTTCTCTTGTTCCCAAATAAAATTAGCTAAGTGAAATCTAGAACAGTCCACATAGTAACCCTGTAGATCAAATCTTTTTAAATCAGTAAACTGTGCTAAGAATGAGGGGTATCTACTTGGGAGGTTCTTCTAACCGAAATGTACACCATGTGAGCATCCATGATGTCCCATGACTAGACCCCATAAGGTTAGGGCCGTTCGACCCTTGCCATCAGAATAGAACAATCTATCTTAGTGATCACTATCGCAATTATCCACATATAGTGGAAGTAAATGTCTCAAACTACAGTGGTACGTAGTTCTGGGGTATGAAATCGTAGTAACATACCCAAATCAGCGCTAAATACTAATACCAATACTATGCTCAAAACTCTTCAAGAAAATCCACTTTAAAAGAAATCCCATGAATTATAAAGAAATCAATTATGAAGTCTGTAGTATCATTTTGTAAAGTAGATTTTAAGGCTAATATGACCAAAAGGTCAAGTCTTTCTAAATCATTTCAAAATATTCTAAACATGGGTGCATATAGCACATCAATTCTCAAAACATCAATCTCAATGAGGATTTAATAACCCATATATCAATGCTTAAGAAAAATATTTCAAAGTTCATGCTTTATCTCATAAACATGCATAATTTATATGAAAATCTGGAAATTTCAGCTTTAAGCATAATAATAACACCAAACTCATGGAATTCATCTTCTAGGCATTCAAAAATATCATAATCTCTTGAACAACAACATAGGGTATAACTAAATATTTCGAATTTCATGGAAATCTTGAAAACTCACGATTGAATCTTGAGATATGTGGAGTTTTAGGTTGAAACCCTAATAGATGTTCTTGAGTAATTTTGATAAACTATGATGGATTTTGGTGCATTTGGGATTAAATCCCGTGTTAAGGAGGATAGAGGGATGGAAAATACCATTTCTACCCTTAATGAGACGGGCTAAAATATGCAGAAATTCCCAATTGCAGCATAACATGCGTCACATACTCTATTCCGCCGGTATGGAACATGTGTCGCATGCTCCATCGCATGGTACAAAGGATGCGATGCACCATGCGACGCATGCAAATCGCAGGGTACTACTGTTTGAAAACCAAATGCACCCTAAATGAGATCCAAAAATTTCAAAACTCACCCGAGACGTACTTTTAACTTGCTCAATCGTAACACAAGAAAAAAATCAAGAAACGGAGGTCGAAAAGGTCACAAAATAATTCAAAGAAGATTGAAAGCTAAAAATAAACTAAGTGTTGAAACTCTTAGCAAAATTCTAAGTGTTAAGCTTCTTGTGGCTTGTTTCGAAGGCTTTAACGATGAGGAATCTTTACGGGGTCATACAATATCTCCCCCTTGGGAACATTCGTCCTCGAATGTAGTTAAATAGGCTAAGAACATAAAGAAAACTAGGGATTCATAGCTGAAAATTTTTGCTAAACTTACTGTACTTCAATCTAAACTTTTGGGTACTTTATAGAATGCATAAACTCATAAAAGGAATAGCTATACAACTGCAACTTTATTAGAAAAGGGACTGAATTAAGAAATAATGGTACCTTCGTCTTGATTTGAGCTTGCAGAAAAGAGGTGTGGGTACTTGGATTTCATATCTTCCTCGGCTTCCCAAGTAGCACCCTCAACTGACTGATTTCGCCACAGAACTTTGACCAAGGGAACTTCTTTGTTCCTTAGTCTCCGAAATTGGTAATCTAGGATTTCAACAGGAATCTCATCAAATGAAAGACTATTCTGAACATCAACACTTTCCGAAGGATCTACAATAACAGAATCACCAATATGGTTCTTAAGCATGGAAACATGAAAGACCGGATGAACAACTGACAACTCTGCAGGCAACTCAACCTCATAAGATACTTTTCCAGCATGGATAAGGACTCTGTAAGGGCCAACATAACGGGGACTAAACTTCCCCTTCTTCCCAAACCTTTTCATCCCTCTCATAGGTGAAATTTTCAGATACACCAAGTCACCAACTTCGAACTCAAGGTCTGTAATACCCCGTATTCTCGTGTTAGAATTCTAACCATCATTCCTACGCGTCTAAGCTCTAATCCAAATGAGTTGAATGTGAATACAAGTTTCATGATCATTATCCTAGTCTATGGAGTAGTTTAGAGGTGAAAAATATTCATAGAAATGACCTAGAATAAAGTTGAGCTAAGATCAATTGATTCGTCCAAAGTTTGACATTCGATTCTACAAGGGTCTACTTCAAACGTGTATAACTCTTAATATACATGGGATTTTTCATCCCAAGACCTATCAAATTTTAGATAATTGAATTAGATTTCCAATGATATGAATTTTTCAAAAATCCGATTCCCGAGTGAAAAATTATGGCCATTTTAGTGGCGAGGCAGTAGCACCATGCAATAAGCGTGCAACACACGCTCTATCGCACGCTAATAATTTTCAGGTGCTATTTCCGCATTTTTAAGGGAAAAAGTGGTATTTTACAACTCCTATCCAGCTATAACACGGGATTAAACTTCCATAACACCAAAATAAGTTTACTTTCTCTCAAAATCACCAAGAACATTCATTAGGGTTTCAACCTAAAAATCCAAATATCTCAAGATTTAACCGTAGGTTTTCAATAATTTATCACGATTCGGATTCCCCATTCCGAGGGCTATGAGAAGTACCTATTAATCTCAAAAATAGCAATCCAAAGTTAAGAGTTCATCCAAAGCTTCAATTTCAAGGTATGTGGGGTTTGAACAAGAACACCCTTTCGTTCTTGTGCTCAAAACTTATTTTAGATTATAAATTACTGAATTTTTTATTATTTTCCATGAAATTCAAGTTGGGGTTTATACCCATGGTTGTTAATTACAAGCTTATAAGGTTTCCAATGATTTAGAAGCGTAATTGTATGACTAATTTCACATATTTATGCAAGTAATGTGATTTTCCAGATTTTTTCAAGTGAGTTTAAGCATTATATTGTGATCCTTGATTTCTATATTTTGACACTGTTGAAGTATTTTCAAGAAGTACATTGATTATGATGTTTTTCTATGAGTATGTTTATATTTTCATGCTTATTGTTTAAATTTTCAGATTTTGAGTTGCTTCATCAATATTTACATTATCAAGCATGAATATTTTGGTGTTTTAATATGAGATTGATATATGGGTCATTAACCCCTATTTAAAGATTGTTGAATTATGAGTTTTGAGAATGAGTTGTTGTTGACTTTTAAAGAATTGCAAGAAGTATGTTCATATTTCCATTATTATGAGATCTTTAAAGCTTTGATGATAAGTATATCAAGATTTCAAGAAAGAGTTGATTTTTGAACCCAAGTAAGAAAAGAAATCAACATTTGATTGATTTATGATAAAAGGGTAGCATGTTGGCTCCCGATGCAAATTGTTGAATTATTTATTGTTGATTTTCTTTAAAGTTATGAGCTAAGTCCGGGAGTAGTATTTAGCACCGAGCGGGAAGTGTGGTACTTCCCTAGAACTACGTGCTCCCGTAGGATGTGAGCCTGAGGATGATATAATGATCACTAATGAATTAAAATTTAGGTCCTACTCCGATGGCAAGGATAGGACAGCTCTCCCCAACGTAGGTTGAACGTTGAACTCCATGTAGCTCACATGTTTTATGTCGGTTAAGATAAACTCCCAAAGTGAATCTCTACTCTATCTAAGAGAAGTGTATATATTTCGAAAACTATGATTTTCTGAGAAAGTTTCTTGTTTCCGAAAGATTGAAATGTTATGTTCTAAAGAATGTTGTTTTGAGATTTGATTACTAGACAAGTTTTAAACCGAGAAGAAAGTGAATTGAGAACTTATTGAAATGGCTCACATGTTTTGCTTTACATGTATTATGCATCCATGCTCATAATGATTTAATTCAAGCAAAGTGGATCGTTTATATCAGCATGCATGTATTTTTATGAAATTATGATATTTGATTATTGAAATTGCATACACCCCCATATACTCGGTATATTTCCATGGTACTGACCCACATATTCGTATGTGGGATACATTTTCTCGTAATGTAGGTTCAAGTTGTAGCGCATATACCATATTCAGTTAGTTCGCAGCTTCAAGTCAGCAGGTGATGAGTCCTAATGATTCAAGGGCTTAAGTTAGTTATACATTTTGAGAACTATTGTATTTTATTTATTCAGTCGTATTGAGTTGGGATAGTCGAGAGTCATGACCCGGCTACCTAAGTCAGTACTAGTAGAGGCTTCATAGACAGTCAGTACAGGTTGGTGTATTTAGTTTCAGTTTTGTTTGTAAAAGCAGAGATGTAATCTTGTAAATTCAATTTTGTATTGATCAAATTCAGAAAAGAGTTATTTTCCACAAATTTGTATAGATTTATACTTTTAATTCAGTTGCTTATGAGTTATGCCAGTAGAAGGGTTAGCTTGGGGTCACTTGTGACTCTAACCACCGTGTGACGTCTCGGGACCCAATTTCGGGGTGTTACAAACTTGGTATCAAAGCCCAGAGTTCAAGTGTCCTAGGGTGTCTGTGAAGCTGTGTCTAGTAGAGTCTTGCGGAATGGTACAGAGAGGTCTGTACTTTTCTTTGAGAGGATACAAGGCATTTAGGAAATATCTCCATTCTTTCAAGTCTTAGATCATGCTATAGAAAGGTTCTCCAAGAAACTTATACAGATTCTCATCTTACTCTATTCAGGCTATCTCTGCGTTATTTTCAAGGTATCATAGACAGTTAAGCTTAATTATCTATGGATAGTTATGGGATTGTAAGAGAGATAGAAAGTATCCCATTAGTGCTTTTAAGTTCTGAAGATTGAAGTGCTTTATTATGTTTGTAAAAATTGTGCACTAAGCCCAAGTCAGATGTGCTTTTAGATTCCTCCTCAGAATCCATAATGATAATCTATACTTCTCTATTTATGTATTGTTCTTGAGGTAACATGATCGGTAAGTTCTAATTTCCTCCCCTGATAATGCTCTCAGACTTACTAGAAAGAAGTTTTAAAAGTTTCACAAAGCGGATTGAGAGGAGCCTTCTAGTGTATTATAAGTCCCTCAAATTTAAAGTTATACCCTCATTCTTATGAGTCTTTTAGTTAAGAAAGAGCAAGATATATATTCTTAGATCATTGAATATTATTTGTCAAGTTTCTATATCTTGTAATATGTAATTTTGTTATCACGGTGCTTTCGAAACTCAAAGTCTAGTGAAGCCGTGTGGGGCTCTTTCGATTCACTAGCATAATTGCTTTGTTATTCATCTAATTTTCTTGTTCAAAATACAAAATCAAAGTCTAGTGAAGCCGTGTGGGGATCTTTTGATTCACTAGCATAGTTGCTTTGTTATTTATTTCATTTTCTTGTTCAAAATACAAAACCAAAGTCTAGTGAAACCGTGTGAGGCTTATTTTGATTTACTAGTAACTTGTTGTTTATCTTGTTTTTCTTGTGTTAGTTGAAAGTGTAGGCTTAGAAGTGTAGTGAAAAGAAAGGTGGTAAGGGAAATTTATTGAATATGTATAGCTGAATTTTTTCTTATGATTGAATTAGTAATGAAGTGATATACCCTTGTTTGTTAGTTTAGTGAAAGTTAGAGAAAGAGATTATTAGTTAAAGTGGATTTTTGTTTGCTTGAGGTAAGAAAAGAGTTATTGATGGTATTTGTTGTACTAGAAAAGTATAGGTTTTGATGGAAGTACTTGGTGGATGAATCTTGTTAATTTAGGCTTTCCTGAGATTGCAAGAGAAATTTTAGTTGAAACTTATAAAGCTATGAAGGAGTTTAGATGTATCAGAAGGGTAAATAGTAATGATATGTAGAAGGAGGATGCGTTAGTAGATATAAATAAGATAGGCCATATAATTTTTCCCAATTATTGTTATTATGAGGCTTTAGTGGACTAGTGTTTCGTGATGTCTTATTTTATAGTTGCCAAGTGAGAATAGTATATGAGGTTGTGATATTCATTATGGTTAGAACTAGACATGAAGTTTGAATAGTAGATGATGAGCAAGGTGGGGATAACGATTGCTTGGTTAGTGATGCTAGTTATATGGAGGTGAACTAATAGGCTTGAAATAGTGAATGCAAAAATATAAGTTTATTGATTTGAGATTAAGTATGATGTTGTAGATATGAGATAAAGGTGTGCCCAAGGTGAGGTTGCATTATTTTCTAAGTTTATTAAGCATTGTGTGAGGTTAGTAGTACCCTTGAGTTTTAAGTGGAAGAAGCATAGTTGTCTAGTACATGGTACTCTGGATAGCCAAGTTAAGGATGATATATGAAAGGGGTTGTTTAAGAATGAAGTCAGTAAGTTCGAAATATAGCTTATGCGTGTGAGTGTAGCATTTAAGTGTGGACTATTAGAGCAAAGATATTCCGACTCACTCCTGGGAATGTGAGATAGATCCATAAGTTTAGAAGATGGGTTTAATCTAAGGGGGAGATAGTATAAGACCCTTTAAGATTCTAGCTCATTTCAGTTCCTTGTTGCATGACAAAATAGGTCCCAAAACTTAGAAATTTTCAGCGAAGTGTTGGGACTTAGCCTTTTCTAAAGTCCCCAAACTTTGAAAGAATTTATTTATGACCTTTCCGACCTTCGAAAGTTAATTTTCAAGTTGATTCATGATCAGGGGAGTCAATAGTACATCTTGGGTGAGTTTCAGATTTTTCGGACCACGTTTAGGGCATGTTTGGATGCCCAAACCAGTAGCATCATGCGATATGCATGTGACGCATGCTCCATTCCAGTGCTCTATAGCGTGCAACGCACGCTCCACTGCACATTTTTTTCTCCAGCTCCTATTTCATCATATTTAAGGGCCAATGCTTATATACTTCATGCATATTCAAGCTCATTCTCAACTTTTAGTAAGTAAGTAACAGCTTTACTCATGTTTCAGAGTATGACCAGTTTTTTTGAACTCACGACACTAGTGAAGTTCGCATTATATCATGTATGTCCTCAGCTTAGATTTCTTTAGTGAATCCATGCCTTGTTAAGTGTTAAAGTTATGTATTGTAGTCTTTCGTGCTCCAGGTTTTTATGTGTTAACCCTTCGGTGACCTCTTCCTATGTTAAGATAGTGATGATGATAGTGGATAAGCAATGGTTTAGATGAGCGAGAGTTGATGACCCTCATTAAGAAAGATTATTTATTCTTTTCTATCTAAGGCTAAAGTGTGAAATAAGATTGAGGCCAAGTCTTTGATACATGTCATGGTTAGTTAGAAGTTGTGTGTATGTTCGTAAGAATAGTGAAAGAAAATTGTTGTTGATAAAGGTTTAGAGAATATGCAAAGTATGCCTTTATGAGGTTTTGCCTTGAAGTTCATACGTGTTTTTAATGATAGGCTTGAATGTCATGTTGGGTGTAAGTGGACGAATGCAATATGCGCTAATGAATCAATAGTAAGTGTTTCAAATTAGTCATTGAAGTGGTAAGGCATGTTATGCTTAGGGTGTGAACTCTAAAAAGATATAGAATATTGAACCTTGTGGTTTAGACTAGTATTGTGGTTTGGCATGTTGTATCTTGTGATTTAGAGTTAGTCTTGATCATGGTGAGAGGACTTAGTTTAGTTTAGACCTTAGTAGAAAGATTTCGCAGTGCCAATATGAGAATCATAAGTTGAATCAAATGAGTATGGTATTTAAGGGGAATAGTATAGTTGAGAGAGCATTTGAGAAGTGATGATAAGCTTGAAAGTAAGAAGTTGTGTTACCTGCGGCCTAGCAATCCTATCCTAGTTTATGAGTTATATATTTATATTCCATGCTATAGAGTTATATCAATATTGTGATTCCTTAGTCAAATGTCTTGTTCAGATCATGCCCAAAATTCTTTTCTCCCTAATGTCAATAGAATTTTGTAGAAAAGTGCTGAAGAAATACTCCATTTGAGTATGAGCAGTCAGTATGATCCAGTCCATATAGCCTGCAATCCAGTTTAGCAAGCAAGCAGATAAGTTCCTATAGATTCGCAACTTTTCATCTAGTCTTACTATCTAAAGTTTTATGAGTATTTCTATTCCACGAGATCCTTCAGTTCAGTCCATGGATCAGTTTCAGTTTAAGATATTAAGTCATGATTCAGTTCGTAAGTATCCTATGTATCATCTCAATCTTTTTCTAGTATTTTAACCAAATCATTATCATTCGGGGATGAACGATCCCAAGAGGGGGATATTATAATACCCCGAGTTTTTTTTCTTAAATCTCTCATCTTTTTATCATGAGATCAGATCCATCGCAAAGTAATGATTACTCATAAGTTGACCTTCTCGTTTCTATCTTAGCCATATTCATGAGGATTCATGCACTTGCAGATCAGTTCAGTGGCTCACTATGTTTGAGATTCAGTGATTCGGTTTATATCAGTTGTACATGATAGCTTAAAGACTAATATTCCTCTGTGATTCAGCTTAATTATCACATTCGAGGACGAATGTTCCCAAGGGGGAGATAATGTAATACCCCGTATTCTTGTGCTAGAATTCTAACCATCATTCCTACGCGTCTAAGATCTAATACAAATGAGTTGAATGTGAATAAAAGTTTTATGATCATTATCCTAGTCTATGAAAATTATTCATAGCAATGACCTGGAACAAAGTTGAGCTAAGATCAATTGATTCGTCCAAAGTTTGACATTCGATTCTACAAGGGTCTACTTAAAACGTGTATAACTCTTAATATACATGGAATTTTTCATCCCAAAACCTATAAAATTGTATATAATTGAATTATCTTTCCAATGATACCAATTTTGCAAAAATCCGATACCCGAGCGAAAAGTAGTGGCCATTTTAGTGGCGAGGCAGTAGCACCATGCGATAAGCATGCGACGCACGCTAATAATTTTCAGATGCTATTTCCGCATTTTTAAGGGAAAAAGTGGTATTTTCCAACCCCTATCCAGCTATAACATGGGATTAAACTCCCATAAATCACCAAGAACATTCATTAGGGTTTCAACCTAAAAATCCAAATATCTCAAGATTCAACCGTAGGTTTTCAATAGTTTTTTAAGATTCAGATTCCCATTCCAAGGGATACGAAAAGCACCCATTAATCTCAAGAATAGAAATACAAAGTAAAGAGTTCATCCAAAGCTTCAATTTCAAGGAATGTGGGGTTTGAACAAGAACACTCTTTCGTTCTTGTGCCCAAAACTTATGTTAGAATATAAATTACTGAATTTTTGATTATTTTCCATGAAATTCAAGTTGGGGTTTATACCCATGGTTGTTAATTATAAGATTATAAGGTTTCCAATGATTTAGAAGCATAATTGTATGACTAATTTCACATATTTATGCAAGTAATGTGATTTTCCAGATTATTCTAAGTGAGTTTAAGCACTATATTGTGATCTTTGATTTCTATATTTTGACACTGTTGAAGTATTTTCAAAAAGTACATTGATTATGATGTTTTGCTATGATATAACATGAGTATGTTTATATTTTCATGCTTATTGCTGAAATTTTCTGAGTTTGAGTTGATTCATCAATATTTACATTATCAAGCATGAATCTTTTGGTGTTTTAATACGAGTTTGATATATGGGTCGTTAACCCCTATTTAAAGATTGTTGAATTATGAGTTTTGAGAATGAGTTGTTGTTGAATTTTAAAGAATTGCAAGAAGTATGTTCATATTTCCATTATTATGAGATCTTTAAAGCTTTGATGATAAGTCTATCAAGATTTCAAGAAAGAGTTGATCTTTGAACCCAAGTAAGAAAAGAAATTCACATTTGATTGATTTATCATAAAATGGGTAGCATGTTGGCTCCCGATGCAAATTGTTGAATTGTTTATTGTGGATTTTCTTTAAAGTTCTGAGCTAAGTCCGGGAGTAGTATTTAACACCAAGCAGGAAGTGTGGTACTTCCCTAGAACTACAGGTCCCCATAGGATATGAGCCTGAGGCTGATATAGTGATCACTAATGAATTAAAATTTAGGTCCTACTCCGATGGCAAGGATAGGACAGCTCTCCCCAACGTGGGTTGGACGTTGGACTCCATGTAGCTCACATGGTTTATGTCCGTTAAGAGAAAATCCCAAAGTGAATCCCTACTCTATCTAAGAGAAGTGTATATGCTTCGAAAACTATGATTTTCTGAGAAAGTTTTTTGTTTCCGAAAGATTGAAATGTTATGTTCTAAAGAGTTGTTTTCAGATTTGATTACTATACATGTTTTAAACCAAGAAAAAAGTGAATTGAGAACTTATTGAAATGCCTCACGTGTTTTGCTTTACATTTATTATTCATCCATGCACATAATGATTTAATTCAAGCAAAGTGGGTCGTTTATATCAGGATGCATGTATTTTTATGAAATTGCGATATTTGATTATTGAAATTGCATACACCCCCATATACTCGGTACATTTCCATGGTACTGACCCTTATATTCGTATGTGGGAAACATTTTCTCGTAATGTAGGTACAAGTTATAGCGCATATACCATATTCAGTCAGTTCACAGCTTCCAGTCAGCAGGTGATGAGTCCTTATAATTCAAGGGATTGAGTTAGTTATACATTTCGAGAAGTATTGTATTTTTTTTATTCAGTCGTATTGAGTTGGGATAGTCAGGAGTCATTACCCGGCTACCTATAGTCAGTACTAGTAGAGGCTTCATAGATAGTCAGTAGAAGTTGGTGTATTTAGTTTCAGTTTTGTTTGTAAAAGCAGAGATGTAATCTTGTAAATTCAGTTTTGTACTGATCAAATTCAGAAAAGAGTTATTTTCCGCAAATCTGTATAGATTTATACTTTTTATTCAGTTGCTTATGAGTTATGCCAGTAGAAGGGTTAGCTTGGGGTCACTTGTGACCCTAAGCACCGTGTGACGTCTCGGGACCCGATTTTGGGGCGTTACAAGGTCTCTCCTTCTCACATCTTCATATAACTTTTGGCGACTCTGAGCTGTCTTTAACCTTTCTCTAATCAATCTCACCTTCTCCATTGCTTTGAATACTTCCTCAGGTTCAATCATAGTTGCTTCACCCACTTCTAACCAACCTATGGGTGACCTACACCTTCTACCATACAAGGATTCAAATGGTGCCATCTTCATACTAGAGTGATAACTATTATTATACGCAAACTCTATCAATGGCAAATGCTCATCCCAACTCCCCTTGAAATCTAGAGCACATGCTTTCAACATATCCTCCAAAGTTTGGATAGTCAATGCACATACGCAAAGAACCATCCTTCTTTCGCATTAATAGAATAGGTGCGCCCCAAGGAGAGACACAAGGCCTTATGAAACCTTTATCTAGAAGATCCTTGAGTTGCTATTTCAACTCCTTAAGTTCTGCGAGTGCCATACGGTAAGGAGGGATAGAAATAGGCTTAGTGTTGGGAAAAGATCGATCCCAAATTTTATTTCCCTATCGGGAGGTACCCCTGGGAGATCTTCAAAAAAAACATCAGGAAACTCATTAACAATATTAACTGACTGGATAGTTGGTGCCTTAGACTTAGTGTCTTTAAATCTAACTAAGTGATATATGAAACCTTTGGAGATTAACTTTCTGGCATTAAGATATGAAATAAAATGGCTTTTGGGAGACACTGAATTCCCGGACCACTGAAAAACTGGTTCATCAGGGAATTGAAACTTAACAACACGGGTACGATAGTCTGTAGATGCATAACAAGAGTGAAGCCAGTCCATACCCAGAATAAGATAAAAATCAACCATATCTAACTCTATCAGATCAGCAAATGTGACTCTATGAAGAACAGAAATAGGACACTTTAAATAAACCTGTTCAGCAACAATAGACTCACCCACTGGTGTGGAAACTAGAATAGGCTCAGGGATAATCTTAGGATTCATTCCAAAATTTACAGGAACCAGTGCTGTCACATAAGAAAAACTTGACCCAGGGTCCAACAACACGTAACATCAAAGTGAAATACACGGAGCAGACCAGTCACAACATCGGGGGAATCCTCCTGCTCCTGGAAAGAGAGTAAGGCATAGAATCTGATCAGGCGTTGACCACCAGTAGTGCTAGATGAAGCACCCTAAGGAGGGGCTGGACGGGCTACGGGAACTGGAGAACTAGCAGTCTGAGTCTGAGGGAGAACATCACGGTTCCCCTGCCTAGCATGTGGGCAATCTCTAATACCGTGACCATCCTAGCCACAACCATAGCAACCTTTCTGTCCCCACAAACATCTACCTCCATTATCCTTACCACACTTGGCGCATGGGGGACGGTTAGGTCGGTTATCCACCGTGTTTTGGGACCTGGACATTGTCAATATATTTTTCTGCTCCTGCCTACCTCCAGGTGCGGGAGCACAAGTGGATGAAGGCGCTGGAATAGATGAATGGATAAGGATTTGAGGGCGGTTCCCTCCATGGAACCTAGCCTGACCATACTCATGCTTCTCGAATCTGGCTCTCTTCTCCCCCTTCACTCTATCATTTTCCCTGATCTTATCTGATTTGATTTGATGGGCATATAACATAAGCCTAAGAAGATATATATCCCTATTCAACATAGTTGTCCTACACTCTTTCACCACCAAACCAGACACTCCTGTCACGAACTTACTCATACTGGTCCGAGTGTCAACAATCAAATTTGGAGCATACTTGGCTAACTGATTAAACTTAAGATAGTACTTCTTAACAGTCATAGAGCCTTGTCTAAATTTTATAAACTTCTCAATATTTGCTTCCCTCATCTCGAGCGGGAAGAACTTATCCAGGAATATATCCTGGAACACTAGCCAAGTCATAGGGGTAGCATCACCTCCTATACTCTTCTTCCATGCAACCACCCAGTCATAAGCAAGGTCTTTCAACCTGTAAGATGCTAGCTCAACACTTTCTTCCTCAGACACATGTATCACCAGCGTGATCTATCTTACCTCGTCAAGATAAAACAGAGGGTCCTCACTTTCCTTAGACCCATAGAAATCTTGCATATTCATCCGCATGAAATTTCAAATCCTAGAAGCAGCTAAATCACCTCCCTGTTGAGGTGGAAATGCAGCCTGATTATTAGCCTGAACATTAGCAGTGTCTGCCTGGGCTAGCACATGAAAATCTACCCAAAACTAAGCATGAAAGACATTTGCATTCAAGGGATCAACTGGATGGGGTTGTGCATTATTTTTTCTGCAGGCATTCGATCTTTGGGGAGGCATTTTCTGAAATAAGTGAGCACAAATTAATAGCCAAGAGAGAAAAGTTTACGCACGATAGAATTTGAAAGAAAGAAATGACTTTTCCTAAAATGTTTCGTAGCCTCTTGCTCATAGTTATGGCGTGCTACACACCGATGATCAAGACTCTACTGAACGGGGCTTGCCAGACTCCCTAGGTCTTCTTAAACTCAAGGCTCTGATACCAAGTTTGTAACGCGCCAAAAATAAGTCCCGAGACGTCACACGGTGCTTAAGGATACAAGTAGCCCCAAGCTAACCCTTTGAGCCGGCTATTACATATAAAGCTTACTTAAAGATAAATAAATAAATCACTGGTACACTCATATCATAATCATATGAAATACGAAGGAAATACTATATCCGAATGGACACGATACTGATAATCTCAACATACTGACAATCTGGTAAAAACTAGTTTGACCAAGCATGTACTACTTAATGAACTAGAGAGCCATTGGGACAGATCCCTAACTGACTCGAAATAGACTGAAAGCATTAAAAACATCTACTCCTGATAATGAAACATCTGAAGATAAGTCTTCGAACCATGAGGACTCACCACTATGGATACGTAGATAAAGTGTTCGGGAATCACTGATGAGGTTGGGATTGAGCACCTGAACCTAGATTATGAGAAAATGTAGCACATAGACAAGTGTGTGGGTCAGTACTTTGAGAATGTACCGAGTATATGGGGGTGCATGCAATATATGTAAAACAGTAATATCACAAGTTTTCAAATCATGCATGTCAACTGTAAATGGCTCATATAGCTTGATGAAATCTAAATTCTGAGATCATACATAATGAATAGTAAAGCATAAAAATATGAATATTATGAGCCACTAAACCTATTTCGAATATCAAAGTTTTTCTCTTGTTCTCAAATCAAATAAGCTAAGTGAAATCTGGAACATAGTCCAAATAGTAACCATGTAGATCAAATCTTTTTAAATCAGCAAACTGTGTAAGAATGAGGGACATCTACTTGGGAGGTTCTTCTAACCGACATATACACCATGTGAGAATCCATGATATCCCACGACTAACCCCCGTAAGGTTAGGGCCGTTCTACCCTTGCCATCGGAATAGAACAATCTATCTTAGTGATCACTATCTCAATTATCCACATATAGTGGAAGGAAATGTCTCACCCTATGGTGGCACGTAGTTCTGGGGTATGAAATCGTAGTAACATACCCAAATCGGTGCTAAATACTACTCCCAATACTATTCTCAAAACTCTTCAAGAAAATCCACTATAAAAGAAATCTCATGATTTATAAAGAAATCAATTATGAAGTCTGTAGTATTATTCTATAAAGTGATTTCAAGGCTAATATGACCAAAAGGTCAAGTCTTTCTAAATCATTTCAAAATAGTCTAAACATGGGTGCATATAGCACATCAATTCTCAAAACATCAATCTCAATGAGGATTTAATAACCCATATATCAATGCTTAAGAAAAATATTTCAAAGTTCATGCTTTATCTCATAAACATGCTTAATTTATATGGAAATCTGGAAATTTCAGCTTTAAGCATAATAATAACACCAAACTCATGGAATTCATCTTCTAGGCATTCGAAAATATCACAATCTCTTGAACAACAACATAGGGTATAACTAAATATTTCGAATTTCATATTAAAGAATGTAAAATCATGTATTTCCATAAAGTAATATAAATTTTGGGCACAAGAACGAAAGAATGTTCTTGTTCAAAACACCACATACCTTAAACTTTAAGCTTTGGATGAACTCTTGACTTCGGATTGCTATTCGCTAAACTAATGGGTGCATCTCGTAGCCTTTGGAATGGGGAATCCAAATCTCAAAGAATTATTGAAAACTTATGGTTGAATCTTGAGATATTTGGTGTTTTAGGTTGAAACCCTAATAGATGTTCTTGAGTAATTTTGATGTAATATGATGGATTTTGGTGTATTTGGGATTAAATCTCGTGTTAAGGAGGATAGAGGGGTGGAAAATACTAGTTTTACCCTTATTGAGACAGGCTAAAATATGCAGAAATTCCCAGGCATGCAGCAGAGCATGCGTTGCATGCTCTATCCCACCGGACTGGAGCATGCGTCGCATGCTCCATCGCATGGTACGAAGGATGCGATGCACCATGCGGCGCATGCAAATCGCATGGTGCTATTGTTTTGAAAACCAAACACGCCCTAAACGAGGTCCAAAAATTCCAAAACTCACCCAAGACGTACTTTTAACTTGCCCGATCGCAATGCAACAAAAAAATTCAAGAAATAGAGGTCGGGAAGATCGGAAAATAATTCAAGAAGATTGAAGGCTCAAAATAAACTAAGTGTTGAAACTCTTAGCTAAATTCTAAGTGTTAAGCTTCTTGTGTCTTGTTTCAAAGGCTTTAACGATGAGAAATCTTTACGAGGTCTTACAATATCTCCCCCTTGGGAACATTCGTCCTTGAATGTAGTTAGATAGGTTAAGAACACAGAGAAAACTAGGGATTCATTTGCTAAACTTACTCTACTTCAATCTAAACTTTTGGGTACTTTATAGAATGTATAAACTCATAAAAGGAATAGCTATACAGCTGCAACTTTATTAGAAAAGGGACTGAATTAAGAAAGAATGGTACCTTCGGCTTGATTTGAGCTGGCGGAAAAGAAGTGTGGGTACTTGGATCGCATATCTGCCTTGGCTTCCCAAGTAGCACCCTCAACTGACTGCATTCGCCACAGAGTTTTGACCAAGGGAACTTCTTTGTTCCTTAGTCTCCGAACTTGGTAATCTAGGATTTCAACAGGAATCTCATCAAATGAAAGACTGTTCTGAACATCAACATTTTTCGAAGGATCTACAACAACAGAATCACCAATATGCTTCTTAAGAATGGAAACATGAAAGACCGGATGAACTGATGACAACTCTGCATGCAACTCAACCTCATAAGCTACTTTCCCAACATGGCTAAGGACTCTATAAGGTCTAACATAACAGGGACTAAGCTTCCCCTTCTTCCCAAACCTTTTCACCCTTTTCATAGGTAAAATTTTCAGATACACCAAATCACCAACTTCGAACTCAAGGTCTCTCCTTCTCACATCTGCATATGACTTTTGGAGACTCTGAGATGTCTTCAACCTTTCTCTAATCAATCTCACCTTCTCCATTGCTTTGAATACTGCCTCAGGTCCAATCATAGTTGCTTCACCCACTTCGAACCAACCATATTGGTGACCTACATCTTCTACCATACAAGGATTCAAATGGTTCCATCTTGATACTAGAGTGATAACTATTATTATACTCAAACTCTATCAATGGCAAATGCTCATCCCAACTCTCCTTATAATCTAGAGCACATGTTTTCAACATATCCTCTAAAGTTTGGATAGTCCTTTGAACCCGACCATCAGTCTGCGGATAAAAAGTGGAACTCATATAAACTTGGGTACCAAAACCCTTCTGAAATGCCCTCCAAAACTGAGAAGTAAACTAAGTACCCCTATCCGAAATGTTAAACAAGGAAACTCCATGCAATCTAACTAGCTCCCGAATATACAATCTAGCATAGTCCTCAGCTATATACGATGTATGCACAGGTAAGAAATGCGATGAATTAGTCATCCTATCTACAACAACCCAGATAGAATCATGATGGCGTCAGTAAAAAGGTAAACCAGTCACAAAATCCATATTTATCTCTTCCCACTTCCAAATGGGTATACCAAACTCCTGCTTCTTACCACCAGGACTTTGGTGCTCTACCTTAACCTGTTGGTAAGTTGCGCACATAGCTACAAACTCAGTTATATTCTTCTTCATGTCACTCCGCCAATAGATTTCCCACAAGTAACGGTACATCTTGGTAGCGTCGGGTTGAATTAAATATCGTGCGCCATGTGCTTCTGCCATAGATCTCTGCCTCAGATCATCAACACACGAAATACATAATCTACCCTGCAATATCAACACATCATCTCCCCTTGTGAGAAAACCTTACCTTTTGGTCCTTTATTGACTCCTTCAGTCTGACCAAACTAGGATCCCTATCTTGCTTCTCCTTCACTTTCGAAACTAAAGAGGATTCGGAACTACTCTGCACCAAAATATTCCCCTCAGTGGAATCAAATAACCTAACACCCATTCTAGCCAAACGATGTACATCAAGATCCAACTCCTTCTTATTCTCCTCTACATACGCAACACTACCCATGGACAACCTACTAAGAGCATCTACCACTACATTGGCCTTGCCCAGATGATACAACACGCTCATATCATAATCTTTCAACAACTCTAACCACCTCCTCTGTCTGAGATTCAACTCCCTCTGAGTAAACACACACTGCAGACTCTTGTGATCAGTAAACACATCAACATAAAAACCATACAGATAGTGTCTCCAGATTTTCAGAGAAAATACAACAACAGCTAACTCAAGATCATGGGTTGGGTAATTCTTTTCATGGGGCTTCAACTGTCTAGAGGTATAGGCTATAACCTTACCTTTCTATATCAACACACAACCCAAACCAACTCTAGAAAAATCATAGTACACCACAAAACCATCAACACCATCAGGCAAAGTCAACATAGGGGCTGAAGTGAGTCAAGTCTTCAACTCCTGAAAACTCTTCTCACAAGAATCTAACCACTGAAACTTAACTTTCTTTTGGGTCAATTGGGTCAGAGGAGACACAATAGAAGAGAAACCTTTAAAAAAACTGCAGTAATAGCCAACTAGACCCAAGAAACTTCTAATGTCAGACATAGAGATAGGTCGAGGACAATTTCTTACAACTTCTGTCTTTTTAGGATCAACTCTAATACCTTCGGCTGAAATTATATAGCCCAAAAAAGCAACTGACCATAGCAAAAATTCACACTTGATGAATTTGGCAAATAACAGGTGATCTCTAAGAGTTTCCAAGACAATTCGGAGATGATCTGCATGGTCGTTCTCACTACGGGAGTACACAAGAATATCATCTATGAAAACTATAACAAACATATCAAGAAATTGTTTGAATACTCAATTTATGAGGTCCATGAAAGCTGTGGGAGCATTGGTTATCCCAAAAGACATGACATAAAACTCAAAATGACCATAACGGGTTCAGAAAGCTGTCTTCAGAATATCACACTCCCTAACTTTAAATTGATGATAGCCGGATCTAAGGTCTATCTTTAAAAAGTAACTTGCACCTTGAAACTGGTCAAACAGGTCATCTATTCTTGGAAGAGGGTAGTTGTTTTTGACAATGACTTTATTAAGATGACGATAGTCAATGCACATACGCAAAGAACCGACCTTCTTTTGCACGAATAGAATAGGTGCACCCCAAAGAGAGACACTAGGCCTTATGAAACCTTTATCTAGAAGATCTTTGAGTTTATCTTTGAACTCCTTAAGTTTTGCGGGTGCCATACGGTAAGGAGGATAGAAATAGGTTGAGTGTCAGGAAGAAGATCGATCCCAAATTCTATTTCCCTATCGGGAGGTACCCCTGGGAGATCTTCTGAAAACATCAGGAAACTCATTAACAATATTAACTGACTGGATAGTTGGGGCCTCAAACTTAGTGTCTTTAACTCTAACTAAATGTTAGATGCAACCTTTGGAGATTAACTTTCTGGACTTAAGATATGAAATAAAATGGTTTTTGGGAGACACTGAACTCCCGGACCACTCAAAAACTGGTTCATCAGGGAACTGAAACTTAATAACAAGGGTACGACAGTCTATAGATGCATAACAAGAGTAAAGCCAGTCTATACCCAGAATAAGATCAAAATCAACCATATCTAACTCTATCAGATCAACAAATGTGACTCTATTGAGAACAGAAATAAGACACCTTTTATACACCTATTTAGCAACAATAGACTCACCCACTGGTGTAGAAACTAGAATAGACTAAGGGATAATCTCAGGATCCATTCCAAAATTTACAGCAACCAGTGGTGTCACATAAGAAAAACTTGACCTAGGTTCCAACAACATGTAACATTAAAATGAAATACACGGAGCATACCAGTCACAACAACGGGGGAATCCTCCTGCTCCTGGAGAGATGGTAAGGCATAGAATCTGTTCAGGTGCTGACCACCAGTAGTGCTAGATGAAGCGCCCTAAGGAGGAGCTAGACGGGATACGGGAGCTGGAGAACAAGCAGTCTGAGTCTGAGGGTGAACATCATGGTTCCCCTGCCTAGCATGTGGGAAATCTCTAATACCTTGACCCTATTAGCCACAACCATAGTAACCATTCTGCCCCACAAACATCTACCTCTGTGCTCCTTACCACACTTGGCGCATGGGGGACGGTTAGGTCAGTTACCCACCATGTTTTGGGACCTGGACATTGTCTATCTATTTCCCTACTCCTGCGTGCCTCCAGGTGTGGGAGAACTAGTGGATGAAGGCGATGGTCTAGATGAATGATTCTGGAACTGAGGGTGGTTCCCTCCATGGTTCATAGCCTAACCATACTCATGCTGCTCGGATCTGGCTCTCTTGTTCCCCCCTCATTTTATCTATTTCCCTGATCTTATCTGATTTGATTTGATGGGCATGTAGCATCAGCCTAGGAAGATCCATATTTTTATTCAACATAGCTGTCCTGCACTATTTCACTACCAAACCAGATACTCCTGTCACAAACTTACTCATACTGGTCCAAGTGTCAATAATCAAATTTGGAGCATACTTGGCCAACTGATTAAACTTAAGACAGTACTCCTTAAAAGTCATTGAGCCTTGTCTTAATTTCATAAATTCCTCAATCTTTGCTTCCCTCATCTCGATCGGGAAGAACTTATCCAGGAATGCATCCTGGAACACTAGCCAAGTCATAGGGGTAGTATCATCTCCTCTACTCTTCTTCTATGCAACCACCCATTCATAAGAAAGGTCTTTCAACCTGTAAAATGCCAGCTCAACATTTTTTACCTCAGACACATGCATCACCAGCGTGATCTTTCTTACCTCTTCAAGATACAACAGAGGGTCCTCACTTGCCTTAGACCCATAGAACTCTGGCGGATTAATCCGCATTAAATTGCGAATCTTGGCAGCAGCTAAATCACCTCCCTGCTGAGGTGGAACTGCAACCTAATTATTAGCCTGAACATTAGCAGTGATTGCCTGGGCTAGCGCCTGAAAAGCTTCCCGAAACTCAGCATGAGAGACAGTTGCATTCAAGGGATCAACTGGTTGGGTTTGTGCGTTATTGTTTTTGCGGGCATTCAATCTTCGGGGAAGCATTTTCTTAAATAAGAGAGCACAAATTAATAGCTGAGAGAGACAACTGTAGGCACGATAGAATCTGAAAGAAAGAAACAGCTTTTCCTAAAATATTTCGTAGCCTCTTGCTCATAGATGTGGCGTTCTACATACCAATGATCAAGACTCTACTCAACGCGGCTTTCCAGACTCCTTAGGACTCTTTAAACCCGAGGCTCTGATACCAAGTTTGTAACGCCCCAAAAATGGGTCCCGAGACGTCACACGGTACTTAAGGCTACAAGTAGCCCCAAGTTAACCCTTTGAGACTGCTATCACATATAAAGCTTACTTAAAGATAAATAAATAAATAAATAAATCACTGGTGCTCTCATATTATAATCATACGAAATACGAAGGAAATACTTTTTCCGAATGGACACGATACTGATAATAGCAACATACTGACAATCTGGTAAAAACTAGTCTGACCATGCCTCTACTACTCAATGAACTAGAGAGCCATTGGGAAAAATCTCCAACTAACTCAAAATAGACTGATAGCATTAAAAATATCTACTCCTGATAATGAAACATCAAAAAATAGGTCTTCGAACAATGAACACTCACCACTATGGAGATATAGATAAAGTGATCAGGAATCACTGATGAGGCTGGGACTGAGCACCTAAACCTACATTACGAGAAAATGTAGCACACAGACAAGTATGTGGGTCAGTACTTTGGGAATGTACTGAGCATATGGGGGTGCATGCAATATATGTAAAACAGTAATATCACAAGTTTTCAAATCATGCATGTCAACTGTAAATGGCTCATATAGCCTGATGAGATCTAAATTCTGAGATCATACATAATGAATTGTAAAGCATAAATGTAACGCCCAAAAAATGGGTCCCGAAGCGTCACACGGTGCTTAATATCATTCAACACTCTTCGACATGATTACTATAATCAAACATCAAGATATTCACCATAATATCATAATTCAAGACGAAAGAGATGCGGAAAGTAACAAAATACGACCTCTCCACAAGACTGATCAATCTAACCATCTAGTCTGACAAGCCTCTACTAAACTGTATAACACTAAGCCATTGGGACAGACCCCAAATGACCCTAATATCAGGGAATAAAATGATAACTCAAAATAAAAGAGTGAAATCTGAACTAACCAGTCCTCAAACCATGAGGACTCACCACTGCAGAAAATATAGACCAATGTGGTCGGAGAATCACGTCAAGCCTGGGAATGAGCACCTGGAACGACATTATAAGGAAAATGTAGCCCACGTATAAATACATGGGTCAGTACTATGAAATATGGACCGAGTATATGAGGGTGTATGCAAGTTTTCATAAAAGTCCTATATCACAAATATTCATAGGAAAATATGCATGCTGTAATAAGAGACTCACATAGCTCAAAATAAAATCATCATAATCACCATAGAGTAAAACACATCGGGTGAAAACATGTGAGTCATCATAGTAAATCCCAATCACTTTCATGATCATTTTCAAATCATCAAAACGAGTAGCTTTCATAACAATTCTCTTTAAGATATAGAAATTTCTATCAAATTCTTCTGAAATAATAACTTTATCAACTCACACTTTCAAACTATTACATTTTTCATCTCAATCAGAAGAATACACATACACACTGGGAGTCTCTTACAACCGACATAAAGCATGTGAGCTACATGGAGTCCAACGTCCAACCCATGTTGGGGAGAGCTGTCCTATCCTTGCCATTGGAGTAGGACCTTAATCTTTTGTTCACTAGTGATCACTATATCAATCAGCCTTAGGCTCACATCCTACGGGGGTACGTAGTTCTAGGAAAGTACCAATCACAGCTATACCTCCCACTCGGTGATAAATACTACTCCCGGACTGAGCTCAGATAATTTCAAAAGAAAATCCATAACAACGCAATTCAACAATTAATATCAGTAGCCATCATGCTACCCCATTTTCATAATAAATCAATATGTGGATTTCTTTTCTCATTCGAGTTCAAAAATAACTCTTTCAAGACCAAAAGGTCAAATCATTCAAATATCAAGGTGTGTATAACACATTACTTCACCAAAGATCATAATCTCAAAGAGGGTTTAAATCCCATATATCAACACTAGAGCAAAACATTTCAAGATTCATACTTTGTATAGCAAACAAGTATAACTCACATGAAAATCTGGAAATTCAACTTGAAACATGATATTAACATCAAAACTCAAGGAATTTATCTTTAAGACATCACAAAAATATCATAGTTTCTTGAACAAGAATATAGGATAATAGTTTCCATCTCAAATTCATAATTAAACAAGTAAAATCATGTATCTTCGTAAAATAATACAAATTTTTGGGCACAAGAACAAAAGGATGTTCTTGTTGAAAACCCCACATACCTTTATGGTAACGGATTCGTTGAAAGATTGGACCCTCAATGTTGATTGTGCAACCCTAGTTGTTTTTCTCCTTTAGTTCTCTTGGATGATGAACTTAGATTGATAATAGTGTTATGATGTGTTTAGATTCTATTAAATTCGTAAGGTTAAATTTAGAGGTGTATAAGGAGTGCCAAAAGACTTAATTGCCCTCAAAATAACTCAAAACGGAGTGTTTTTTACTACCTGAAACACCAAGTGTGCGCCGCATTGCTTATCGCATACATTTACATATGCGCTGCATTTCTTATCGCATACATTTACATATACGCCGCATTGCTTATCGCATACATTTACATATGTGTTGCGTTTCTTATCGCACACATTTAAGTATGCGCCGCATTGCTTATCGCACACATATCCAGTAGACATGTGCGATTGGTTAGGCGACGCACTCTACTTTGCAAAGCCATCACTCCTTGCTCGGATATCGGATTTTGATGAAATTGATAGCGTTGGAAAGCTAATTCGATTATCTATAAGTTGGTGGGTTGAAATATGCAGAAATACCACATATTTATCAATTTATTCTCATTCAAAGATGACCCTAGCTAATTTAAACACTAAAACTTGATGGATTTCAAAACTCTTAGCTTGTACTACCTTAAGTGAATCATATAACTACACTTAACACATCATAAGCTCTCTTATAACTAGGGTACTCTTGGTAATTCATGTGCCCAAATATGGCTTACAGAATTGGGGGTTTCACATGTACGAACAATGGTTCGCTTTCTAGCTTAGGAAAGTGCGGGGTATTACAATATCTCCCCCTTGGGGACATTCATCCTCGAATGACGCTGGGTATACTAAGAGTAAAAAGAAAACGAAGGGTACATAGCTGAAGCAACTTGCTAATCTTGCCTCTACTTCATTCTACATTTCGGACACAACAAGGAGTGCATGACTCATGAAATCACTGCTGAATAGTATAAAATAACTACTGAACTACTACAATTCTGCATAGAAAAGGAATGATTTAGAGCCGAATGGTACCTTCAGCTTGATCGGGGCTTGCGGGAAATAGGTGCAGATACTTGGATCGCATATACATCTCGGTTTCCCAAGTTGCACCTTCAACAGACTGGTTTTGCCACAACACCTTGACCAAGGGAACTTCTTTGTTCCTTAGTCTTTGGACTTGGTGATCTAAAATCTCAACAGGAACTTCCTCAAAAGAAAGACTATCTTGCACATCATAGTTTTCTGAAGGATCTACAACAACAGAATCACCAACGTGTTTCCTAAGCATGGAGACATGGAAGACAGAGTGAACGGAAGATAATTCTGAAGGCAACTCAACCTCATACGCTACCTTACCAACACGGCTAAGAACTCTGTAGGGGCCAACATAACGGGGACTAAGTTTCCCCTTCTTCCCGAATCTCTTCACTTCCTTCATGGGTGAAATATTCAAATACACCAAGTCACCAACTTCAAATTCAAGGTCTCTTCTCCTCACATCAGCATACGACTTCTGACGACTCTGTACGGTTTTCAATCTTTCTCTAATCACTTTGAATTTTTCCATAGCCTCAAAGACTGAATCAGAACCACTCATGACAGCTTCACCCACTTCAAACCAACCTATGGGTGACCTACATTTCCTCCTATACAAAGCCTCAAATGGAGCCATGCCAATGCTAGAGTGAAAATTGTTATTGTATGCAAAATCAATCAAGGGTAAATGGTCATCCCAACTCCCCTTAAAGTCAAGAGCACACGCTCTCAACATATCCTCTAAGGTCTGGATGGTCCTCTCAGCCTGACCATCTGTCTGCGGATGGAAAGCAGAACTCAAATGCACTTGGTTACCAAAACCCTTCTGAAAAGCTCTCCAAAACTGCGAAGTGAACTGAGTACCCCTATCTGAAATGATGGACAAGGGAACTCCATGCAATCTGACTAATTCCCGGATGTACAATCTAGCGTAATCCTTAGCAGTATAAGAAGTATGCACAGGCAAGAAGTGCACAAACTTAGTCAATCTATCCACAACAACCCAAATGGAATCATGATGGCGTCGGGAAGGAGGTAAACCAGTCACAAAATCCATGTTTATCTCTTCCCACTTCCAAGTGGGAATACCAAAATCCTGCATCATACCACCAGGTCTTTGATGTTCTACCTTAACCTATTGGCACGTCGCACACTTAGCGACAAATGTTGCTATATCCTTCTTCATGCCACTCTACCAATAGATTTCCCGCAAGTCGCGGTATATCTCGGTGGAACCAGGATGAATAGAATATCGCACGCCGTGCGCTTCATCCATAATTCTATCTCAGATCATCAACGTTCGGAACACATAATCTATCCTGCAATCTCAACACACCATCTCCCCCTTGGGAGAAAACCTCCACCTTTTGGTCCTTGACTGATTCTTTCAGTCTGACCAAACTAGCATCTAAGTTTTGCTTCTCCTTTACTTCCGAAACCAAGGAGGATTCGGAACTACTCTGCACCCCTATACTACCTTTAACAGAGTCAAACAACCTAACCCCCAGTCTAGCCAAACAGTGCACATCACGAGCCAACTCTTTCTTACCATCTTTGATATGCAAAAAACTACCCATAAACACCTTTTTTAGGGAATCTGCCACTACATTGGCCTTATTCGGATGGTACAACACACTTATATCATAATCTTTTAACAGCTCTAACCACCTTCTCTGCCTAAGGTTTAACTCCTTCTGGGTAAATACATATTACAAACTCTTATGATTAGTAAAAACATCAACGTGAACACCATACAAGTAGTGTCTCCAGATTTTTAGAGCAAACACAACAGCAGCTAACTCAAGATCATGAGTAGGGTAATTCTTCTTATGGGGTTTCAACTTTCTAGAAACATAAGCTATCACCTTACCCTTCTGCATCAATACACAACCCAAACCAACTCTAGAAGCATCACAATATACTACAAAACCCTCAACACCATCAGGCAAGGTCAAAACAAGGGATGAAGTGAGTCGAGTCTTCAACTCCTGAAAACTCTGCTCACAAGAATCGGACCACAAGAACTTTACTTTCTTTTGGGTCAACCGGGTCATAGGAGACGCTATATAGGAGAAACCTTTAACAAAACGGTGGTAATAGCCAGCTAGACCCAACAAACTTCAGATATCAGTCGGAGAGATAGGTCTAGGCCAGTTTCTAACAGCTTCTGTCTTTTGGGGATCAACTCTAATACCCTCAAAAGAAATGATATGACCTAGAAAAGCAACTGACCTCAACCAAAACTCACACTTGCTGAATTTGGCAAACAATTGATGGTTTTTAAGAGTTTGCAAGACAATTCGGAGATGATCTGCATGTTTATTCTCACTACGGGAGTACACCAAAATATCGTCTATAATTATGATAACAAACATGTCAAGATATGGTCTGAACACTCGATTCATGAGGTCCATGAAAGCTTTCGGGGCATTAGTTAACCCGAAGGACATAACAAGAAACTCAAAATAACCATAGCGAGTTTGAAAAGCTATTTTTGGGGTGTCACACTCCCTAACTTTGAGTTGATGATAGCCGGATCGAAGGTCTATCTTTGAGAAGTAACTTGCACCTTACAATTGGTCAAACAAATCGTCTATTCTAGGAAAAGGATACTTATTTTTTTACAGTGACTTTATTCAACTGGCGATAGTCAATACACATACGCAGGGAACCATCTTTCTTTCTCACAAATAACACAGGAGCACCCCAAGGAGAAACACTGGGCCTTATGAAACCTTTATCTAACAGATCTTTGAGTTGCTCTTTCAACTCCTTAAGTTCTGCAGGTGCCATACGGTAAGGAGGAATAGAAATGGGCTGAGTATCGGGAAGAAGATCGATCCCAAACTGTATCTCTCTATCAGGAGGTATCCCTGGGGGATCTTTCGGAAAGACATTAGAAAACTCATTGACTATGCTAACTGACTGGAGAGTTGGAGTCTCAGACTTAGTGTCCTTGACTCTAACCAGATGATAAATGCACCCCTTGGAAATAAGTTTTCTAGCTTTAATATATGAGATAAAATGACTCATGGGAGATACAGAACTCCCAGACCACTCAAACACAGGTTCATCAGGAAAATAAAACTTGACCACTCGGGTATGACAATATATAGAGGCATAACAAGAATGAAGCCAGTCCATACCTAGAATAACATTGAAATCCACCATGTCTAACTCAATCAGATTAGCCAACATGACTCTATGAAGGACTGTAACAGGACACTTTCTATACACTTTCTGGGAAACAATCGAATCACCCACTGGGGTAGAAACTAAGATAGGCTCAGGAATATTTTTAGGACTCCTTTCAAAATTCACAGCAACCAGAGGTGTAACATATGAAAAACTGGACACAGGGTCCAACAAAACATAGACATCAAACTGAAATATACGGAGCATACCAGTAATAACATTGGGAGAGTCCTCCTGCTCCTGGCGAGATGGCAAAGCATAGAACCTATTCTGGCGTTGACAGCCAACAGTGCTAGAAGAGGCACCCTAAGCTGGGGCTGGGCGAGTCACCTGAACTGGAGCACTAGCAGTCTGAGTCTGAGTCTGAGGGCGATTATCACGACGCCCTTGCTTGGCATGTGGCCACTCCCTAAGTTTGTGACCCAAGTCACCACACCCTAAACAACCTTTCTTCTCACCCCAACACTCACCCGGGTGGGTCCTACCATACTTAGGACACGGAGGATAATTTGTCTTACTGCCAACACTGTACTGGGACCTGGCTGCATATGACCTACTACCTTGCTCCTGCCCACCCCTAGGTACGGGAGCACTAGTTGACGATGGTGCTGGTGTAGATGAACGGTTCTGAAACTAAGGACGATTCCCTCCCTGCGATCTAGTCTGACCCTGTCCGTGCTGCTCGGACCTAGATCTCTTATTCCCTCTTATTCTATCCCTCTCCTTCATCTTGTCTTCTTTAATCTGTTGGGCATGAGTCATCAGCTTGGAAAATTTCATCTCACTAGTTAACATAGCAGACCTGTACTCCTTAACAATATAGCTAGACACTCCTATTATAAATTTACTCATACTGGCTCGATTATCAGCTACTAAGTCAGGAGCATATTTGGCCAACTGATTGAACTTCAGACATTACTCTTGAACAGTCATAGAGCCCTATCGCAAATTCATGAACTCATCTACCTTTGCCTCTCTTATCTCTAAAGGGAAAAACTTATCCAGGAATACATCCTGAAACTCCTACCAAGACGTAGGGGCGGCACCCTTACCTCTACCTTTCCTCCAAGCAACTACCCAATCATAAGCAAGGTCTTTCAACCGATATGCTGCCAACTCCACACTATGCTCCTCAGAGACATGCATCACCTGAGTAATCTTTCACACCTCCTCCAAGTACAACCGTGGATCCTCATCTGGCTTGGACCCATAAAATTCTGGCGGATTCATCCGAATAAAGTCATGGATCCTTACAGTAGCTGAATTACCTCCCTGCTACTATGGAGCCAAGGTCGTATTGGCCTAAACATTCGCAGTGACAGCTTGGGCTAGCGCCTGAAAGGCTGCCCAAAATTCGGCATGGGACATATTTTCATTCAGTGGGTAAGCAGGCTGGGGTTGCTGACCATCGTTATTTCTTCTAGCTCAGTAAGGAGGCATATTCTGAAAGAGAAGAGCACAAATTAATAGCTGAAAGAAAACAACTCTAAGCACAATAGACTTCTGAAAGAAAGAAATAACACTTTTTCCTAAAACTTCTCGTAGCCTCTTGCTCATAGATATGGCGTGCTACACACCGATGATCAAGACTCTACTTAACGCTGCTTGCCAGACTCCCTAGGACTCCAATAACCTTAGGATCTGATACCAAGTTTGTAACGCCCCGAAAACGGGTCCCGAAGTGTCACATGGTGCTTAAAGCTAGAAGTAGCCCCAAGCTAACCCTTTGGGCCATTTTCATACCATTAAACATTCTTCGACAGGATTACTAAAATCAAACATCAAGATATTCTCCATAATATCATAATTCAAGATGAAAGAGATGCAGAAAGTAACAAAAATACGACCTCCCCACAAGACTGATCAATCTAACCATCTAGTTTGATAAGCCTCTACTAAACTGTACAACACTGAGCCATTGGGATAGACCCCAACTGACCCTAACATCAGGGAATAAAATGATAACTCAAAATAAAAGAGTGAAATATGAAATAACCAGTCCTCGAACCATAAGGACTCACCGCTGCAGAAAATATAGACCAATGTGCTCGGAGAATCATGTCAAGCCTGGGAATGAGCACCTGGACCTACATTATAGGGAAAATATAGCCCACGTATGAATACATGGGTCAGTACCATGGAATATGGACCGAGTATATGAGGGTCTATGCAAGTTTTCATAAAAGTCCTATATCACAAATATTCATAGGAAAATATGCATGCTGTAATAAGAGACTCACATAACTCGAAATAAAATTATCATAATCACCATAGAGTAAATCACATTGGGTGAAAACATGTGAGTCATCATAGTAAATCCCAATCACTTTCATGATCATTTTCAAATCATCAAAACGAGTAGCTTTCATAACAATTCTCTTTAAGATATAGAAATATCCATCAAATTCTTTAGAAATGATAACTTTCTCAACTCACACTTTCAAACTATTACATTTTTCATCTCAATCAGAAGAATACACACACACACTGGGAGTCTCTTACAACCGACATAAAGCATGTGAGCTACATAGAGTCCAACGTCCAACCCACATTGGGGAGAGCTGTCCTATCCTTTCCATTGGAGTAGGACCTTAATCTTTTGTTCACTAGTGATCACTATGTCAATCAGCCTTAGGATCATATCCTACAAGGGCACATAGTTCTAGGGAAGAACCAATCATATCTATACCCCCCACTCAGTGCTAAAGACTACTCCTGGACTGAGCTCAGATCATTTTAAAAGAAAATCCACAACAACGCAATTCAACAATTCATATCAAGAGCCATCATGCTACCCCTTTTTCATAATAAATCAATATGTGGATTTCTTTTCTCATTCGAGTTCAAAAATGAATCTTTCAAGACCAAAAGGTCAAATCATTCAAATATCAAGGTGTGTATAACACATTACTTCACCAAAGATCATAATCTCAAAGAGGGTTTAAATCCCATATATCAACACCAGAGCAAAACATTTCAAGATTCATACTTTGTATAGCAAACAAGTATAACTCACATGAAAATCTGGAAATTCAACTTGAAACATGATATTAACATCAAAACTCAAGGAATTTATCTTTAAGACATCACAAAAATATCATAGTTTCTTGAACAAGAATATAGGATAATAGTTTCCATCTCAAATTCATAATTAAACAAGGAAAATCATGTATCTTCGTAAAATAATACAAATTTTTGGGCACAAGAACGAAAGGATGTTCTTGTTGAAAACCCCACATACCTTTATGGTAATGGATTTGTTGAAAGATTGGACCCTCAATGTTGATTGTGCAACCCTAGTTGTTTTTCTCCTTTAGTTCTCTTGGATGATGAACTTAGATTGATAATAGGGTTATGATGTGTTTAGATTCTATTAAATTTGTAAGGTTAAATTTAGGGGTGTGTAAGCAGTGCCAAAAGACTTAATTGCTCTCAAAATAACTCAAAACGGAGTGTTTTTACTACCTGAAACACCAAGTGTGCGCCGCATTGCTTATCGCATACAATTACATATGTGTCGCATTGCTTATCGCATATATTTACATATGTGCCGTATTTCTTATCGCACACATTTAAGTATACGCCGCATTGCTTATCGCACACCTATTCCAGTAGCCATGTGCGATTGGTTAGGCGACGCACTCTACTTCGCAAAGCCATAACTCCGTGCTCGGGTGTCGGATTTTGATGAAATTGGTATATTTGGAAAGCTAATTCGATTCTCTATAAGTTGGTGTTTATAAATATGCATAAATACCACATATTTATCGAGTTATACTCATTCAAAGATGACCCTAGTGAATTCAAATCCTAAAACTTGATGGATTTTGAAACTCTTAGCTTGTACTACCTTAAGTGACTCATATAACCACACTTAACACATCATAAGCTCTCTTATAACTAGGTTACTCTTGGTAATTCATGTGCCCAAATATGGCTTACAGAATTAGGGGTTTCACATGTACGAACAACGGTTCTCTTTCTAGCTTAGGAAAGTGCGGGGCAATACAATAAAAATCTGAATATTATGATCCATTACACTTATTTCGAATATCAAAGTTTTTCTCTTGTTCTCTAATCAAATAAGCTAAGTGAAATCTGGAACATAATCCACATAGTAAGCCTATAGATCAAATCTTTTTAAATCAGTAAATTATGCTAAGAATAAGGGACATCTATTTGGGAGGTTCTTCTCACCGACATGTACACCATGTGAGCTTCCATGATGTCCCACAACTAGCCCCCGTAATATTATTGTCGTTCTACCCTTGCCATCAAAATAGAACAATCTATCTTAGTGATCACTATCTTAATCATCCACATATAGTGGAAGTAAATATCTCAACCTACGATGGCACGTAGTTCTGGGGTATGAAGCCATAGTAACATACCCAACTCGGTGCTAAATACTACTCCCAATACTATGCTCAAAACTCTTCAAGAAAATTCACTTTAAAAGAAATCTCATGATTTATAAAAAAATCAATTATGAAGTTTGTAGTATCATTCTGTAAAGTAGATTTCAAGACTAATATGATCAAAAGGTCAAGTTTTTCTAAATCATTTCAAAATAGCCTAAACATGGGTGCATATAGCACATCAATTCTCAAAACATCAATCTCAATGAGGATTTAATAACCCATATATCAATGCTTAAGCAAAATATTTCAAAGTTCATGCTTTATCTCATAAACATGCATAATTTATATGGAAATCTAGAAATTTTAAGCATAATAATAACACCAAACTCATGGAATTCATCTTCTAGGCATTCAAAAATATCATAATCTCTTGAATAACAACATAGGGTATAACTAAATATTTCGAATTTCATATTAAAGCATGTAAAATCATGTATTTCCTTAAACTAGTATAAATTTTGGGCTCCAGAATGAAAGAATGTTCTTGTTCAAAACCCCACATACCTTAAACTTTAAGCTTTGGATGAACTGTTGACTTCGGATTGCTATTCGCTAAACTAATGGGTGCTTTTCGTAGCCTTCGGAATGGGGAATCCAAATCTCAACGAATTATCAAAAACTCACGGTTGAATCTTGAGATATTTGGAGTTTTAGGTTTAAACCCAAATAGATGTTCTTGAGTAATTTTGATGAACTATGATGGATTTTGGTGTATTTGGAATTAAATCCGGTGTTAAGGAGGATAGAGGGGTGAAAAATACCATTTCTACCCTTAATGAGATGGGCTAAATTATGCAAAAATTCCCAGGCGTGCAGCAGAGCATGCGGCGCATGCTCTATCCCACCGGACTGGAGCATGCATCACATGCTCCATCGCATGGTACGAAGGATGTGATGCACCATGCGACGCATGCAAATCGCATGGTGCTACTATTTTGAAAACCAAACGCGCCCTAAACGAAGTTCAAAAATTTCAAAACTCACTCGAGATGTACTCTTAACTTGCTCGATTGCAACGCAACAAAAAATCAAGAAATGGAGGTCGGGAAGGTTGTGAAATAATTTAACGAAATTGAAGGCTCAAAATAAACTAAGTGTTGAAACTCTTAGCTGAATTCTAAGTGTTAAGCTTCTTGTGTCTTGTTTCGAAGGCTTTAACGATGAGGAATCTTTACGGGGTCTTACACCTTACGGGTTAAAAATGGTATGGTAGAGCTTTGGAAGAACTCACCGATCCCGTAAGATCAATGAGGCTTTTGGTACCACTGTTTCTTTTTTTCAAAGATGGGGCAGCAAAAATGGAGTTAAAATGGCTCTCGAAGGATTGAATAACTTTCAATAGGATTCAATAGCATTCAATGATTTTATTAAGCTTTGAGAGGCTTTAAATAGCCAACATTAAACAAAAATCAGCAACATTCAAAAGTTAAACTAACTAAAATATCTCAACAAATCAAACAACCTAACTTAAATTCAAAATTCAAATTCATCCTAAATTAACTAACTTATTTTGCTAAAAATTAGTGCAGTAACTTAAAGCAATTTCCTAACATGTACTCCTCTACAATGCACTTCTTGAACAATTTGTGTAGTGATATCTCAGGGCTGGCTCTACATTTATAATCTATATTTATATCTATAATATATTAAAAGTATGAAGACCCTTAGAAAAGTAATTTGAACTTTTTGTCCTTCGACCCTCCTTTAGACAAAACTGTATTTTCACTATTTTCTTCAATTTATTATCTAACTATTTTTATTATATTAACTAGACTCCGAAAATATATGAGACTCTTAAAATATATGGAAGGAGAATCAATTAATATTTTTCTTTGTACTGGTCAATTAGAAAAATACTCCTAAAATAGGATAGAAAAATACTCTTAAAATAGGACTCTATTAAGGAAATACTTCAATAAATATTGAGACACACGTTAAACTTGAGAAGAAACAGATTTACTTATTCGAAAAATATGATTGATGCTCGTCTAACTTGATTCGGTTGCATGTCTAGATTGGTGGATGCTTAATTTTCTAACCCTCAACTTCTTCATTATTTTTGTCAACATAATAAAATTCAACGTATATATATATATATATATATATATATATATATATCTTCTTTATTTTCATTCAAGTCATTCTTTAATGTCAAAATTTTTGCTCAGAAAAAAACTATTTTCATCTAAACTGAAGCTTTGTGATCACTATTGTATTATTTTGTTGTAGTTTACAAATCGTAGATGAATTTACAGGTGGTAGATGAATGTCGATCGACTTTGAGGAATTTTTTTAGGTAAATATTAGGTTTAATTGTATTATTTTTATATCTCTGTTTTGAGAACTTTTTTTTGTATAAAAGTAAAATTTAGTTGCATTATTTTGATATCTCTATTTTCGTATTATTTTGTTATAGTTTACAGGTGGTAGATGAGTGTCAGAAAGCTTTGAGAAAATTTTTGTGTAAAGATTAAATTTAATTATATTGTTTTGCTCCAGTTTACAGGTGGTAGATGGATGTCGATCAGTTTTGAGAATTTTTTTTATAAAGGTTAGGTTTAATTGAATAAATTCTCCAAAAGATGTTGAATTTAATTATTGTATTCATCTCTGTTATAGACTTTTTATAAAAAAAAATTATTAAGTATTATTCGTATAAAAATAAACTTCTTATATAAAAGTAAAGAATTATTAGAAATTTGATGTGTTAAAATTTTAAAGTACTATGTCTCAAAAAAGATTAAATGCATTAGTTATTGAAGTGACATTTTTTTAACATTATATTTTTTTTATTATTAATAATATTATCATGGAGCATTATGAATGTAAAAGCATTCTCCCCATCATTTGGAATTATGTATGTTATCTCCAACAATAATAGTGTTTCCTTTTCTAAAGTAACCACTATATGTTTATTTATGCATTCTGACATGGATCCTACTACATGTTTTCTTTTAACTCATATATATATGTAGCAACATTCATGCACGGAAAATAAAGCAGAAGGAGATAAATTTAAATACCATATAATATATTAAAGAGAGTTTATTAGTTGAAGGGAGATGTTTATTTTGTGGAGCTTTGAACTCAATTCTTGTTCAGAGTATAGAGTTATATTGTGTAGGATGTTGTATCCTGGAGGGGACAAGTCAAAGAGTGTTACTACTGGACCAGAGAAATAATTGTCGTAGTGGGCTTGAATCTCCTTAAAGAGAGCGAGATATCTGCGCCTCAGACATAGAAAAAGAAATATATTTTTCTTTATCCATTTGTAATTTTCAGTTGAAAGCAGTTGTAATCTATTGTAATATTTATTGCAATTTTTTATAACTTTCACCAACAATTTTAAGGAGATTCATATGGAAACAACTGAAAATTCCATGGATGTCAAGATGGTAGATCTCAACAAGTCATTCCGGTTCAATGGTACTCACTTCAAGAGGTGGAAGGGTAAAGTATTTTTCTACTTAAGTTTTATCAATGTTTATTATGTGTTAACTGAGAAGAACCCAAATAAAGTAGATAATTCTTCCATGAATGACGACAAACTTATCTCTCTTGAAGAGAAAGTTGAAAAATACAACAGTGACTCCTACAAGTGTCGTTATTTTTTACTTAATTGTCTATCTGATAATTTTTATGATTATTATGATAAAACTTACTCTAGTGCAAATAAAATTTGGAAAGCTTTGCAGAGTAAGTATGACACTGAGGAGGCGGGAGCCAAAATATATGCGTCTAGGAGCCAAGATGCACTTATGCAAACAGAAGAGAACAACATCACACTGAAGGTAAATTTATCTTCATATAATGCTACCCCTGAAAATAACAAAAATACTATTTTGAAGCCTAAGAAGAAAATATTCAAAAATAATAATGGTAGACAACCCAATAATAATAATGGTGTGAATGGCCAAGCAAAAAATTAACATGAACTACAAAAAAGACCATGCTATGTCTGTGGTAAGAATAGGCATATTGCTCGATTTTGCAGGTCTCGGAAACGTGGCACTATACCTCAGACAAACATTACCGAAGAACTATTTGTGGTGATGATAACAAACATATATATGGTGGAGAATGTTGATGGATGGTGGACTGACTCTGGTGCAAACCGTCATGCCTGTTATAACAAAGACTGGTTTAAAAATTAAAAAAAATTTGAGGAGCCCAAAACCATCATGCTTGGAGATTCACACACAAGTTAAGTACTTGGAGTGGGGGATGTCGAGTTGAGATTTACTTCTAAAAGGATATTAATCTTAAAAGATGTACTTTATACTCCTTCCATGAGAAAAAATTTAATGTCTAGTTTTCTTCTAAATAAAGCGGGCTTCAAATAGATTATTGAATCTGACCAGTATATAATTGTGAAAAATACTATTTTTGTGGGAAAAGGGTATACATGTGATGGTATGTTCAAGTTGAATGTTGAAATGCATAAAACATCTACTCCTGTTCATATGCTTTCTTCTACTAATTTTTGGCATACTCGTTTGTGTCATATAAATGAACGTTATGTGAAAATCATGAGTTGTTTAGGATTAATTCCAATGATCAAAAAGAATTTTTAAAAATGTGAAGCTTGTAGTAAAGCTAAAATCACAAAAAGGCCTCACTTCCATGTTGAAAGAAAACCTGATTTATTAGAATTAGTTCACAGTGATAATTGTGAACTTGGTGGAATTTTAACTCGTGGAGAAAATAGTTATTTTATCACTTTTATTGATGATTTTTCTAAGTTTACATATGTTTACTTAATGAAAAATAAAAGTGATGCATTTGAGAATTTTAAAATTTTTCTCCATAAAGTTAAAAATCAGTTTAATAGAAAAATAAAAAGAATAAGAAGTGATAGAGGCCGTGAATATGAGTCACTTGAGTTCAATTTTTTTGTAAGATCATTGGGTATAATTCATGAAACTACTCCTCCTTATTTGTAAGATCCCATAAAATTCTAAGTTAAAAATTCAGCTCCCTAAGCTTTACAAGCTCCAACACTTAGAATAGTTTGATAAGTGTTCAAAACTTAATCTCTTTTTAAGCTTCCGAACTTCAGGGATTTATTTTTCAACCTTTGTTTTTTGATTTTCAAGTTGCGTTACGATGGGGCAAGGTCGTAGTGCATCCCGGGTGAGTTTCAAAATTTTTAGAGTAGCGTAAGGACACGTTTGGTGTGCCAAACCAGTAGCCATAGGCGCTGGTGAGGCACCGCCCAGCTTAGACCACCGTCTAAGAAGAGCGCTGCCCAGGCTAGACCAGGGGTCTAAGCAGGGTGTCGCCCTTCCCATCGCCTTTTGGCCTAATTTTCAGCATTCAACTTTCGTGTCTTGAGGGTTAATTTGGTCATTTTTCCACCCTTATATATATCAAAAACACGGGATTAAGGCTCAAAAATACCAAAATATACTCCTTTTCATCAATTTCTCTCAAGAACAAGGTTTTTAATTTGAAGACCCAAATCCAAGCGATTTCACCGTAGATCACTAAGGAACTTTCATCTAAGGTATGTTTAGTGTTGATTTATGGATTCCTTCCATACATAAAGTTCAAGAACCCTCTTTTAAGTTATGAATTATGATTGTTCATGTTGTGGATTGTTGATAATCATGTTGTGTTGTTGAATGATTCTCAAGTTGGAATCTTTATGTATTTTTATGAATTTATGAATCTATGATATCATATGAGTTGGAATCATGTAAAATTGGGTTTTTCATGATGCATAATTTGATTATTACACCTACGCCTAAGTTGTGCATGTAAGGTGTTTGATAAAAGGCCTAAGAAACTAGAAATCATGTATTATAGCCAAATTGTGACTTAATTGACAAATCCATGCTATACCTTTATGAACACAATGACTTCTATGATATTGTTATGCATTATGATTGTTGATGGGATGATCATGAAACTAGGTTGATGGAATTATGGCATGTTGTTATATGCGTTCCCTTCCATGTATAAGATTTTGAGAACCATGTGTAGTATGAAATCCCCAAGTTATGGCATTATGAAAGGTGAAGTTTATTCCTATGATCAAGAAGTGTCATGTTATGTCAGTTTCCTTTTATCAAGTCCTGGGGGTACTTGTACCCGAAGAAATATAGTTGTGTTCCTAGAGCCAGTGTCATGTTTTCACGATATCCTCAGTCAAGTCATGTTCAGTAGAATTCAGTCAGTCATGTGACTCAGGGAATCTCAGTAATCTCAGTAATCTCATGAACTCAGCCAGTTATCAGATAATAGTAGTATTCCGTCAGTCAACGGAATTCAGTAAACTTAGTCCATGTACAGTTCAGTTAATCATGTTTAGTGTCTATTCAGATGGGAGTAGAAATTAGCACCGAGTGAACTCAAGGATGGGAACACACACTGTCAAATAAGGGTATGATTCTTAGCAGTCATCCTTGCGTTCCAAAACTATGTAGCCAACATAGGTTGAGACATCATCACTGTCAGATGAGGGTTGATGAGATGGATAAACTCTATCAAATAAGGGTCCCACCATTCTCTTTTGGGGACACTGTCAGATGAGGGTTACCCACATTTGTCTTTACTAGTGGCACGGTATTGACCCCCTTCCAATCTGGGCAGAGATTGGACCCCAACTCAGCTATCTGTGTTATTTGGAGCATGTCAGTTAGATGACTACTTTTCACAGTTTCAAGTCAGTCTCGGTAAGAGAACTCAAATAGTTCTTCAGATTTTAGGACTATCAGATACAGTCAACTCAGATATAGTACGGAACTCAGATAGTTCCATCAGATTTAGGACTGTCAGATATAGTCACTCATGTTATCAATATATCAGTTATCGGAACTTAGTTATCAGTCATTTTAGCTATCAGTCATCATGTTTTATGTATTCATGCATGTATTCTCACGTTCATGTTAGTAAATATTATTCATGCATATGAACTCTATGCATTCAGCCTACCTTACTAGCATACCAGTACATTCAGTTGTACTGACTCATACTTTTCTCTTGCGCTATGGTATTTTACACCATAGGTTCAGAAGCACAAGATCAAGAGCGTCAGTAGCTTTTCAGGTTTTAGCAGCCAGAGTTTCAGTGAGTCCTCATCCTTCGAGGGAGACTATGTTATCATTTTTTATTTTAGTTATTTTCAGTAGTCGAAGTTAGTTGGGAACATGTCCCCTTAACTCCTTATTCAGACAGTTAGAGTCTTTTCAGACTATCATGTTTAGACAGTTTATTTCAGTTATTTTCGGTATATCATACCCCACCAGATGTTATATTTTACCAGATTTGAACCTTATGGCCTTACAGATTTTATGTATTCCGCATTTATTCAGTATATTATGCAGTGTATAGGTACAGATATCAGTCATGGGTTAGCTTGTGGTCCTTCGGGATCATGAGCACCGTGTAGCATTTTGGGTACCAGATTGAGGGCGTTACATTATTCTTCTTCATCTAACGGTGTAGCGGAAAGAAAGAATAGAACTTTGATTGTATTAACTAATTCCCTGTTAATTGAGTCTTGTGCACCTTTAAGTTTTTGGGGTGAAGCTCTTTTGACTGCTTGTTATGTGCTGAATCGTGTACCTAATAAAAAGACCAAATTAACGTCTTTTGAATTGTGGAAAGGTCATAAGCCAAATTTGGGGTATCTAAGAGTTTGGGGTTGCTTAGCCTATGTGAGGTTAATGGATCCTAAAATCTCTAAGTTGGGTAAAAAAATTACTACTTGTGGTTTTCTTGGTTATGCTTCAAATAGTACGACCTATAGATTTTTTAATCTTGAAGATAGAGTGATAATAGAATCAGGTAATGCTATTTTTCATGAAAATAAGTTCCCTTTTGACTCTAAAAATAATGGGGTCCATTGGACTAAAGAAAATATTTTTTCACTACCTAGTTCTTCTACTTCTACTTTAAATAATAAATAAAATGATGATTTTGAGTTAAAAAAAAAGTAAACGAGCTAGAGTAGAAAAAATATTTTGGTCCTGATTATTACGATTTTAACGTTTGAGAAGAACCTATCACTTTAAAAGAAGCTTTGCCTTCACATGATGCTATTTTCTGGAAAGAGGCTGTAAATGATGACATGGAATCGCTAATTTCCAATAAAACTTGAAAGTTTGTTGATTTACCACCGGGTTGTAAAACAATTGGATGTAAATGGGTCTTACGTAAAAAATTACAAACGGATGGATCTGTTGATAAATATAAAGCTAGGCTTGTAGCAAAAGGTTTTAAACAACTAGAAGTCCTAGAATTTTTTGATACTTTTTCACCGGTAATGAGAATTACATCCATTAGATTTTTATTTTCTATTGCAGTAATTTTTATTTACAAATTCATCAAATGGATGTAAAAACTATTTTTTAAAACAAAGACCTAAATGAGGAAATTTACATGGAACAACTCAAGTGTTTTGTGGAGGCTGGCCAAGAAAGCAAAGTGTGTAAATTTAATAAATCCCTATATGGCTTGAAACAGGAACCGAGGCAATGGCATGAAAAGTTTGATTCCTGCATGATTGAAAATGAGTTTAAAACAAATGAGTGTGATAAGTGCATATATCATAAGTCTTGGAATAACTCGCATGTTATTATTTGTCTATATGTTGATGAGTTATTGATCTTTGGCTCTAACATGAATATTATTGATGAGACTAAAAATATTCTTAGAAGCCATTTTGAAATGAAAGATCTTGGTGAGGCAAATTTTATTCTAGGAATAAAAATTACTAGAACATGTGATGGAATTTTCCTTGACCAGTCACAGTATGAGGAGAAAATATTGAAAAAATATAATTTCCTTGATTTCGAGCATATTGTAACTCCATTTGATTCTAGTATTCACTTGTTTCCTGTTGAGAGTGAAACGGAAGTAATAAATCAAAAAGGAATATGCTAGAATAATTGAAAGTTTGAGATATGTGACTGATTGCACTAGGCCTGATATTGCATATGCAGTAGGAGTACTTAGCAGGTTTACTAGCAAGCCAGGTAATGAACATTGGCATGCTATAAACAGAGTAATGAGATATTTAATTGGAACAAAAAATTGTGGTTTGTTCTATACTAAATATCCTATTGTACTTGAAGGCTATTGTGATGCGGATTGAAATACTTTATCAGGTGATTCCTAATCCACTACTGGTTATGTTTTTACTTTGGGTGGTGGTGCTATTTTTTGGAAGTCTAAAAACCAAACAATCATTGCTAACTCTACCATGGAGGCTAAACGAATTGCTTTAGCTTCATCTAGTGAGGAACGAATTAGTTGAGAGATTTGTTATTTCAAATACCTTATTTTGAAAAATCAATTTCTTCTATTATAATTCATTGTGATAGCACCACTGCAATTGATAGGAAACCATTATTATAACGGTAAATCCATACCTATACGGAGAAAGCATAGTAATATGAGATCATATTTGACAAATGGTATCATTAATGTTGATTATGTCAAATCTTGTGATAATCTTGCAGATCCGTTGACTAAGGCCTTAACGAGAGAAAAGGTCTGGAGTACATCGAGGGGATGGGATTGAATCCTATTGAATCTTGAGTCATACATGAGGAAACCCAACCTGGGGACTAGAGATCCTATAACCAAGTTCAATGGGAAAAATGAATCACTTGATGACTTATTGTGAAAAATGCACTATTTATTTATCCCTCCCTATGATGTAAGTGCATTTGCCTATAATGATTGTGAGGTTGAATTTTTAATAAACTCTTAATAAATACCTGTAGGTCTTATGAGTGGGGTGCTAAATTACAGGAGCACTTTTGACGGATTTCACCTATGTGAGTGTGGAGGTAGGCCGCTTCCTATGAGAATTAGGCTCATTCTCAAAAGACACTCATTAAAATCGGAATAGCACAAGGCCGTAACGTGCTGGCTAAAAAGCTCATGTCAACACCTCGATTATTATGTGTAAGCAGTAACTTTTTATTTCCCCAAAGCAGTCATAGTTCAAGTCTAAGACCACTACAACTCTGGAGTAAAAATTACTGTTTTACTAAGTGGAGGTTCAATGCAGAGCACACCTTCATTATACATGATAGTCTTCCGTCAACTAGTAGACTCTCTTGTTAATATTAAAAAATGAGTGGGGGATTGAAGTAATATTTTTTTAATATTATGTTTTTATATTATTATTAATATTATCATGGAGCATTATGAATGCAAAAGCATTCTCCCATCATTTGGAATTATGTATGTTATCTCCAACAATAATAGTGTTTCCTTTTCTAAAGTAACCACTATATGTTTATATATGCATTCTGACAAGGATCCTACTACATGTTTTATTTTAACTCATATATATATTGTCACGCCTTAAATCCTATTGGGGCGTACAGGCACCCATAGCCCTAAAGGCTCGAGGGAACTCAACCATAACCTTGGACTTCACATGCATACAACTATAATAAACAAAGGTTTTGCCATATATGGTTATAATGCATTGATGAAAAAAATTTAAAAAAACAATAAAATAAATGACAAGCCCCAAAACCATATATAATAGACTTGGCCGTTGGGGCCATAACATCTAAAAGATAAGAAACTACCATGCTTAACTTTTACATTAGTCTACAAAGCCACTAGAAAATACATAGAACTAATCAAATGTTGGGACAAACCCCCACCATACTATTAACTTTTATACGATTCCAAAATATATGGAATAGACTCGAAAAGCCCCGAAGAAATCTGGAGCTCACCAATAGCAGTTGCATACCCAGGACTCCTACTGTAATACCCCGTAAGTTTTCTGAGTCGTTAAATCCCTTTTAAGCTTGCCAAGAGAATCTTAGCACTCAAAAAAATTACCTAAGTGTTGAAACTTTTTCATTTCCATAAGCTTATGAACTTCAATGAATTATGTTACGACCTTCCCGACTACCGATTTTAGATTTTCAAGTTGTGTTGCGATGGGAAAAGTCAATAGTACATCTTGGATACATTTTGGGTGCATTTTGGGTGCATTTTAGTGCCATAGCTCATTAGTTTGAAATGCTCCCGCATTCCAGGCACATTTCAGGCTCCAGTTTTAGGGTCAAATTGAAAAGATCATAACTTCCGGTATATAATGAACTATGAGAGATTCTATATATCAAATGCAATATCTTTGAGTCTTTTTCCAATGCAATTGGTTTCATCCAATTTGATCATCGGAGTAAAAAGTTATGCCTAATTTACTTCAGCATATCAAACTAGTAACTGAGGGACAGATGTGACTTTATTTGTTTCCTTAGGGGAATTTTGGTCATATTCCACCCCTATATATACCTACAAACACGGTATTAAACATGTTTTCATCCAAAATGCTCATCTTTTTCACAAATTTATCAAGAACAGCACTCCTCAATCCCAAAACAAAAATCAAGATCCCTCAAAATTCAACCGTAGGAATTCGAAAATAATTTAAGATTCGGAATACCCATTGTGAGAGATACAAAGAGTACCCATCAATCCTACGAATAGAGTTTCAGAATCTAGAGTTCATTCAAATTCATAAATTTGAGGTATGCAAGTTTTGATTCTTGGGTTCCTTCCACCCCAAAAGCTCAAGAACCCTTTTTCTTAAATTCAAAGGTTATGTTTTATGAGTTTTTATGATTCATGTGGTTTGAAATTGAAGCTCTTGATGTTTTTGAAATTAAATTCATGTGTTGATGATAAAGACTCAAGCTTTGACTCTAGTATATGTTGATCTTGTGGTGTTCATGATAAAGCCTCTTCAAGAAGCATGTTGAATTATGTAATCATGTTAATTGGTGTAATGAATTGTTGTAAGGCCAATATGAGTGAAGTGTGATGTTGTTATATGCTAATTGACGTTGGAAATAATCATATTTTCCATGTGTGTTGAATCATGATCATATCATGTTGAAATCTTTGTGTGATGAATTGGTTGATGGAGTCATGATATTTAGAAGTACTAGTTGTTGAATAATTAAAGCATGCTCCCTATATGTTTGATAAAATGCTTGTGTGAAGGAATTAAAGTCAGTGTAGTATGTTAATAAGAAATCCCCATTGATGTGTTGACTAATGCATGCCAAGTGTTTGTTAAAAAGCTTTAGTGAATGGATAGTGACATGTTGGCATGAAATCTTCAATTATGTACACTTGAATGCATGTTATGTGTTTATGGAAAGATCTTGTGGGATGAGTTATGAAGTATTGGCTTGCATTTCCTATACCAATACGTATTAGTATTTCCAAGTGCTTGAAGTGATGTTTTATTAAGTATATGGTGAATCTATTAATATGATGTGGATGTTGATGATGAATTCAAAGAGTCAAGTCCTTTTAGTTTCCTTTCCATCGAGTCCTGGGGGTACTTGTACTCGAAAAATATAGTTGTGTACCTAGAGCCGAGTTATCTCAAGATAATCTAAGTCGTGCTATGATCAATACAACTCAGTTAATGAATGAACAGTAAGAAAACTCAGTAATCTCAGTATTCAGTCTAATCAAGCTCAGTACTTAATTCAGATATCAGCAGTATTAGTGTCCAGTCAAGATTTTAGTAAAGCTTAGTAAGATACGAAATTCAATAGTATTCCATCAGATATAGAACCAAGCAAACTCGGTGAGATAAGTCATGTAATATGATCTGTAACAGATTCAGCTCAGTCTAAGCTCAGTTAAGAATCAATTCAGTTTTTTTTAGTTGGGAGTAGGACTCAACACCGAGTGAACTCAAGGATGGGAACTCACCTACTAGTAGAGGGTGTGATTTTTAGAAGCAATCCTTACGCTCCAGAACTACGTAGCCAGCGTAGGTTGAGACATTATACCTGATAGTTGAGGGTAGATGAGGTAGCTTGACCCATTAGATTAGGGCTCCACCGTTCTCATTTGAGCACCTGATAGATGAGGGTTACGTAAAGTTGTCTTTACCCGTGGCACGGTACTGACATGCTTCCAACTGGGGTTACAGGTTGGACCCCAAAGAATCTAAAGGGGCATGTCGGTTAGGTGACTACTTCCCATAGTCTCAGTTTCAGAATCAGTCTCAGTCTTCAGGAAAGAACCCAGTTTAGTGATATAGAAGTCAAGGCTGTTAGATACAGGCCATCAAGTATTATTATTTGTAAATTCGGAGATCCGCTGCTAGATAGGTCGATCTCAGATTCAGTTAGTCAAGTATTATTACCAACGGATTCAGAGACAACCTGTTAGATAGGCTTGATATTAGTTTTAGTAGCTTCAGATACTTATAATCTCAGTATGTTCAGAAATTTCAGTTTAACAGTATATTCAGTATCAGTTATCAAATTTAGTCCTAGTATGCTTAGTGTCAGTATGCGCAGTATGTTCAGTAGTTATAGATTTTCTATGTATGCTAATCTAGCTCTTGCATATCATTCAGTTAAGTTATGTTCAAACATAAGCCCTTGCATTTACTCTTACCTCATTTGCATACTCAGTACAATCCAACGTACTAACGCATTTGCACTATGGTGTTTTCTTTTTATTTGACACCATAGATTCAGAGACACGAGTTCCAGATCATCAGTAGCAGTCCAGTACATAGCAGTGAGTTCTCATCTTTCGAGGATGATTATTATTGTAGTACATCATTATATCTAGTTTATTTTATTAGACAGAGTTAATTGGGGACCTATCCCATCAACTACATAGTTCAGACAGCTAGAGGCTTTTTGGATAGTTATATAAGTATTCAGTTTGCAGATTTATGTATTTTAGATATTTTGAACCTTATGGAAAGTTTCCTCTAATTTTCCGCATGTATTTTATTATATTATGCAGTGAAAAGGTACAGATATCAGAAGAGGGTTAGCTTGTGGTCCTTCGAGATCATAAGCACCGTGTGGCATTTCGGTTACAGAAAATTGGGGCATTACAAACTTGGTATTAGAGCCTAAGGTTCAATTGTGTCCTAGGAAGTCTGAAAAACCGTATCTAGTATAGTCTTATGCATGGGTGTGTTGCGTGCCACATTTATGTACAGTTGGCTATAAGATGTTTTAGGAACAGTTTCCCTTCTTTTAGTATTCAAGTCGTGCCAGTTAAAAAAAATCTCAAGTTGGACTCTCAGTCTAATCATTGTTCCTCTTCTTTCTACAGAACATGCCTCCCAAGAAGTGAACAAGAAATCAGACAGCTCCTCATCCTATTGGTCCCCAGAATGAAAGTGTGTCACATGCCGAGTTTTGGGCAGCTTTTTAGGCGCTAGCCCAAGCAGTGACATCTACTGTGTAGATCAATAAGCAGGTTGCTTCTCTTTGATAGTAGGATGATGATGCATCCGCAGCCAGACTCCATGACTTTATCAGAATGAACCTTCCCGAGTTCTTTGGGTCTAAGATAGGTGAGGACCCGCAGCTATTTCTAGAGGAGGAGAAGAAAATCACCTAGGTTATGCATGTATCTTAGGAAGAGAGCATAGAACTGGCCTTTTATAGGTTGAAAAATATTGCTTATGATTGGGTTGTAGCATAGAGGAAGGGTAGAGGAGAGGATGATGCTCCCATGACCTGACAAGTATTTCAGGATGCCTTTCTAGATAAGTTCTTCCCGCTAGAAATGAGAGAAGCTAAGGTAGAGGAGTTTATGAGCCTAAGGCAAGGATCCATGATAGTGAAAGAGTATTGTCTTAAATTTAACCAGTTAGCTAAGTATGCCCCTGAGTTGACAGCCGACCTTAGAAAAAGTATGAGTAAGTTCGAAACGGGTGTTTCCGGGTTAGTTTTGAAGGAGTGTAGAACTTCTATGATTAATAGAGATATGGATCTTGCTAGGTTGATGATGATGCGTAGAAGATTGAGTCTGATAAGTTGAGGGAAAAAGAGATATCTAATAAGAAAGCCAGAACAGGTAGTCATAGTTTCTCCCAGGCAGGGTCACAGAGTGGTAACCATTCTTAACATAGTCAGAAGTTTTTAGTCCCATCTCCATCCTCAGCTAGTGCACCATGCTCCAAGACCCAGGGTAGTGAGAGAAGGAGTCTTACCTACCCGCTGTGCGAAGAATGTGGTAAAAATCATAAGGGCGTATGTAGAGCCGGTAGTGATGTGTGTTTTGGATGTGGCGAGCCAAGTCACAAAGTTTGAGGCTGCCCTAAGCCAAGTCCCCAAAATTAGCACAGTCGTCCTTCAGCTCATAACAGACTTTATGCACTTCAGACTCACCATGATCTGGGAAGTTTCCCTGACATAGATTCGGTACATTATGAGTCTTCTATTTTTATGATATGCATTGTTAGATCTTTTGCTCTCATTGGAGCTTATGTTTCAGCATGAGTTAGTTAGTAAAGACAGCAAGTCAATTTATCAGTCAGACAGTCAAGTTCTCATAGTTTGTTTTCTTATCTTTTCATCTAATCATATTATTAGAAATCTCGAAGCATGCAACCATTCCAAGATAGAATACCTTAGTAGCTGCGAGTATAACTCAGTTCATGCATCATGCATTAGTTTTAGCTCCCAGATGATTAGTCATGATCTAGTTCATAGATGTATTTTGCATCACCCCAGTATATAAGCGAAGTAAGTGTTCTTAGCGGGACATAGTGTCCCAAGGGGGAGATGCTCTATAACTTCCCGAAGTTATCAATTCTTGAAACCCATTCAGTTTCATGCTCAGATTCTCATTACAAGCTTTGCATCAGTTATCATTGCATAGTCAGTCATGCTTTCAAGAGTAAGTTCAGTCAGACCTCCATGCATTAGATATGCATGTTCAATAGAAAAGTTTAGTCCATCAGTGTATTCAGTTATGCGTTCATGAGAACAACTCAGTCACAGATCCATGCATCAGATATGCATGTTCCTTATGAGAATTCATATTATGAGTAGCTTCATTCGAGTATTGCATGCATCAAATATGCATGTTCAGAAAAAGAAATCAGAATATCAGTAGTTCCAGACACATAGATATGTTTCAGATGTTCTCGTCACCTAAGTAAGTTCAGTTTTTTAGAAATCTCAACTTAGTCAGCGATATTCGAGGACAAATGTTTCCAAGGGGGAGATAATGTAATACCCCATAATTTTTCCGAGTTGTTAAAGCCATTTTAAGCTTACCAAGAGAAGCTTAGCGCTCAAAAAAATTGGCTAAGTGTTGATACTTTTTCATTTCCATAAGCTTATGAACTTCGATGAATTATTTTGCGACCTTCCTGACCTCCGATTTTAGATTTTTAAATTTTTTTGCAATGGGTAAAGTCAATAGTACATCTTGGACACATTTTGGGCACATTTTGGGTGCATTTCAGTGCCATAGCTCACTAGTTTGAAATGCTCCCGCATTCCGGGCGCATTTCAGGCTCCAATTTCAGGATCAACTTGAAACTATCATAACTTCCGGTATATAATGAACTGGGAGAGATTCTATATATCAAATGAAATCTCTTTGAGTCTTCTTTCCAATGCAATTGGTTTCATCCAATTTGAACATTGAAGTAAAATGTTATTCCCAATTTACTTCAACAAACCAAACCAGTAACTGAGGGACAAATGTGACTTTATTTGTTTTCTTAGGGGCATTTTGATCATCTTCCACCCCTATATATACCCACAAACACGGGATTAAACATGTTTTCAGCCAAAATACTCATCTTTTTCACAAATTTATCAAGAACAACACCCCTCAATCCCAAAACAAAAATCAAGATCCCTCAAAATTCAACTGTACGAATTCGAAAATAATTTAAGATTCGGAATCCCCATTGCAAGAGCCACAAGGAGTACCCATCAATCTTATGAATAGAGTTCCGAAATCTAGAGTTCATTCAAATTTATAAATTTGAGGTATGCAAGTGTTGATTCTTGGTTTCCTTCCACGCAAGAAGTTCAAGAACCCTTTTTCTTAAATTCAAAGATTATGTTTTATGAGTTTTTATGATTCATGTGGTTTGAAATTGAATCTCTTGATGTTGTTGAAATTAAATTCATGTGTTGATGATAAAGACTCAAGCTTTGACTCTAGTATGTATTGATCTTGTGGTGTTCATGATAAAGCCTCTTCAAGAAGCATGTTGAATTATGTAATCATGTTAATTAGTGTAATGAATTGTTGTAGGCCAAGATGAGTGAAATGTGATGTTGTTATATGCTAATTGACGTTGGAAATAATAATATTTTTCATGTGTGTTGAATCATGATCATATCATGTTGAAATCTTTGTGTGAAGAATTGGTTGATGGAGTCATGACATTTAGAAGTACTAGTTGTTGAATAATTAAAGCATGCTCCCTACATGTTTGATAAAATGCTTGTGTGAAGGATTAAAGTCATTGTAGTATGTTAATAAGAAATCCCATTGATGTGTTGACTAATGTATGCCAAGTGTTTGTTAAAAAGCTTTAGTGAATGGATAGTGACATGTTGGCATGAAATCTTCAATTATGAACACTTGAATGCATGTTATGTGTTTATGGAAAGATCTTGTGGGATGAGTTATGAAGTATTGGCTTGCATTTCCTATACTAATACGTATTAGTATTTCCAAGTGCTTGAAGTGATGTTTTATTGAGTATATGGTGTATCTATTAATATGATATGGATGTTGATTATGAATTTAAAGAGTCAAGTCCTATTAGTTTCCTTTCCATCGAGTCCTAGGGGTACTTGTACTCGAAAAATATAGTTGTGTGCCTAGAGCCGAGTCATCTTAAGATAATCTAAGTCGTGCTATGATCAATAGAACTCAGTTAATGACTGAACAGTAAGAAAACTCAGTAATCTTAGTATTCAGTCTAATCAAGCTTAGTACTCAATTCAGATAGCAGCAATATTCAATATCCAGTCAAGATTTTAGTAAAGCTTAGTAAGATACGAAATTCAGTAGTATTCCATCAGATACGGAACCAAGCAAACTCGGTCAGATCAGTCAAGTAATATGATTAGTAACAGATTCAGCTCAGTTTAAGCTCAGTTAAGAATCAGTTCAGTAGCTTTCAGTTGAGAGTAGGACTCAGCACCGAGAGAGCTCATCAAGGATGGGAACTTACCTACTAGTAGAGGGTGTGATTCTTAGAAGAACTCCTTGCGCTTCAGAACTACGTAGCCAGCGTAGGTTGAGACATTATACCTGATAGTTGAGGGTAGATGAGGTGGCTTGACCTATTAGATTAGGGCTCCATCGTTCTCATTTGAGCACCTGATAGATGAGGGTTACGTAAAGTTATCTTTACCCGTGGCACGGTACTATCATGTTTCCAACTGGGGTTACAGGTTGGATCCCAAAGAAACTAAAGGGGCATGTCGGTTAGATGACTACTTTACATAGTCTCAGTTTCAGAATCAGTCTCAGTCTTTAGGAAAGAACTCAGTTTAGTGCTACAGAAGTCAAGGCTGTTAGATACAGGCCATCAAGTATTATTATTTGCAAATTCGGAGATCCACTGCTAGATAGGCCGATCTCAGATTCAGTTAGTCAAGTATTATTACCAACGGATTTAGAGACAACCTGTTAGATAGGATTGATATCAGTTTCAGTAGCTTCAGATTCTTATAATCTCAGTATGTTCAGAAATTTTAGTTTAGCAGTATATTCAGTATCAGTTATCAGATTTATTCCTAGTATTCTCAGTGTCAGTATGCGCAGTATGTTCAGTAGTTATAGATTTTCTATGTATGTTAATCCAGCTCTTGCATATCATCCAGTTAAGTTATGCTCATGCATAAGCCCTTGCATTTAGTCTTACCTCATTTGCATACTCAGTACAATCCAACGTACTAACGCATTTGCGCTATGGTGTTTTATTTTTATTTGACACCATAGATTCAGAGACCACCTTTACATTTACTAATGGAACTGGGTAAATTACATTCCTTTCTTTCTTTTACCTTCTTAAATCATTATCTTTGTAAGCCATATGATACAAATGACCAACTGATCAGTGGTAAATAACAAATCAGGATTGGCTCATGCTAGTCTTATGCCCCTGAGCTACCACCCGTAAATAAACATTGGGATCGTCCCTTGCTAGGCTTATGCCCCTGAGATGCCACCCACAAGTAAAGGTATCAAGTTCGTCCCATGCTAGGCTTATGTCCCTGAGCTGCCACTCATTTTACAGATTTCCATTACCTAGTTTAATTAGCCTTTGAGATTGTTACTTCGGTGGTCATAACATTTTGGTACCTTGAAACAATGATCTATCAGTAAGGGACTTGTAAATGGGCAATCAATGCAATAAAAATGAAGTAAGGAGTTGTTGGCATTCTATTGAAGTGGTTAGGAGCTAAAAATAACACATGGGTCTTATTAGAGTTCCCGGAGAAATTCTGAAATTTATTAGTGAAAATAGACATGTAGGATTGGTAGCAAGCATGTATTGAGGTGTTCTAAAACATAAGAGAGTGGGAAAAAGTTCATTAGTAACATGGGATATCATCAGGTGCTATTATGTATCACGTGTTATGGGATAACCTTGGAAGTTTACTTGATGGAACAAGTGTCCGTTTTCACGCCAAGAGTGCAAAATAGAGTATGCCTTACATACCTAGTTTTACAACTCCAATACCAGCCCAACTCGACTTCCCTCCATTTTAGATTACTTATCTACAATGAAATATATGGCAAACTAATATTAGAAACCAACAGTCACATTTTGGCTATTTAACTTCACCAAACTAGTGGCCGGGAAGTAACCCCTTAATTTATCAATAAAGGGTGTCACTTTAATCCTTTTATACTACAATTACATACACATACCATACATATTCATATAATATCCCCCGACATAACTTTGGCTTTATTACACCTTCCAACCAACACACGGAACAAAATGAGCAATAGACATACACAATCATTAATTCAGTGGTGTATCACCACACCAAACTTCTATAATTCAATACAAACTAATCACACCTTACCCCAATAGCAAAAAGTCAGCCCCCAACACAAAAACACAAAACAGTCTGCAAACAACACCCCAATCGTCCTTTAATAGCAACCAAATATGTGCAATCCTCTACTAACACATGTATATGGAAAAGGGACAAAAGTGGACAGCAACCATACCTTGATTTTCTTGGTAGTTTAGTATATTAATGTGTATATCTTCAATATATTAATCCATTCACACATACACCAAAATAGAAAAGAGAAATCCCTTAATAACTAAGAACAATGGACTGCCCAAACTTATAGAGAGGGCTGTCCGGAAATTAATCTTGAAGAACACATAGTTTCCTTAGTACAAACTCATGAATTGTTCACTTACCTTTATCTTGGAAGGAATTTCAATCCAAACAACCCTTGTGGAATTATAGGGTTTCTTCTTAGCCAAAAGAGAACAAGAGAGAAAAACCTAGAAAGCTGGAATTTTTTTATCTAAGTTAAAAATGAGCAAAATTTGCTGATTTCAATCCATATAAAGGATCTACTCTTTGGACGACTTTATTGATCCTTTTTGTCCTATATTTTATCAATTAAATGTTGTATCTACTTTTTCAATATATTGGACTTTTGTGGATCCAAAGTTATTGGGCCTTAGCTACCAATTTTTCCTCCTTTTCTATTCTTTAACTTGGGCCTTGGCAGATTTGAGTATTGTTCCCTTTTCTCCATTTTCCTTCTCTTTTACTTAATTTTGGGCTCAAATGAGTACATTAATATAAGGAGAAATCTGATTCATGGTCTTGATCCCATTAACTTGGTCCAAATAGCTCAAGTAAGTGACCCACCAACTAGCTTAATTAAGTCAAGTAAGAACCTTAACCAAATACTCCATTTTTAGTTCTTAATCTCTTTAATCTAACTTAAAATTTGTATATACTTGATCACATTAAACCACATGGGAAGTATCTAGAACTCCATGTACACCATAAAGCTATATCAAGTTCCATATAAATAGAACAGGTACACGCAAAAAATATAGGGTGTAACATCCTTCCCCCTCTTTAGAACATTCGTCCTCGAATGTTAGCATAATTGTCCAACCGAAACAAGTTCAAGCCTAAGGTTAATTTTTCTATCATCACATAGTACTTATATATATATATATATATATATATATATATATATATATATTTATATAAACACTTGTTATTTCTCTAATTCAACATCTTGGACTTTCTCTTTGTGTATGAATAGGTGAAGGTATTTGGATTTCATTGCTTCCTCAGCTTCCCATGTGACCTCCTCTACTTGTTGGTTTCTCCAAAGTACTTTTACAGAAGCTATTTCCTTATTCCTTAACTTTTTAACTTGTCGATCTAGGATAACAATAGGTATTTCTTCATAGGTAAGATCTTCCGTAACTTGTACATCCTCAGAGGGAGTAATATGAGATGGATCTCCGATGCATTTCTGAAGCATTGAGACGTGAAATACTAGATGAACTGTTGAGATCTCTTGGGATAGCTCTAACTCATATGCAACTTGGACAAACCTTCGAATAATCTTATACGGGCCTATATAACGTGGTCTTAGTTTTCCTTTCTTATCAAATCTCATTACCCCTTTCATTGGTGATACCTTTAAGAATAACCAATCACCGATAAAAAACTCTAGGCCTCTTCTTCTAATATCTGCATATGACTTTTGTCGACTTAGGGCTGTTTCTAGCCGCTGTTGGATTACTTTAACCTTTTCCATATCTTGACGAACAAGATCTGTCCTGAACAACGCAGTTTCACCCGATTTAAACCATCCAATTGGTGATCTACACTTTCTTCCATACAAAGCTTCATATGGTGCCATTTTGATACTTGATTGATAGTTATTTTTGTAGGCAAACTCGATAAGAGGTAAATGATCATCCCAGCTACCCTTAAAATCTAATACACAAGCTTGTAGCATATTTTCAAGTGTTTGGATAGTACGTTCTACTCGTCCATCTGTTTGAGGGTGAAAAGTTGTACTCAGATTCACTTGTGTTCCCAAATTCCTCTGAAAAGACTTCCAAAAATTTATAGTAAATTGGGCTCCCTGATCTGATATAATAGAGATTGGCACTCCGTGTAGCCGAACTATCTCTTTAATGTACAATTTCACATACTCTTCAACTGTGTAAGTGGTCTTAACTGGTAGGAAGTGTGCGGATTTGGTAATCCTATCAACTATCACCCATATGGAATCAAACTTTCGAGATGTACGAGGCAAACTAGTGAAAAAATCCATGTTGATCATGTCCCAATTCCAGATTGGAATATCTATGAATTGCATATAACCCCCGGGCTTTTGGTGCTCTACTTTAACTCTTTGACAATTTGGACATTCGGCTACAAATTCTGCAATGTTCTTCTTCATGTCACTCCACCAATATATTTCTTTCAAATCTTGGTACATATTAGTTAACCCCAGATGGATGGAATAACTTGAAAAATGTACCTCTGTCATAATCCTCTTTCAAAGTACGTCTACATTAGGAACACATAATCTATGTTAGCACTGAAGTACTCCTTCTCGCATAAGCTCAAATACCTTAGTCATCCCACATTGTACATTCTCCATAAGTTGTAATAAAATTGGATCTACATATTGCTTCTCTTTCACTTCATCTACTAATGAAGATTCCGCTGCATTATGCACAATAAGCCCCTCATCTGGAATTTCAAGAAGGTGAACTCCCAAATTAGCTTGTTGGTGGAGATCTTTAATCATTTTTTGCCTATTTATAGATATCATCATAGCCTTACGACTTAGCGCATCAGCTACCATATTTTCTTTCACTGGATGATACAAGATATCAACATCATAGTCTTTTAATAGTTCAATCCACCTCCGCTACCTCAAATTTAGATCCTTCTAGCTAAAGATATATTACAAACTCTTATGGTCAGTATATATGTCAACATGAATCCCATACAAGTAGTGGCGCCATATCTGTAAAGCAAATATTACTGTTGCTAACTTGAGATCATATGTAGGATAATTTTTCTCATGTGGCCGCAATTGTCTGGAGGCATATGCTATTACTTTACCATGCTGCATCAATACACATCCTAAACAAATTCTTGAAGCATCACAATACACTGCATACCCTTTTGTGCCTTTTGGAAGTACCAATACGGGTGTAGAATGATAACGCTCAAATTACACTCTTGAATGGGTGTAAGCGATCATTGTCAATATAAAACCCAACTAGGTTGGGGTCGAATCCCACAGGGAATAGGGTGTGAACGTCAATTTTTTTACGAAATACTTTACTGGTAGTTTATTGTTTCCGAAAGATAGGGGTTTAAAGTTCACAATGAATCAATCTTCACTTTCTGAATTATAGTGTTGTTATCAATATAAATGGGAAACCAGAGTTATGTTCACCAAAGGTTTTGGGTATTGACAGATACTAGGTAATGCTAGAGACCCTTGGAATGAGTAGAACAACAGAATATCCCTGACTATGATACTATCTGACTTATCTCTCGACCTCACCAGACAATTTATTATCTAATTCTCTCGAACTTAGATAATTTATCTATATCTAAATGCATGTTATCTCAGGTAGATTAATCCAGTTACGGCATTAATCATTAAACAGAAGGTGGGTAGCTTACGAGTCCCTGTTGATAATTCCCGTTCTCTAGTCTATTTCTCCGTTAGAAGCAAATAAAAACTAAGGCATAATCTAATGTTTGCAACCACTAGATTTCAGTTAAAATCGCAAAATTTTAAGATGTTCTACTACTCCTTGAATCCGTTAAACACCTAGCATCATATCAAACCCTAATCCTTGGATCCCATAACCCCGCCTAATGGAATTAGCCGCTCATAATTTGATGAAAGAAATCACAAGTTGAATTTATGATGATAATAATCAACTTACGTATAGATGGAAAACAACAAGCAATTTCTTCAATTAAATCCCAAGTTAGAAACCCAAGAGTGGTTGATAAGAAAGAAAAATAAGAATAATTGGCGAAAAAGAACAATGTACCTATTTCTCTCTCCAAAGTTCTTGTTCTGAATAATGAAAACTTGATAATTTGAAAACCCTCAAAATTGCTATTTATACTAAAGCCTAATTAAGGTAATAAAATAACAAAATCACAGTTGGGCTTGGATTTAGGTGACGGCATATTGGTGTTGATCGTCAGGATTCTGACGGCGTCTCAGATATGTCGTCAGAAGTCGTTCCTTCTTAACCTATTCTGCCTCACTCTGATGATGTCCTCCGATGGCTTACCAGAGGAGTGACGGCGTGTAGCAAATGTCGTTAGACCTTCAGCTTATTTCACCGTGTTCTTTCCCACTTGACGGAATCTTCTGACGGCTTACCACAATTGTGATGACATATTGAGAATGTCGTCACCTTCATCCAGCAACTCTTCTTTACTATTCTTCCTGACGCCTTTTTCTGGTAGCTTACCATATCTCTGACGGATTGCAAGAAATGCCGTCAGACTCATATCAGCTCACTTGTACCAAATTTTACTTATTTTGTTCATCTTTCCTATGTTTTCCTCCCATCCTTGCTACAACTACAATATCACAAGAAAACGATCAAAAACAACCAAAAGTTGCTTAAGACTTTGCAATTATTTAGAGTTAAAAGCCTCAAATGTGTTAGAATCTGCTCACACATCAACACCCTCAACTTAAAACAATTGTTTGTCCTCAAGCAACCAAAACACAACTAAGAGAATACAAAATACAATCAGCAGCCAGTCACTCGACTTTGCTAAAAAACACATGCATCCTCTCCAAGGTCAATCAACTTAAAAATTAGTTGTGCCAAATTTTTTAAAATAACCATGCAACTCATAGGAATCAAGGTTTGGCATCCATTTGGCAACGACACTCCTACATGCATCTACATTACATTCACCAAAACAAGTCAACAACTGGTAGTATACCTATTGTGCCCTCCTAGCAAAGAAATTTCCCTTTTCTCTCATTATCAGCAATCAAGGTATAATGATGGGGATAATCACAAAGGCTCTCGCACTCAGAATGAAGTTCAACCAGTGTATGCCAAATACCATATGCTTTCCCTTATCATCATTACCGAGGTGTCTAGACAGGTAAGTTAGGATCACTGGAGGACTTTCTTAGGATTGTAACGTATTATAGGGGCTGGTATGGTATTAAACAGCATTTAGAGTGACTAACCTCCTTGGCACTACCTTATCTTGTGGGGTCTACTTATTAACCTCATTTTCTCTTTTTCTTTTCTCTTGATCGCAAAACAGGGTGTGGTCTTTCTTTTTATTCAAACAATTTTCATTTTATTGCTCTATTTCACCAACACCCAACTATCAATTTCTTTTTCATTACTTTTTTTTCTTTTCTTTTTATTTTGCCCTTCTTCATACCCAGTTTATCTCACACACCCCTATAATAGCCACCCTCAACTTAGGCTATTTGCCTAAGTCAAGGTGCACAGTGTCCAAGGAGGACCAGGGCCAAAACAGGTTCATTATAATTTAAAAAGGGAAAGTGATTAGTTTCATAGAAAAAAATGGTCAATTTAGGCGCAAACGGGGACCAAGGGGTATAATGTATTACAGGGAAGGTCATTTAGGCTAAAAGTGACTGAAATTCAAAAATGGCCTATGATCCTTTCCTAACTCCTATCCTTCAACTACAATAAGACGAACCGGGCAAGTTCTAGATTAGGAAATACAAAGGGAACGCAGTAAAGCCTCACACACACTTGGCACATAAGCATATTACTAGCTAATACTCATCCAATTCATGCAAATGTTTGGCAGTGATTGGCAAGTTACTAGAACTAATGTCACAACAAGATTCATGCATGGTCATAATTTAATGTAGTTCACACAGTCATGTAATCAAACCAATGGAGAGGTGGTCAAAAATTCATCAAACATGCAGACTACTTCAAGTATAAGTACTTCTCCTAGTTACTAACACAGTTGGTACACGACAATACACCCCCACGCCCTCAACTTAAAATTAGAAATAAATAAAACTAAGGGTTTAGGGTGTACCTGGTAGAGATCAAGTACGAGGATCATGGGTTTTTACCCCCACATCAGTATCTCCAGTCGGGACACTTATATCTGGAGCCTACTACTGCGCTGGCTCAGCTACCACTACATCTGAAGGAGGTGCACTGGATGTGGCTCCTACGGCTATAGCTTGGAGCGCCTCCTCCCTTCTCAAGTGGTCCTCTAGGGAAGCTTGTATTGCCTTTTTCAGGTTCGCTTTGTCAGTGGCCGCTACCTCACCACTTGTTTACGTCGTCTCTTCTGCTCCTGTTTTCTGAGCCTTCTTCTATTTCTTTGCCTCTTTCTCGGCTTTTCCCTCATTCTCATCATCTCCTTGTCTCTTTCTCTTTCCTTCTCTCTTTTCTTTGTTTTTCTTCTTCTGCATGGTCTTCTCAGTAAGATCAAGCAACTCTAATTCACCTTCGGGCTCCTCAGCCACATCTTCTATTACTGTAATGCACTGGAGCTGTCTAATCACTCCAAACTCCATCTTCATTTGTTTAAATTCAGATCTGAACTATTTAAGCTCTGTACTCGACATTTCTCTTTCTCACACATCAAATCGATTTTCCAAGTCAGAAAACCTAGCAGGCAAGGACTCATAAGGCTTAAGTGAAGCACTGATTCTCTTATCTACTACAGTTGCAAACTGCTTGGCAAATTGCTTTAGCTGAGCTTCGCACCATTGAGTTTGTCTAGCGATCTTTCTGAAGTTTGGCAAGTTGAAAAAAAGTCCTGCTGGTGCTGCAGAAGCTGATGGAGCTGATTCAGTTGCAGGCACAGAACCTGCCTGTGATGAAGGTGGTGGTGGTACTGCTGCAGCCTCAGGATCTTGTTCCTCCATAGTAGGCACTGAACTAGAATCTGGAATAGGAGGCTCAACTGCTACCTCTAATCCTCTCTCAAGCCTCAATGCAGGTAGATTTTCCTCACTTCTGATCGGGTTGTGAGTCTTTCTAACAGCGACATCCTCATCCACACCTGCGATCTCGAGAACATTTATTGCTCCACATAGCCTAGTGATCAGACACGAGAATGGATATGCAGTGTCGGGCCTAGACACCCGAATCTTTATCTCCTCAGTAATAATTTCACCAAAATCTAGGGACATCCCAGTCACTAGACTAGAAACTTCTACGGCCCTGTCATCTCCCAGTAGATTATCATTTTCTATAGGGATCAAGTATATGCGCACTACGCCCCACCAGAACTTTGCCTCAGGTGTCAAAGAAGCTTTGTAGATCCTTTCATTCGGGTTGGTCAACCAAATAGGGTCTCTATATGCTATGTGAGTCGCCAACCATCTGTGCTGATTCGCTCAATCTTTCAAACGAGTATAGAATGTGGGTGAAGTATCCTGAATATTAAAGTTCAGCCCATGAAGAAACCGGTTGATTGTTATGTCTGAGATACTCACCATCACTCCCCTCACTACAATTTTCTCTAGTAATGGCATGTCTGATATTCTCTCACCTTTCTTGCATCTATTTTCCAGGTCCTCTTGGTAGTTTGCATAGAACTCCCATACTACTGCAGGACTGTAGAAATCTCCTGTTCTGGTAGTCCACTCTAGGAAATAATCTTGGAACTTTTTCATCACCTCCGGGTAGTTGATCAACCCTTTGGTAATGATTCATTTTTCTTCAAAGATAGGTCTCCAAATAGCTCTCCACTGAGTTCTACGCAGACCATCAAGATATACCTTCTCAGCTCCCGGAATGAGCCATCTGACATTATATTTAACCTCTAGGTTTTTGTATCTCACTAAAGCTCTCTGAATTGGAGAATCATCATCACTTTTCTTTTCTGAGGATGGTGGTCCTGATTTTGTCTCCTCAGACCCCTGCTCTTCAGATTCAGCCTTCTCAGACTCCGGCTGTTCGGACTTGATTTGCTTGGAACCCTCTAGCTTAGAGGACTCACTCTCAGGTGGGGTAGTAGTTTTAGGATCATCACTATCCTCCACCTGAATGGGTTTAGATGGAGGAGATGCCTTTGGGCTTGGTTTATTTCTCTTCCACCTGAGCAGTGGTTCTTCATCTTCATAGTCGGATTCCTCATTAATAAGCTTTCGAACCATTTTTGGCTTTGCCACTTTCTTTGGAGTGTTAGGACTCATTCTTTTGGGTGCCATTTTTATTCTTGATTGTTGACTTACACACTTCCTTAATAATGGATCTTAGTTCGGGTGAAGTATGAGCTTGAGGTGAAAGAAAGTGGATGAGAGAAGAAAGTTGGTTACTTTTCTTTCAATCCAATCTCTCAAGGGAAAGGTTTTCTTGCTTGATTTTCTCCAAGTTTAGAAGGAAAAGGTTTTGTTGCTTAGTTGGGATCAAGTTGGAGAAGGAAGGAAGATATTAGATATTCTAACTAAGGAAGGAAAGAACTAAACATGGAAACAAAATAAACTAACGGGAAGGTGAAGATTTTAAGCCTGGGTCAGGTCGGATCCAACTTAACAGTTGGGCCCATAATACCTGACGACATAGAGAAATGTCATCAGAGTTGTGGTAACTCGTTAGGCCATATAGTCAGGTTTAGGAAGACACTTCTTCATACTAGACCTTTTTGACGTCATTTTCTGGTAAGCCATCACAGGTGTGACGTCTTACCATAAAGGTCGTCAGGGTGTTTTTTAGCAGATAATCTTGATTTCACCTTCTAGGTATTAAAAACCTCACTATAAGAATAAAAACTAACCTAAAAATAAATGAAAATAAAATTTTGGGTTGCCTCCCAATAGCGCCTAATTTAGTGTCGCGGCATGACTTGGTCATCTTGACTACTCAGACTTCATCAAGATGTTGTATCACTATTTCATTACCACCTCCGTGGAATACATCCACAACCGAAAAGATGTTCATCTACTCCAACTGCTTTGTAGGAGGTTGCATTTTAAATATGGCCTCCTTTTTTTCCATATCTGAACTTGAGCTCATTGAGCTCCATATCAACCAATGCTCTCCCAGTGGCTAATAATGGTCTACCCAAAATAATGGGTAACTCAAAATCAACATCACAATCCAATATCACAAAGTCTGCAGGTAAAACAAAGTTGTCCACTTTTACCGGCATATCATGCAATACACCCACTGGTAGCTTTACCGATTTGTCTGCCATCACAAGATGCATCGTTGTGGGGGTAGGATCCCCCAATCCCAGATTCTTGTAGATCTCTAAAGGCATCATATTAATACTTGCTCCTAAGTCACATAAAGCTTTTGTAAACTTTACGGAACCCACTGTACACGGTATAGTAAATGCTCCAAGATCAGTCTTTTTCTGCACTAAGGATTGTGAAGAGACTACACTACAGTGATGGATGTTGTCCACCGACTCACTGCTTACCTTCCGCTTCTTTGTTAGCAAGTCCTTCATAAATTTAGCATAGCTTGGAATTTTCTTAAGTGTCTCCATCAATGGCACCGTTACAGTCGGTTGTTTCATTACTGCCATGAACTTGCTAAATTTTTCATTATCTTCTTTCTTCTTCAACCTTTAAGGAAATGGAGGTAGTGGTCTTGGAATTTGTTTCCATACCACTTCCTCTTTCTTGTCGTCTTCTTTCTCTGACATGTCAACAAAGCCATCCACCTTCTCAGACTCCACTAGATTTCTTCCTTTTGATTCATCAACACTTACCTCCTTTTCCACAGCTTTGCCCATAGAAAGGCCAGATAACAGCTTACCACTCTGAGTGGTAATCGCCAAACAAGAGCCATCAGTCCGCGGATTCTGAGCCGTATCACTAGGTAAAGTGCCTGCTTTTCTCTGGTTTAGAGTAGCCGACAGTTGACTCATCTATTGCTCCAACTTCTTAATAGAAGTAGAGTGTGAGCTAACTAACTGACTGAGGGTAGAAAACTCACTTATCATATTAGTCACCCCCGAGTTAGTAGCTTCGACTTCCTTCAACAGTTTTTCCATCATGTCCTCCATGGACATCTTGCCAGTATTAGTAGATACAGCATCCCGACTTCCAGGAGGAACATACAATCCACTCCAGTCATTATTGTTTCTCCAATGTCCCTGCTCCCTATCTTTTTAATCAGGCTTATCATAGAAAGTCCGACCTTGGTTCCCTTGGCTATTGCCTCGGAACCCCCCCTGATTACTCACATAGTTAGCCTCAGCATCAGAAACTACAGATACGGTACCCTGAGCATCGACAAACTTAATCATTTCAGTCTTGCTAGATAGCATGTGCTTATCCAGCAAGTCCATCTGCATCTTCAAGTGGGTCGTATCCTGATCATGCTCCTCATCCCTTCTACGTTGTTCTGCAGTAATACCACCAGCAATAGTAGGGCTAGCCACTACAGAATCCCTAGTGTGCCAAGTCCGACTTTGCTTGGTCATTCTATTTAGCATGTCAGAAGCATTTAGAAAAAAGAGGTCAATGAATGAACCACCTGCAGCGTTGTCGACTATTGGCTTTGTCACAGAGTTGAAAGCTCTTTACAAAGTCTCTATCAAATGAAAGTCTGTCATATTGTGGTTCGTACATTATGCAAGTTTCTTCTTAAACCTTTCCCAAGTCTCATGTAGTGCTTCAGTCGGAAGCTGTCTGAAGTTGCTAATCTCGTCCCTCAACTGTACCCTTCTGGAGGGTGGAAAGAACCGTTCTAGGAACGCATCTTTCAACTGTCTCCAGTTGGTTATAGAATCAGGCTCTAACTCATTCAACTACATTATTGTCTCTCCAGACAGAGACAATGGAAAGAACCTTAATCTAATTGCATTCTGGATCACTCTCGTATTGTCAAAGAATTTGCAGATGATGATGAAGTTCACCAAATGCATGTTAGGATCATCACCAGGCAAGCCTCCAAATAACTCATTCAGATTCAGGAGTTGGATCATGGTACTTGTTATGCTGAACTTTGCACCTGGTGCCAACGGTGGTGGGATGATAGCACCCATTTCACCAGCTCCGTCTATTCCTTCATCATCATCATCAGTCTCATAGTACATAGGTTGTTGACCATATCTACCTCGAGCTGGGCGATTTCTATTGATGTTTCGCTGCACTGGTGCAGCAACTTGCTCCGCTCTCCTTTGGTTTTAAGGATTCAGCAATTCCTCATCACCCAAGTCCTCATCATCAGGGTTTTGGTGATGTGTTTGTTAAACCAAATTTTGCACATTCACCTGAACCCTGGCTAAAGCAGCTAATCTTTCGCTTCCTGTTGTTCAGCCATTCTTCCAATTAGTTGAGGTTCCGGGTTAATTGGTAACAGTGGTGCTCCAGAACTTCTCGATTTTGGCATAAACAACACAGTACCTACAATAAACAAAAATAACAAATAAATGTAAATCAAGGAAACTTAACTATCAGTAAATTTTTGCGCACAAAAATTTCAGTCTACAACCGTGACGACATATTGAGAATGTCGTCACCTTCATCCAGCAACTCTTCTTCACTGTTCTTCCTGACGCCTTTTTCTGGTAGCTTACCACATCTCTGACGGATTGCACGAAATGCCGTCAGACTCATATTAGCTTACTTGTACCAGATTTTACTTATTTTGTTCATATTTCCTATGTTTTCCTCCCATCCTTGCTACAACTACAATATCACAAGAAAATGATCAAAACCAACCAAAATTTTCTTAAGACTTCGCAATTATTTAGAGTTAAAAGCCTCAAATGTATTAGCATCTGCTCACACATCATAGAAGTCAACTTATTCTTCAGATCTTGGAAACTCCTTTCAGATGCATCATTCCATTGGAACTTGGATGCTTTGTGTGTTAGCCTTGTTAAAGGTGCAGAAATTGAAGAAAATCCTTCAACAAACCTTCTTTAATAACCTACCAACCCAAGGAAACTATGAATCTCCATTGGTGTTGTGGGCCTTGGCCAGTTCTTCGCGGCTTCTATCTTTTGAGTATCCACCTTTATTCCTTCATTAGATACAATATGACCCAAGAATGCCACCGATTTTAACCAAAACTCACATTTGGAGAATTTTGCATATAACTTAAGATCACGAAGAATCTGTAACACTTGTCACAAGTGACTGGCATGTTACTCATTTGATCTCGAATAAACCAGAATATCATCTATAAAAACTATCACAAACACATCCAAGAATGGCTTGAATACCCTATTCATAAAATCCATAAAAGTTGCACGTGCATTAGTTAGCCCAAATAACATGACTAGAAACTCATAATGACCGTACCGTGTTCGAAAAGCTGTCTTGGTATATCCTTCTCTTTGACTCTCACTTGGTGGTAACCTGACCTCAAATCAATCTTTGAGAAGTACTTGGCGCCTTGTAACTGATCAAATAAATCATCAATTCTTGGGAGGGGATATTTATTTTTAATAGTCACCGTATTCAGTTGTCGGTAGTCAATACACATTCTCAATGATCCATCTTTCTTATGCACAAATAACACTGGTGCACCCTAGGGGGACATACTAGGCCTTATGAAACCTTTTTTTAGCAAGTCTTTCAATTGCTCTTTCAACTCCCGTAACTCTAATGGGGCCATTCTATACGGAGGAATTGAGATTGGTTGAGTACCTGGAATTACATCAATACCAAACTCTACTTCTCGTTCTGGAGGCAAACCTGGGAGATCTTCAGGAAATACATCGGGAAATTCATTTACCACTAGAATAGTTTGAAGAGTTGGTGGCTCTGCATCTATATCCTTTACTCTAACTAGATGACATATGTAACCCTTGAAAACCATTCTTTTTGCCTTAAAATAAGAAATAAATTTACCTCTTGGCGCACCAATATTACCTCTACATTCAAGGACTGCCTCTCTTGGAAAATAGAAATACACCCTCTTAGTTCGGCAATCTATTGTGGCATAACAAGAAGGCAACCAATCCATACCTATTATAGCATCAAAATCTACCATTTCTAACTCAACCAGTTCAGCCATTGTATCGCGACTGCAAATAGATATTATACAATTTTGATACACTCTCCTAGCTATAATAGATTCACCATTCGGCGTAGATACTTCAAGTGGCTTAACTAGTAATTCTGGTGTTGTTTTGAACTTTCCAGCAACCAATGGAGTGACATATGATAATGTAGAACCCGGATCAACTAATGCATATACATCATGTGAAAAGATGGACAATATACCTGTAACCACATCTGGAGAAGCCTCTGAATTTTGTCGATCCGTTAAAGAATATGTACGATTCTGAACTCCACTAGAGTTAGATGCTCCTTTAGCACCTCTACCACAACCCATAGGCTGTACACTTCTACCTGAATAAGTCACTGATGATGATGATGCAACGACTGATCCAGTAGGTCATGCCATACCACCTATGCCCCTTTGAGGGTATTCTCTCATCATATGTCCTGACGTACCATACCAAAAGCAAGCATCTGTCCTGAACCGACATGTACCTAAATAAATATTTCCACTTTGTTTACATGGATGTCGAGGAGGCCTTAATTGGCTCATACTCCCTTTCTCTTGATACCCCGTTGTTCGTGAACTCTGACTCTCACTTCTTTGCCTAAACTGGTTGCCTTTAGACCCTTGAAACTGTGTTGGAGCACTAGCTGCAGAATAAAAAAGATAATGGCCTAGGTGGTCTATTAGAAAACCGAGGCCTAAACTCTCCTTGGTATGCCATGAACTGCCCCGTAGATTTGGCCCTCTTGGAATATTTTCTTTCCAATTCTTGTGTTCTTCTCCTTTGCCTCTGATCCTTCATTTTTTGTGCAAAAGCCTTGTGATATCCATGTCTTTGTTCAAAGTAGTAATAGTACAATCTCTAACCAAATATGGATCGAACCTATCCATATATCGATGAACTCTATCATCCATAATAGCTACAATATTAGGAGCATACCTAGACAAGGAGTTAAACCAGAGGCTGTACTCCCTCACGCTCATATTCCCCTAGCGAAGATTCAAGAACTGATCTGCACGAACCTGTCGAATCTCAAATAGAAGGTAATGATCAAGAAATGTCTCTTTGAACTCTTTCCAAGTAGCTAAAGGTGCATCGATACCCCTAGATCTTTTCCAGTTTTCATACCAAAATATAGCCTTCTATTTGAATCTATATGCTGCTAACTCAACTTTCTCTTTACCCGATACATGCATGACATCTAGGGCCCTTTGGATTTGATCTATAAAGTCTTGTGGGTCTTCATTAATATTTGATCCAGTGAAGGTGGGAGGATCCAATTTAAGAAAGTCATGCGTCTGAAGGCTAGCTGCCCTACTTGCACCACTAGAACCTGCGGTAGGAATGGCTTTCCCTTGAGCTTGTCCAGCAACTATACGAGCCAAAAGTTGCACCGCATTTCTCATATCTTGCTCAGTAGAATTAACAGGTGGTTCTGAGGATGTGGTTTTTCTTCTTTTGAGATCTTGTGGAGTTGAAGAAGTTTTTTGATACATACTCTGCTTGACCCTCACTTTGATTAGCTTGTATAGGTGGTGACTTACTAGTCCCTTCTCCAGCAGCCATATCTATTCGCTTACTTGTATTCTTACTCCTTCTTGTAACCGGCATCCTTACTATAATAAGAGAAACAAATAGATTCAATGGTTAAATATGACTTCATCTACAAAATGGGCTCTATTGCACGATCTAAGATATGAACAAAAAGAGACAAACCCTAAATTTCCCATAGCCTCTGGTTTATATATGTGGTGCACAACACATCCATAAATAAGACTCTACATAGACACGGCTTTGTAGACTCCCTAAGACGACCTGCTCTAATACCACTTTTTTCACGCCTCAAATCCCATTGGACGGACAGGCACCCGTAGCCCTGAAGGCCTGAGAGAACCCAACCAAAACCTTGGACTTCACATGCATACAACTATAATAGACAAAGGTTTGGCCATATATGGGTATAATGCATTGATGAAAAAAATTAAAAAAATAATAAAATAAACGAAAATCCCAAAAACCATATATAATAGACTTTTCCGTTGGGGCCATAACATCTAAAAGATAAGACACTATCATGCTTAACTTTACATTGGTCTACAAAGCCTCTAGACGATACCTAGAAATTATCTAAGGTCGGGAAAAAAAACCCGCCATACTATTAACTTTTGTACGATACCAAAATATATGGAATAGATTCGGAAAGCCCTGAAGCAATCTGGAGCTCACCAATAGCAGTTGGATACCATGGACTTCTACTGAGAAGGCGCGTTTGCCGAAGAACCTGTACCTGTAGCATGAAATATAGGTCCCCCATAAGGGGAGTCAGTACAAAAATATGTACAGCGTATGCAAGGCGGAAAAGTAACAATACATGATACAAAGGCTCAATAAAATCTGGAACAAGTATACAATTAGTGTTAGGAGACCACCTTTACATTTACTTGTGGAACTGGGCAAATTACATTCCTTTCTTCCTTTTACCTTCTTAAATCATTATCTTTGTAAGACATATGATACAAATGACTAGCTGATCAGTGGTAAATAACAAATCAGGATCGGCCCATGCTAGGCTTATGCCCCTGAGCTGCCACCCGTAAATAAACACTGGGATCGGCCCATGCTAGGCTTATGCCCCTGAGCTGCCACCCATAAGTAAAGGTATCGAGTTCGGCCCATGCTAGGCTTATGCCCCTGAGCTGCCACTCGTTTTACAGATTTCCATTACTTAGTTTAATTAGCCTTTGAGATTGTTACTTCGGTGGTCATAACATTATGGTACCTTGAAACAATGATCTATCAGTAAGGGACATGTAAATAGGAAATCAATTCAACAACAATGAATTAAGGAGTTGTTGGCATGCTATTGAACTGGTTAGGAGCTAAAAATAACACATGGGTCTTATTTGAGTACCCGAAGAAATTCTGAAATTTACTAGTGAAAATAGACATGTAGGATTGGTAGCAAGCATGTATTGAGGTGTTTTAACACATAAGAGAGTGTGAAAAAGTTCATTAGTAACATGGGATATCATCAGGTGCCATTACGTATCACGTGTTATAGGATAACCTTGAAAGTTTACTTGATGGAACAAGTGTCCGTTTTCACGCCAAGAGTGCAAACTAGAGTATGCCTTACATACCTGGTTGTACAACTCCAATACCATCCCAGCTCAACTTCCCTCCCTTTTAGATTACTTATCTACAATGAAATATATGACAAACTAATATTAGCAACCAACCATCACATTTTGGCTATTTAACTTCACCAAACTAATGGCCGGAAAATAAGCCCTTAATTTATCAATAAAGGGTGTCACTTTAACCGTCTTATACTACAATTACATCCACATACCATACATATTCATATAATATCCCCCGACACAACTTTGGCTTTATTACACCTTCCAACCAACACAGGAAACAAAATGAGCAATAGACGTACACAATCATTAATTCGGTGGTGTATCACCACACCCATCTTCTATAATTCAATACAAACTTATCACATCTTTCCCCAATAGCAACTGGGCAGCCCCCAACACAAACACACAAAACACTCTGCAAACAACACCCTAATCGTCCTTTAATAGCAACCAAATATGTGCAATCCTCTACCAACACATGTATATGGGAAAAGGACAAAAGTGGACAGCAACCATACCTTGATTTCCTTGGTAGTTTAGTCTCTTAATGTGTATCTCTTCAATAGCTTAATCCCTTCACACATACACCAAAGTAGAAAAGAGAAATCCCTTAATAACTAAGAACAATGGACTGTCCAAACTTATAGAAAGGGCTGTCCGGAAATTAATCTTGAAGAACACATAGTTTCCTTAGTACAAACTCATGAATTGTTCACTTACCTTTAGCTTGGAAGGAAGGTCAATCCCAAGAATCCTTGTGGAATTATAGGGTTGCTTCATAGCCAAGAGATAACAAGAGAGAAAAACCTAGAAAGCTGGAATTTTTTTATCTAAGTTAAAAATGAGCAAAATTTGCTGATTTTAATCCATATAAAGGATCTTCTCTTTGGCCGACTTTCTTGACCCTTTTTGACCTATATTTTATCAAGTAAATGCAGTATCTACTCGCCCAATATATTGGGCTTTTGTGGATCCAAAGTTATTGGGCCTTAGCTACCCATTTTTCCTCCTTTTCTTTTCTTTAACTTGGGCCTTGGCATATTTGAGTATTGGGCCCTTTTCTCCATTTTCCTTCTCTTTTACTTAATTTTGGGCTCAAATGAGAACATTAATATAAGGAGAAATCTGATTCATGGTCTTGATCCCATTAACTTGGTTCAAATAGCTCAAGTAAGTGACCCATCAACTAGCTTAGTTAAGTCAAGCAAGCGCCTTAACCAAATACTGCATTTTTAGTTCTTAATCTCTTTAATCTAACTTAAAATTTGTATATACTTGGTCACATTAAACCACATGGGAAGTATCTAGAACTCCATGTACACCACAAAGCTATATCAAGCTCCATATAAATAGAACAGGTACACGCAAAAAATATGGGTTCTTACATATATGTAGCAACATTCATGCACGGAAAATATAGAAGAAGCAGAAAAATTCAAATACCATATAATATATTAAAGAGAGATTATTAGTTGAAGGGAGGTGTTTATTTTGTGGAGCTTTAAACTCAATTCTTGTCTAGAGTATTGAGTTATATTGTATAGGTTGTTGTATCTTGGAGGGGACAAGTCAAAGAGTGTTACTGCTGGACCAGAGAAATAATTGCCGCAGTGGGCTTGAATCTCCTTAAAGAGAGCGAGATATCCACGCCTCAGCGATAGAAGAAGAAATATAATTTTTTTTATCCATTTGTAATTTTCAGTTGAAAGCAGTTGTAATCTATTGTAATATTTATTGCAATTTTTTGTAATTTTCACCAACAGTTATATTAACTAAAAATAAATATTAGAAGAAATCGACTATACAAAAATATTACTTAACAATTTTGCATCTCAAAATATCTAAAATATAGAGTTTATAAGAAAATATATATTTATTTTAAAAAAAAAAAAAATTAAGGCTCTGTTCAATTTTGGCCTTAGCCACCAAAGTTCTAGAGCCGCCCTGAAGAACGAGGTTTGGATCTTTCAATCTTGTGTCGTGAGGGAGGCTTGTCAAAGATAAGATATTGATGTACATACACTATGCAAGCAATTAACATCTGAGAAATTTGCCAAGTTATTGCGTATGATTCATTAGAAGAAAGTATTGTTATGAGCTCATAGAGTAGATAGAAACTAGCCATTCACACAAGTTCTCGTTCTACAGCAAAAGAGAGAAAAGGAAAGAAGAGAGACATCAATGCAAGCATTGTGTTTTTGAGGCTTATTACTGCGTGTTGGTGATAATTACAATAATAATTGCAATAAATTTTACAATAGATTACTACTGAAAATTACAAATAAATAAAGAAAAAATATATTTCTTCTTCTATGGATGAGGCGCGAGGCGCGGAATCTCGCTCTTTTTAAAGAGATTCAAGCCCACTGCGGTAATTGTTTCTCCGGTCTAGCAGTTATACTCTTTGACTTGTCCCCTCCAGGATACAACAGCCTACACACAATAACTCAATATTCTGGACTAAAATTGAATTTAAAACTCCACAAAAAATAACACCTCCTTTCAACTAATAAACTTTCTTAAACTAATTTTTGTGAACCTGTTTATATCTTTTTCTTTTTTCTTTTTCTCCCATTTCAGGAGAAGTGTGTCTCCTATTTATAGGAGAACTCATAGTAGTTGCAGATTAAAAAAAAATAGCAATTAGAAGTTGCCACTTTTGAATAGCATACAAATGTTGAAAAGTTGGTAATATAAGTAGTATGTATTTGTCAAAAGTTACAACGATAAAGTTGCCAACTTTTGACAATTGAATTTCTGCCAAAAAGAAAAGGGTGGGCCCCACACAATGCCAATAAATAATAAATATTGTAACTTTCACAATGTAAGGTCTTAAAATAGATTATTATAATAATTAATTTGACATTAATAAAAAATATTTTTGGCGTTACTAATAATATTAAAATGCCCTAAATCCATCAATCCCCCGCTCATTTTAATATTATCAAGAGAGTCTACTAGATGAAAGAAGACTATCATGCATAATGAAGATGTGCTCTGTATTGAACCTTTACTTAGTAAAACAGTAATTTCTACTCCAGAGTCATAGTGGTCTCAGACTTAAACTATGACTGCTTAGGGGAAATAAAAAATTTACTGCTTACACATAATAGTCAAGGTGTTGACATGAGCTTTTTAGCCAGCACGCTACGGCCTTGTGCTATCCCAATTTTTATGAGTGTCTTTTGAGAATGAGCCTAATTCTCATTAAGAAACGGCCTACCTCCACACTCACATAGGTGAAATCCGTCAAGAGTGCTCCTGTAATTTAGCACCCCACTCATATGAGCTACAAATATTCATTAAGAGTTTAATTAAATCAACCTCACAATCATTACATGCAAATTCACTTATATCATAGAAAGGGATAAATAAATAGTACATTTTTCACAACAAGCCATCATGTAATTCGTTTTTCCCATTGAACCTGGTTATAGGATGTTTAGTCCCTAGGTTGGGTTTCCTCACATATGACTCAAGATTCAATAGGCTTCAATCCCATCCCCCTCGATGTACTCCAGACCTTTTGTCTCGTTAAGGCCTTAGTTAATGGATCTGCAAGATTATCACAAGATTTGACATAATCAACATTAATAGTACCATTTGTCAAATATGATCTCACATTATTGTGCTTTCTCCGTATAGGTCTAGATTTACCATTGTAATAATGGTTTTGAACTCAACCAATTGCAGCGGTGCTATCACAATGAATTAAAATAGGAGGAATTGGTTTTTTAAAATAAGGTATTTGAAATAACAAATCTCTCAACCAATTCGCTTCCTCACTAGTTGAAGCTAAAACAATTAGTTCAGCCTTCATGGTAGAGTTAGCAATAATTATTTGCTTTTTAGATTTCCAACAAATAACACCACCACCCAAAGTAAATACATAAACAGTAGTGGATAAGGAATCACCTGATAAAGTATTCCAATCCGCATCACAAAAGCCTTCAAGTACTGCAGGATATTTTGTATAGAACAAACCATAATTTTTCGTTCCAATTAAATATTTCATTACTCTGTTTATAGAATGTCAATGTTCATTACCTGACTTGCTTGTAAACCTGCTAAGTACTAGTACTGCATATGCAATATCAGGCCTAGTCCAATCAATCACATATCTCAAACTTCCAATTATGCTAGTATATTTCTTTTGATTTATAACATCATTTTCACTTTCAACAGGAAAAAAGTGAACACTAGAATCAAATGGAGTTATAACATGCGTGCAATCATGAAAATTATATTTTTTCAATATTTTCTCAACATACTGTGACTGGTCAAGGAAAATTCCATCACATGTTCTAGTAATTTTAATTTCTAGAATAAAATTTGCCTCTCCAAGATCTTTCATTTCAAAATGGCTTCTGAGAATATTTTTAGTCTCATCAATAATATTAATGTTAGAGCCAAAGATCAATAAATCATCAACATATAGACAAATAATAACATGTGAATTATTCCAAGACTTATGATATATGCATTTATCACACTCATTTGTTTTAAATCCATTTTCTATCATGCTTGAATCAAACTTTTCATGCCATTGCTTTGATGTTTGTTTTAAGCCATATAGGGATTTATTAAGTTTACATACTTTGCTTTCTTGGCCAGCCTCAACAAAACCTTCGGGTTGTTCAATGTAAATCTCTTTATTTAGGTCTCCGTTTTAAAAAAATAGTTTTTACATCCATTTGATGAATTTATTAAGCAAAAATTGCCGCAATAGCAACTAAAAGTCTAATGGATGTAATTCTCATTACCGGTGAAAAATTATCAAAAAATTCTAGGTCTTCTAGTTGTTTAAAACCTTTAGCCACAAGCCTAGCTTTATATTTATCAACAGATCCATCCGATTTTAGTTTTTTACGTAAGACCCATTTACATCCAATTGTTTTACAAATCGGTGGTAAATCAACTAACTTCCAAGTTTTATTAGAAATTAGTGATTCCATTTCATCATTTACAGCCTCTTTCCAGAAAATTGCATCATGTGATGACAAAACTTCTTTTAAAGTGAGTGGTTCATCTCCAACGTTAAAAACGTAATAATCAGGACCAAAATCTTTTTCTACTCTAACTCGTTTATTTCTCCTTAACTCAAAATCATCATTTTCATTATTATTTAAAGTATAAGTAGAAGAACTAGGTAGTGACAAAATATTTTCTTTAGTCCCATGACCCCCACTATTTTTAGAATCAAAAGAGAATTTATCTTCATGAAAAATAGCATCACCTGATTCTATTATCACACTATCTTCAAGATTAAAAAATCTATAGGTTGTACTATTTGAAGCATAACCAAGAAAAGTACAAGTAGTAACTTTTTTACCCAATTTAGATATTTTAGGATCCATTAACCTTACATAGGCTAAGCAACCCCAAACTCTCAAATATCTCAAATTTGGCTTATGACCTTTCCACAATTCAAAAGGCGTTAATTTGGTCTTTTTATTAGGCACACGATTTAACACATAACAAGCAGTCAAAAAAGCTTCACCCCAAAAACTCCAAGGTGCACAAGACTCAATTAACATGGCATTAGTCAACTCAATCAAAGTTCTATTCTTCCTTTCCGCTACACCCTTAGATGCAGGAGAATAAGGAGGAGGAGTTTCATGAATTATATCCAATGATCTTACAAAAGAATTGAACTCAAGTGACTCATATTCACGGCCTCTATAACTTCTAGTTCGTTTTATCTTTCTATTAAACTGATTTTCAACTTCATGGAGAAAAATTTTAAAATTCTCAAATTCATCACTTTTATTTTTCATTAAGTAAACATATGTAAACTTAGAAAAATCATCAATAAAAGTGATAAAATGTCTATTTCCTCCACGAGTTAAAATTCCACCAAGTTCACAAATATCACTATGAACTAATTCTAATAAATCAGTTTTTCTTTCAACTTGAAAATGGGGCCTTTTTGTGATTTTAGCTTTACTACAAGCTTCACATTTTTCAAAATTCGTTTTGATCAGTGGAATTAATCCTAAAATACTCATGATTCCCACATAACGATCATTTATATAACACAAACGAGCATGCCAAAAGTTTGTAGAAGAAAGCATACAAACAGAAGTATATGTTTTATTCATTTCAACACTCAATTTGAACATACCATCACATGCATACCTTTTTCCCACAAAAACATTATTTTTCACAATTACATACTGATCAGATTCAAAAATCTGTTTGAAGCCTGTCTTATTAAGAAGAAAACTAGACATCAAGTTTTTTCTCATGGAAGGAGTATAAAGTACATCTTTTAAGATTAATACCCTTCCAGAAGTAAATCTCAACTCGACATCCCCCATTCCAAGTGTTTGACTTGTGTGTGAATCTCCAAGCATGATGATTTTGGGTTCCTCAAATTTTGTATAATTTTTAAACCAATCTTTGTCGTAACAGACATGACGGTTTGCACCAGAGTCAGCCCATCATCCATCAACATTCACCACCATGTTTATGTTTGTTATCATCGCCATAAAAGATTCTTCGATAACGTTTGCCTGAGGTGTAGGCCCACATTTTTGGTATCTGCAAAATCGAGCAATGTGCCCACTCTTGCCACAGACAAAGCACGGTCCTTTTTCTTGTACATGTTGATTTTTTGCTTGATTATTTCCACCATTATTATTATTGGGATGTCTACCATTATTTTTCTTGAATTTTTTCTTCTTAGGTTTCAAAATAGTATTTTTGTTAGGTTCAGGGGTAGCATTACTTGAAGTTAAATTTACCTTCGTTGTGATGTTGTTCTCTTCTGTTTGCATTAGTGCATCTTGGCCCCTTGCTTCTTCTTCCATGCGTATTCTCATTATCAAAGTTTCAAGAGATGTTTTCTTTTGCTTGTGGTGCATAGTTTTTTGTAATTTTTTCCACGAAGGTGAAAGTTTATCAATTATGCCACAAACAATAAAGTTATCTCCAATTTTGACATCTTCAGACCTGAGCTCGCCAACGATCATTATAAATTCTTAAACTTGGTCTACTACTGATTTGTTGTCCACCATTTGAAAATGAAAAAATCTGTTAGCCGCATATTTTTTCACTCCCGCCACCTCAGTGTCATACTTACTCTGCAATGCTTTCCAAATTTTCTTTGCACTAGAGTAAGTTCTATCATAATAATCATAAAAATTATTAGACAGACAATTTAATAAATAGTACCGACACTTGTAGGAGTCACCGTCATATTTTTCAATTTTCTCTTGAAGAGAAATAACTTCGTCGTCAGTCATGTTAGAAATATCTATTTTATTTGGGTTCTTCTCCGTTAACACATAAGAGACATGGAGAAGACTTAAGTAAAAAAGAACTTTACCCTTCCACCTCTTAAAGTGAGTACCATTGAACCGGAATGGCTTGTTCAGATCTCCCAGCTTGACATTCGCGGAATTTTCAAATGTTGCCATCTTTGAATCTCCTTAAAATTGTTGGTGATATTACAATAAAATTGCAGTGATATTACAATTGATTACAACTGAAAAAAATTCAAAAATGAATAAAGAAAAATATATTTCTTCTTCTATGGCTTAGGCGCGGATATCTCGCTCTCTTTAAGGAGATTCAAGCCCACTGCGGTAATTGTTTCTCCGATCCAGCAGTAATACTCTCTGACTTGTCTCCTCCAAGATACAACAGCCTACACAATATAACTCAATACTCTGGACATGTATTGAGTTCAAAGCTTCCCCAAAATTAACACCTCCCTTCAAATAATAAACTCTCTTTTAAAAAAAATTATATAGCATTTTTTCTGTTTCATAAAAAGAAGTGAAACTGTCCTATATTTATAGGCAGCTCTTCGCATGGAATATAGAAAAGATGATTAGCAACTGAAGTTGCCAAATTTGAAACGTACTCAGCATATATTTTTCAAAGTAGACAACCATAACTTTTTCTTTTTTAACTTTTAAAAGGAAAAAGGCTCAAATATATCACTGAACTATCAGAAATGGCTCATTTATGTCATCCGTTAAAAGTTGGGCTCATTCATGTCATCGCCGTTACAAAACTGGCTCATCCATGCCATTACTTTTAACAGCCGATTTTTAGAAAACAGCTTTGCCACGTGGCGGCATATTAGAGGTCCACGTCATTTTAAAAAAAAAAAAATTAAAAAATTAAATTAAAAAAAATAATATTTTTTTTGATGCATTAAAAAGAATCCACCCAACTTTTTGATCCATTAAAAATTAATTTGATCTATGACGATTAGGTTAATAGTAGAATCAAAATTTTCATTAAAAATTTTAAAATAACATAAAAATATATATGAAGAAATCAATGAACATATATATATAAAATATACATTAATTTATTTTATACTCCCACACAAATATATACTCCCATGTTATCTAACTTATCAAAAATATATTGGATTTACTTTTGTTTTTATATATGTCAACTGGCCTTAGACTATATTATACAAATTTCATGTCATCTTTATTTTATTCTTTCTTCTTAGATATTTTATTTCATTAAAAATAAAAGAACAATAAAATTTTGGAATTAATCAATTCATTAAATTAAGTATATAATGAAATGATAAAGACTATACATACATAATACTTGTGAGTTGTAACTTGCATGCATGGCTTATATATTATTTTTATTCAATTTCTAATTAGGATTGGATCACTTAAAATTAATTATATAAGGATATAAAACTATGACGTCTCACCAATTTTATGTAACTATATCATTAAATCAAATTGTAATTTAAGAAAAACATAATTGTAATTTAGACAAATATTCTACCTCCATTGATTAATGTTAATTGTCAAATTATTATCTTAATATATGATTGTATCAAAACATTAAACGACATATTAAAAAGGATGAAAGGGAGCAGTATAATGAGTGTTTGAGAGAACAATATCCCACGTGAAAAGTAAAAAAGAAATGAAATTATTTATAAAATGTCGAATATTTAAGGTCTCTTGAAAAAAAAATGTCAATTTGGTTCAAAGCGAATAATATCATACAATATTAAAAGTATTTTATGGTAATTAATTAGCACAATAATTGATATCAACGCCACTGTACTAAAAATTTTTCAGGATGGGTATGAGGATGATAGAGTGATGGCATGAGACTTATTGTCTTATTGTCTTATTGTCTTTGCTTGTCTATGGATCAATTTACTATATTTGACCACAATTTTAAGCCGTATACAACCAAAAAAAAAAGTCGATGAGCTTGGTAACTATAAATACTCGGATGATATGAGGCGATACACAAATAATCTCAAAATTAGCTCATTAACAGTAATTAATCAAGTAAAACTTAGTTCAAAGGGAGATGATCATATTATTGATCCGTATTGCGAACAGAGTCACACGTGAAATCCAGAAAGGGAAAAAAAAACTATTGATATGGGGCAATAGACAAATAATCTAAAATTTTAAAAGCATAGATCAAACTAATTTTTAATGGATCAAAAAGTTGGATGGATTCTTTTTAATGCATCAAAAAAAAAATTCTAAAAAAAAAAATTAAAATTTTATTAAAATATGACGTGGACCTCTAATATGCCTCCACGTGGCAAAGCTTTTTTCTAAAAACCAGCTGTTAAAAGTAATGGCATGGATGAGCCAGTTTTGTAACAGCGATGGCATGAATGAGCCAAACTTTTAACGGGTGGCATAAATGAGTCATTTCTGATAGTTTAGTGGTATATTTGAGTCTTTTTTCTTTTTAGTAAAGGGATCAAATATAATGAAACAGAGGAATATATAATTAAAATTGCACCTAGATTTTGAGATAAGACTTGAGAGGGAGAAAAAATATTCTTCATCCAATTTATTTGTCTGGTATACTAAGGATACATATTCACTTTTTATTTATCCTGGTTGAAAACAACAAAATTATTTGTTATTCTATACCTATTTTAACTTATGATTAAGAACTAGATATTTTAAAATCATTTTCAATAACCAAGAAAAGGAGATGTCTTATAATAATTAAGTGTGATATAGTAAAATTACCACCTTATTTATTATTTTTAAGAAATACGTCAAAACAAGTATAAATAAATACAGGTGGACTGAGAAAGTATAAAGTTTAAAGTTGCAGGAAGAGTTTTACTTAAATGCATAATATTTAATTTCAAAATGAGATTATTGATTTTCTAACATAATAAATGTTAACACATCTAGGCTTTAATTTCTTATCAAGGACATCAATGTTTTAAAATCAACTTAAGCCACATTAAAGTAATTTTCACATATAACTATTACAGGAAAAAAATAACAAATAATATTAATACCCAATTAATACTGGATTATCTTCAAACGAATGAATCATGCTATTTAACTGATAGAACCTCATATTTCTAGGCATAACCAAAACATGACAAAGCTAAATGTATTCTCGTGCATCCTCATGTTGTTGTTTTTCATAATTTTTTGCCAGGTAAAGTATCAAGTGCAATTTATTATAAATTCTTAAATATATTTTTGAATAATTTAATTGTTTAAATTTGTAAAATATGTGTATTTTTAGTATTTTTAAATATTTAGTAAACTTTGATAATTATATTTTTATGAAAATTGTGCAGAAGAAAAAAGCTTTCATTATGGAAACTCAAATTTAGAGTGCACTCTCTGCTATTTTTTAATTATTTCTGGTGTCCGGTGTAGATTTTTTAGGTTCAACCTCTATTATTTGTGAAGTTGTGGTCTCTAATCTCTTTTGGTATTCCTAGTTGATTTGTTACTCAAAATGTTTTATATCTAATATTCAAAATTTGATAACATAGAACAAATATCAAAATTATTTATTTTTAACAAATTTAAAAGGCTAAAATATATGAGAAGCTATTTATATCCATTTCAGTCTTAAAATTAGTATTTTGTCATGCAGGGAGGTAGAATTGGGAGTTGGTGTGTTGCAGATTGGCTTGCAACAGATGAGGCATGAAAAGCCTATCTGGATGAAAAATGTCAAAAACAAAATCTTTGTAAAAACATTCAACCTGAAAAACCTTGCTTTGAGCCTAACGACAATCACAGTCATGTTTCCTATATTCTTAACCTTGAGTATAAGTTACATCATGTTCCATGTCCGAAGCCACACGGTATGATACTTCATACAAATCCTTGTAAGTTTCTCTCATGATCGATTTCCTAATTTAAAGTTAATGTGTTTAATTCTATCAAGAGATTGTATACTTATTTCTTTAGTATGTCTATTTTGTGATTTTGCAGCTTATGGAGATTTTAAGTACAAATGAAGTTTCTCGACAAGAGAGTTCCTTCAATTAGAGGATGCAACGTGCTTTAGTTTGTATTGATTAAGATAATCATAGTTATGAAGCATCGTTGAATAAAAAATAATTGCTTCTTATATCGTCTATTAATCAGTTTAGCAAATGTGTAGTAGATGATCCTCCATCTAAGTTTCTTTATGAAATATATTTGAGATGTCATAGCAGTCTCTTGATTTAAATTTTACGAACGAAAAAGGGCCAAGAATTTAATGAACTATCCAAAATGAAGCAAAATATTCTATGTTAGTTTTTTGTCTCAATGATACTTCTTCGTTAAATTTTTGGATAAAAAATGCCCCTCTCTCTAACGGAATGACACCAAGCATGCCACGTGGATAAAAAATACCACATGGTCAATCCACATTAGTGTTCATATAAAAAATCACCTCACTTTTTGTTCATTTAAAATCCGACAATCAAACCCAATTTTCATGTCCGATTCGACCATCATATCAATTGAAAAGAAGGAAGTAATAGCAGTGAACTCAATGAAACACTAAATAAAGTGTAAGGCAATTCAAAAAAGCGTAAAGAACTCTGAGAATTGCAATAACATGACATGTTGCAAGAGTACTACGAAGATTTCAACATTTCATTTTCTCTTTTTAATACTCCCTTCGTTTAAAAAAGAATGACCTACTTTGACTTGGCACAAAGTTTATGAAAATAAAGATGACTTTTGAATCTTGTGGCCTTAAATTAAAGTTGTGTCAAATGTACCAAAATGCCCTTTAATCTTTTGGTCCTAAACATGTCATGTGGAAAGTTGAAATTAAAGTATTGCCAAAACGGGAAAGGGGTCATTCTTTTTGAAACGGACTAAAAAGAAAAGTAGGTCATTCTTTTTGAAACGGGGGAAATACTTCTAGTTCCCAAAATATAAAAAAGACAAAAAAAAAAAAAAGTTTAGTACACCAAACATTCCGCGTTAACAGGGTTTCGAAATATAGAATTTATCATTTTTATAATCTCAAAGAAGCAGAAGAAAAGTGTGCAATCAACCTGATTTTGCTAGATAAAATACCCCAGAAAGTAGTAAATCAAGAGGAATGACAGAATGAGGGGAGCAAGGAAGAAGTATGTTATACCAAGGAGGCCGAATAGAAAAATCCTGGGAATCTCACTGTGGTTGAATCGACATGAAAACTGAGCTTGATGGGTGGATTTTAAATGGACAAAAAATGGGTTGATAAATGAGGTGATATTTCATGTGGACTGGTCATATGACATTTTTTTCACGTGGTGTGCTCAATTCATTCCGTTAGAGAGAGGAGTATTTTTTAGCCAATTGATCCAAAACATTAACAGAGAATATTTTTGTTTTATTTCGGATAGTTCAGGAGTATTTTTGGCCCCTTTTTATTTTATGAATGAGAAGATTTTGATTATAGTTACATATTTTAATATGATGATAACAATAAAAGAGGATCCGATCAGGTCACCAATCGGTGCCATAGTTTAGAAATGAATACCGACAACTAGGGGTGTACAGACCAAACCGTCAAGTCAAATTGAACCGATGAACCGAACCAAACCAAACCGAGATAAAAAATCGACTTATGGTTTGGTTTGATTGGTTTGGAGTGTATATATATATATCTATATATATATATATTAATTATTCCCTTAGGCAATAATACATGAAAACACATTCTTTTGTGAAATAAATACAAAGAGAATATAATCAATTATATGAAGAAATAAGACTAAGAAATGAAATTTTGGAAGAAGAAAAAATATTAATAAATCAAAATTAAATATTAGAAGTTATAGAATAACCAGAAGCCATTATAATCTCAGACCTTATAACATTAGTAAACTGTGTAAACCGTATAAGTTTGTTTAAGTGTAAATTAAAAAGTATTAGATACTGTATAAACTACAAAAATTATAGAATAAAGACCATTAGAGACCACGTTATTAGCATGTAAGACCCCGCAAAGTCCTCTTGTAGTCTGAGCCTTAGAGTGTGTCAAGTGTCATGTAAATCCGGCCCTAAAAGATTTAGAAGTGACTTCCCAAGGGAGAAATATTTTAAACCGTCTAGAATTTCCCTAATATTGATTTTTTGTCACGTGGATAATTGAATAAGCTTTCCGTCGATACCAAATTTGCCCAAATTCGACACTCGGGTGAAGAGTTAAAGTCATTTTAGTGAGACAGTGTGTCACCTGGCACTTTAGTGCGTCGCGGAGCCAGCCAAAATGGCAATTGTCAAATTCCAGTGAGCCTCCACGATTTCCACTGCGTCGCGGTATCTTTTCAGTTCACAACCAAGTTGGCAAAGCGATTTACACCGCGTCGCGCCGAGGCTCAGTTTTCCAATTGTCCAATTTCCAGTAAGCTGGCGCGATTATGATGCGTCGTGCCAGCATGAAAAATTGGAATTTTTTTTCAGTTTCGTATTTTTAATTCCAAGGGTATCTTAGACTTTTCCCAATCCCTATATATACTCTTTAACATGAGATTTCTCATTATTCCGCCCAAATATTCTAGTCTTCTCTCAATTTTCCTCAAGAACAACTTAGGGTTTCAACCCAAAGGCTCAAGAAACTCAAGATTCCTCCGTTAACTTTTCAAGAATCAAGAAACTAAGGTATGAAAGTGTTCATTCTTGGGTTTCTTCCACCCAAGAAGTTCAAGAATCCTTTTCTAAATTCAAAGATCTTATATTTATGAGTTTTCCACGTTTTTATGTGAATATAAATTGAAGTTCATGTTGTTGATGAGTTTTAATTCATGTTTTGATTATAAAGATTCAAGCTTTAACCCTAGTATGTGTTGAGTAAGTGATATTCATGAGAAATCCCTTTAAGAAGCATGTTGAATTATGTAATTATGTTAATTGGGTGTATTGAATGTTGTATAGACAAGGTGTGCCTCCCATATGTTTGATAAAATGCTTAAGTGAAGAAGGTAGTACCATTGTAGCATGTTAAGTATGGAATCCTCAATTATGTACACTTGAATGCATGTTATGTGTTGTGAGATGATTTATGAAATGTTCATCACGAATTCAAGAAATCATGTCTTATCAGTTTCTTTCTATTAATTCCTGGGGGTACTTGTACCCGAAAAATATAGTTGTCTGCCTAGAACAGAGTCAGACTCAAGATAATCTCAGTCATGCTATGATCAGTAGAACTCAGTCAGTTACAGAATGCAGAACTCTCAGACAGTTCCAGAACTTAAGGAATCTCAGTAATCTAAAGCATTCCAGCTTCAGTTCAGTACTCAGCTCATATCTTAGTAGTATTCCGTCAGATAACGAAACCAAGTGAACTCAGTCAGATCCGTCAAGAAATATGAATAGTAACAGATTCAGCTCAGTCTAAGTTTAGTTAAGAATCAATTCAGAGTCTTTCAGTTGGGAGTATGAACTAGCACCGAGCGAGTGCAGGGATGACGGCTTCCCCTTTAGAGAGGCAGAGTCATTAGTAGTAATTCCTGTACTCCAGAACTACGCAGCCAGCATAGGACCAAGAGTCACCCGTTAGATTAAGGCTTGACTGGACTATTATATTGCCTTAGGCTTGACTTCCTGTTTAGGGTCACCCATTAGAGAGGCTTGACCATAGCAGAGGTCTTTACCCGTGGCACGATATTGACACCTTTCCAGCTGGGGTTACAGGTTGGACCCTACCAGTTTAGATTCGGGGCATGTCAGTTAAGTAACTACCTCCCACAGTTGCAGTTTCAGTATCAGTCTTCAGATTAGAACTCAGAAATCAGGACTGTCAGATACAGTCACCCATCTCAGTAAGGAACTTAGATAGTTCCATAGATTCATGGACCACCCGCTAGATAGGCCTGATCTCACATAAAGTTAATCAGTATCAGTACTAATAGATCTAAAGATCACTCGTTAGATAGGCCTGATCTCAGATTCAATAATTATTCTCATTGTCAGATTCAGAGATCTTTCGCTAGATAGGTCTGATGTCAGATACAATCATTCCTATTATTAAATAATTCATAGATCATCCGTTATAGAGGTTTGATCTCAGATTTAGTCAGTCGATAGTAGTAAGCTCAGAACTTCATCATTGAAATAAGTAGATTCAGTAATTCAGTACCTCAGAATTAGTAGTGAGTTCAGACATCAGTAAAGCAGTATTCGAGTCTCAATATTTAGAGTCACGATGATTTTCAATTATGGTTTGTGCATTCATGCATATGTCCTCATTCAGTACTCTCATGTTATTCAGTTAAGTTATGTTCATGCATAAGCCCTTGCATTTAGCCTTACCTCATTTTGCATACTCAGTACATTCCCACGTACTGACGCATTTATGCTATGATGTTTTACTTTACGCCACAGGTTCAGAAGCACGAGCCCCAGAGCACCCTTAGCAGTCCAGACTCAGTCAGCAGTAGTAGTCATAGCAGTGAGTCCTCATCATTCGAGGATGCTTATTATTTCAGTATTTCATTAGATTCAGTTTATTTTCAGTTGACGGAGTTAGCTGGGGACATGTCCCATCAGCTCCATAGTTCAGACAGTTAGAGGCTTTTCAGACAGATGTATCAGTATTCAGTTTTCAATTTTGAGTATCTTAGACGTTTTGAACCTTATGGCAAGTTTACGCCAGTTTTTCGCATTTATTATATTATATTATGCAGTGCTCATGTACAGATATCAGCAAAGGGTTAGCTTGTGATCCTTCAAGACTATGAGCACCGTGTGGCGTTCCGATTCCAAAAAATCAGGGCATTACATAGCAAAACACCTTTAGGATAAAAAAATAGTAGTGTAAAAATAGATAATTTAAAGAAGCTAGAATATTTAGATCTAACAATCCCAGCTGAAAAGAAATGCAGACATTTAAAGATAATTCTCTTATTAGATATAATTTTAACAACGGAGAACATACATTACATGGAGAAAATCCACAATTAACACTACAAAAAAAGATGCATTTTGTGGAGGTTTTATTGTGGGGTCGGTATTAACCTTCACAAATATATTAAATTATGAGAGTTTATATACCCCTATTTTTTTAATTATAATTGGGGCGGTTAAAACCCCCGCTATCATTAAAATAAGTCGGAAATTTTTTAAGGGCGGTTGAAACCCCCGTTGTACTTAAAAAAAAGGAAAAATTACCTAAATAAACAACATATGTTTCTAAACTTTTAAAAATCCCCCCCCCCCTTATTAAAAATTACTCAAATCCCAATATTTCATATTTTTTATTAATTGTGAAATACAAGTTAACCCTACAACTAAAAAGGCGGCTCTTTACCAAAAAATACTCCACATCTCCTCTTTGAACGGCGCAAAATCTAGCCATTTTCTATCCATCTTCTCCATCTTATTCAAAAAATTCAATCAAGGTAATTTCCTCCCATAAAGTCATTTTCAACTTATTTAATTCCTTTATTACATTATTTTTTTCAAAAAAAAAATTGCCACAAGTAAAGCTATCTGAAAGTTGAGTATTTTGGTACAGAGATTTCTTCAATTTCACTTTTTTTTTCTCCATTGTTTGAATTATCAGCATGAATAGAGAGTCTGGACCTTCTTTTAGTCTTGGGGTTTCTCAATTAGAATGTTTCAAAGAATCTCAAGAAGTTGTAAACTTTATTTCGGGAGATTTTGACTATGAAATTGATGGTTTTCATGAAAATAGGTCAAAACATAGAAATGATCCCCAAACTATGAAGAAATTATGTCAAAAGATTGCTAAGAAGGACAAGAAAAAAAAAGTGGTTCTAAGAAAAGAGGACACAACAGTCCTAAAAGTAAAGCTCCCATCAAGAAACGAAGAGTTGTTGAAGAAATTTGTAGAGATGAGCTTCCTAAGGTAATTGCATGTACAGATTTGTTCAATTTTAGGCCGAGATACATATTTTGTGATGGATGATACATTTCTAATAAAATTTATTTTTTATCTGGTGCTTTGTTGCTAATAATTTATATGTATCTTGTGATTTATTTTGATATTGTAATTAATATAACAAAAGATACAAGTTTCTTGTTATTAGATACATGTTATGTTGTCTTGTATCTGTTGGTTGTTGTTAATGCTTTGATATGTATCTATTGGTGTTTAAACTTGACTGAAAATTATATTATAAGAGATACAAGTTATGACTTCATAGATACATTTTATGTTAACTTGTATCTGGCACTAATTGTTAATTGCTTGAAATGTGTCTAGTGTTGTTTAATTGTTATTGAAATTCATATAACAAAAGATACAAGTTTCTTGTCATTAGATACATGTTATGTTGTCTTGTATCTGTGAGTTGTTGTTAATGATTTCATATGTATCTATCGGTGTTTAAATTTGACTGGAAATTATATTAGAAGAGATATAAGTTATGACTCCATAGATACATGTCATGTTAACTTGTATCTGGTACTAACTGTTAATTGTTTGAAATGTATCTAGTGTTGTTTAATTATTATTCAAAGTCATATAACAAAAGATACAAGTTTTTTAATAGATACATGTTATGTTGACTTGTATCTGGTACTCACTATTAATTTCTTGAAATGTATCTAGTGTTGGTTTAATTGTTATTGAAAGTTATACAACAAAATATACAAGCTAATACCTACATACATACATGTTGTATTAACTTGTTTCTAAAGTATGTTGTTATTAGAGTATTTATTTTTATTGTAATGTCTTAATGTAGAGTTGTTGCATATAGACTAATTTTTTCACTATTGTTTCTTTTTGTTTTAGGAATTAAGTTATGTTATAAAGGAAATTCCAAGTCATCCTCTTAGATTTGTAAGTTTATGCAATTTAAGATTTAAGGATGAAATTAAAGAAGTTATCGAGCAAAAAGTGTTACACTTATTTGAGAAGACTATCTTCGGATGTTATCTCAACATGCCAATTTCTAATTATATTGGACAAATAACAAAATGTATTCTTATGCTCGAGATCGCGCAATCAAATCAATAAGAGATACATGTTTTTGTCAAAGGCCAGATCCTTAGATTTTCCGTCAATGAATTTGCTTTGATTACTGGCTTAAACTGTTTTAGGAATGTTGATGATTTCAAATATGAAAAGTCTTCTCCGAGTAGGCTTATGAAAAGGTATTTTTCACAATCAACCAATGGTGTAGATAAGGATGCATTGGTGGAACGTTTTCTGCAGGAAAAATTTAAAAACAAAGAGGATGCCCTCCAGATGACAAACCTATATTTCATACACACTGTTATCTACTCACAGTTGAATGCTTCTCCCGTGTCATTTTCTGATTTCAAAATGGTTGAAGATGAAAAATATCAATTCTTTCCTTGGGGTAAAGTGTCTTTCTCCAGGTTGATGGCCTCACTTAGGCAAGAATTTTCAATGGAGAAGCAACTTTATAGGTTAGGTGGTATCCCACAGGTTCTTAATGTGTGGATGTTTGAACTTTGTTCAAATGTTGAATCCAAAGTTGTTGTTAAGGATGGAAATAACATACCTCGCATATTGAATTGAAAGGTTGTTCCAGTCCGGCCTCAATTTAATCAGTTTATGACCGGAATGTTTAGCAAGGTACGATAATGATTGAACTTTTTTCATACATTGCATTATACTTTTTGTAGTTTTAATCGTAATAATATTTAATGGATAATTTTTTGTACATAGTATTCATATGCCAACATTGTTCCTACTGCGGACGAGTTTGAAAAACTTGATTTGGCGCGCACTAGTTTTGCATCTGAACAACATGGTACATCTTCGATGCCATCGTCATCTAAAAATCAAGATCGGAGGAGTTACAGAGTCAATGTACCCCAAGTTATCGAAGATCATGACAGTTTTGATGACTTCAGTTCTACCCCTCCACAATTTTTAATGAGGCAGTCGATACATGTATCTCGTACAGTAACTGAACCTATGACAAAGATTGGAAAAGATGTTCCGACAGGAAGAAGATCACATCGTAAAAAAAAAATGCAGTTGCGAAACGCAGAAAAAAAACAGACAGCAGGTATTTTTCTTATCAACATATTTTATATTTTTCTCATAATGAAAACGTTTCTATATTGTGTTATTTTTCATGCTTAACAAATACTGGCAAAACAAGCAGATATGAAAGAAAAGAGTAAAGTTGATGCTGATTCAACATCCACATTATTAAATAAGAAAGGCCTTGTGGTTAAAGCAGACCTACATTCGTTAGAGTCCTAAATGAAGGCATACATGAAGACATACGTAAGGATCTACAATTTATTGTTGTATAAATTTATTAATTGTATGCATTTTAACTAATCAACTTGCATATTTACTAGATAGACCAAAAATTTAAAGATTTGGAGCGTCTGATGAACGCTAGATTCACTGAAGTTTTGAATTCATTGGAGCAGAAAAATGAGACTGTAAAGCAGTTAAGATGCTGTAAAACAACACACATTTATTAATGAGTATATTGAATTTATTCATGCTTCTCATCTTTCAATTTTAGGAAAAAATTACAAAACAAAGCCCGAAAGAGGCTGCACATTCAGATGATGTTTCTGATTTTGAATGTCACACTAATCCTGTCAGTCCACATAGTGTCTCAAAAAAAACAGAGGAAATGGAGGTGCCCATTAGTACATATTTACTATTTGAATTATCTTATAAAAAAATATTTATATGTATCAATATGTACTTACTTCTCAAAGGTAGTAATTAACTAATTATATTATATTAATATTTTTTTATTCTCTGATAAAAAATCTGCAGGAAACTATTGTTAAACAGAGCAGGTAAGAATGTGATCCTTCAGATGCCGTTGTTGATAACGAAGGACCTACGAGTACTGACAGTGTAGTAAAAGAAACTGACAAACCGGTTGAAATGGAGGATGATAAAGCCATCCAAGCACCATCATTTCCAAGAAGGGTGAACGACATGAAAAGGTAATAAACATTCATTATGTGTTTTCTAATTAACATGACTATTTTTGCATGCTTGAAATAATAAATGTAAACTAAGTCATATGTGTAATCAACATTTACATATCTTGTACAGTTTAGTTAATTTAGTAGTAAGAATCTAATTCACTAAAAAAATGAACACGGTTATGTTATTAATATTGCAGATTAAAAATAAAGTTTACATACAAGTTAAAACACAGTTGAGATATAAGTTAAAATAAAACTGAGATACAAGTTTAAATACAGTTCAAATACAAGTTAAAATAAAGTTCAGATACAAGTTAATACAAAATTTATATACAATTTAAGTTAGGTTTAGATACATGTTAAACTGAAGTCTAAATACATGTTAAATTAAAGTTGAAATACAAGTTAAAATAAAGTTTAGATACAAGGTAATACAAAAAAGTTAATACAAGTTAAGTTTAGACTTTTGTTTAATACAAGTTAATACAAAATTTATATACAAGTTAAGTTAAGCTTAGATACATGTTAAACTAAAGTTTAAAGACAAGTTAAATTAAAGTTGAAATACAAGTTAAAATAAAGTTCAGATACAAGTTAAAATAAACTTCATATACAAGTTACTACTTATTGATAAAGTTAAAAATAGTGGACTTTATTTATAATAAATTTGTTAAGGTTTCAAATCATTTTCAGGATGTTGGAATTGAGAAGAAGAGTGACATAGCTGTTGAAGAAATTTAGCCGCTTGAAAGTAATATTTCAGGTCGAGAACATGATTTGGCATTGACGATTTACAAGCCTCCACCAACAACTCCAGCAGAGTATGAGATTAGTGACACCGCGATTTTTTCTGCCTTTTCTACGCCACAAAAGAATGTGTTGGCTAATAAAAATGCACCTGCACTACGCTCAAGAAAGCCATCAAAGATTTATCGTTCTCCCTTTTTGATCCATTTTGGATCAAGTTCTAAAGGAAAGAAAAAGTTGGCTTCTAATGAGCGAAAAAAAATTCCATTCGAAGGCTATCACATTACTGGGGATTCACCTACTGTGGAGATGGAAATATTTGAAGAATGGATTCATGATGGCCTCTACAAGCAACACATGAAAAAGTAAGCAACACGTCTTATTCTAAATTCACCAGTAATATACAACTTACTATTTATTTATTTTTTCAAATCAACTGTACTTTTATGTTACAGGAAAGATGATGACGATCACTACAAGGTTAATTGTTCAACACTTGGATTTCGTCGACTAGATTTCGTAGTTGCTTTTCCAAAATTCAAGAATTGGTTTTACTTGATGTATCAATAGAACAAGTGCTGGAATGATGAGGTATTACCTTTATTTTTTGTGTGATTTCTATGATGAAGTATTAAAGTCTATTACATGAGTTACATTGACTGCACAAGTTATAATAATTGTTTAAGCTAAACATCGTGCTAACGAAACTTGTTAAATTTTTTAGCCGAAAGTACTTTATATTTGATACATAATAACAAAAATTGTTTTGTTCTATATGAATATATATGTTGTTCATTTGTTGATCTTACAGTTACCAGTATTTATAAAGTTATTACATTAGATACATAATCAATAATTTGTATCTAATTATTACTTATTACAGTTGATTGCTATAACATACCACTTTATTACAATTTGAACAGCATCTGGATGTTATTATGTACTACTTGAGGAAGAAGTACAATAACACAAATTTTCCAATCAGCAGATATACTACCACAGATTATTTTTTTAAAGTGTACATCGATAAGGCATATGTGAATTACTACAATTCAGACGTTTCTAAGGATCTTGCAACTCAAGATACATCTGTCAGAACTGATGAGGTTGCTGATATGGAGAAGTCACTGATTAACACAATCAAAGGATTGAGTACATGCGTAGATCAGCCTTGACATATGGTTAATGAGGTATTTGTCCCAATTAATTGTGACGGCGCCTTTCACTGGGTATTGGCAGTCATTGCTTTAAAGGATCGATGCATTTGTGTGTATGATTCAATGGCCTCTTCACGGAAAAGAAAACAAACAAGTGAGATTGAAAAGTCGGCTGTAATGATTCCGACTTACCTTCAGTACAGTAAATTTTTTTAGCAAAAGGTACCCACTGACTGGACTGCACTGAAATCATACGAGAAAAAGTCCGAATGGGATCCATTTCAAGTGGAATATGTATCTGAGATAGCACAACAAGATAGTGGAAGCTTGTATGTATTACATTACCTTTTTGTTTGTTTTCATTACCGTACTCATGTATATTAATGTTTTTAACTTAATTATTTTTTGAAATACAGAGATTGTGGTGTATTTGTGGCTGTTTATGTCGAGTATCTGAGTGAGGGATTAGGCATTTCATGTTCGGGTATTGATGCTCAATACTATCGTCTGAGATATTCTTCTCTTTTGTGCAAGTATGGGTCTGAAAAAGCAGAGAACGGATACTTTAGTGAGAATGACGATCCACCAACGCCAAGGAGCAAGTTCACACAAAAAAAAATAGACAGTGTTTTACATATTAAGTAGTTGTTTATTTGTTTTCTTGTTGAATATTACAAACCTAGGAAGTTGATAGAAACATTAATGATTTTTTGATGATGTTGGTAATGTTATGTTCTGATACATTATGTTTTTAAAATGATTAAATAGTTTTATTTTGTTATCCATTATAATGCAATGCTAAAGCATTTCATATATATTTATGTATCGAACTACATTATTCTAGCACTTTATAAAGACATAGTATTAGAAAAATATTTTATAACATTTTACAATCATATGTATCTAATATAATGAAACATAAATTAGAATATAATGGTATTAACCTTGACAATATTACATTATTTAGTATCTACAATAGTTTTTTGTTCCAACTAATACCTGTTATCTCTAAAATGCATAACAAATTATAGCACAAGTTAATGGTACTATATCAAAAAACTAATGACATTATACTATAGAAGTGAAAATTTAATCTTGTATCTATAAAATTAACTGAGAAATATCTTATTAAATTATATGTATCTAGTAAAAAAAATACATATTTTACTATATAATAAATGTACATAACAACACATTACATTATTATGTTTCTATAGCCATTTTTAATTACTCAGAATACATGTTTGCCTTCAACCATACTAACACAATATATCAAAACTTATAGTCCTACATGATACAATTATATTTTTCAATTATTACAAATTGTGCAAACTTGTATCTACAAATTTATGAAAGATACATCATATAAAAGTATAAATCTTTACAATCTTTTACTAAAGTATAACAACTACAATAACATTATCAGTTCAATATTATCTTAATTTCTAAATGAAGTTTCACAACAATTTCAATCTCCAAAAAATAAGGGTAAATAATTAACAAGAAACGAAAACAACTGTTTATTACTGAAACTATTTTTCTTAATATTCTTAAAAAAACAACAATGTCATCAATTAAAACTTTGCATTAAAAAGAAAAGAAATTCAACTAAAAGATAACAAATTATTTCACATTAATAATCAGTCAACTGCATGGTCGGTCCTCCTTTGGAAAGAAGTTACAAGTACGCCTGTTGTGACCTGCATAACCACATCTCCCGCAACAATTACTACTCGATGTCATAGTTTCACTTGATTTCTTGTGCCTGTTTTTCTTTGGCCTTCCGGGTTGACGTTTGTATTTTGGTGGTAACACAACTTCATCCATAACTTCTTGTGGCACAATCCAGTCCTTCTTATTGTGCATTAGAAACATAGATTCTTCATACGTCTTTCTTAATGTTTCAGGATAATAAAACTCTAAACAATAAGGCTTCATATCAACTACATGCTTGCTTTTTAGTACTGCAATCGCGTGTTCACATGTTATTTCGTCCAATTGGAATCAACCACAAGAGCAAGTCCTCCTATCAAGACATACTATGTACATCCTTCTGTCATCATAAACAGAATATACATATATTGATGACGCACTAACCTACAAGATTAGTCATAATATGTTTACACATAAATACATATTGTTCTTTTATAGAATGTTTTGTTTAAATTCAATAAAAAGAATGATTAAGTTACTGTGACATTTTCCAAAACAACATTTTTAAAACAACTAGTATCCTGTATTATGAATCAAGCATTCTATAATATGTAAAACAAAATAAAATATCAAAACTAACCTTAAGCCTTGTAGATTTTGAAGTATTTAGCTACCAAGTGACGTGTTTGCATACGATGCTTTTTCTCTATTCTTGCAATTCCACTTTCCAAAAAATTTTCTAGCCTGCTCCAAAAATTCTATTATCGGCAACTCACGTGCTAGCTTCAATTTACCATTTATGCACTCCGCTATATTTGAAGTCATCATTCTACCACGATTAATAGGTGCATACACGCGTGCCCACTTTTCAAATCCAGCATCCTCAAGATAAGACTTGACCCTCTTATCAATCTTCCCAACTTGATTCCAAAAAAAATCAAACTCATCTTTGCGGTAAGCCTTGACCATAGCATAGTAAATATCGCTAAGTCTATCTTTACTCTTCCTGAAGTTTGTGCAAACATTCTTCTACAAGTGCCACATACATGCGAGGTGCGGCACATTTGGATATACAACACTCATAGCCTTTATTATGCTTTCATGACGGTCGGATACAACACACATACTATCGCGCTCTCCAAAAGCAATTCTGAAGTTCTCAAAAAATTAAGTCCACGAATTATTGTTTTCACTATCAACAACACCATACGCAATCGGCAGAATGCGTCCTACAATTTTGATAATATAAAAAATTAATTAATCAGATACAAGTAAACGATTTCTCAAACTAAAAAAATAATTTAACAGAAAATATGATCTTAATTACATCGCAAAAATAAATATACATACAAATAAATATAAATTACCTGCTCCATCAAGAGTGCTTGCGGAAACAAATGTACCTTTATATGCTCCACTCAAATGAGCACCATCAACCACAACTATAGACCTGCAATACTCGAATTCCCTCTTCAAAGGTTGCAATGCAACAAACAAATACATAAATTTACTATCGTCGGATTTATGCATTCTAATATGTGAACCTGGATATACGAAATTTAACATGTATACATATCAAGCCATTTGTCGATAACCATCCGCAGATTTCCCCCTTAACATCTCAATCACACGTTCTTTAGCCCTCCAGGCCTTCTGATAGTTAATGTCTACACCGAAAGTATTTTTAATATCTTCGATTATATCATTCGGGATGTGTATTCGCTTATAGTTGACAAGTTTTGGTGCAACAAAACCACTAACAAACCTAACTGTAGCTTGAAGTTGAGTAAAAACACAATCTTTCAACGGGAATGTGTGAACATCTTGGAAAAATCTAACTTTAAATAGTTCTGTACCCCGACGACATGATGCTTTAAAGATCCAAATACAATTCTCCGAACGGCATTGTAGGACATAGCTGAATCAATGAAAACAAAAGTTCAAATTCTTCTTCTTAATAAATATAGAAAAAACAGCATTGACTACTTGTATAACATGTATGTAGAAATTTTGCAACATGTGTCTAGGACATTAATATGTATCTAGGATATTTCTGATATATATGAGAAAATAAAACACATCGAGAAACATAATTAAACATAACTTCATAAACTGAGATACAAGATGAGCAAAATGTATTATTTTTCTTAACAAAATGTATCTCGGCTTGAAACTTGTTCAACATGTATCTTGTAAATTTACAACATGTATCTAGGATATTTTTATGTAACTACAACATTTCTTATAACACACAACAAGAAATATAATTAATCATAACTTCATAAAATGAGATACAAGATTAGCAAAATGTATCATTTTCATAACAAAATGTATCTCGTCATTAATAATCCTTCCCAGTTAACGTACACAAAATTACCAAGACCTGCTACCAAAAAAAAAATATAACATACCTTTTCTTGTCCGATCTTTTGGCATAGTAATTAAAGGAATGCTCAATTACAAATCGCGCCATAACCGAAATGAGAGTACACTTGTCCTTGTATATTTGTCCAACCTTAACATCACTATGCTTGCAATCAGTAATGATCTTGTTCCCTTTGCTATCTAACAAAGGCATAGGAGAAGTAGAATTAGATTTATAACTAATTATTTCTTCGACTATTTCAGATGGACTTTCCAAACACATTACAGCACCAACTTTCTCATCAAAAAGCATTTCACTATCAGACTTATCTAACGTAGTGATGATAAGAGGATACGTTCCAAATCCACGCTCTGTTTTTTTAATTTCAACATACAGTTTCACACTCATTTCGTTACGAATGAACAACGGACAACCATTTTCTTCAACAATGTAACGAGCTTCAATTTTTTTCCTTGTTTCATCGATTTTCAATTCTCCCGCAATTGTAAAAATCAATTTTTCGTAAGTAACATGTTCACTGACCACAATTCCATCACTCTTATAACCAACATACTCGATTTTGTTAATTCAAACACCGAAATGACGTAAAAGCACCGAAATATTCATATCAAACAAGCGAAATTAACAAATCAAATAAAAAAAAATTGGTGTGTTTAATCTGAACAAGAAGAAAGAATATTTTTCAATTTCAAAAATATATTAAAATAATGTTTACGTTTTAACGAAGTGGAGTAATAAACGGAATCCCATTAAATGTGGGATTTGATTTTATTTTATTTTTTACCTTAATTAGTTAGCTTAAATGTTGATTTAATGCAAAGTTACCTGTTACATTCCTTAAAACATGTTGATTTAGTTAATTAATACATGTATCAGTAATATGTATCTAATGTAATTAACTTGTGTAATCAGAGGTCAATTGTTGAGATTTTAGGAGATTTTGAAAGATATTAAAATTTTTAATAATTAATGATAAACATGTCGGTATATATATAAAATTTACTTTAAAAAAAAATATATACCGCGAATGTAGTAAATAAACCCGCGAATCCATTTTTCTCCAAAGCATCTTTTCTTAAAAGCAGCCCCCTCTTTTTTCAAAAGCCCTAATTTCTGAAAAGTAGCCTTCTACTTCTCCCAATTCAACATCACGCTTGAGTAATTGCCTCGTGACATCAGTCCTTATCTCCATTTGTTCAATTGTTTGTTCTTTTCTGGAGGTGAGTTGGTTACATTTAATCTTTTTCAATTGTCTCTTCCCCCAATTAGGTATCTAAAACCAACTTCATTAATTATCACTTTTTGTTTTTTGCTTGATATTGTTAACTAATTGTATGTTCTGGTTTAGAAGTCTACATGCTAAAGACTCAAAGAGCTGTTTTTCTGATGTTGTGTTTGTGTGGTTTTATCGTATTCACTTCAGTTCAAATCGACACAGGCGTAGTATTTTGGTGAAGCGTAGTATTTTGGTGAAGAACTGGCCGTAGAATGTGAGATATAAATCGTTGTAGTTGCTGTTATTTGATTTTGTATGGATTTTTGATTAGTCGAATAATGATTAATTACCTATTAACTGCAAGTTCTTGACTTTGGTTTTTGGTTTTTATTTTTCTGTTTTAATCTTGAAATGAAATGTCTGTTCTCTGCTTATAATCTTGAATGGAAATTTTCCGTTTTTGTATATATGAAGCTGATCATTTGAAGTTTCTCTTATTTTTCCCGTTTTGGTTTGTGGGACAGTTTCAAGATTTGAACTTTATGGGTTCAAGTTCGAATTTTTATCACAATTTGTTTGATTTTTAACGGAGTTTTTATGCTTCATTCCGATTGCTCAAATGTGTTTATTCTCTCGATCTATTATTCTTGTTCTTTGCTTTATCAGTTTGTAATATCTTGTCAGTACGAGACTCTACCTTCTGAATTTGACTTATATTTTAAGTAAAATTCTTAGGATTACTCGAGTCTCCAATTTTTTAGATGAAATTTATTTCTTCTTAAAAAAAAATCCATTGGTGAAAAGAAAAAAGACTTGCTGCCAGAGAAAGCAAGCTTGAACGAGAGACATAGGTTGAACATAAGTCTCTTAAAGTTAAAATCATATTCAAGGTATGAAAGATAAATTTCCTATGCTACGTTAATTGAACAGAGCCATTGAAGTGACATTACCTTTTACTATGGACATCCTCAATATTACCTGGTATAAATTTACACTCATCATATAATTTAATAAATTGTATTGCGGTTATTTTCTTACAATGCATTAAAGCCCCATCGCATAAAGAGTAAAATATTGAGTTAGCGTCTTAATGCATCATGATAATAAGATATTGAGTTTAAGCCCTACTGATTTATGGTCTAAGACGTGTTTTTATGGATAAGACGACGGGTTCATGTTTAATTACCTATTAAATGCAAGTTCTTGACTTTGGTTTTTGATTTTTAATTTTCTATTTTAATCTTGAAATGAAATGTCTGTTCTCTGCTTATAATCTTGAATGAAAAATTTTCGTTTCTGTATATATGAAGCTGATCATTTGAAGTTTCTCTTATTTTCCCCATTTTGGTTTGTGGGGCAGTTTCAAGATTTAAACTTTAGGAGTTCAAGTTTGAATTTTTATCACAATTTGTTTGATTTTTAACGGAGTTTTTATGCTTCATTCCGAGTGCTCAAATGTGTTTATAGTGAAGTAACGATGAGTATAATGAGTGTAATCATGTGATGAATCTGTTTGAAATTAATTTAGTTGATAAGATTGATTCAAATTGTGATTGTGTATGTATTGTTTTGTTTCTATGATTTGTTGCAATTTGGAATTTTTTATGAATTGATGAAACTGAGTGTTTTTGTGCTTCATTCCGAGTGCTCAAGTGTGTGTGTTTATAGTGAAGTAAGGATGAGTAAATGAGTGTAATCAGATGTTAAATCTGTTTGAAATAACATACTTTAGCTCTTTGATAATCTGACTTTGCTTTATCATTTGCACTATCAATTATGTTGCAGATTAGTTCTTAACATATTTAGATGGATAAATCTTGGATTGGAAAACCCAGGAACACACCGGAAAGCGTGGCTTGACACAATTTCTGGGCTTTGCATTTATGAATGCAGCCGTAGGAGATAGAATTAAATGTCCATGTCAGTCTCTGCTATTTTACAAAGTGGCATACTAGAGATATAGTGCACGCCCATTTGATCTGCAAGCAATTTCCTCAGAATTATATCACTTGGGTTGTACATGGAGAAAGTAATGTGTTGAATAATTCTCCCAATATTGCTGCCAATTTGCTAAATTGGGTATGTACTCATAGAGTTAATTACTCACTGCTATCTCTAGTCTCTTTTTATATAACCACATACAAAAATAATTTTCAGAGTGATCTACAAGTACTTCTGGAAAGGAATCAGGTGATCTTGAAGTTATTATGTGATAGTACATTCGAAATGTTAAATATCTTTCTAGTTTGAAAGTTGCAACATCTATCTCTTGCTTAATTTTTCTTTCTTCTTTTATTGTTCGCTGCTAGATGAAGTTATACTATGGTTTTTGTGTTTTACTATATTTTAGGAAAAAATTGAACTCGTAGTAAGTCAAAGCACCATGGACGAGTCTGAAGTTTCTCCAAATGATGATGTTGGTAAGGTGCTAGGAAAAGAGCATTCTGGAAGGGTGAGGTGCTTGGGATTAGGAGTTGGTCCTAGCAGATCCTTTAAACAAGCACGTCCTCATTTTAGCAGTATGAGTTCTTCAACTAGAAACAGTTCATGTCCATCCAATTGCCAAGAAAACTACACTCAAATGTTAGATGCTCATAAGAATAGCCAAGAGAACTACAAAGAACTGGTGAATTCTCACAATCTAATGATGAACGCTTTCAAGGCATATATGATAATGAAAGAAGGCACGATACCTGAACAGTTTGCACGATTTTTCACTACTACGGTAAATAATTTTGATTTGAGGAAAATTAAGTTAATGTATTGTTATAAAACATTTAGTATTCAAAAACCTTACTGTTTTTATTTTTACTTTTGTAGCCAATTGATGTCTCTACTTGACCTCTTTCGGATGTGAATGGAAGATCATCTGATGATAGTTATTCTAGTGATAATCATTGAAATTCGTAATTGTATTATTAATTATGATAATGTTATCGAATCGGTGTTGGAGAAGTGTTTTGTGTTGAAATTAGTTTTTAAGACTAATGACAATACTTTTGTTGTACGTTTTTATGATCTAATATATATTGATTTTTGTTGTTATTAAAATGTATTTTTGTTTGGTCCAGTGAATGATATATATTAAATCTATTAAATAAAATCCAAATTTAAATATTGATTATGAACAGTGTAATTTATCTTTTTATTTTAAATATCAAGTAAATTGTGAGGGTCTTGACCCCTGCAATTTTTAAAATATAGGATGGAGGTTTTAACCGCTGCTATTTTTTTTAGTATTAGTTGGGTACATATTGTGGGGGTCGAAACCGCCGTTATATAACCGCCGCTAGCTGATTGCGGCGCTAAATAAAAAACCTCCGTAAACAGGTTGCGTCGCTCGTAATTGTGGAGGTTTTGAGAACCGCCGTGCAATCACATTGCGGGGGTTTTAAACCTCCGCAAGATCTAAATATAACCCCGCAAAGTGAGCAATTTTTTTGTAGTGTAAATACTATTACAGACTTTATAATAAACCTAGGAGAAAAAACTCATCAAAAAATTACAAAAATATTAAAAACTCTAGAAATATTGGAAGATATGCAAAACAAACAAAAGAAATTGTTAGATAAAATAGAATTAAATTTTGATTTTCTAAAGAACCAACAAACAGAATTAGAAAAGAAATTCAATGATTTAATTAATAAAGAAAAAGGTGTTTTGATAAATCTTGAAATAAGGCTAGTATTACAAGAGGTACGTAAAGAAGTTAATCAAATAAAAAATATAATACTCTCATGAATTATATATTACAAGATAAACTTTATCTAGCAATATTACAAAAGGAAGCACAGATTCAACCAAACCCCGAAGGATTATCAGACCATCAACCTCAAGGAAACGCAGATTCTTTAATCATAAAACAAAATAATATTATAATTTTTTTACTATTAGAACTAAATAAGAACCTAGGAAAAGAAAAAGAAAAAGACAATCAAGATAAAATTATAGAAGAAGTAATAGAATAATTAAAAGAGATAGAAATAACCCCTCAAAAAGAATTAAAAGAAACTAAAATAACTAAACCAACTAATCCAAAAGCATGGACCTTTTTTCAGCATTTCCAAGTAGACAAAGATCAAGTTTTACCAGATAAAGATCAAGTTTTACCCAAAACAATTTAACAAATAACGTGCTATCAAAAATAATAAATAAACCAAGAATGACTTCAAGACAACAGTTAGAAGAGGTAATAGACGTGGATAAAGAAATACAATTGTTCCAACAAAATAAATTAAAACTGTTAAATACTAAAACATTATATAATGAAGGAATGTTTTCAAGAGTACAACTATATAGGCATTATAGAGAAGAACAGATGTGTGTTAGCGGAGAAAATAGTTGTAGCATAAATTTAATAAGACACTTTAAAAGAAATTACAAAACTAAACATAAGTCTTATGCACATGGGATTAATAGTAATAGGCATAAAAGGATTAACTAGGAAAAATTTAAAAACTAAAGTATTAATCACAATATATGATAATAGATGGCCAGACTCAGAAAGATCTATAATAGGAATAACTGAAGTAGACACGACTAATAATGGAAGACTTTTTTATTGTAGCCCAAATTATATGATAAATACCTTAGAATTCGGAAAACATATTAAAATAGGTGTACATACTAAAGGATATGAAGAAATGAATAATGAAAATAATTTACTTATATGTGTAGGATTTATAGAAAAACTTGTCATTGATAATAGTATGAAGTTTAATCTAAAGATAGATGATGTAGTAAGTTTAATGGGAAATAAAGGTATTAAATTACTGAAACTCCTAAAAATAAACTCAGAAAAATATGCAGGACTAGAATGAAATTTAGAAAAATTTACTAAGAAAGAAATACTAAAATCAATCGATCATTTAATGTATGTAAACAATAAAGGACAAGTTTCAGTAAGATTCACAAACTATCAATATACAAATGAAAAAGAGACTGATGAAGAAATTGAAGAATGTGAGAATACTAATTTTATGAATATAGAAATATTAGAAGAAGGTTTTGAAGTAAATAAAGCTATAATAAAAGAAGAAGCCCTATATGAAATAAATAGCAATAGCGTATTTAAATGTACAGGTTGTAAATTAGGAAACTTACAACTTGAAGAAATGAAAGAGCGTTTTATAAAATGTGAATTAAGAACAGATAATTATGGTTATACACAAAAAGAAAAAGTGAAAACTCAGAATCGATTTATAGTATAGACGAAAGTATAGAAGAATTTATGGAAAGCGCGGCAAGTTCTTCAAGCCCTTTCCAAAAAACAATCGGTATGCAAAACGTACCATTAACAACAGAAAATTTACCAAGATATAGAGCATGGAGAACAAATCCAGACACTCAAGTACAACAAGACATAAAACCTAGAGGGAAAAGAATGTCAATAGAAGAACCCATTAGCTTACAAGAAGGTGGTAATAAAGGAAAAATTTTAAATTTACCAGCTCATGATCCTCAGGCATGGAATGCTGTGATATATATATGAAAAAATGTAGTTGTAGCAGATTATATACGACACATACAGGGTAATTATGAACCTAATGCAGAAATTATAGATAGATATTTAGAAACTTTTCTAGGAAAAAGTACTAAAGCACTTCGAGAAGCTTATAAGACAATATTCCCACAAGACTTTCAAGCATTAATAGAACTAGGATCAAACCCATACAATTTTGTAAATAAAGTACATACTCTACTAACAGGCAAAGATCCTAATAGCAGATTAGTAGTCTTACAACAAAAAGCTCTAATAAATTTAGAACAACTAAGTATTAATCATTGGTCAAGGATTAAAGAATTTCTGAATGATTATTTTTATTATTGTACAATTAGCGGAAACTCGTTTGATCAAACTATAGGAGTTAGGTTATTTAAAAAATTACCAGAAGCTCTAGGAAGAGAAATAGAAGAAAAATGGTCCAAAAGAGAAGGAGTAATGCAAAACCCAAACAACCAATGGTCAATATGACAAAGAATAAAACATGTAATAGAGATATTACAAGAAAAATGTACAACTATACAAATATAAAAATAATTAAAAAGAAGTGATACAGATTTTTGTAAAACTATATATACTACACAATATTATGACCAAGATTATAAAAGAAAAAAATTATAAAAAAGACTATCGCCCTAAGAAAAAATATTACTTAAGGAGATTTAACGAGAGAAAATCATACCTAGATAAAAATAAACATGTAAGAAAGTATAACACTAGTAGAACTTACAAAAATCAATTAGAATGTTTTACTTCCGAAAGTATAGAACATTTAGCAAATACTTGCCCAAAAAGAAATAATAGTAGATCTAGAAATGCACAATTAATAGAGGATGTAAATGAGAATTTGATAAATGTAAATGAATATATGTCAGATAATGAAAGTATATACTCTATCAGAAGTATGGAAGCTTTTGAAGAAGAAAAAGATAAATCTGATTCTTCAGACTCTGGAGAAGAAGAGTTTATAAATGAAATAGGACTAGAAAGAACAAACACAGACTATCACTTAGTCAATAACACAGACTATCACTTAGTCAATAACACAAACTATCACTTAGTTACAGACTATCATGATTTAGTAAATTTAATAGAAAAATGTGAACATGAATTTGAAGAAGGAAAAGGATTAGACAGCAACCAGTGTTGTTTTTGTAAGTGGTTTTCAAGTAAAGACAAAAGGGTAAAATATAAAAAATGTTACAAAGAAGGATGCATAAAATGCATAGAAAAAAACTCAGGAATCTTAGAAACTCCAAAATCAATAAATACTTTAAATAAACTTTTCAACCAAAAACTAATAATCAGAACAACAGAAGATAGAATAATAGAATTAGAAGAAAGACTAAAAAGATTAGAGATAAGAGTATACAGTAAAGATATAATTAAAGAAGAAGACTTAGTAGAGGTAGAATTATTAAATACATCTGTTGAAAATCATAAAATTAAAAAATCAATGAATGAGCCATTTGAAGGAATGGTATGTAATGAAGAAAAGAAAATCAGTACAGTCAAAGTTCTAGCAAGAATAAAAATTCAAGACTATGAGTTCGACACTTTAGCTATAGTTGATTCGGGATGTACAAAAAATATTTTAAATAGTAAAATTTTACCATCAAAGTTAATTAAAAAATTGTCAAAACCTCAACTATCCATGCAAATGGACGGAACCCATAATATGTATACAAACTATATACCAAAGGCAAAGGTAAATTTTATTAATACATGTGAAAAATTCTACCAACCATCGTATATACTCAATGAAATACTAGTTAGAGACTTAAATATAAAGACAGACTTTGTGTTAGGATTAGATTTTATGATGCAAAATAATGGCGGATGTCTTGTTACGAAAAATTGGATAATGTTCGCTAGTAATATCACCCACTCACCAGTACAGACACAACCTACTTTAACTAAATATCGTTTTCTTAAGAATAAGCCAGATGAAAACTCAGATGACCAAATAAAACCCGACATACCACTAGAATGTGATAAAGGAGAAAATTGTACATGTAATGATAATAAAAAGGCAACAATGTATGAAGAATTACAAGATTTATTAGTAGTAGAAGAAATAGAAAAAGACTATACTTTAATAGAAATGGATACAGAATTATACAATTTTAAGAAGGGTATACAACAGATAGGAGTAATAAAAGATCAAAAAAATTTAGAAAAAATAATACAAATCCTAGATAAGCTAGAGATAATCGGAGAAAAACCCTTGCAACATTGGGACTCCAATCAAATTACCTGCAAATTAGAAATAATTAATCCAGAATATATTATAAAAACAACATCTATAGAAGCTACAAATGTAGATCTTAAAGACTTTGAAATACAAATAAAAGAGCTATTAGAATTAGGAATAATTAGAAGATCTACATCAAGACATAAGTCAGCAGCTTTCATAGTAAGAAACCATAGTGAAATAGTAAGAGGAAAAGCTAGAATGGTAATAAATTACAAAAAGACTAAATGATAATACTGTAATGAATGGATATAAGTTACCAGACAAAACAGAATTAATAAATAGAATACAAGGAAGAAAAGTATTTAGTAAATTTGATTGTAAATCTGGATATTGACAGATTAAAATGTATGAAAAAAATATAGAATGGACAGCTTTCACATGTCCAGAAGGACATTTTAAATGGCTGGTCATGCCGTTTGGATTAAAAACGACTCCTCCAATTTTTCAAATAAAAATGGATAGTATTTTTAAAGACTATAAAAATTTTGTATTAGTTTACGTAGATGATATTTTAGTCTTTAGTAATAATATGAGAGAACATTTAGGACATTTGCAACAAATTTTTAAATTATTTTTAGATAATGAAATAATAATAAGTAGAAAGAAAATGACATTGTGTAAAAATAGTATTAATTTCTTAGGAATAGTTATTGGAGATGGTAGAATAAAATTACTACCACACATAGCTAAAAAAGTCCTAGAAATGTCAGATAGATTAGACAAAACTAAAGATTTACAAAAAAATTTAGGACTATTAAATTATGCTAGAACTTTTATTAAAGACTTAGGAAAAGTAGCAGGACCACTATACTCTAAAACAGGATCGACATGTCAAAAATCCTTTAATACTGAAGACATAAAATTAGTCCAACAACTTAAGCTCATGATACAAGACATTTCAGACTTAACGTTACCATTAGAAACAGATTATTTAATAGTCGAGACAGATGAAAGCCTTCAAGGATGGGGAGCAGTATTAAAAGTAAAACCTAACAAATATAGTGATAAAAAAGATGAAAAAATTTGTGCTTATTTAAGTGAAAAATATAAAGAAAAAGGAAAATTAAATAGCATAGATGCGGAGACACTAGCAGTAATTTACGGTTTGAATAGTTTTAAACTTTATATATTAAATAAGCCTGAAATACTTGTAAGAATAGACTGCGAGGCTATAGTAAAGTTTTATCAGAAAATAAAAGAAAAGAATAGTAATAAAAGGAGGCGGTTAAATTTTCTAGATGCTACTTCAATTTATAATATTGTTTTATAACATATTAAAGGAAAAGATAATAACTTAGCAGATCAACTAAGTAGATTAATTAAAGAAGACAACAAACAATTTTTGTTTCTGTATGAATACAGGAAAAGGAAAAGGCAAGGCAGAAGCCTCATCATCCCAAGACTATCTAAAGACACTAATGAGCAACACTCGTTTCAGACCACTTATGATGCTAGAACAACCAAAATTAGATAGAATAATTTTTGGACCCCACAACTTGGTATGTTATGAACCATCCAATTTAACTTTTAGACGAAATCCAGAAGTACAAGTGGAAAAGCCGCAGATATGTCTACTAGACAATTTATGGATAACATATAATAGAAGAGACAATAGTTATTTTATTTCAGTTCTAAATGCATTAAGTTATTATTTTACTGAGAAAAATACTACTAACAGATTCAAATTCTATGTTGTTCTCAGAGGACAACAACAAGGCGTGTTCCAAACTTGGATAGGGGTAATGGACGCCATAAAAAATTATAAAACACCTCTTTACAAAGGCTTTTATGACCTCTCAGAGACTCTAGACTATGTCCGGAGAAATATGGGACCAAATTATTTTATTACTCCATCTTTAAGATCAGAAACACAAAAAATTCCTCAATATAATATTAACAAAGACACAGACAAAATTATATTTTGTGATCATTGTTCCTCTATGACCGAAGCTTTTAAAAGACTGAATCAAGCCAATGAAGTTTTTAAGACAAGATAATGAAAACTTTGTAAAAGAAAAAGGACAAATGTTAGAACATATAAGTATTTTACAAGACCATATAAAATCCTTCATTTTGAACTTTCACAACAGACTCAGTCAATTTATGAGACCCAGCCAAAGAGTTCTCCATCTTCTTTAAAAATGAAAAAACCCACGGTATCGGATCATGATACAGCTAGTCCAGCTCAAACGGTAGCTGGTAAAGACTTCTCAAATCCATTAATGGGTGTGCGTTCCCCAATGAATGTAGAAAGACCTACTGTATCGGGTAATGATACAACTAGTCCAGCACAAACGGTAACTGGTAAAGACTTATCAAATCTGTTGACGGCTGACACTTTGCCAAAAAGTGTAGGTGATAACCCACAAACTACAGCTCTCGTAAGAGTGTAAGCGGTCGTTTGTCAAATATAGAACCCAACTGGGTTGGGTGTCGAATCCCACAGGGAATACTTGGTCACTAAGTATGCAACGATTAGTAGACTGTTGATAAAAAATTCTACGAAAAAGGGGGGATTTAATTGTAGCGTGAATTAAGAGTATCAAAGTAACAAAGAAAAACGGAATGTTTAGCAGGTTTTAATCAATGAGAATTGTAAGTTAGGGTTATGTCCACCTTATGAGTTTTACGTATCTATTGGCTATGAGTTATGCGGAATTCAGACATGCATGCGCTTATAGAGATTCGTATTCTATGGTAAATCCTAGTGTCTTTCGACCATCAAGGATTATATCACTTTAACTCTTTCGAGCTTAAAGCGTATACTAATGGTACGAATTCTCCAAGAGGTTAATCCAGTTACGGCACTAACTTTTAAACAGGGGTTGGTAGCCCTATTTCCTTGTCATTCTCTCTTTTCCATACATGTAACCTTTCTTTCGAACAAGTTAATGCTATACTGGCGTATTCTATATGTTTGCAACCACAAGAATTCAATTAAGATGAAGAGAGTAATGATATAAGCAGCATACGTATCAAGAATTCACAAACTCATAGCAATAGATAGTATCTCATAAGGCTTTCATAAACCTAACAGAGAAGTTTAGCTACTCATAATTGTGAAGGAAAACCACGAGGATATCATCATACCAAAGTAATAACAATATCACGATAAGGAAGTATTGGCGTCACTTGTGGCGTGAATTCCTTGCTAGTAGCGTTTCTCTTCTCATGAAAATTAAAAGTCGAATAGATGAAGAATAATGTCAACAACGAATTTAAGAATAGAAGAGAGTAAGAATGAATTGAAAGAGAATGGGTGAGAATAATAAAAAGCTTGCTGAAAAATTCAGCAAATAGGGTTTTTATAACATCCTTGTCCTAGTCCTACTGAAATAGGGTTTTTATCCTTGTCCTAGTACTACTGGGTTACTGCATACTTGTCCTAATCCTACTAAGTTACTGCTGATCCCCCAAGTCTTTAGAAATGCTGTTTTGCCCGGGACAAGTTCTCCATGCATCACTTTCAGTCCACAAGCTTCCAGAAGCTGCCTTCCTTCTTACGTGAAGTTTCCTTTGGCGTCCAACAGCCCATAAAGTGCTGAAATCTTCATCATTTATACCTGAAAACTTGCTAATCACGTTGGTTAGCTCACTTACAGGAAAAAGAACTAAAAGTGTAGGAACTATATATTTTGTCCTCAAAACTTAGCTAAAATATGGGTACATTAAGGTGCTTTAGGCATGTAAATACGCCTAACATCAGTAGGGAGAATACTCCTAACTAGTTTTAAAACCACAGGTACTCAGACAACAGATGAAGGAATTTCTTCTCAGAATAAGAAAGGTTTTCCATTAAGAAAAAAGAAAAATAAAAAAAGAAATATAAAAAAATAGTAGTAGACTCAATAAAAAAGTTGTTAGCAGAACAATTGCCTAAGGAGATATCAATGAATCCAGAACCACCAGAGCAAAGATCCAGAATTTTTTTAATTCCAAAAGAAGATACAAGATCACCTAGAACTGGAATAAAACTGAATTATCAGACGGAGACAGTGATGAGTATGAACGAGAATACAACTCATCTATGGATCAATTTTCTCAAGACCCAAACGTAGACGATGATTCAGGAATGGAGTTTGACTCAGAAGCTTTACACAATTTGGATACGTAAGCAATGACGATATCTACAAAAGACAAAATAACAGATGCATGCAATATCAGATAAATAAATGAACGGAGGAGAATTAAAGAAAGATATTAGCCACCGGGCCCACCCAAGTTGATAAGTCTTGCTAAAGTCTTTAGAAAGGATTTGAAATCCACAAAAAAATTAAGATTTGAAGTTCACAAATGCCTATAAATACCCCCCTTTATGAAAAACAAAAACATGTACAAAAGAGAGAAAACATCAAGAGTGAGAAAGTTTTCATAAAGTTCTTAGTTTTTCCTTAAAGTTCTTAATTTCCTAAGTTAGTTAAAAAAAAAAAAAATGTGTAAAAAGTGTGAAAAGTTTTCTTAGTTCTTCGTTTCCGGTAGTTATCAAGTTTTCAGGGGACTCCCGAAAGGGAAACCTCATTTCTTCCTTAAGACTTGTAAGTAGTAGTTACATAGGTCTTTGTATTTTTCTCCCAAGTTTGTATATATATATACTTTTTCAACTAGTTTTAGTAATTTTCAATAATTTGAAAGTAGATGTAGATATATATTTAGATTTAGCCCTTTAAGTTGTAATATTTGTCCATTAATTGCTAATTAAATGATCGAAAATCCAATATAAACTTAAAATCTAAATTTTTCACTCTTCATCTCACTTTTTAGTTTCAAGAGAGTTTTCTGCTCCTCGGTTTTTCATAATTATGGGTTTTCATTAGCACATGAGTGAAAATATATTTGATCTAGTCTTCGATCACAATATAATTGTAAAAATTAAAGATTATAAAAAAAAAAAAAACCGAAAAAAACGACTAAAACCTAAACCGAAAAAAACCAATTTTATGTTGGTTTAATTTGGTTTATAGTTTTAATAAATCGACATGATTGGTTTGATTTTTTTTTTAATAAAAATCAAACCAACCCGACCTATGTACACCCCTACCAACAACTTCTATCAGTGAAATGAATTAATAATGCGTTAGTGATGAAAACGTGAACAGTGAAGAAAAAAAAAAGAGGACTATACATTGAATAAGGTAATATCAAACATAAGAATCAAACTGAGAAAATTAACTAAAGGAGACAATAAGAGGACTCACCCCTTTGAACGGGACCTCAAATAGACTTGGCTACTCTCCATTTTCACTCTCTTCATTTTCTTCAAGTCCCTTTTTTGATTAATGACACTTGGCTTAATTAAAATGAATAATTAAGATTTAATTTATTTTAAACTAAATCCCCAACCATGATTAATATTATATCAACTAAAATAGATTACTTATCCAATATTTCCTCCCAATTATTGCTCTTAACTTTTTCTCAATCCCTCCAAATTTATCAATTCTAATTTGGCAACCCACCTAAGATTATGGATGCAACTAAACTGTTTTATATTTTTACCACGGAAATTATTTTTTGAATTTGAAGTGATTATGAATTATGATATTTTTTGTTTACGTGGAGATGATATTTGGAGAATAAGACAAGTAAGATGGAGAGTAGAGAAATAGGTTGACCAAAGTGGAAATATATTAAGAAACAATTTAGAAAAAAAGCTAATTACATAGCTTCTGGAAATGAAAATTGCTAAAGTGAAATTGAAAATTAGATATTTTTTTTCTTTTGATGATTTGGATTCTAGAGGGAATGAGAGAATTTAGAATTGATAAATTTGGAGGGAATGAAAAAAGTAAAGAGCAATAATTGAGAGGAAATATTGAATAAGTAATCTATTTTAGTTGATATAATATTAACCATGGTTGGAGGTTTAGTTTAAAATAAATTAAATCTTAGTCATTCATTTTAATTAAGTCATGTGTCATTAATCAAAAGGGAGACTTGGAGAAAATGGAGAAAGTGAAAATGGAGAGGAGCCAAGTCCACCTCAAACCTCCACCACATATCAAAGCATTATATATGTTATATTCAATGAGTATTGGTATAGTAAAATTATTCTTATTATTTACTCATTTTTTAAGGAGTGTATGAAGTTAACAGTGAATATGTAAAGATATATATGGACGGGGTAGAAATGACAATTTCACTTGCTCTTCACCGACTTATCAACCCTGTCACTCTGCTTTTGTTTTCCAATCATTTAATACAGACACTGAGACGACAACTTACGACAAAAATGATGGCAGGGGCGTATCTAGGTGGGGCTCACCGGGTTCACGTTAACCATGCTCCCTTCTCTAGATCCTATATAATAGTGTTATATATTTAAATATAAATGTATGAATTCGCGCTCAAAGTATTTTCATAATAATGCATTCATTCACTCGAAATTCTAGATACGCCTTTGAATGATAGCTCTGTATCTCAACCCCTCGATGTTTTCCCCAACCCCTTCAAAGGTTACTTATCTACTCCTCCACGTCTCTGTCTTACTCAAATTTAAGATTGGTTCTTTTGAATTAGCTACTGGTAATTTAGTATACAACTTAATAAAATTTAGTTGTCGTTTGATCATGAATATTTTTTGCTTTATTTTTTATGGTTGCGGTATAGTTCTGGAAATCATAATAGGCAATAAAAAGTTATTTTCACCTTTGCGTATCATTTTAAATTACTCAGAGAAATTCAAAAACAACTTAGATTTCTACTCATGATCAAATACTACTCTAATTTTTAAAATACTCCCTCCGTTTGAATTTGTTTGATCCACTTTTCATTTTGGTCTGTTTAAAAATGAATAACCTTTTTTCCTTTTTGCAACTCTTTAATTTTAATTTTTCAGACATGTTTAAGACCATAATATTGAAGGACATTTTGATAACATAACTTTAATTTAATATTATTAGATTCAAAATTGTTTTTATTTTACTCCTCAATGAATTGCACATTATTCCTCAATGAAATCATCATAAGCAACTTCACCGTTAAAATTATTGAAACTTCTTAAAATATATTAGGACCTAGAATTCAACTTTATTTCCAATCCTTTCCGCTCCACCATACAATCAAAAAAAAAAAAAAAAGTCCTACTTTATATGAGATTAAGTTGAAATAAAAATCTAGTACTAAATGCTATGAAGCTTAACCCCTGTACCAAGCATCTATACGATTTAGTGATACCATAAATTGGACTTGCCAGAGGCAGCTATCATTTCTCTACTTGATAAGTGTATTGGGCATCCCAAACAACAAGTGGTGCCCTTGCTTCCATCAGTATTTTCAACCTAGTTAAAAGGATAAAAGGAATAATTGTGCAGTTAAGGGCAAGGCAGGTATCTATTAGTATATACTGGGCAGAGTTATTCGTCTTTAACAGGCTGGTTGTTAGGATATTCTGTGTCGTACTCATTTCCATATATTCTTTTTGGCATCTCATCTCTTCTTGCTATTGATTTATTGCTTATTTATATCCAATAGTTCCTTTTGTAATCTGACATATCTCTATTTGTGTTCATTTGAGTATTGTTGTTTACTTAAGATTTTGTCTAAATCTTGTCATGTTTCGTCTACTTGATCAATTCCAACTTCCTCCATTTCTCCTCCATCATTTGATCTTCCTCGCCATATATATAGTTGTTATCTTCTCATGACTCCTTGATTTCAATTGATTTGGAGGCAAAATAGAACTCACTCTCATAAAAGTTGACATTTCTTCAAAGTTCAAACAAAGTATTCCTTGTTCTCCATATCATACTGTAGACACATAAATTTATCCCTCACCGAAAGTATTTTTACCCCCGTCTTACTGCGTGCCCTCACCCGTATGATTATACCCAACAAAAATATAAAAAATAACAAATTTCAATAAATCCCTAATATTCCTTATCCTAACAAAATATCTAACAAACTTTATCTTGTTTTAATCATCCTAACAACCTACCCCTACCTCACCCCTTACCTACCTACCCTACCCCACCCATTTCCCTTTATGTTTGTCCACAGGGAATATAATATATACACTGCACACACTGGAAAGAAGAGAGGGGAGCATCTTCTGGAGGGTCCACCACCCACAAAATTGATACCATCATCTTCCTCTCCACAATACTCACACCACGAGACAGACCCTCCCATACTCACCATCAGATCCCACGACACTCACAAGATCACTCACCATCACACCTCACCGAAGAAGAAAACCACAAACACCTCACTCTATTCCTTCACGATACACACACTACACACGGGGAGAGAGAAAGAGACGAGCAAAGAGAGAGTGACGGGAAGAAGGGCAGAAATCGAGACAGTGGAAGGACGAGAGAGGGAGAAACAGAGATAGTGGACGGACAAGGGTGGGAGAACGATTTTTGTGGGTAGCTTCATCATAAATCCCGACCGCCCTTCGCTTAAACCCGCCGTCAAATGGTAGAAATCCATCGGAAAGGCGTAGCTACCTTAGAATTCACCAGAAACAGCAAAATCAGTGCCTAAATCGGTTGAACCCGAGCTATTTTAATCTGGTTCCGACGAAATCCGGCTATAAATGGTTGAAATAGTAGCAGGGGTGCGAAATTGATTGTGGGTCCCTCGTTTTCTTTGTGATTTTGGTTTGGATTGGTGAAAAACAGGGCAAACGGCATATCAAGATTGGTTGATTTGTGTCGAGGATCGTTATTCGAGGTTTTCGATTCCATCACCCAATTGCTTAATTTGCACAATAAAGCTCGATTTGAGGTTTAATTCTATCTCGTTCTCATTTTGGTTTCATTATATACGCGTAATTGATTTGTGTGAAGCATGATATGAATACTTGGATGATATCGATTTGTTTGTTTGGCTTCATTGACAATGATTGTGGATTGTTAAATTGGTGATCGTGAATTTTTGGAATTTTGAGAATTAATTTGGGGGGGTGAGAATTGAAAACTTGATAATTCGTGAATTTTGGTTAGTTTGATTCATTGGTTGTTTGACTTGAATTGAGCGTTAATTGAACTTGATAGTATCATGATACGTCGATTGGTTTAGGCAAACATAGGTTGGGTAGGCAAAGTTTAGAATTTGTGGCTTTGGTTGAATGTTGAAAATTTTGTGGAATGTTTGAAATTTTGTTGAATAGTTTGATTTTCTTGCACTAAAAATGTATTCATTTGGACGAGGAATGCCTCGAGAGATTTGTATTGATTTATCCGGGGAATGCCCCAAAGTATCTTGTACTTGGAGGATAATTGTGATGAAGGCCCGAGGCATCGGGTAAAGCATTGGAGTATAGTTTAGGATTAGTCTAAATAGGATTTCTATTTTTGTATTTTTCTATTTTAGGACTGTATAATTCAGACTGAACATTATTTTGGTTTTTGAATTTTGTTTGATTTGCTTGTTTGCTTGTTTCGTGTGTTATGTGGTTTATACATTTATTATGTCAAATTAGCCGATATGCTCCACCGACCGACCGTGGTTGACCCACGGGATCGAGGGGTGCCTAACACCTTCCCCTCGGCCAACAGAATTCCTTAGCCAAAATCTCTGTTCACGGATCAGTTTTAGAGTCAAAACTATTTTGAAAAAGGATTTCCAAAGGTGACTTGGCACACCCGATTTATGCCAAGTGGCGACTCTGAGTTTTGAATATAAAAGTCCTTTTCAAAACAAATCTTTATTTTATCACTTTAATGATAAAAATCCTTTCGAAACTTAAAATCAATCTGTTTTGGAGTTAAAAAAGGGGTGTGACAGCTCTGGCGACTCTGCTGGGGATCTATTTTCAGAATTCGAGCTTAATTTGAAGTTGTAGTAGCTTAGTTTGGCACTAAAGGTGTGTAGACATTTGTTTGTGTTGTTTCGTGTTATTTTTTTTTTTGAGTGCCTACGTGCTCTTTGTTTACAGTTTTTATCTTATGTGTTACTTCTTTATATCTGACATCACGTGCATAACTCGAGTCATTCTTTCTGCAACAAGTCCGTAGTACACGTGTTGTACATGACCTCTAGTTGAGTCGCCCTTATTTTAGGGGGAGCCGTCGGTGTTATGGAATAGATGAAAAGCAAAGCAGCCACTATCGACCATACGCTCCCCGAACAGCCTTGTTAGTGAATCCCAACGTAGGTCAGCCTTTAGGTCATGCTTATGTGCATCATATTGAAGACCTAGCGGGGCCCACTTGGGACTTTGTAGGAGACTCGCCTCTAAAGCATCCCTACGTGTTAATTGTTGCATCTTTGAGGGTAATATGGTCATTTGATGGACTGATTTGGGGAAAACATATGTTAGAAGTAAAGTGTGTGGGCATGAAAAAATCGAAAGAAAAGGAAAAGGGAAAAAGAGGAGTCAAAAAAGAGTTTTGTAGTTTTTAGAGTTCTTTATGGCTTTTGCTTTTCACAATTCAAAAATTCCGAAAGATTTCTTTATTTTCTACACTCATTTGTTCAAAAACCAAAACATCAAAAAGATTTCTCACTTTGTCTCCTTTAGCATGCATTCATAATTCAAATCTTTCAAAAAAGATTTTTTAGGAGTTTTTATAAAAGAAAATGAAAAATGGTAGAAGTTTTGTACATTTCATATGGCGAAAATACCAAAAGATTTTTTCTTTCATATTTGTTGGTGTCTTTTTCATGTGAAGTGTCTAATTTGAAAAATCCAAAAAGATTTTATTGACGTTTTGCATTGTTTGTCTTTGGTCGTGTCTCTTAAGTCAAGTTTTACTTTGTTTAATCTTAATTGTCCAATCAGGATGAACTACACACCCCTAATTCCCCTATTTCGGGATGTGAGATACGTAGGCAACCTATTGTTGGTTCGGGGATCTTATTTTAAAAATCCAAAAATATTTTTCTTCACTCTTCATTTAGAATAGGTGTCATATGCATCAATAAAAGAAAACTACAAAAAAAATTCCTTTAATAGGTTCAAGTTTCATTTTCTTACGAAATGCAAAATTGAAAACCCAAAAAAGATTTTCTTTGGTAATCATAGATTTCATTTTGTATAGTGATGTTAAAGTTGAAAAGTTCTAAAAGATTTTCGTCAATTCTTTTGACAAATTGTTATTTTCTTTTCTTCTTAAAGTTTTAGAAAAAAAAAAGAGTTGAATTGACCATTTTGGCAAGACTTCACGAACTACGCACACCTGATTCTCCTCTCTCGAGAGTGAGATACATAGGCGCCCTTCTTGGGCTCAGTGATCTTTTCAAAGGAAAAGGAAAAAGAAAAAGGTTTTGAGAAGTGTTGAACTCTAACATATTTGTTGCCTCTTGTTCAGTTAGTTTAAGGTGGTTGGTTTGTGGCATTTTGGCTGGTCCTCCATATTGCATCAAGTCACAGATAAAGTTATGGCCAACAGGAATACTGAGGTAGTTGTCACTGATCAGATAGAGAGTTCGGGCAATGAGAATTTAGGAGCTAATGAAGAGATTCAAAAATTAAGGCAGCAAATGATAGAAATGCATCGAGCTTGGGCTAATGGTTTGCCACATCCTCCATTTCCCACTGATAATCTGGAATATCTTTCTAGCTTGCCTCCAGTATCACATGCACAGTTCCCTATTTTTGTTGATACGACACAACATGCATGGAGATCGACTCCGGGGCAATAATATCCAAACACTTCCAATATTCATTTCCTCACTCCTCAATACAAAACTACCACATACTCGGCTTGATACAAGAAAAACAAGAGGAACACAAAACAGCCACAAAACAGTCCAATACACCCTCCAAAACAGTTCACAAATCACAACAAATCGTGGGTCAAATGGAGACCTCACTCGAATTCAACAAATACAACAAGAATACAAGAAATGAAGGTGTATTTGACACCCAAAACAGCCACAAAACGTGAAGAACAAGATGACAACAAGAACACAAATTTTCTGATTCAACAAGACACAAAAATAGTCCACTACAAACAATAACAAGATTACAAGAATAAAAGGATAGATAGTGAGATATAGATTTGTTACAAGACTTAGGAACAAAGTGTGATTCAAAAACTAAATCCCTAATTAATATAACAACAACACCACACTCTTACGGTGACCGCCAAGGGAATTACTCACTTCAAGATCCACCGTTTCCAAGCAAAGAACAGTATTGGCTTTTCCAAGCCCTATACTAAGGATGACTTTTTCAAGCCCTAACTAAGAACTATACTAAGATGTTGCACTCTCCAAAGAGAGAATAAGTCTTTCAAATGTTCATCATTCATTAACTAAAGAGAAATGACCTAAAATAGACTTTATATAGTATATTACAAAAGAAAGATAAAATGACTCCAGTGCCCTTAATGAGGTGAGTGGCAATGGAGTGTCATTTAGACAAGGTTAAAATACCAAAATGACCTTGAGGCTAAGTGATCAAAATGACCTTAATAAAAGGGGCCAAAACTGTGAACCATCAAATGTGGTCCAAACCCATGAGTCCTCTAGTCTTCAAGGCTCCAAGCAATCTTCCACACACGGGTTTGTTTGATGGCATGCTCAAAATAACCCCTACAAGTATGATCCCGTGCCCTTCATGGAACCAAAGCTTGATTCTTCACGTAGTGACTTTGAATGATGCCATCGAAAGCTAAGGCGGCCATTTCACTTGTATCATCCTCCCCTTCTTTAAAAGGATTCAACCTCAAATCCATACCTTGCAAAATAATAGAAAGGACAAACAAGAACAATATCCTCATGGCATGAGGGTTAGGGTTAGAACAACAATAAACATCATCACGCCAAGGGGGTACATACTTGAAGTATAACCAAGAATCCTTTGAAGTGAGTATTAAAAAATCAATGAAAGATGTACAAAGAATTTGGTTATGGGATACACCAAGAGTGATACTTTGCTTGTCATGTAGACCAAGCAACAAGTTGGGTGCACCAACATCACTATTTCTACATTTGGCACCGGGGTCAAATGGGAAAAGTGGCCATAGACACGGTCTAGACAACATTTCCCTTTCCCGAGGTCTACACCCAAACTAAACAACATACTCTCTATAATAGCATACATATCATCCAAAGCAAATAGAGAGTAGAGAAAGGTATCACTCAAATCGACTTCTACCAAGGTGCCCTCATGTGTCTACTCCCTACTAGTTTCCCAATAATAACCATGAGTACTCTCAACAATAAAGTCACACAAAGTAAAAGAAGAAGTAGCTTCCGCAACTACGCATTCCTTACCCCTAAGAGTACTCTCATCTTCCAAGAAGAGATTTCCATCTTTAGGAGGAATGTTGTCACACCAAAGTGGGTTAGCATATAGGCTATAGCTTCCAAGGCAAGCTATACCATCATTTTCACCACTAGCTTTATTAGAAGTGTTTAAATCATCTCCAAACAAGACATTACACCTAAAGAGAGTGTGATCTACCTCACGGACAGATTTGGAACAAGCAAGTTCTCACGCTCTAAATGATCAATATCAAGTTTCAAGGATGTTCCAAACACAAGATTACCCCAAGAAGAGATCTCGGGTTCACTCCCACTTTATTGACCAATATTTTCAAATATTTCACTCAGTTGAGTTCTATTAAGCACATCACACACATACTCAAGTGGGGGATAATTTTCACAAACAAGTTGATCAACACCAATTACACAAGATGATGTACTTCCATTCAAAATATAAGCTTCAACACTAGGTGGACATAAATTGATCTTACAAGAAGAGTCAATTTCGTCATCAATAGGATCAACTAGTGTATCCAAACTCACAATATGTACATCATCAACAAGAGGCAAGGAATCATTAGACTCATAAATAAGTAAGCTACTACTCACACTCAATGGCTTACTAGCCACACAATTGTCATTCACATGCACTAAAGTGTAGGAGTTAGCTAGTTTACCTTTAACATCTTGAGTAGACTCTTCCTTGCCGTGAGGTGAAGGTCCTCCACAAACTTGGAAAGCAACTTTCTTTTGGCATTGTTCGCCTTCACTTGTCATGTTGGTACCTACACAAATATCCTTAGAAATGGAAGGACAACCAATGTTAGCACGGTTTGGAGGCAATCCCCTCACTTCGCTCCACATATTCTCTCCTTTTTCCACTCTCGGATTACCACTTTGCACTCCCGTACTCCTCTCAATCTTTTGTCTCTCATCATAAATCGGATTGGAGTAGGTAAGCATTTCTTTTTGTGGTTTGGGTAGCAAGTACGTTATGAGGTGATTTTCCCATTGGTCTCTTACAACATTAGGCCAATTTTGCACGTTAGGAACTTGATGTCGTGCAAACCAATCGGCACCCAAGCTCATATGACCGTAGGTTAAGGAAAAAACATCGCACTACACCTCCTCATGGTAATCAAATTAGGAGAAGATAACTTTTACCCTCTCGGTAACCTTAAACTCGCCCAAGTAGTATGGAACAAGTAAAGGCTCTCGAAATAACCCCAAGTAGTCAACCATGGATGGAAGAATGTAGTTTCCATAGTACCTATCATTCAACACCATAAGGCAGCTCGGTATCCCACAAATAGTCACCTTTCCGGAGTGTACACTCCTCCTTGGATCAACATTGTAAGGCACACGATTACCCATCGGTTTTGGAGATGCTTGCCCTCTTCTTCTCATGGGACAACCTATACTATAGCTAGTATAACCAATCACACCATGTCGACCTTGATAAGAAGTACTACAAGGTAAAGAATATGATCTTTCACACTCCACACGCGTACTCTCATCATAGCTCTCATAAGCTTTGCGAATGAAATGGTTATACCTAACATCAAATGTAGGTTCAGAGTGGGAAGTATAAGACTCCTCACATGCCCCAACTTCATCATAAGAACCATCACGAGGTTCTACATCATCTCCAAATTCACCATAAGCACTAGGCACATCATTCCCCTCATTTTCTCCCATAAACCCGAGATCCTCAAAGCTGCCCAAGTTTTGATCATGGCTATTTTCATAGCCCCCACAATCTCCCTCAACTTCGTAGCTTAAAACCCTTCACTACAATCATAGTCTCCCATGTCGTAGTCACAATAATCTCCGGTTATCGAAGACATGTTCCCCTAATATCACCTTTGTACCTACACAATGAACAAATAATATTAGTAGTAAAGATTCCTTACCAACACTCGTATATACTAACCTTTGTGATTCTCACAATTGAAGCGGCGAATATTGAAAGTTGCTTATACTCCGGTAGTCAATAAGATGTCAATTCTACTTGGCGATCGGAATAGATTCTTGTTTGATCGACTCAAGACACAAAATAAAATTTACTTACGAACTTGAAATAAAGAAGTTACGACGAGTTAGAAACGAAAAAAGTACACAAACAACGAAGACAGGAAAGAAATGGATTCAACAATTAATCTACAACTATGTAGGTGATTACTAGTTGTTAATTAATTCTAGAATCAAGACATGAAACTAGGAAACAATAAAATGAAATTAAGAATCTAAAATTTGAGCCAAAATTTGTTGTGTGAACAGTAAAACATGATGTGGCAGCCACGTATTAGTTGCGATCGTAACAAATTTATTTTCCAAAATTAGAATTCTTGATCAATTTGTTAGTTGGGAATGGTGGATTTGGTTTTAGGAGGGACATATAAGTCGTGTAATCCCTTTTCAATTCCAAAAAGAGAAGACTTAACTTTGTTGTATACTTTCCTTAAAACAAGATCCTCAAAACATGGAAGGTTGTTGGAAGTGGTTGTAAGTCTTTGAGTGTGAAGGAAAAGTCTTTGAGCCACAAGTCTTACACCTTAAATCTTGGATTTATGTCTTGCAAGACTGACATCAATTCACACTCTCTTTCTTCAACTTATAGGATCAACAACCACTTTTTCTTCAACAAAATATAGAGATTGTGAAGAACACTAAGAACACCAAGAACACAAACTTTGAGTCTTGAAGTTCTAAGGTTCAAGTTGGACCTCCCAAACAACACAACACCTTTTCAAGCTTAAAATCCACAACACAATTCCCAAAATACACGTTCAAACTTGAACCAACAACACATCACACGTTCAAGTCTTGAATCCACAACAACAATACTAACAACAATCGGCCAAGTCCAAGTTCACAATAACAACATCAACAACAAAGGCTCAAATCAAGATATAGACTCAAAGTGTTAGTGAAGAACAATACTAACACTAGAAACACTTAAGACAAATAAAAATCTTGGTCAAGACACAACAAGAACACAATTTTCGACCAAGAACACAAAGTGGACAGATTGCTATTTTCTGGAAATTTCAGTTTTCAGTTTTTTTTTTGTGTGTGTGTTTTTCAAGTCTCAAGACCAAGATTGATCTTGTTAGAACAAAATCAAAGATGGCTTTGATACCAAATGATACAAGAAAAATAATAGGAACACGAAACATCCATAAAACAGTCCAATACACCCTCCAAAATAGTCCACAAATCACAATAAATCGTGGGCCAAATGGAGACCTCACTCAGATTCGACAAATACAACAAGAATACAAGAAACAAAGGTGTATTTGACACCCAAAACAGCCATAAAACGTGAAGAACAAGATGACAACAAGAACACAAATTTTTGGATTCAACAAGACACAAAAACAGTCCACTACAAACAATAACAAGATTACAAGAATAAAAGGATAGATAGTGAGATATAGATTTGTTACAAGACTTAGGAACAAAGTGTGATTCAAACACTAAACCCCTAATTAATATAACAACAACACCACACTCTTACGGTGACCGCCAAGGGAATCACTCACCTCAAGATCCACCGTTTCCAAGCAAAGAACAATATTGGCTTTTCTAAGCCCTATACTAAGGATGACTTTTCCAAGCCCTAACTAAGAACTATACTAGGGTGTTACACTCTCCAAAGAGAGAATAATTCTTTCAAATGTTCATCATTCATTAACTAAAGAGAAATGACCTAAAATAGACTATATATAGTATATTACAAAAGAAAGATAAAATGACTCCAGTGCCCTTAATGAGGTGGGTGGAAATGGAGTGTTATTTAGACAAGGTTAAAATACCAAAATGACCTTGAGGCTAAGTGACCAAAATGACCTTAATAAAAGGGGCCAAAACCGTGAACCATCAAATGTGATCCAAACCCGTGAGTCATCTAGTCTTCAAGGCTCCAAGCAATCTTCCACACACGGGTTTGTTTGATGGCATGCTCAAAATAACCCCTACAAGTATGATCCCATTCCCTCCATGGGACCAAATCTTGATTCTTCACGTAGTGACTTTGAATGATGTCATCGAAAGCTAAGGCGGCCATTTCACTTGTATCACGGCTCCACCTTCAATTCCCATTTTTGCAACTCTACTCCCATATGAAGCTCCTATTTCTGAGGGTCATCCAACAGTCGTGCTTCCTCACCCTGCAAGAGAGCATGTATTGAATATTTCTGGTGATCAACATTATGCTTCTGAACCCATATTTAAGTCAACTGGTCATTACGACTACACTCACCCGCCTGAATTTTCTCTTAACACTGAGAAGCCTGTTATGATAGAAGAACAAGAGGAAATGACCAGAAAATTGAGAAGCTTAGAACTGGCTATGAAAAACTTACAAGGACTTGGGGGTACAAAAGTGTCTCATGTAACGATCTGTGCATGTTTCCAGATGTTCATCTTCCTCTTGGTTTTAAAATGCTAAAGTTTGAGAAGTATGATGGACATGGTGATCCTGTAACACATTTGAGATGCTATTGCAACCAACTAAGGGGCGCTGGAGGGAAGGAAGAATTACTCATGGCATATTTCGGTGAGAGTCTTTCAGGTCTAGCTTCAGAATGGTTTGTTGACCAGGACATCGACAAGTGGAATAGTTGGGATGACCTGACTAATGAATTCGTGTAACAATTCCAATACAATATGGAGTTGATTCCTGACGAGAAATTCCTAACTAATATGAAGAAAAAGAGTACTGAAACTTTCAGAGAGTATGCGATTAGATGGCGTGAACAAGCTGCTAGGGTGAAACCGCCAATGAAAGAAAGTAAGATAGTGGAGGTGTTTATTCAAGTGCAGGATGAAACATATTATCAACACTTGTTACCTGCATTAGGCAAGACATTTATTGAGGTCCTCAAAATGGGGGAGATGATAGAAAATGGAATTAAGACCAGTCGCATTGTGAATTTTGCAATATTGAAAGCGACCACTCAAGTGATTCAAAAAGTCTTGGGAAGTGTTGGAGGGAAGAAGTATGAGGAAGATGCATCTGTCATTGTAGTTAGACAACAGGTACGGGAAAGAGGACCACACCATCGTTACACACAGGCTCAAACCCAAGTTTATGCCCAAGCTCCACAGAATCTTTTCCAAAATCCACTATACTCCATTTCCCCACTTCCATATCCAGTATATAACGCACAACCACATGTCCAACCCTCATCTTACCCAGAATGGAACAAGCCAACTTCTCAGAGTCATCCTCTAACTCCACAAACATACCAAAGCCCTTCTAGGCCAGATATTTTATCCAAGCCAAACAATGAAATGAGGAAGAAGTCGAGGGATAGCTTCACACTAATTAGAGAGTCGTATGCAAGTTTATTCCAAAGATTGGTACAGCGAGGCATGATCAGTCCTCTCCTTGGGTATACTCCTAATCCACATTCAAGAAGTTTTGATCCTAATATACGATGGGCATATCATTCTAATGTTCAGGGTCACAGTATTGAAGATTGTCGTACTTTGAAAAGAGAAATTGAAAAGATGATTCAAGATAAATCAATTATGGTGCAGAACATTGACAGTGAGGAAAGATCTAGTCATGCTGATATGCAAACCAGTGGCTAAGATGTCAGGCTGAGCAATTGAGAAGTCACCCCTCTCCCTACTAGGAAGAGGTCTGGTAGCTTATTTTGTTTTATTTTATTTTCTGTTGTCCGAATTATTTCAGGGTTGTAGTTCGGGATCTATCTTGTTTTGTCCTTTTGTCATTTATGTTCAAACCCTTCTATCTTTTGTTTCAACTAAATGAAGTGTCCCATTTTTCTTTGTGTTTTAAATATGTGTTGTTTGTTTGTTTTCTTTACATAGTACATTTTATATTGACTCTAGTGATATGACATGCTAATGAAATTTTCAGCCAAATCTTAAAATTCAGTTTAAGCATGAACATTGAATCAGAGGGTTAAAGTTAGAAAAATAGAGCATATGAGAAAATAGATAGAGTACTGGGGCATTTGGTGATCAAGTTGAAGCCTTCTTTAAAAATTAAGACAATTATTTTGAGAATCGTGATAATAACTTCATCATCAATTGAAAGACATCTCAATTAGGTCAAGTAGTGAATGTGTGATCCTATGTAAAAAGGAACAGAAAGAAAATCAGCTCCACGAAGTCATGAGTCCTTCAACATGAGGAATGTACAATGAAAGTGGAGTTGTATGCTTAACAAGGGTAGAAGAAGAATTAACACACATGCTTAGTTGAAGTTAGTGTTATTAAAGTGTCACAAATGATCTTCATCTTTCATTTCATATTGAATGATGTGTACTTCCATTTTCAAGGATTGATATGACGAAGGCATTTCATTCTGCTATCCAAAAAGCGTGTCATCCTTTGTTTACCCCATTTGAGCTTTAGTCGTATTTTCTTTCATACCCCTCTTTTGGAATCAAGATAGAGTCAGCAAAGCTCAAAAGAAAAGTGTCGAGCAAAGCAATATAGTCAGAAAAATTTCAAAAAAAAGAGAAGAAAATATGTCCAAAAAAAAGAGTCAACAAAATAAAAAAACAAAAAATCAGAATCAATCAAAAGAAAAAGCTGCCAGAACTACGCATGACCTGATTCTCCTCTCTCGGGAGTGAGATACGTAGGCTGCCCTACTAAGAGCTCGATCCAATCAAATAAATAATTTAGAATTGCCCAGTCAAAAGGAACTGGGGCATGAGTTGATCCTCATTGTTTGAGTCGATTCCAAAAGTTGTAAGTCCCACCCCACTTCAAGTGTCGATTGGGCGCCATGTCATCCTTTCTTTCTAACCCTATCCAAAAGCCAAGTTACAACTAAAGAAAGACCTTCGGATCAATCTTTGAGAATGTTAAGGTTAAGCATGCAATGGATGTGATGATACATTTTAGGAACTACTCGTCTTCCTCAGCATAAGAAATCAGGAGAGAAATAAAAATAAGAGTCTTATTGGTGAAAACCTTCACGGGCACTGTAAGACGATGGTAAGTTGAGAGAAATAAAAATGAGAGAGTCTTATTAGTGAAAACCCTCACGGGCACCATAAGGCGATAATGAGCTGAGAGAAAAATGAGAGAGGCTTGTTGGCAAAAATCTTTCAAGGTGTCACTAGCCGAATGAGGTCTTAAATGCAATTGACCTGAGGAAATAACTCAGTTTCAAGGCCATTAACTCAACAACAATTGGTAGAAAGTTTGGATGGAAAGATCAGGCAGCCTGATCCAAAATGCATGGCACAATCATTAGAGTTGATTGTCATTTTTAGATATTTTTTTTTTGTTTTTTTGTTTCAAATGGGGACATTCATTGTCTTTTCTTTCTTCTCTTTATTTTTTTTTATCTTTCTTGAGTCAGTTATTCAAATAAAAATCATTGTCATTTTTCTCTTGTCGTTGAGTCAAGTCTATGTCGAAACAAGTGAGAAAATATTTCAAAACTGGCTACCAGCTTCCTCAATTGCACAAAGCAAGACAAAAGGTCAACAAATGAAAGAGACATGATTGTGAGCCGAAATTAGGCATGCAGAAATTTTTGTCAACCGACAAGTCTGGGACTCATGGAAATACCAAGGTTCAAAGGGTTTATCTAAGAAGCATGACAAAGCAGAGATATTGTATCTGTTTCAGAGTCACTCTTAATAATCTGAGTTTGGGTCAATGATGCAGCAAGTTAGTGACACATGGTAATGGTTGAAAGAAAGATTAAATGTGACAGGGGCAAGAGCAATTTCCATGAAAGCCAAAGCCGCAAACCAGCCACCATGTTTTTAAACTAACAAGTTTTCTTTGTATGAAACAGGAACACATGTTACCTTCGTATCAAGGATTTCAAACTCTAAACATCAAAGGCTATAATATTCTCACTTCTACAAATGCAAGAAGCAATGTTGCTGCACAGATTTGGTATTCAAAACCATGGTAAAACTCATAATCCAATATCTCTAGGAGACACACTTTCTTATTTGGGTAATTCAAGCAACATTTGTAAGGAGACGCACTTTCTTGTTTGGGTAATTCAAGCGGAATTTGTAAGGAGACGTACTTCCTTGTTTGGGTAATTCCAGCAACATTTGTAAGGAGACGCACTTCCTTGTTTGGGTAATTCAAGCGGCATTAGTAAGGAGACGTATTTCCTTGTTTGGGTAATTCAAGAGACATTTGTTAGGAGACACACTTCCTTATTTTGGTAATTCAAGAAGCATTGGTAAGGAGATGCACTTCCTTGTTTGGTAATTCAAGCGGTATCATAAGGAGACGCACTTCCTTGTTTAGGTAATTCAAGCGGCATTGGTAAGAAGATGCACTTCCTTGTTTTGGCAATTCAAGCGGTATTTGTGAGGAGACGCGCTTCCTTGTTTGGTAATTCAAGCGAGATTTGTAAGGAGATGCACTTCCTTATCTGGGTGATTCAAGCAACATTGATAAGGAGACGCACCTCTTTGTTTGGTAATTTAAGCGGTATTTGTAAAGAGATGCACTTCCTTGTGTGGGAAATTCAAGCAACATTTGTAGGGAAATGTACTTCCTTGTTTGGGTAATTCAAGCATTTGTAAGGATATGCATTTCCTTGGGTAATTCAAGTGGAATTTGTTGGGAGACGCACTTCCTTGTCAGTCTTCATTTGTCAGGAGTCCGCCTGAAGAATACGGTGATGAAACTCAAGTCAGGAGTTCAAAAGCAACTGCATAGATAGGATTTTTGTAATTTCATTTATGTTTTAACTTGTAATTTTCATTTTTGATGTAATGACAGAGCCGCAGATTGGAACCTCGATGGAACCTCACTTGACTCTCCAACTCGGTATAGCCCTTCTCTTTCCAATCCTTTGAGATACCCGTGACTTGATTCCCTCATAACTTGGATAGGTAGGATATCCTATATCAAGACTTGGTCTCCCTCCCTCCTTCTGTTTTATTTTTTGAATAATGGTTGGGATAAAATTCTACCTCGTTGTCTACTTCTTTGTATGAAAACACTTCGTGTATACATTCAAAGGGGGCATGATGTAGACACGTAATTTTGTCCCTCACCGAAAGCATTTTTACCCCGGTATTACTGCGTGCCCTCACCCATGTAATTATACCCCACAAACATATAAAAAATAACAAATTTCAATAAATCCCTATTATTCCTTATCCTAACAAAATCCCTAACAAACTTTATCTTGTTTTAATCATCCTAACAACTTACCCCTACCCCACCCCATACCTACTTACCCTACCCCACCTATTTCTCTTTACGTTTGTCCACAGGGAATATAATATATACATTGCACACACTGGAAAGAAGAGAGGGGAGCATCTTCTGGAGGGCCCACCAATAATAAAATTGATACCATCATCTTCCTCTCCACAATACTCACACCACGAGACAGACCTTCCTATACTCACCATCAAATCCTACGACACTCATAAGATCGCTCACCATCACACCTCATCGGAGAAGAAAACCACAAACACCTCACTCTATTTCTTCACGATACACATACTACACACGAGGAGAGAGAAAGAGACGATCAAAGAGAGAGTGACGGGAAGAAGGGCAGAAATCGAGAGAGTGGAGGGATGAGAGAGGGAGAAACATAGATAGTGGACGGAGAGGGGTGGGAGAATGATTTTCCGATGACGATTGTCACCTGAATAGTAGCTTCATCATAAATCCCGACCGCCCTTTGCTGAAACCCGCCGTCAAACGGTAGAAATCCATCGAAAAGGCGTAGCTAGCTTAGATTTCACCAGAAACAGCAAAATCAGTGCCTAAATCGGTTGAACCCGAGCTATTTCAATATGGTTCTGACGAAATCCGGCTGTAAATGGTTGAAACAGTAGCGGGGGTGCGAAATTGATTGTGGGTCTCTCATTTTCTTTGTGATTTTGGTCTGGATTGGTGAAAAACAGGGAAAACGGCATATCGAAATTGGTTGGTTCGTATCGAGGGTCGTTATTCCAGGTTTTCAGCTCCATCACCCAATTGCTTAATTTGCACAATAAAGCTCTATTTGAGGTCCAATTCTGTCTCGTTCTCATTTTGGTTTCATTATATACGCGTAATTGGTTTGTGTGAAGCATGATATGAATACTTGGATGATATCAATTTGTTTGTTTGGCTTCGTTGACAATGATTGTGGATTGTTAAATTGGTGATCGTGAATTATTAGAATTTTGAGAATTAATTTAGGGGAGGTGAGAATTGAAAACTTGATAATTGGTGAATTTTGGTTAGTTTGATTCATTGGTTGTTTGACTTGAATTGAACGTTAATTGAACTTGATAGTATCATGATACGTCGATTGGTTTAGGCAAACATAGGTTGGGTAGGCAAAGTTTAGAATTTGTGGCTTTGGTTGAATGTTGGAAATTTTGTGGAATGTTTGAAATTTTGTTGAATAGTTTGATTTTCTTGCGCTAAAAATGTATTCATTTGGCCGGGGAATGCCTCGAGGGATTTGTATTGATTTATCCGGGGAATGCCCCGAAGTATCTTGTACTTGGAGGATAATCGTGATGAAAGCCCGAGACATCGAGTAAAGCATTGGAGCATAGTTTAGGATTAGTCTAAATAGGATTTCTATTTTTGTATTTTTCTATTTTAGGAATGTATAATTCGGACTGGACATTATTTTGGTTTTGAATTTTGTTTGATTTGTTTGATTGTTTCGTGTGCTTATGTGGTTTATATATTTATTATGTCAAATTAGCCGATATGCTCCACCGAGCGACCGTGGTCGAACCACGGGATCAAGGGGTGCCTAACACCTTTCCCTCGGCCAACAGAATTCCTTAGCCAGAATCTCTGTTCGCGGATCAGTTTTAGAGTCAAAACTGTTTTGAAAAAGGATTTCCAAAGGTGACTTGGCACACCCGATTTATGCCAAGTGGCAACTCTGAGTTTTGAATATAAAAGTCCTTTTCGAAACAAATCTTCTTTTTGTCACTTTAATAATAAAAACTCTTTCGAAACTTAAAATCAATCTGTTTTGGAGTTAAAAAAGGGGTGTGACAATTCAACTTCCACCCTTTTCTCCCACGGGGTCTAGGCATATCCTACAAATGCACACCTATGATTCCCGACTTTTAAACTTGTCTGGCGTTCTCCTTTTTTTTCTTTGGGGGGGGCGCACAGCGCGAAGATCCTAACACTTTCAAATGCTCATAGCGTGGCGCTTTTTATGTAAATTTTCCTAGGGGGGGTTTCATTAATCTGCGATTAGAGTCTCCCCAAAACTGTATAGGAAGGTGACCTTGAAACCTTAAATTTCCCTGCCACATTTAGAATGTGACAATGATTTATTTCAACCCATTAATTTTGTTGAGGAGTTTCTATGGAAGACGTTTGAAAAAACACTCCATGCTCAAAGAAATAATCTTTCATGCGTGGAAGATTGCACATTTACCGAGGTAAAAAAGTTTATCAAAATTGAGAAACTACTTCCTTGTTAACGAACAAGTAGATCCACATAAAACGAGATGCTCATCCATAACTGTCAAAACAATATGAAGCGCCAAAGAAAGTCAAAACAATATGAAGCGCCAAAAAAAAGAAGAGGTCCTATAAGGTCCCCACAAATCACAAAGAATCAAATAAAAAACTTTATGGGTATATTATCACTCAAGAAAAAGTGCTTTTAGCTTGTTTTTCACTTTTGCGTACATCACAATCTTTATCTAAACTATCACTATTTTTCTTTACTCATACAACAGAAATTAATTTTACCTTAAACTGAAGAGTATCACAATTGGTTGTGCCAACGATCCAACCAATTCATAACTGTCGCCTTTATGTCCTAGATTGGTGGCACGTTCCAAAAATAGTAGTAACGTTCATCTCGACGTTCACCTGCTTCAATTATACGAAAAAATAATAAATAATATTAAGCTGCTAGTATTGAATTCGAACAGATAAATTATGCTATTTAACTGATAAAATTTAGCATAAAATAATGAAAAAGCTAAAGTATCAGTAGCAATTTATTATATAAATCCTTAAATATTTTTTGAATAATTTTGATTCTTTAAGTTTGTAAAATATGAATATTTTCGGTCTTTTCAAATAATTCGTAAACTCTAACAGTTTGATTTTATGAAAATTGTGTAGAAGAAAAAAAATGTTTAATTATGGAAATTCAAATTTGGAGATGTGCTATTTGCTATTTTTCGTCTATTTTTAGTGTTTGATGTTGAATATTTTAGGTGAGGTCTCTACTATTTCTTAAGTTGTAGTCACTTAATTTTCATGGAGTTTCTAGTTGATTTGTTACTCATAATGTTCGTTAGATCTAATAATTAAAATTTGATAAATATTTTAACAAATATCAAAATTATTTATTTTTGACAAACTTAAACGATTAAAATGTATGTGAAATTATTTGTATCCATCCCATCCATAAAAAACTATTTAATTTATATTATTTATTGTGGAATAGATTAATATTTTGTCGGGAACTAGATGACAAACTTAATTATCGCATTAATATTTATAATAATTAAGGACATTTTAGTAAACTTATTAGTTATGATACCATACCATACCGTCATACCAAATAGTAAAACTGTTATTAAACAATCGTGAATAATACAGTCCATTCAAATATTGTATTATATCATGCCATATCATACAGTACCGTACATTATGAAATCATGACAAATCACATTCCAAACAAAATGTTAAAGTTGTAAATATGAGAAGGTTATAGATGAGCCTAATAAGGATATTAAATGTATAAATAACATAAATATCAATCCTTTTGAAAGTAATTACACTCTCTTCTATTTTTTTAATTATTTTCCTCTCTCTCTATTTTAATACACATAACATAACCGACATATACATAACATTTTGTGTATATACTGAAATTTTTGTAATATGTTCAGGGAGTAAATTTTTTTGTAATATTGAAAACATAAGTTGTTTATTTATGTAATTTTTAGATTGTGTGGGCCAAATCCACTAACATAAAGGCCACATGGGTAATTAGGGTCTTATTCAAGTACAACCAAGTTTAACTTTGTCACTATCTCAGGGGCCCATGGCTGCTCTTTCACCTATATATATACGAATGTATATATTGCATTTTGGGGTTTTACAATGGTAAGACTGTCTAACGGGCCGGGCCGGTTCAACCTGGAACCGGCCCTCTCATTCTTATCGGGTTCCGGGTCGGTTACGGGCCGGGTTTGGCCTTAACCGGTCCGGGTCGGGCCGGGCTGCACAGTAAAAATATTAAAACCCACCCGGAACCGGCCCACTTAACCCAATCCGGTCAAACCCACTAAAACCCGGTCAAACCCGGTCAAACCCGGTTAAAAACCGGTCAAATATACACTATATACGCTATATACATAATATATACATTAAATATACACTTTTATAGAAGATATATACACGTGTATACATTATATATACACGTGTATACTTGTATAGAAGATATTAAAATTATAAATCGTTAAATAAAAAAAATAAAAAACAACGACTATACGTTAAATATACACGTCTATAGAAGATCTATTAACATTCATACACTCTATTCTATGTATATGTAATACTTTAAATGAGATATACTACAATATATATACATTACAATATATATTTGTATAGTTATATACTAATTTATAAAACATATACACATGTATACGTTAAATATACATGTCTATAGAAGATCTATTCACATATATACACTCTATTCTATGTATAGGTAATACTTTAAATGAGATATACTACAATATATATACATTACAATATATATTTGTATAGTTATATTCTAATTTATAAAATATATACACATATATACGTTAAATATACACGTCTATAGAAGATCTATTAACATTCATACACTCTATTCTATGTATATGTAATACTTTAAATGAGATATACTACAATATATATACATTACAATATATATTTGTATAGTTATATACTAATTTATAAAACATATACACATGTATATGTTAAATATACACGTCTATAGAAGATCTATTCACATATATACACTCTATTCTATGTATATGTAATACGTTACATGAGATATACTACAATATATATACATTACAACATATATTTGTATAGTTATATACTAATTTATAAAATATATACACATGTATACGTTAAATATACACATCTTTAGAAGATCTATTCACATATATACACTCTATTCTATGTATATGTAATACTTTAAATCCACTAAAACCCGGTCAAACCCGGTCAAACCCACTAAAACCCGGTCAAACTCGGTCAAACCCGGTTAAAAACCGGTCAAATATACACTATATACGCTATATACACAATGTATACATTAAATATACACTTCTATAGAAGATATATACACGTGTATACATTAAATATACACTTCTATATAAGATATATAAACATATACACATGTATACATTAAATATACACTTGTATAGAAGATATTAAAATTATAAATCGTTAAATAAAAAAAAATAAAAAACAACGACTAAGGAGTGAATGAATTTGTGGAATTTTATTGATTGCAAAATGATCCAAAATTTATAATTTACATGAATGAAAAATCTATAAATTATGCATCATTTTTTCCAACTCATTCATGTTAATATTAATTGGAACTTGCATAGGGTAGTCGAAGTCAACGGGGGAAAAACCATGCATTGGACTTGATTCTGCTGAGTTCTCCCGTGAAGTCATAATTTCTTCAAGTTTGAGGTCGTCGTTGGGCTCTGGTTCCATTCCTTGGTTTCTTCTTTCTGCTCTAATCCAATCTCTGAGGCAAACTAAAACATTCATTGCGTTGCTTCCCAATGAGTGTCGGTTGTCTCCAAGCTGCTGTCGTCCCTGACTGAAGGCGCTCTCTGATGCAACGGTTGACATAGGAACATTCAAGATATCTCTGGCTAATCTTGAAAGTACAGGATATTGTGATTCATTATTCCTCCACCAATCCAGCGTGTTGATCCGTCGTCTGCGATCCTCTGGTGGCGTCCGCAGATAATATTTCAGCTCTTCCCGATAAGTTGATGTGTAAGCTCTCTCATCCACACTGTTCCAACAAGTTAAATCATAAAACGAATCAGGAAAACCACTATGTGCCGGCCTTTTAGAAGCTGATGGCTCCTCGGGAGGATGAGGAGCGACAGTTGGAGTGATATTTGTAGGTACGGCTGAATCAAATAAATCAGCATAGTGATTATATAATTTTTCTATATAATCCTTTGCATCAGCCGTAGCCGTCCACAAATCAGGTTGTACTTGTTCAGAATCATGGTTAGTATTTATTTCTAAGTTAGTATAAATAAGAGTACTAAAGTGACACATATGATTATATTTCATGCACGGATTTAACATAGCAGCAACCAAGTAAATAGGGAGAATCGGGAAGAAATATTTTTTAAATTTCGTAAACATAGCGCCAACAGCTTCTTTATAACCTTCTTTATCTTTATATTGTCGGAGCAAACCAGAAATATCGGCTATATATGCCAAAATATTACAAACAGTAGGATAGTATGCACCGGAAAATTCAACCGTAGCTACATAAAATTTTTCTAAGAACTTAACAAGATCATTAATTATAACCCAATCAGAATTATGTAGCATGCAATCAGCAGAATCAGCAAATGAACCACAATGTTGGTTAAAAGCTAGTGTAATAGGAATTCTATATTTATAACAAGTTTTTAAAAATTCATACGTAGAATTCCATCTAATATCAATTTCCTCAGGCATCAAAATCGGTGCAAGTCCATTTTCTTGACATTTAACTTTAAATTCTTTAATTCTAGATCTACGATTATTTCCTTGAATAAAACCAACAGCAAGACGAATTTTTTCAATATAAACCTCAAAAAAGTCAAGACCATCTTTTACAATTAAATTATATATATGACATGCACACTTAACATGAAAAATTTCAGGAAAGGGCGGAGATAGCGTAGATTTTATTTTTGTTATAGCAGTCTTGTTGTTAGAAGCATTATCAAAAGCAATACATAAAATTTTATTTTCTATACCATAATATCCGGCAATTTTAATAATAGAATCAGCAATAAATTGTCCAGTATGTTTCCGATCTTCATCATATAAAAAAGCAAGAATACGTTTTTGCATTATGAAATTACTATCCATCCAATGACAAGTAACGGTTAAATAATCATTTTTATTTACAGCACGACCAAGATCGGAAGTTAGGGACAATCTACATTGAATATTTTTTAAGAATGTTGATAAATAAAAACAATATTGTGAATGGAGTCTAAAAATATCAGACCGACAAGTAGTTCTAGGAATACCATTAAACATAGGATTATAAATTGCTTGTATATAACGAATAAAGGCATCAGAAGAAGGAAAACTAAAAGGCAAACAACCCACAGCTACCATTTTAGCTATTTCTTCTCTGTCCCTCAATTTATTATACTTTTTCGCTACTTGACCGGTTGTTGGGTCCATTCTAGTTTGCGTTGACCCACCAACATCCCCACCACCTTTTGCAATATTGAACTCTCTAGTGTGATCTTCAGCTATATGTCTCATTAACGTACCCGTACCCCCTTGCTTACCGCCACTTCTATGCTTATATTTTTGTTGACAAATATTGCACTGCACCTCAATATCTGATATACGTTCAAAAAATTGCCATGCAATACTAGTTCTTTTACGGGGTTTTGGGGCACTGGGAGGACGGGAAGGGAGATTAACTGATTCAGATCTAACGTTAGCATGTCCTACTGCGGGTGTTTCAGCAATATTTTCATCATCTTCGTCTACATTAACTGCATCTACTTCATTTTCTTCTTCTATACCGTAATTTTCCTGAAATTCTACATAATCCATATCGTGAGCACCTACACCTATTTCTTCCTCAAAAGGTGTACCAAGCGGTACCGGAGGCGAAGTCACACGGGTATATCTATTACTTGAACTACCTCTACCGCTAGTAATTCGCTTTTTACTACCACTACCGCTTCCGGGACAAAAATTTCTAACACCTTTAACAGCGAGGTTTTTTAATTTATCCATAATATAAATTAAATTAAACTAAAAATATTCAAAATACACAAATATAATAAAATTAAATATTAAACAATTAATACAATAAATAAAAATTAAACGTAAGAGATGGAACGACAATACCAAATTTTGGAAGTATCCGAAGATTGCGACTTTAGAAACTTCCGCTCGTACTTTGTAAACGAAAAATTAAAAATTTAAATTGAACACTTTAAGAAATTAAATATATTGAATATTTGAGAATTGAGAATTGAGATTTGAGAGAGAATGAGATTTGAGAGAGTGAAAAATTGTGTGAGAAATGATTTGAAGTTGTAGGGTATTTATAGATTTATTTTGGGGATTAAAAAATATTTTTTTTTTTTTATTTAAGTTAATGGGCCCAAACTAGCCGTTTGGACCCAAAAACGGTAATATAGCCGTTGGGCCAACGGCTAGTTTGGCCCAATAATTTAATTTTTTATTTTTTTTTTTAATGCCGGGCCGGGCCGGTTAACCGGCGGGCCTGGACCGGGTTGGTCCGGGCCGGGTTAACCGGGCCCAGTTTAAAAAAAAAAACGGACCGGAACCCGGAACCCTAAAGCCCTAGGGCTTACCGGGCCGGGTCACACCGGTCCGGTTTGATATGTAGGGCCGGTTCGGGCCGGGCCAGCCCGGCCCGTTTGACAGGTTTATACAATGGTCACGATAAAACTCTCGTCTCCAAATAATATGATCGACACCAAACTCAAGCTGACAATAAAAGGATTGTGAATCACCTTTAGTATTGAGGTAGCAACCGGAAGACACGGACGGGTGGTTCCAGTACGTTAGTAGTTTAAGATCAAAATCAAAAGGGAGGTCTTAAGTTTTTAGAATTTTTTATAAAGTCTATTTTTAAAATTATATAATAAAATTCTTCTAGTAGTTCTTTTTTAATTAATAATATAATCAATGCATTTAATTGTTATGGACACATACTCCCTCCATTCTTTTTTATATGCTCCCTTTTAGTTTTTTTAGAGTTAAATGATACAAACTTTTATCAACATTTTAAGATGTATTTCTTAATAAAATTGAATTTTTTTTTGTAATTTATAGTATTTTTCATATACAACAACAACAACAAACCCAGTATATTCCCACATAGTAGGGTCTAGGGAGGGTAAAATATACGCAATCCATACCACTACCCCCGAAGGAGTAGAGAGGTTGTTTCCGATAGACCCCCAGCTCAAGACAAAGGACCATAGACCAAAAGGCGAGCAAAATAATAGAATAACAGAGAAGCATCATCCACAAAAAAGAAGTGCAATTACCCAACCAAAGACCCCCCCCCCCCCTCCCTTCCCCCAAATCTAGAACTACCAACCAAGCTACGCTTAACCCTCCTACCTACAGACTACGACTCGACCACACACCTTATCCCTCTAGCTTAATACTCTTCCTCCAAACCTTTCTATCGAGGGTCATGTCCTCAGTAAGCTGTAACTGCTCCATGTCACGTCTAATCACTCCTTTCCAGTACATCTTCGGTCTACCCCTACCCCGCTTGAAACCCTCCAAGGCCAACTTTTCACACCTACGAACTGGGGCATCCGTGACCATTCTCATCACGTGGACAAACCATCTCAACCTCACTTCCCGCAACTTATCCTCCACCGTATCCACTCCTACCTTCTCCCGAATAATCCCATTCCTGGCCCTGTCAGCCCTCGTAAATCCGCACATCCAACGCAACAGTCTCATTTCTACCACCTTCAACTTTTGGACATGAGAATTATTAACAGGCCAACACTCCGCCCCATATAACATGGCTGGCCGGACCACAGCTCTCTAGAATTTACCTTTAAGCTTGAGAGACACCTTCTTATCGTATAAAATTTCCGAGGCGATCCTTCATTTCATCCAACCTGCCCCAATACGATGAGATACATCCTCATCAATCTCTCCATTCTCCTGGATCATAGCCCCCAGATACATAAAACTATCCATTTTACAAACCGTCTGCGACTCCAACTTCACTACCACGTCGTCCTCTTGCCTCAAGTCACTAAACTTGCACTCCAAGTACTCCGTCTTGGTCCTACTTAACCTTAATCCTTTAGATTCCAGGGTTTGTCTCCAAACCTCCAACTTATCATTAACACCTCGGTGCGACTCATCAATCAAAACTACATCATCCGCAAAGAGCATACACCAAGGTACCTCCCCTTGTATATTCCGCATCAACACATCCATCACCAAGGCGAATAAAAATGGACTAAGAGTCGATCCCTGGTGCAACCCTGTCAAGACCGGAAAATGCCCGGAGTCACCTCCCACCGTCCGTACCCGAGTATGCGCCCCCTCATATATGTCATTAATCGAACGAATGTACTTCACTGGGACCCCTCTCGCCTCCAAGCATCTCCAAAGAACCTCTCTAGGGACCTTGTCATACGCATTTTCCAAGTCAATAAACATTATGTGCAGATCCCTCTTCCTCTCTCTATACTGTTCTACCAACCTCCGCACTAGGTGATTGCCTCAGTCGCCGAGCGACCAGGCATAAACCCAAATTGATTCTCCGAAATAGGCACTATCTTCCTCAACCTCCGCTCCACCACCCTTTTCCAAATCTTCATCGTGTGACTCAGCAACTTTATTACACGGTAGTTGTTGCAACTCTGAATGTCCCCTTTGTTCTTATATAAATGGATCATCATGCTCTATCTCCACGCCGCGGGCATCTTAGCGATCTTGAAAATGTTGTTAAACAAATGGGTTAGCCACCTCAACTCTGCTCCGCTAGCAACAACAACAACAAAAACAACAACAACAACAACAACAAACCCAATGTATTCCAACATAGTGGGGTCTGGGGGGTAAGATGTACGCAGTCCATACCACTACTTTCGGAGAAGTAGAAAGGCTGTTTCTGATAGACCCACAGCTCAAGACAAGGAATAATAAACAAATACTTAATAAAGCATGGAACAAGATAAAAATACATAAATACGCCACCCACAAGGAATAATAAACAAAGAATAGTAAACAAATTCGTAATAAAGCATGCAACAAAGTGTCCTAGCAAGAATAATACATCTACTAAGTAATACCCTACCCCAACGACTCAAACTGGCACTAGCCTTCTATCCTAATCCTCGTCCTCCGGATCTTCCTATCTAGGGTCATGTCCTCAGTGAGCTGTAACTGCTCCATGTCCCGCCTGATCGCCTCTCTCCAGTATTTCTTCGGCTTACTGATGTGCTAGATTTTTGTAGCACATTTAAGACTTTTTAACTTGAAATAATTGTAAGTTCTTAAGTAATTATTGGTGTTTTTGATGTTATTTCTTAAGATTTTGTAGAAAAGTCAAGATGTATGGAAATAAATAACAATAGAGCAAAACAACTGAAATTTGAGCAAAAAGAGCTGAAAACATGGCTGACGATAACCGTGATAAGTCGTCAGCCTTGTGATAGGCTATCAGCATTGGCGTCAGCCTTAACTAGGGAGTTGCAGTCTGAGAAGCAGTTTTGACGACATTGGTGATATGGCGTCAAAGTTATGATAAAGCGTCAATAACGGTGTCAGCCTTAAGCAGAGAATTAGCAAAAAGAGAAGACATCTGACGACGATAGTGAAATGCCGTCAGATCCGTGACGCGGCGTCAGCAACATCGTCAGCTTTAGACAGAACTTGAAGACAACTAGAGCTAATCTGATGCCATCCGTGATAAGGCGTCAGACCCTTGACGTGGCGTCAGCCAAGACGTCACCTAATCCGATAATTTTATTTATTTTGTTATTTTATTTCCATAATTAAGTTTAGGTATAAATAGAAGTTTTGAGGGTTTTATTCACGATCTCTCTCAATCTTGTTTTTGGAACTGGGGAGGAACGTGCATTGCCTCATCTTTTTCATCAAGTATTTTTCCTGTTTTCCCTTCAACACTTATCAACTATTGTGGATTATTCTCTTGTGATTCAATTGAAGAAACAATTGTTGTTTTCATCCATTCATAAGTTTATCCATACTATCATGAATTTAACTTTTTATTTCGTTCATCGAATCATGAGCGGCTAATTCCATTAGCTCGAGTTATGGGATCCATGGATTAGGGTTTGATATAATGCTAGGTACTTAAAGGGTTCAAAGAGTAGTAGGACGTCTTGAAATTCTATTGTTTTAACTTAAAATCTATTGGTTGCAAACAATAGGTTATGCCTTAGGTTTATTTGCTTGAACAGAGAAATAGACTAGAGGACGTGAATTATCAACAGGAACTCGAAAGCTACCAACCTTCTGTTTAATGATTAATGTTGTAACTGGATTAATCTACCTGAGATAATATCCTATTGGAAATAGATAAGTTATCTAAGTTCGAGAGAATTAGATAATAAATTGTCTGGTGAGGTCGAGAGATAAGTCAGATAGTATAGTCTTCAGGGATATTCTGTTGTTCCTACTTACTTCAAGAGTCTTAAGAAGTACCTAGTATCTGTCAATTCCCGAAACCCACAGTGAACATAACTCTGGTTTTCCATTTATATTGATTACAAACATTAATACTAAAACCCCATTTTATATTTTTGTATCATTTGTTTGAATTTAACTTGTAGCTATAATTTCAAACTAGTTTAATCACCACTCACATTGTTCCCTGTGGATTCGACCCCGACTCCAAAGTTGGGTAAATATATTGACGACGACCGCCTTACACCAAATTGAAGTGTAAGTTGAGCGTTATCAAAAATTGCGCCGTTGTCGGGGAACAATTTGGCGTATTGAATTGGTTTGGAATTTTACCTTACTTGCTTGAATTCTAACTTGTAAATATTTGTTTGTGATTTGCTTTGTTTCGTGTGTTAGGTAGATTTTCTTTATTTTTTCTTATTTCTTACTATGGCGTCATGGAATGAATGTGAGTTTGATGGTTGAAAATCTTATCTGGATGATCCATGTTCATATTGTGATGGACTCCACTTTTGGCATGACTGTAGATATGCTCCCCGGAGAGAAATGTGTGCACCATCTCCATCCTATCGGGAGTATAATTGTTCTTTATGTGGTGGTCAAGATGGAAATTAGAGTGATTGCTCAAATTCCCCCTCCCCCTATTGTGCTAACCCAAATTATAGTTCTTTTTATATGTTTGACAGGTCTTATAGTCAAGAAAAGGAAGAACGAAGCACCGAAAAGTGTGGCATTGAAGCTATGCTTCAACTAATGTTAGATCGTGTGGACACAATGAATGATGTCATACATGATATATATCAAGACATAAGGGCAATTAACGAGGAAAGAAGAATGATAGATGAGATGGATATCGAGGTGAATCATTTAAAACACTCTTCTACATTATACTTAGATGATATCTTGTCTGTAGAATCATTTAAAATAATGTAAGAGTGTGAAGATGGGGAGCAAGAATCCAATGTTGATGATGAGCTTGATGTTGAGCAACCCTCGGTGATTTCTCAACTAACCGAACCATTTATGAATGAAGATGCCAAAGATGAGGAAATGGTGCTAGAATCGAAAGAAAAAACCAAGAAAATCTCTTCTGAAGACTCTAGCCCAATTCGGGATGAGGATTACCAGAAGGATGCAACTCTGAAATTAAGGAGAAGACCTCATTCAAACCATTTTTCAACATTGTGCTTGGTGGATGTGATAAAAGTCGAATCAACCAAGCAAATGATGAATTTTGAAAATAAGGAGGAAGATTTTTACATTTTGGAGTTTGTCCTTCCAAAAGGGTATACTACAACCCCAATCTTGAAGGCCAAGGGGTTTAAAGATCAATGTCCATTTAGTGGTTGTTTAAGATTCTCACCATTGCTAAATGAGCCCACACGAAAATTTGATGCAAAATTGGGCAAACAGTTCAAGTCTTCGAAGTGGCGTGATAGAACATTCCTCATCACGCCCTCATATTTTCCCAACACACCCCGAAGATGTATTGATCAAAAGTTGGGCTGACGTTTCAAATCCTCCAAGTGGAGACATAAATAATTATTAACAAGGTATCTTTACGAAGTCTGAGTAGTCAAGATAACTGAATCACGTCGCGACGTTAAACCAGGCGTTTCTTGGGAGGCAACCCAAGGTATTTTGTTATTTGTATTAGTATTATGTGATTGACATCAGATCTTCGCACCCATGGTGCCACAGGTATGTTTCTAACTCTCTTGTTTTGGTTTGACACATTGGGAATACTGCATGATATTAAGTTGAGGGTGGGGCTACTTGTGGGTGTGATGTCCTCCTAGGGTTTTTGTTGTCGTGCCTCTTTTCCTCGGAGTCTTATTCTAAGTAGAGCCGGCATGTTTAGGCGTATTGTGTTTGTTTTTTGATGTGTTGTGGTTAACTGGAGAAAAATAAGTATCTAGAGCAGTTGACATATTTTTGTTGATTTTTAAGACTGATAAACACCTCTCCGTTGGTCTGTTTTATAACTATGTGATATGCATTTATATGTGGCTACTGTGAATCTTTTTATGGCATTAGTACTAGGGACATGATAATCACTGCTAATAATTGCATGAACCGAATGGGTAGTAGCTTGTGATGTACCATTGTGCCATGTGTGTGTGAGGTCTTACTCAATTCCCTGTGTGTGTTGAATCTAGAACTTGCCCGGTTAGTCTTACCTTGGTTGAAAGATAGGGGTTAAGAAAGGATCATAGGCCATTTTGATTTTTAAGTCACTTTTTTTTTGCCTAAATGACCTTCCCTGTATGCATGATATCTCTTGATCCCTATTTTGAGCCTGAATTGATCATTTCTTTCTATGACACCTACACTTTCCCATTTAGAGCATAATAAACCTGTTTTGGCCCTGGTCCTCCTTGGACACTGTGCACCTTGACTTAGGTAAATAACCTAAGTTGAGGGTGGCTATCATAGGAGTACATGATGTAAACTAGGTATGAATAAAGATAGAATAAAAGGAAAAGAATAAGTGAAAAAGAATAAAAAGCTAGGTGGTGTGGAAGAAGAATAAGAAATGAAAAAGAAAAGCCACATCCATCCTGAATAATGTGTGATCAAGAAAAGGAGAAAAAGGAGAAAAAGAAGAAAAAGGTTAATAAGTGAACCCCAAAAGTTAAGGTAGTGCCAAGGAGGCTTAGTCACTTTAAATGCCATTAAATATCATACCAGCCCTTAGCCTACAGTACAAGCCGAAGAAAATACCTATAGTGATCCTAACTTACCTGTCTGGACACCTTGGTAATGAAAATAAGGGCAAGCATATGGTATTTGACATGCATTGATTAGAATTTCTTTCTGAGAGTGAGTGTCTCTTGACCGTCCCCGCATTGACATGCTTGAGTTCATATATGAGTGAGGAGGGACTTCTTTGTTGTAAGGGCACATCGGTTGCATTGCTAGCTATTTACTTGTTTGGGTAGTGTAACTTGTACATATGCATGGTTATTGTTGCTGAATTGATGCCATATCTTGATTCCTTTGGGTCACATTGTTAATCTTCATTGATATGCACAATTGGATTTATAAGTAATTGAACGTGGAGAGTGGCATGAGTTTTGAGCTAAACTTGATAATCAACTATGATAGGTATCTTATGTGTCTTTTGGTTAAGCATCGTAGTATGCTGTTATGTAGTTGCTTGAGGACAAGCAATTGTTTTAAGTTGAGGGTGTTGATGTTCTAGATTTTTGTAGCACATTTAAGACTTTTTAACTTGAAATAATTGTAAGGTCCTAAGTAATTATTGGTGTTTTTGATGTTATTTCTTAAGATTTTGTAGGAAAGTCAAGATGCATGGAAATAAATTACAATGGAGCAAAAGAGCTGAAATTTGAGCAAAAAGAGCTGAAAACATGGTTGACGACAACCGTGATAAGTCGTCAGCCTTGTGATAGGCTATCAACATTGGCGTCAGCCTTAACTAGGGAGTTGCAGTCTGAGAAGCAGTTCTGACAACGTTGGTGATGTGGCGTCAAAGTTGTGATAAAGCGTCAATAACGGCGTCAGCCTTAAGCAGAGAATTAGCAAAAGGAAAAGACATCTGACGACGACAGTGAAATGCCGTCAGATCCGTGACGCGGCATCAGCAACATCGTCAGCTTTAGACAGAACTTAAAGACAACTGGAGCTAATCTAACGCCATCCATGATAAGGCGTCAGACCCTTGACGTGGCGTCAGCCAGGGCGTCACCTAATCCGAGAATTTTATTTATTTTTTTATTTTATTTCCATAATTAAGTTTAGGTATAAATAGAAGTTTTGAGGGTTTTATTCACGATCTCTCTCAATCTTGTTTTTGGAACTGGGGAGGAACGTACATTGCCTCATCTTTTTCATCAAGTATTTTTCCTGTTTTCCCTTCAACACTTATTAACTATTGTGGATTATTCTCTTGTGATTCAATTGAAGAAACAATTGTTTTTTTCATCCATTCATAAGTTTATCCATACTATCATGAATTCAACTTTTTATTTCGTTCATCGAATCATGAGCGGCTAATTCCATTAGCCCGAGTTATGGGATCCATGGATTAGGGTTTGATATGCTGCTAGGTACTTAAAGGGTTCAAAGAGTAGTAGGACGTCTTGAAATTCTATTTTTTTAACTTAAAATCTATTGGTTACAAACAATAGGTTATGCATTAGGTTTATTTGCTTGAACAGAGAAATAGACTAGAGGACGTGAATTATCAACAGGGACTCGGAAGATACCAAGCTTCTGTTTAATGATTAATGCCGTAACTGGATTAATCTACCTGAGATAATATCCTATTGGAAATAGATAAGTTATCTAAGTTCGAGAGAATTAGATAATAAATTGTCTGGTGAGGTCGAGAGATAAGTCAGATAGTATAGTCCTTAGGGATATTCTGTTGTTCCTACATACTTCAAGAGTCTTAAGCAGTACCTAGTATCTGTCAATTCCCGAAACCCACAGTGAACATAACTCTGGTTTTTCATTTATATTGATTACAAACATTAATACTAAAACCCCATTTTATATTTTTGTATCATTTGTTTGAATTTAACTTGTAGCTATAATTTCAAACTAGTTTAATCGTCACTCACATTGTTCCCTGTGAATTCGACCCCGACTCTAAAGTTGGGTAAATATATTAACGACGACCGCCTTGCACCAAATTGAAGTGTAAGTTGAGCGTTATCACCTACCCCAATCTCGCCTGAAACCATCGGAATCTCATCGAGCCCCGTCGCCCTACCCCTTCGCATCTTGCGAATAGCCTCACATATTTCTTCCACCTTAAAACGCCGACAGTAGCCTAAATTGCGAGATTTCTCATTGTGCTCCAACTCCCCTAACACAATACCTCTGTCCCCCTCATCGTTCAAGAGCTAGTTATTGAAAATTTCTTTTAATTTATAAAATTAAATTAATTTAATCTAATTTAGCTTTGAGACTTAGTCAAATTAACTCACGAAAAACTTAGGTCCAGCAAGTTCTTTAGTTACCGATGATGCACTCGATCCACATGTTGTTGAACAGTCGGCACCAGTAACATTTGAAATAGTTGAAGAATCTTCAACAAAGCCAAGTCCACTTAGAAGGGACATGAAACCAAATCCATACTCTAACAATTTGTATATTTCTTGTCAATGTTCGCTTCTTGTTTCAGATCCCATATATTGTGGAGAAGCAGCTGGAAAAAAAAAGTGACAACAAACAATGGTGAAAGAGATGGCATTGTCAAAAAGAATGAAACATAGGAATTGGTTAACTTACCAGAGGGTAAGAATGTTATTGGTCTAAAGTGGGTGTATCACACAAAGTACTATGCTGATGGAACAATTCAGAAACACAAAGCTCGACGTATTGCAAGAGGATATGCACAACAACAAGAAGTTGATTTTGATAAAATATTCTCTCCCGTAGCACGCTTTGAAATGGTAAGAACTCTCCCAGCTCTTACTATTCAACTCTCTTGGTCAGTTTACCAATTTGATGTCAAGTCTGCCTTCTTAAACGGAAAACTAGAGAAAGAAATTTATGTTCCTTAACTTGAAGATTTTTTTGTGAGCGGACAAGAAAGCAAAGTGTACAGGTTGAAAAAGGCCTTATATGATCTAAAGCAAGCCCCGCGAGCATGGTATAGAAAGATCGGCTCTTATCTCTAGGAGAATGGATTTGACAGGAGTAAAAATGAGTCAACTCTCTATATGAAGAAGCGGATAAAACTGATTTCTTGATCGTGTGTCGTTATGTAGATAATATGATTTATATGGGCTCTTGTGAATCTCTTGTTGCTGAATTTAAGTTTTTCGTAATGAAAAAGTTAGAAGCCACAAATCTGGGGTTGTTGCAATATTTTCTTGCTCTTGAGATTAAACAAAGTTCAAATGACCTTTTTGTCTTGTAAAGAAAATATGCCACTGATTTTCTTAGGATATTTAACATGTTGTATTGTAAGATAGCTTCTACACCTTTGAATGCAAATGAAAAAGTTCATACCTGATGATGGTACAGATTTGGCAGATGCTCATATTTTAGAAGCATAGTTGGTGGTCTGAATTATTTGTCGCACACATGGTCCGCTATAGGATTTTCTATTAATGTGTGGTTTCCAAATTCATGCATAACCCCAAAAGGCATCATTTTGGGGTTGTAAAGTAAATTTTTTGATATATAGATGGAACTACTGATTTTGAAATTTGGTACACAAAAATATCAGATTTTAGATTGTTTGATTTCACTGATTGTGATTATGGAGGTGTCTACAGAGGCGGATCCAGGATCCAAACTCTCTGGGTGCCAAGTAAACTTATTAATTAAATTAATCAGATTATTCGTTTTTGATATATAGGACAATTAACCAACCAATTAATTAAAAAAAACAATAATAAAATGACACAATTCGATCTTTCAATAATATTACTAATATCATAATATAATATTCATAATTAATTTAAATGGTAGAATGTACACCTGCTGCCTTGTTTTAGTCAACAATGTTTTACAAAAAATAATTTCAAAGAATAAATGCTTCAAACCGGGATCGAACACACGATCAATGGGCAACAAAAGTGACGCTTTGCCACTTGCACTAGAATAGTGCTTTGATTTTGTGTATGTCAGATTTAATATTTGACTATATAGTAAGTATTAAAAAAATAAATACTGCAAACCGGGATCGAACACACGACCTATGGGCAACAAAAGTGGCGCTTTGCCACTTGCACTAGATAGTGCTTTGGTATTATAGGTGGCAGATTTAATATTTGACTATATCAGTGTATATATATATATATACCTATATACATAGAGTTTCCGTCGAAGTTTGCTGGTAGCGTGCCACCCCCACATGCCTTAATAGATCCTCCCTGGGTGTCTATATGACAGGTGTCTATATGACCAAAAAAGTACTTTTGGATATGTATTCTCTCGTGGTTCAAGTGTTATATCCTAGAGTTCAAAGAAGCAAGAAATTAGGGCCTTGTTGTTATTGGAAGAAGAATACATTATTGCAACTGCATTATCCTGTCAAGCGATTTGGCTAAAGAGGTTGCTTGCTGATTCTTTCAGGAGCACTCTATTACAATTGACATTTTCTGTGACAACAAATAAGCTATTATAATGACATATTAAAAATCCGACATTTCATAACAAGACAAAGCATATTGACATTGGCTAACATTTCATACAAGATCTGGTAGAAAGTAAAAGCATTGTCTATAAGCATTGTGGCATAAATGAACAAGTTGCTGATATTCTAACCAAAGCACTTCTAGTTGGTAAGTATGAGTATTTCAGATTGCAGATGAGAGTGATAAGGTTTGAACCAAGGCAAAGTGTTGATTAATGCTTCAAACACAGTCTATTTAGTTCCTAGTTTTAGCTAGTAAAAATAGTGCTATTTCAGTTAATTTGCATGAAGTCGTTTGTTCAATTATTTGATATTTTCTAGTTGACAGGATAAAGTTAGTTGATATGTTTATCCACTACTTTTGATTACTTATTTTAGCTAATATTAATATGCTACTTTAAATATGTTAAACCAATAATCAAATCAATAAGATATTTTTTATCGGTTTTCGATTTATTGATTTTTAGTCCTTAACGGTTCGGTTTTCGGTTTTCGGTTTAACCAATAAGAAAATACTCATAAAATAGAAATAGTAATAACTAACATGAAAAAAAAACGAATCTTAGTTGCAACCAAAAATCCTACATGATGTGTTTAAATTTACAAAAATCTTCAAGTTTGAACTAAATGTTGTTAGAAGAAATTAAGTGTTTGTATAATTGAAATAATAGGTTTGTTAATTTGTAGAAATAAAAGAGAAATATATAATAAGTCTATATATATATATTCTTATTGGGTTATCGGTTTACCCAATAACCCAATAAAAAAAATCAAACCGAACCAATACAATAACCCAATAATTTTTTTTATAAAACTATTAAAAAACTATTAACCCAATAATCCAATAACAATAAACCAATAATATTTTTAGTGATTCGATTTATCGGTCGATTCGATTTTTGCGCACTCCTAATCGTTCTCTTCAAAAGCCCCAACAATTTCACTCTATGCACACTTAAATTATGTAAATGTGTAGGCACCTCTAAAAAGTAGACTTATTAAAAGAAAAAAAAGGACCCACATTTTATCTACATAAAATTTGGATGGGGTTGAATATTCTATATGATTTCATGTAACTCATTTTCTATCCGCACATAGAAGAGTGGAATGTTGATAATTAGGAGTGGATTTAATACTTCCTTTATTTCAGTTTATTTGGCCCTTTTGACTTGATACAATCCTTCAAAAAAAATTTATTAGAGATGCATGTATTTTACTACATTAATTTTATTAATAATGTTTTAGAACGCTAATTTGACTATTACTATTTTATGTAGTTGTTTAATACAAAGTGTATTATAGTGAAAAAGTAAGAAAAATTTCTTAATTTGTTAAAAGAGATAAGTAAAAAATATCATTATTTTTAGTAAAGGGGTCAAATATAATGAAACACAAGAATATATAATTAAAATTGCACCTAGATTTTGAGACAAGACTTAAGAGAGAGAGAAAATATTCTCCATTCAATTTATTTATCTGGTATACTAAGAATAAATATCCACTTTTACTTATACTGATTGAAAACAACAAAATTATTTGTTAGTCTATACCTATTTTACCTTATGATTAAGAACTAGATATTTCTAAATCATTTTCAATAACCAAGAAAAGGAGACGTCTTATAATAATTAAGTGTGATATAGTAAATGTCACACCCCTTTTTTGATTCCAAAAATTAATGTATTGTAAGTTTCGAAAGGGTTTTTATTATTAAAGTGACAAAGATGAAAATTTGTTTTGAAAATGGATTATTTATATTTTTTATTCAGAGTCGCCACTTGGCATAATCTGGTGTGTCAAGTCACCATTGAAAAATCTTTTTCAAAACCATTTGACTCTTTAAACTGGTTTGCGAACGGAGACTCCGGCTAAGGAATTCTGTTGACCGAGGGGAAGGTGTTAGGCACCTCTCGATCCCGTGGTTCAACCACGATCGCTTGGTAGAGTGTATCAACTATTTTGGCATTACGAAATGTATAAACCACACAAGAGGCACGCAAAAATAATCAAACAAAACAAAACAATCCAAAAATGTAAAGTCCAGTCCAATTATACAGTCCAAAAATAGAAAGAAACAAAAATATAAATCCTAGTCTAAACTAATTCTAGATTAAGCTCCAATGCCTTACCCGACGCCGCGGGCCTTCATCACGATCATTTTTCGCCAACATGATACGTCGGGGCATTCCCCGGTGAATAAATACAAGTGATCTCGGGGCATTCCCCGGCTAAATAAATACATTTTTTCAATACGAGAAAACCAAATCATTCACCCAAATTTCAATCATTTAAACAATATTTCAAACGTTCAATAAAATCACAAATTATAAACTTTGCCTACCCAAACTACGTTTGCCTAAACCAATCGGCGCATCATGATACTACCCAATCAAACACTCGTATTTGCTTCAAAATAACCAACGACAATAAATCAAAACAATATTCATTTTTTATCAATTCCTACCATCCAACCCCACATTCCATTTTTATACCAAATTCCAACGATTCAAGACAGTCATCTCAACAATCCACAACCATCTATTCAATGAAATCGAACACCGAATTAATGTCACCAAAATTCAACCACACATCAGGCAAATCAAACACGTATAGTAAAGTAAAATTGGAAGAGATAGAGTTGGACCTTAAATTTGAAGCTTTCAAACTCAATGTTATTCGAATAAAGAGAGTCCGCACCCGGAAACCTCGAGCCGAACCTTAACACCAACAATCCAACTCGACAAATAAAGACCCGTTCACCGTCACTTTTCACGTCGGTACTGTTCACCGGTTACTGTTCACAGTCACTGTTCATGGTACTGTTCACGGATTGTTTTTTTTTTCTTTTTTTTTTCTTTTTTGTTGTTGTTGTTTTTGTGAGGAAGATTATTTTATGATTGTTGCTATTGTGGAGAAGATGATGATCCAAGAATGAGCTCTTTTCCTCTTAGAATTTTTCTTTTATAATGGGCATGGATTTGTTATGATGTGGAATTTTGATGGGTCCCCCATATATTCTTTCTTTGTGGACAAGAAAAAGGAGGGGGGATCATATGGGTAGTTAGGGTAGGTGGAAGCTTTTGATTGGGTAGGTTGTTAGGATAAGATAAATTAGTTTGAGGTATTTTTTTTTGTTTATTTTTGTATTTTTGTGGGATATAATTACATGGGGTTGGACACATGGTAAGGTGAACTAAAAATGAATAAAATTAGATTTCGGGAGGGAAAAAATTAGGTGTCTACAGTAAAATTATCACTTTATTTATTATTTTTAAGAACTACGTCAAATCAAGCATAAATAAATACAGGTGGCCCAAAAAAGTATAAAGTTTAAAGTTGCAGGAAGAATTTTACTTAGTTGAGTTTAAAGTTGCAGGAAGAGTTTTACTTAAATGTATAATGTCTAATTTAAAAATAGATTATTGATTTTCTAACATAATAAATGTTAACACATTTAGGCTTTAATTTCTTATCAAGGACATCAATGTTTTAAAATCAACTTAAGCCACATTAAAGTAATTTTCACATATAACTATTATAGAAAAAAAATAATAAATAATATTAATACCCAATTAATACTGGATTATTTTCAAGCGAATGAATCATGCTATTTAAATGACAGAACCTCATATTTCTAGGCATAACCAAAACACAATGGCAAAGCTAAATGTATTCTCGTGCATCCTCATATTGTTGTTTTTCATAAGTTTTTGCCAGGTAAAATATCAATTGCAATTTATTATACATTCTTAAATATATTTTTGAATAATTTTGACTGTTTAAGTTTGTAAAATATGTGTATTTTTAGTTTTTTTTAAATATTTAGTAAACTTTGATAGTTAGATTTTATGAATATTGTGTAAAAGAAAAAAAGATTTCATTATGAAAACTCAAATTTAGAGTTGCGCTCTTTGTAAATTTTTGACTATTTTTGGTGTCTGATGTAGATTTTTTATGCGCAGACTCTATTATTTGGGAAGTAGTGGTCTCTAATTTTTTTATGTTCGTAGTCGATTTGTTACTCATAATGTTTGTCATATCAAATAATTCAAATTTGATAGATTTATAACAAATATCAAAATTATTTATTTTTGACAAACTTAAAAGACTAAAATGTATGAGAAGTTATTTATATTTATCCCAATCATAAAAGACTATTTAATTTGTATTTTTTATTATGATAGTAAATTAGTATTTTGTCATGCAGGGAGGTAAAATTGGCAGTTGGTGTGTTGCAGATTATATTGGCTTGCAACAGATGAGACATTAAAAGCCTATTTGGATGAAAAATGTCAAAAAATAAAATCTTTGTAAAAACATTCAACCTGAAAAACCTTACTTTGAGCCTAATGACAATCACAGTCATGCTTCCTATATTCTTAACCTCGAGTATAAGAGATATCATGAACCATGTCCGGAGAAACTCGGTATGATACTCCATACAAATTCATGTAAGTTTCTTTCATGATAGATTTCCTAATTTAAAATTAATGTGTTTAATTCTATCAAGAAATTGTGTACTTATTTCTTTAGTATGTCTATTTTGTAATTTTGCAGCTTATGGAGATTGTAAGTACAACTGAAATTTCTCTACAAGAGAGTTCCTTCAATTAGAGGATGCAAAGTGCTTTAATTTGTATTAATTAAGAGAATCATAGTTATGAAGCATAGTTGAATAAAAAATAATTGCTTCTTAGATCGTCTATTAATCATTTTAGCAAATGTGTGGTAGATGATCCTCTATTTAAATTTCTTTATGAAAATATATTTGAGATATTATAGCATTCTCTTGATCTGAATTTTATGAACGAAAAGGGGTCAAAAATACTCATGAATTATCCGAAATGAAGTAAAAATATCATATGTTAGTTTTTTGGTTTAAAAATATCACGTTAAATTAATTTTTGACTAAAAAAATGCCCCTCTCTCTTACGGAATGACATCAAGCATGCTACATGGATAAAAAATACCACATGGCCAGTCCTCATCAACGTTTATCCCAATCATAAAAGATTATTTAATTTATATTATTTATTGTGATAGTAAATTAGTATTTTGTCATGCAGGGAGGTAAAATTGGGAGTTGGTGTGTTGCAGATTATATTGGCTTGCAACAAATGAGGCATTAAAAGCCTATTTGGATGAAAAATGTCAAAAAATAAAATCTTTGTAAAAACATTCAACCTGAAAAACCTTACTTTGAGCCTAATGACAATCACAGTCATGCTTCCTATATTCTTAACCTCGAGTATAAGAGACATCATGAACCATGTCCGGAGAAACTCGGTATGATACTCCATACAAATTTATGTAAGTTTCTTTCATGATAGATTTCCTAATTTAAAATTAATGTGTTTAATTCTATCAAGAAATTGTGTACTTATTTCTTTAGTATGTCTATTTTGTAATTTTGCAGCTTATGGAGATTGTAAGTACAGCTGAAATTTCTCTACAAGAGAGTTCCTTCAATTAGAGGATGCAAAGTGCTTTAATTTGAATTAATTAAGAGAATCATAGTTATGAAGCATAGTTGAATAAAAAATAATTGCTTCTTAGATCGTCTATTAATCATTTTAGCAAATGTATGGTAGATGATCCTCTATTTAAATTTCTTTATGAAAATATATTTGAGATATTATAGCATTCTCTTGATCTGAATTTTATGAACGAAAAGGGGTCAAAAATACCCATGAATTATCGAAATGAAGTAAAAATATCATATGTTAGTTTTTTGGTTTAAAAATATCACATTAAATTAATTTTTGACTAAAAAATGCCCCTCTCTCTAACGGAATGACATCAAGCACGCTACATGAATAAAAAATACCACATGGCCAGTCCTCATCAACGTTTATCCCAATCATAAAAGATTATTTAATTTATATTATTTATTGTGATAGTAAATTAGTATTTTGTCATGCAGGGAGGTAAAATTGGGAGTTGGTGTGTTGCAGATTATATTGGCTTGCAACAGATGAGGCATTAAAAGCCTATTTGGATGAAAAATGTCAAAAAACAAAATCTTTGTAAAAACATTCAACCTGGAAAACCTTACTTTGAGCCTAATGACAATCACAGTCATGCTTCCTATATTCTTAACCTCGAGTATAAGAGACATCATGAACCATGTCCGGAGAAACTCGGTATGATACTCCATACAAATTCATGTAAGTTTCTTTCATGATAGATTTCCTAATTTAAAATTAATGTGTTTAATTCTATCAAGAAATTGTGTACTTATTTCTTTAGTATGTCTATTTTGTAATTTTGCAGCTTATGGAGATTGTAAGTACAACTGAAATTTCTCTACAAGAGAGTTCCTTCAATTAGAGGATGCAAAGTGCTTTAATTTGTATTAATTAAGAGAATCATAGTTATGAAGCATAGTTGAATAAAAAATAATTGCTTCTTAGATCGTCTATTAATCATTTTAGCAAATGTGTGGTAGATGATCCTCTATTTAAATTTCTTTATGAAAATATATTTGAGATATTATAGCATTCTCTTGATCTGAATTTTATGAACGAAAAGGGGTCAAAAATACTCATGAATTATCCGAAATGAAGTAAAAATATCATATGTTAGTTTTTTGGTTTAAAAATATCACGTTAAATTAATTTTTGACTAAAAAATGCCCCTCTCTCTAACGGAATGACATCAAGCACGCTACATGGATAAAAAATACCACATGGCCAGTCCTCATCAACGTTCGCGTGAAAAATCACTCCATTTGTCAATTCATTTTTTGTCCATTTAAAATCTGACTATCAAACTTGATTTTCATGTCCGATTCGACCATCATATCAATTGAAAAGAAGGAAATAACTAGCAATGAACTCAATAAAGCAGTAAATGAAGTGCAAGGCAATTCAAAAGAGCGTAAAGAAACTCTTAGAATTGCAATAACATGACAGGTTGCAAGAGGAATACTATGAAGATTTCAATATTTCATTTTCTCTTTTTAATACTTCTCAGTTTCCAAAATATAAAAAAGACAAAAAAGACGAAAAAGAGTAGTTCGATGCACAAAATATCTCACGCCTAAAATATAGAGTTCATCATTTTTGTAATCCCAAAGAAGCAGAAGAAAGTATGCAACCAACCTGGTTTCGCTAGAAAAGATATCCCAAAAAGTAGTAAATCAAGAGGAATGACAGAATTAGGGGAGAAAGGTAGAAGTATGTTATACCAAGAAGGCCGAATAGAATAATCCTGGGAGACTCACTGTGGTTGAATTGACATGAAAACTGAGCTTGATGGTCGGATTTTAAATGGACAAAAAATGGATTGATATTCCATGTGGACTGTCCATGTGACAGTTTTTGTCCACGTGGTATACTTGATGTCATTCCATTAGAGAGAGGAGTATTTTTGAGCCAAAAGTTTAATGGAAGAATATTTTTGAGCCAAAAAATATTTTCAATCTTACCCACTCCACCATACAATAAAAGGAAAAAGGTACTTTAAATGAAATTACAATGTTCATTATCGCCAAGCATCTATGACTTTAGAGGCAGCTCCCATCCATCCTACGTTCGACATTTCTCTACTTAAGAAGTGTATTGGGCATCCCGAACAACAAGTGGTGCCCTTGCTTCCATCAGTTTTCAACCTAGTTAAAAGGGTAAAAGGTTTAATTGTGCAGTAAAGGGCAAGGCAGGCATCTATTAGTATATTTTTCTGACATCTCATCTCTTTCTTGCTACTGCTTTATTGCTTATTTACATTCAACATGGCAATTTTTATGTAAATTTTCCCGGGGGGTTTTCAATCAACACCGAAAAGGGTGTTCGATTAGTGGATAATCCGCGATCGTCAAAACATATTCTCCCCAAAACTGTATAGGAAGGTGACCTTGAAACCTATTTCCCTGACACATTTAGAATGTGACAATGATTTAGTTCAACCCATTAATTCTGTTGAGGAGTTTCTATGCTAGACGTTTGAAAAATCATTCCATGCTCAAAGAAATAATCTTTCATGCTTGGAAGATTGCATATTTACCAAGGTAAAGAAGTTTTTCAAACTTGAGAAACTACTTTCTTGTTAACCAATAAGTAGATCCACATTACACGAGATGTTCATCCATAATTGTCAAAACAATATGAAGCGCCAAAAAATGAAGAGGTCCTATAAGGTCCCCACAAATCACAAAGATTCAAATAAAAAACTTTTTGGGTATATTATCACTCAAGAAAAAGTACTTCTGGCCTGTTTTTTTTCCTTTTGCGTAGATCACAATCTTTTATCTAAACTATCACTACTTTTCTTTACTCATACAACATAAATTAATTTTCCAAAAATAGTAGTAAAGTTTATCTCGATGTTCACCTGCTTCAATTATAGGAAAAAATAATAAATAATATTACGCAGCTAGTATTGAATTCAAACAGATAAATTATGCTATTTAACTGATAAAATTTAGCATAAAATAATGAAAAAGCTAAAGTATCAGTAGCAATTTATTACATAAATCCTTAAATATGTTTTGAATAATTTTGATTCTTTAAGTTTGTAAAATATGAATATTTTCAGTCTTTCAAAATAATTCGTAAACTCTAACAGTTTGATTTTATGAAAATTGTGTAGAAGAAAAAAATATTTAATTATGGAAATTCAAATTTGGAGATGATTTTTTAGGTGAGGTCTCTACTATTTGTTAGGTTGTGGTCACTTGACTTTCTTCGAGTTTCTAGTTGATTTGTTACTCATAATATTCATTAGATCTCAAATAATCAGAATTTGATAAATATTTAACAACTATCAAAATTATTTATTTTTGATGAACTTGAACGACTAAAATGTATGTGAAATTATTTGTATCCATCCCATCCATAAAAAATTATTTAATTTATATTATTTATTGTGAGAGTAGATTAATATTTTGTCATACAGGGAACTAGAATCGGAACAAGGAAAACCTTGCTTTCTCCTTCCTACACTTCACAATCATGCTTTCTAATGTTTTTAACCTTGAGTAGAAAAAGGTAGTGGTACATGTCTGTAGGATCTTGGAATGATAGTAAATAATAATTCTTGTAAGTTTTTTTTTTATAGTAGATTCAAAATTTAAAGTTAATGTGTTGTATGCTATCGAGAAAATCCATATACTTATTTCTTCTGTTATGTCTATTTTGTGATTTTGCAACATATGGAGATTGCAAGCAGAGGCGGAGCCAGCTCTGAACCCCCTTCGATGAAAAAATATACTATTTATACATGATTAAAATTATTTTTTATGTGGTTATAGTAGGTGTTGAACCCCTTCGACTTAGTTTTCTTTGAATATTGAACCTCCTTACTTGAAATCCTGGCTCCGCCTCTGATTGCAAGTATCATTGAAGTTTCTCAATAAGAGAGTTTTTTTCAATTAGAGGATGCAAAGTGCTTTAATCTGTATAAATAATTATAATTACGAAGCATCATTAATAAAAAATTAATTACTTATTAAAATTTCTATTAATCATTTAGCAAATGAGTAGTAGATGATTCTATATTTTAGTTTCATTTATGAAATATATTTGAGATATTATAATCATCTCTTGATTTGAATGTTATAAATATGAAGATTGTAATTAATTACGAATTATAACATAGTGGTAACAATTAACCTGAGTTTTAGGTTGATTATTGGGTTGGGAGTGTTTGTTCCAACCAGACTCAGTTTATCAAGGTATAGTTAAGTTTGTGCAGAATCAGGATCTACCGAACAAAAATGTTTTTATTTGTGCTATTATCTTTTTAGTCTGTTTTCAAAAAAATATCTTTTTTTTTGGCAATTTCTTAATTTTAATTTTACACGTGACATGTTTAAGTCTTTAAGACCATAAAATTAAAAAATATTTTGATAAATTTGACATATCTTTAATTTAAGATCACAATATTCAAATTCTTATTTACTTTATTAAACTATGTGTTAAGTAAAAATGGGACAAGCAAATTGAAGTGAAGAGAGTAATATTTTTTAAAACTTAATTAAACTTTATTTTTTAAAAATATTTACATCTTATAAAAAAAAAAGTTGGCCATTTGAATCGGGTCAGATAGCAGGTTCAGGATTGACGCAGCGCGATTGGGTTGGACCAGTCCAACTCTAGCCCCTCTATGTGGGCCAGTCTAATCCAAGCAAAAATTAATGAAAAAAGGACATTGATTGATCATTTTTAAAAGGAAATGATTCACACTATAAAAATATAGACAATTAAAATCGATTGGACAATTTGACCCAAAATCAATCTCCTTACATAATTAAGGGGATTAAATATTATTTACAGTTGGCTATTCTTAAATTACTTTTCTTTTCAAAATATAATTTCCCAAATCTTTTTTTTTTCTCCTCTATTATGTGTCGATCAATCTACTGTGTTTTGCGATAACAATTGAGTCAGTCGGCCATATGCAGTCTCTATACCCAATTGATAAATTTTTATACTCGATTGATACTCTTTTATACTTGATTGATACACTTTTATACCCAATTAATATTCTTTTATACTAGATTGATACACTTTTATACCACGTCGATACAGTATGTATACCACATAAATACACCTTTTACAGAGGAATTGGAATAAACTTTTTCTCATATAGTTCTTCTAATATATCAAATTTACAAATTGAAAATCTCCTCTTTTTTTTGGCAAAGGACAGAAATAACACCTAAAGTTAAAAAATTTATTTTCAAATAAAAAAAAGAAGAAGTCATCCCCCCACATTCTTTCCACCAAGTTGCAATCTATGTATTAATTATTCTATCCATAGACTCCTAAAAAACTTGGGTTTCGATCTGTTTCATTTTTATGGGAAAGATGTTGCGCTAGTTTGCAATAATTCAACATTATAGCAAAGAGAATTTTGCAGTGACTAATATCACTCTGATATTATTGCCTATCAATGAACAGTACAGATCTCTTTCATACTTTCACCATTCTGAATCCGATTCCATGTCAGTGTTGCTATTTTTTTGATTTGAAAGTTTTTTCTTTTTTGAAGTATCGAAAAAATGTAAAGGAACAAAGGTTTAGGAGTTTGAATAAAAAGGAAATTGTGAAGGAAAAAAAAAGAAAGAAAAGGAAAGTTACTTCAAGGATGTTTTTTATTTTGGTTAAACTAGTTCCTCAAATTACTTTATGGCTATTTATGAGGTATTTAATTTTTAGTGCTATTTTTGTGGTCTTATTTTAACTTTAGGTGCTACTTCTGTCCTTTGCCCAAAATTAATTCGGTCTGATTCGATTCAGGGCCAGCTTAATCCGTTTAACACCTTAGTAAGGAAAACTCGACAACACACGACTGCCATCAAAATTTTCTCCTTTATCTTCGATCGCAATATTTTTCTATTTAAGGGATCCTACTTATACGAGTCATATCGTTAGTTGGCGGCATTTTTAAATATTCAAAGTATAATTAGGTGTCCGTTTTTATACTAATATTATAAAGTATATTCCATGATCTCTTATTAGTAGCTGTTAACCTGCTTCATGGATTAATTAAATAAATTATGGTACTTCCCATACAGATAAAATAAACTAATATCTTTGGCAAAGCCCTCTGATTGTTCTGGTCTTTATCTGAATATGAGCACCTATTGTTTGACACACTAGATAAGAAAAATAATTTTTCATTTTATATTTGATATAAGATATTAACTGATCTCCAAACTATTTATCTCACTATTTCTACTAAAATGGTGAGATTATTATCCCAATTTCATATGAAAGGTGGGATAAAATAGTCCCATGAAATATCCCTTATTCCAGTCGGTATACCAAATGATAGTTCCCTCTAGCTGAATTTATGTCACACTAAAGATTTTTTTTTTTTAATATAATTTAAAATAAATCTTAGACATTATTTGTATGATTATAAATTATTTTATTAAAAAATTAAAGTAAAATTTTAAAGTTTAAATTTAATTACAGAAAAATAATGTTGTTTTTAAGGTTGACCAAAAAAGAAAACATACCACATAAATTTAGATAAAAGTATTTAAATACAATTATGTGATGGGAACATGAAAGCCACCTTCAGGTAAAAAGATACTATAAAAGTTCGTTATAGATGGCGATAACATGCCAAACTCTTACCCAACTATTCCTCATGTCTCCTCAGTCTGCTTGTTTTGAATACATTTATCTTAGGATGTGTTTGGTACGAAGGAATACCTCTTTTGAAAAAATGTTTTCCTATTTTATTCTGTTTGATTAATTAAAATATTTGAGAAAATAAATTCATCAAGAATGAAGAAAATGACTTTTCTGTTGTAATAAGGAACCACTGCTAAAGATTTTTGATTGAAAAAAATGTTTAGCAACCATTCTCATAGTGAAATCTCACTTTGTGGAAATATATTGGATATGTTGTTGTTGATTATATCCTGTGCATAACGAGAATTTCAGTGCACCGAACTACCCTTTTTATGTTGTTGACTATTCTCGCGAATACTTTGATTAAATCGGGAAAAAAATAATAGTGATTTCACTCGAAAAAAATAAGGAAGTATCATAGTATCTCAATTAGAGTTGAATCTCACCAAACATTTTCCCAGTGAACTGATTCAGTGAAAATAAAGTAGAAAAATCATATTTTATAACACAAATTTCTCACAAGTTTCAAAAATGGGAACTCCATGCTGATTATCTCCCTCATCCCCATCCACTATAGTGTTTACTTAGATAATATATGAATGCTTTTAATGTTAGAGTGGGTAAAAAGTCCCACATTGGTTGGGAAATAGACCGGTGGTTTGCTTATATGGACTTGGGCAATTCTCGCCTCTTAAGCTAGCTTTTGAGGTTGAATTAGGCCCAAAGTTCATTTCTTGACATGATATCAAAGCCTTCTCTTGGCTGTCTTGTTTCATAGAGTTCATTTGTGGTTCCTTTCAGTCTTTTTGGAAAATTTCGATTTTTGTTGATTGTTCCTCGGCAATTAACACCTTGAACTTTGATCTTGGTCATTTTGGTTATTCTTTTTGAGTCAGTGTTTCTAGTTTTCATAAATATGACTTCATATCAGTTTGAATCATTCAGTTTTCGTTTCATTGGAAAGAATTTTTTGTCATGGGAGTTTCAGTTTCAGATATTTGTCACTGAAAAAGAACTATGGGACCATATAGATGGAGCCGATCCTGCTCCTACTGATCCAAAAAAGTTAGGTGAATGAAAGATTAAAGATGCTCGGGTGATGACATGGGTTTTAGGGTCAATTGACCCTCTTATTGTTCTTAATCTCAGGCCTTGCAAGACAGCTAAAGCTATGTGGGATTATTTACAAAAGATTTACAACCAAGATAATAGTGCCCGACGCTTTCACTTAGAGTATGAAATTGCTAATTACTCTCAAGGAGGTCTTTCTATTCAGGATTATTTTTCTGGATTTCAGAACTTATGGGCTGAATTTATAGATATAGTTTATGCCAAAATACTTGCCGAATCTCTCGTTGTAATTCAACAAGTTTATGAGCAAAGTAAGCGAGATCAATTTTTGATGAAGTTACGCTCTAAGTATGAGAGTGTTCGCTCTTATTTGATGAATCGTGACCCGTCTCCCTCCTTGAATGTTTGCTTTAGGGAATTATTTCGTGAAGAGCAGCATTTTGTCACACAAATGCTTTCAAGCAAGTTGATGATATTATTGTTGCATTTGTTGTCCAAGGTAAAGGAAAGGATAGGGATATGACTAGAACTCAATGCTACAGTTGCAAGGGATATGGTCATATTACTAGCAATTGTGGCAAGAGGTTTTGTAATTATTGCAAATAATAAGGACACATTATCATAGAGTGTCTCGCACGCCCTCAAAATCGTAAGGTTAATACTTTTCAAGCTGGGACAAACGGTTTCACTACTGAGAACTCATCTTTGGGACAAGTTCTTACTCCTGAAATGGTAAGACAAATTATCATGTCGACTTTTTCAGCTTTAGGGCTACAAGGTATTGATCTTGCATCTAATTTTTGGCTTATTGATTCTGGAGCTTCCAATCATATGACCAACTCATCTAGTATGCTAAAAAATGTTCGTAAGTATCATGGTCCATCACAAATTCAAGTTGCCAATGATAGTAATTTACCAATTACCAAGGTTGGGGATATTACTAAAACTTTCAACAATGTTTTTGTGTCACCAAAGCTCTCCACTAGTCTTATTTCAGTTGGACCATTGGTAGATAACAATTGTGATGTGAATTTTTCTCTCAATAGTTGTTTTGTGCAGGATCAGGTGTCGGAGACGATAATTGCGAAGGGGCCTAAAGTTGGACGACTATTTTCTATACACTTTTTCATTCCTCGTGTTCTATCATTTGCTTGTACTTCTACACCTAGTAAGACCGAGGTATGGCATAAGCGCTTAGGACATCCAAATTCTATTGTGTTATCTCATTTATCAAATGCGGGTTTATTGGAGAACATAAATCAATTTTTCACTGCTTCCTTTGATTGTTCTACTTGTAAATTAGGCAAGAGTAAAATTCTTTCTTTTCCTAATTTTGGTAGTCGTGCTACAAAGTGTTTTGATGTCATTCATAGTGATGTTTGGGGTATTTCAACAATTGTTTCTCATGCTTATTTCAAGTACTTTGTGACATTTATAGATGATTATAGTCGATTTAGGTGGGTATATTTTCTCCGTTCTAAATCTGAGGTATTTTCCATATTCAAGACATTTTTGGCCTATATTGATACTTAACTTACATCAAATTATTAAGATCTGATTCTGGTGGAGAATATATGTCTTATGAGTTTAAAAATTTTTTGCTTGAAAAAGGAATTGTCTCACAACGCTTCTGTCCATATACACCACAACAAAATGGGGTTGCTGAACGTAAAAATCGTCATCTTTTAAATGTCACTCGTACATTATTGCTTGAGTCCTTTGTTCCATCTAAGTATTGGGTGGAAGTTTTGTCTACTACTTTTTTTTAATTAATGGACTACCATCTAAAGTCTTAAATCTTGAATCTCCATATTTTCGTCTTTATCACAAAAATCCAAGCTATGGTAATTTTCATACATTTGGTTGTATTTGTTTTGTTCATCTTCCTCCTTCTCAGCGTAATAAACTTTCTGCTCAGTCTACTAAATGTGTTTTTATGGGTTATAGTACTTCACAAAAAGGTTTTCTCTGTTATGATCCATGTTCTAATAAATTTCATGTTTCTAGAAATGTTATTTTCTTTGAGAATCAGTATTTTTTTCCGACTCATGTTGAGTTATCTCCTGCTTCTCTTCTTCTTCCTACTTTTGAGGATTTGTCATCTTCTTCTAAGAGGTTCAAATATGGATTTGTACATGAACGTCGGCGACCAACTTTACCCCCTCCTGATACTGATCCGCCACCTGAAACTACTCCACAACTAGAATCTGAGAATTCTTCAAGGTCTTCTCCTCTTGAGCCCACTCGGTGATCTACGAGAGTATCTCGTGCTCCTAATTGGTATGGATTTTCATCTACTTTATCCACCATTTATGTTCTAACTTATTACTCACAAGCTTTCAAGCATGAATGTTGGCAGAAGGCAATAGAGGAAGAACTTTTGGCTCTTAAAAAAATGACAAATGAGATATTGTTTCATGTCCTTCAAATGTCCATTCAATTGGATGTAAATGGGTTTATTCAATTAAGCTTCATTCTGATGGAAATCTTGATTGGTACAAAGCTCGGTTGGTTGTTCTTGGTAACAAGCAGGAGTATGGTGTGAACTATGAAGAGACTTTTGCACCGGTAGCAAAAATGACGACAGGGCAAACTATTATTGCCATTGTTGCTTCATAAAACTGGACTCTTCATCAAATGGATGTCAAAATGCTTTTCTTCATAGTGATCTCAAAGAGGATATTTATATGAAACCTCTACCAGGTTTGTTCTCATTGCCTACATCAGATGTATGCAAGTTGAAGCGGTCTTTGTATGGATTAAAGCAAGCTCCCAAAGCTTGGTTTGAAAAATTTCGATCTACTTTGCTACAATTCTCTTTTGAGCAGAGCAACTATGACTCATCTTTTTTTCTTCGAAAAACATCCACAGGTTGTGTTCTTCTTTTGGTATATGTAGATGACATTATTATTACAAAAACTTATTCTTCACTAATCACTAGCCTGCAACAACAACTTAAGGATTCTTTTCATATGAAAGATCTTGGTACTCTTACATATTTCTTGGGTTTAAAAGTTCATCGTGATTCATCCAGGATGTTTCTAAATCAATACAAATATACCCAAGATTTAATTTCTTTGGCAGGTCTTCAAGATTCCTCCTCTGTAGATACTCCATTAGAATTGAGTGTAAAGTATCGCTGGGAGGAAGACGATCTTTCTTCCTGATTAAACTATATTTCGGCAATTAGTTGGGAGCTTAAATCACCTTACTATTACCAGGCCTGATATCTCTTTTGCAGTTCAACAAGTTAGTCAGTTTATGCAAGTTTTAGTCAGTTTATGCAAGCTCCCCGTCATCTTCATTTGGTGGCTGTCCGTCGCATCATTCGATATCTCCTAAGAACATCTACTCGTGGATTATTCTTTCCTAATGGTTTGCCTATTTGTCTTAATGATTTTAGTGATTCTGATTGGGTAGGATGTTCTGACACTCGTCATTTAATTACTGGTTGGTGCATGTTTCTTGGAGAGTCTTTGATATCTTGGAAGAGTAAAAAGCAAGACTGCGTATCAAAATCTTCAACAGAGGCTGAATATCGAGCAATGTTTACTGCTTGCTATGAGATTGTGTGGCTTTGTGGATTACTTGTTGAGATTGAATTTCCTCAATCTAATCTTATTCCTCTCCATGCTGACAATACAAGTGCTATTCAGATTGCTACTAATCCGATTTATTATAAACGGACCAAACACATCGAAGTAGACTGTCATTTTATACGAGAAGCTGTAGATAATGGTGTCATTACTCTTCCGCACGTTTTCAGTGATCTTCAAATAGCTGATGTAGTTACAAAATCAATGGCACGACGACGACATCAGTTTCTAATCAGCAAATTGATGTTTCTTGATCTACCGGCATCAATTTGAGGGGGGATGTTAGCATGATGATATAAATATTGTATATATTAATGTAACTATATATTGTTGTATATTAGTGTAATTACATGAATTTGATTTAGTAATTAAAGAGAATAATAGTGGCTTTAGTAGGCAGATTTGGTAAGATAGAATAACAGATTTAGAGGGATAGAAAAGCTGATCTTTAGGGATTGAAAGACGGATCTTTAGGGATGTAATCATTGAATATTTTCTATTTAATGGTAAGACTCTCAATATTGAGGGGCATTCAACAGAAAATTGACATGGTATCAGAGTCAGGTTCATCCCCGTTTTGGGATCCCGGTCCACGCGCTAGTGCCAGTTGCGCCTCGACGTGAAAGGGAGTGTTAGAGTAGGTAAAAAGTCCCATATTAGTTGGAGAATGGATTGGTGGTTTGTTTATATGGATTTGGGCAATCCTCACCTCTTGAGCTAACTTTTGAGGTTGAGTTAGGCCCAAGGTTCATTTCTTGACATTTAGGACAGTATTTTCTGTTTATTTATGACAAACACGTAAGCAAATCAATTACTTTTTTCGTCTTATTTTATGTGGCATATTTGATCGGGTACGAAATTTAAGAAATAAGAAAAGATTTGATGATGTTTATCAAATTACTTTTTATTAAAAAATATATTATTGCTATCTTTAATTAACTGGACTCAATAAGAGTATAAGTGAAATTGTATTTTTAAATAGTTATTTAATAAGAAAAGATGATACTTTTTTGGAAAGAACCAAAAAGAAAATGACGACATATAAAATGAGCCGAAAAAAGTACTTGAGAAGAAACATTTTCCATCGTACCAAACACACCCTTAATCAATGTAATCTGGCAAATAAAGGCAGGATTATAATAATAAGTCTAGTTTGTTCCTATAATTTGGAAGTATTAGAGTAAATGTTGAAAAATGATTAGTTAGGATAAGTATATATTAGTAGGGTGTATTAATATACATGTTGACCAGGCTGTAGAATACAATACAATTAGCCAATTAGGCTAACAACTCTCTTGCACCTTAATCATCATCACTATAACCATCAAAAGAAAATCTCAGGAGCAATAACACATGGAGAAATCAAAATGTCCAAAGCAGTCTTTGTCAATTGTTGCTAATCTTACGCTTCCTCCTGTAAGTTCTTAATTACTCCTTCCATTTCAATTTGATTATTTGATTTTAATTTGACGCGAAGTTCAAACATAGGTGTTTGATCATGTGTTATTGTAAAAATAGAAGTGAATAGTTTTTGTTTTCAAAGGGTGAAAGATGATACTTGGAATAGAGTTGTGTGGCCATGAAATAAATTAAAGTTGTTTTTGGAATTTTTGAAAAAATAAAAATTGTTTTTGGAATTTTTGAAAAAATAAAATAAAAACAGAATTTTGCAAAATTGTATGGCCAAATTTTTACCGGAGTTCAACTCTCGGAAAAGGGGAAATATTTCCATGACTAAATGGGCCCTAAGAAAGTTTATTTTTTTTTAATCTTGTGGGATATGGTATTGTAACAAAAATATCTTTTAATTTTGTAGTGTTTATTAACATATCATGTAAAAATTGGAATAAAGAGTTGCCAAAAATAGAAAGATACATTCTTTTTTAAAGGAATTAAAAAGAAAAATAAGATATGCAAATTAAAACAGTATTACCTATTGTTTCATTATCTTTGTTTTTTATGATGATGTATATTGGCAACATCAATTCATGGTGTAATTGGACTTATTTTAGTTCTTATGAGAGTTAGTGATATTAGTTTCAGGTGGTGGTGGTGAATGCAGATTTGGGATGCAGTCATTGCAGGCGCAGAATATCTCAAATCATCTCAAGGATAAAAGGTGAGAAAGACTACATATTTATCGGATAATTTTGTCCATCTAAATTTAGACATATGGAAAAAAACACCTAGAGTGTGTTTGCTATGAAAAAATCTAGAATATATTTTCTTGAGAAACAAGTGGAATAATGTTTAGGAAGTAAAAAATACTATTCAAAGAATATTTATAAAATACTATGACGGTGAGTTGGGTAAGTAAAAATAAGTGAATTTCTTACTTATTTTTTAGTATTTGATAAATAAGCAATAAATAAATAAATATCCCCAACAACATTATATGTGATCTAGCAAAACACTATGAAGGCGAGTGGAGATTCGAGGTGGCAAGGGATGGAGTGATCAACACGTGGGAGTTGAACATTTGGTGGATGTAAGACAATAAACTTTGAATGTCACTTATGAAATTTATTTTTTCTACTTTTATTAGGATAGTTATTTTCCTTATTTTTAAGAAACTTGTTACTTAGAGAAAATGTTTTGTGAACTCATCAAACATGGGAAAACTGAAAAACATTTTCAGAAAATATTTTCCTACTAATATTTTCCCACATATGAGGACTTGTTGTAGTAAAACATAAGACATGAAAGTCTTTGTGTGAGAGTCTTAGAGGTAGTATGTAGGTATATCAAAATTGAATTGTATATAGATAGGACTCTATTCTCTATCTAACAGCTATCACGGTGTATAACTGCACCCTCTTTGAAACCGAATAATTAAAGGAGAACTACAAAGAACTAAGGTAATCTTTGTTTAATTTCCTTCACCCATCAACCACACCCTAGTGTTTTTCTGCTTCCGCTTATAATGAATTTAAAAATTCATGATTCTCAACTCACTTTATTAATCATTAATTCACACACTTTGGGTGCTCAATTTTAAGGTACAATTGCTATTTCCTTTACTTGGGGAAAATTCCAACCCCCCATGGACCCATGGTCATGTTTTACTTTTCCTTCTCTTTAGCTAACTTTCATGCAGTCCGCATATAGAATTTTTAACTATTACTACTATAATTTAACTCGCTGTAGCAAGTTCTTTGCCTTCATTTTTTCAGTTTACTAACTCTACTTAGTATGAGCAATCGCAATTATCTTTTAGATGACCGGATAACATAAATGTGCCATAAAGTTTTGAAATTTAAGTGTTATTGTGACTAATATTGGCAGGGTTGAGGGAGTATACAATAGATGTTGGGAAAAAGCAAGTGATTGTAAGAGGAACTGTTAGAAATCATCACCAGAGGGAAGATGGTACAGTAAAGAGCCACAAGATCAATGAGCATCATAGCCGGATTTTCGCGTTCTTTAGTTTACTGAACTTCAGATGGAGCATAACCAAGAAGATGGTTGATTAGTCAAAATAATTGATGAAATTTCATTCATGGGGTTGAGAAGTATCAATTTTCATACTAACAAGGAGTCAAATACATGTTCTTTCGAGTGTTTATTTGTTGAGAATCCTGTGTTGCCATTTGAATACTATGATTTTCTCCTTTCGTTTTACTGTATAAAGTTTCCAGTTGCTTTAACATGCTTAATGCAGTTAACAATCTCATAAAACAATACTACTATATGAGTTCTAAATTTTATAACGATGACTTCAACGGTTAATAACTGAGTATTAGGCCTTTGATCAAATATTAACTAAGAAAGAAAAAGATTATCTGATTAGTAATCAAATAATTAATGAATCATTTAGTCAAATTGAATCTGGAAATTGGCCAAATTCTTCACTGATAGAAACCACCTCTCTGAGATAAATAGTCTTTTTTGTGCAATTCTAAATGTGAAGTAAGTCTCCGTATCTTATTGGTGAAATTGAATACTTGAAATTCAACAGATCCTCTCTTTTCTTCTTGAGAAATAACTATCAACAAGATTAACAAAAGTTAATCCTGTCCCCACAACCAACATATAGTATTAGACCTTTGATCAGATATTTTCCCCAATACTACCAAAGTTTTCATACATCATGCCTAAGAATATATCAACAAGATTAACAAAAGTCAATCTTGTCCCAACAACCAACATATAGTATTAGACCTTTGATCAAATATTTTCCCAAATACTACCAAAGTTTTCATGCATCATGTCTAAGAATATATCAACAAGATTAACAAAAGTCAATCTTGTCCCATCTCACCTTTAATTACCATTCTAAGAATACCATTTTTCATTTGTGCATCAACCTTCTCAGCTTTACAGCAATCAGTGCTGAACTCAAGACTCCCACCATATTTCCTCCCCGAGTCCTCGGATTCCACTTCAATTTCTCCTCTGCCGGTGAAGTAAACTGTGTTGTCCTCTAACCACACCTTAATCCCATCTTCACTAACACCAGGCATTGCCACTCTCACAAGTATACCATCCTTCACTGTATCAACTTCCAGCACTTCCTTTGGCCCTGCTGACTGAAATGGGTTCTCCATCTTGAATTTTTGCGGAGCACCCGTCACCAGAACTGCAAATAAACACATTGAAATTGAAAAACAGAACTTTGACATTTAACAACATACCTAGTATAATCCCAATTCCCACAACCACAAATGGGGTCTGGGGAGGGGGTAGTGTTTACGCAGACCTTACCTCTACTTTGGAAGGGAGAGAGTTTCCGATAGACCCTCGACTCAAGGAAAACATGGAAAAGCAGTTCGGGAAAAGAACTACGGAAGTGAAGAAGCAAGCCACATCATAATACTAAGATAACATGACGAAGCAATCTGAAAAAAGAACAATAACTACAACAAAATAATACTATAATCAAAGTAGAAGAAACAGTAACTTTGACATTTAAATGGTAGTACATAAAAACAACTAGTAGGGCTCAATCTCAAACTAGTTAGGCTGGCTAAAGGAATCACATTTTTTTTTCCCTTTTGGATAACATTGGCATCTGGGCCAGATTCGTACACCTCAATTTTACCACGAGGGGAGCCTTGGAGTAACTGGCAAAGTTGTTGCCACGTGACTAGGAGGTCACGGGTTCAAGCCTTGGATATAGCTTATGAGAGAAATGCAAGGTAAGACTGCGTACAATACACCCCTGTGGTGGGACCCTTCCCCGACCTGCGCATAGCGGGAGCTTTAGTGCACCGGAATGCCCTTTTTCAACTTTACCACCATATAGTTTTGCCTCCCTCAATATAGATATATCAAGTAACTAACTCTGTCCGCCGAGACTTAGGCAAGTAAGGAGAAAACGACTATGTGTTGTTGTCTGTGCTAAGATTTGAACCTGGTCTCCAAGGTTTGCAACTTTGCATTCACTTCATGAACCACTACGCTACACCTTTGGATGCTCCAGCCATATACACCATCTATTGAGTTTTGTTAGTAATGGTGGTGTTTTGCCGGCGTCACCTATTCCACCAGATACATGCTACCTCCCAGTAGTGCAGATGCATAGGCACCATGTGACCCTTCTCACCAAAGTTTGCGCAATGTTGATGCAAATGGAGTGAAACCTATAGTTCCATTTTTGGTTTGATCCATACCGCTACTCAATTTCTTTTAGGAAAAATTAGCAAAAACAACATACACAGTGTATTCCCACAAAGTCTACGCAGTCCATACCACTACATCAGATGATGTAGAGAGGCTGTTATTCTCTAAATCTCACACCAATTTCTATACTTTAATCGAATCTCTAACAAAACAAAAAAAGACTCTTAACACAAAGTAAATAGAGTTAGATTTTTCAAATGATCACTCCACTAATAGTTCCTCCCTCTATCCCAATTTATAGAGCACAGTTAAAAATTCAAGATTCAAACTTTAAAATTTTGACTGTGAATTCAAACATAGAAGCTTTAAGTTTTTTGACATAAAATCTATATATTTGAAAACTACGTAAAAAAAAAAAAAAAAAAGTTATAAATCACAATAATTAATAACTTAAAATATTCAAAAAAAAATCAAAAAAATTTCAGTCAAAAGATAATGTGTCGATAATCATGGACTCGATACAAAATAGATAATCATCCACTCGATACAAAATAAACATACTACCTAATGTAAATGTACAAATATCATATAACACGAAGTGTAAATAATATCCAAAAAAATGCTAAGTGGATGCATCAATTACTTGGCTCAGTAGATTTCCCCTCCTCGTTGCTCAAGGAATTTGAATCTGTGGTGCTAGTAGAAGAAAAAAGGCGTCTGACTGAAGGTGCAGCAGTAGTAAATTGTGATTTGGAGCTGAGTAATTTGATCAGCGTTGAAGCTCCTGCTGCTTTTCTCACACTTAGAGCCATTGCCATTTTTTTCCGATTATTGAAACAATATGTTAACTCTCAAGGGTTTTACAGTTTTTGACCCATTTTTAAAGTTCAGTCCTAATAGCTACTTGGGCCTAATTTTGGACCATTTGGCCCATTTTTTAAGATTGTAACTGGATTTGCCATAGTTGAGCTGTATGTCTTTTGGAAACAGCCTATTCATCTTCACGAGGTAGTTGTAATGTTTGCGTACACTTTATAATCCTCTTTCACTGGACATGTTGTTGTTGTGGGCTCATAAGATTATATATTTAAAAATTACACAAATACACAATTTATGTTTCCAATTTAAAGCGTCTACGAATTCTTCAACTAACACTACAACATTATGTATCTATAGCTATGAATTCTCAGCTACATATTTAAAAATCATGTCTAATACCTAATAACAGACACACAAATAGAAATTTTGTGGCTAGTTACAATTTCACAAGATTTGTTAGCAACAAAAATCAACTGATAAAGCTATTTCTTTATTTTTTGCTATACTTACTAACTATCATGACAATAATTATCCAAATAGCTACAACTTTATTGCTATGAAGAAATTTATAGCTAATTATATGTTTTTGCCATGCGTTTAATGTTATCGTAGTAATAATAATTCTTTTAGCCACAATAAATTAGTTGAAGCAAAATATTGTAGCTAAATAAATATTTTTGCTTTGAGTTATAATAATTTGTAGCAAAAATTACCCAAATAGCTATAAGTCAATTGCTAGAGTAAAATATTGTAGCTGATTGCAAGGTTTTGCCATGCATTTGTTGTTATGATAGCGCTAGTAATCTTTTTTTAGTCACACTAAATTACTTGAAGCAAAAATTTATAGCTAAACAGATGTTTTGGCTTCAAGTTATAATAATTTGTGGTAATAATTATCTGAATAGCTATAAGTTTATTGATACGTTAAAATTTTATAGCTAATAACAAATTTTTGTTGCGTATTTAATGCACCATTACAATAGCGACCCTTTTTAATTAGAACAAATATTTATTTGAAGTAAACTGTTACAGACAAATTGATATTTTATTTCAAGTTATAATAATTTGTGACAGTTTCGAGTTTGATAGTTATAATTATTTGTCATAATGAAATGATATATCCATAATTTTACTGTTGCAATAAATTTTATAGAAAAAATATAAATATTTGTCACGTGTTTGAGGCAATAATAATTTTTTTCTTTTTAGCAACAACAAATTATTTAAAACAAATGTTACGTCTAAAATAAATTATTCAAATTTTCGTGGCATTGATTGTCAATTATATATTTAAAATAATTTAAATTTTAGTTATTGTGATTTATAATACTTTTTCTTCTATTCCAATTTAAGTGACACTTATATAATTTCGAGATTCATCTAAATATTTTAAATCTTTTAAATTTTTTAAGTTGTTAATTATTGTGATTCATAATTTTTTTACATATATTTTCTTAAAATATATAACGGATTACAAAAAAATAAGACAAACAAATTAAAATGGAGAAAAAAAAATGGAGACAAGAGAAAGGACCAATGAAGTTGTGCCACAACAGGCGTGCTAACCTTTAAATTTATTAAGTTGTTAGATTGTGATTTATAGTATTTTTATGTATTTTATTTAAATATATAACATATTAAATTTTGTAGATATTTTAAATTGTTAACTATTGTAATTTATAATGCGTTTTATGTAATTTTCAAATAATATATGTTACTCTCCTTGTTTAGGCTTTTGTGGCTTTGATAGTCAGTTATATTTTTTAAATTATTTAAATTTTTAATTATTGTGATTTATAAATACCTTTTCTTTTATTCCAGTTTAAGTGGCACGATCCTTATATGATCATAATAATTAATTAGTAGTGATATAGTAAAATCATGATTGGAGTTGTGAAGTAGCCATGTCTTAAATGACTTATAATAACTAATTAGAAGTGATACAACAAAATTACTATAAAAAATACTTGTTAAAAAAAATTTAAGCAAGCGTGAAAGACGTCAAATTAATTTAACCCATCAAGAGTTCATTTATTATTTTATGACTATTTTACCTTTTTTACTAAATATTATTAATTTCTTAATACTTAGAAGACTTATAATAATTAATAAGAGATGATATAGTAAAATTACGATTGAAGCAACTGAAGTAGATATGTCATAAATGTCAATTTTTTTTATTAAATATTATTATTTTTTAATACTTAAATAAATTATAGTAATTATTTATTTATGAATAATATAATAAAATCACTACTGAAGCAGCTGAAGCAGACAATACAAGCAGACATGTCGATCTACTTTCTGCTCCAGCATGTTAACTCCATCTTATTCTATATAGTAATATTGACTTTATCATAACTTATTATTTTTAATATCCATTAAATGATTTTATATGCAAAATACATAATTTTAGAAATAGTTATAGAGTTATTTGTGCATGTCTATTTCTTTTTACTTTTGAAAAAGTAACTATAGTAATTTCTTATATATAAGCACTTATTATTTTATTAAATAAGTACTCATTATTAAAGGTTATGGTGGGATAGTAAATTTTTATTTATTTTTACTAAGATTATGAAGTATGAATTTTGATACACATTAGAATATTAGGACTGAAAAATATCAATCTTAACAAATATCTGAATATTAAGATGTTGTATTAAAATTTGTATATTAAATAATTAAGACCTTTAATTCTCTCAACCTTCAGAACATATACAATTCATCTTTATAAAAATTAATTAATATAAAATAAAAATAAAATACTAATTCCTTTAATACTATTCGAAACAAGTATTTCAGTAAATTTATGAGACGGTCAGTAGTGTAGTTGTAGTAGTAATAGTGGTGATGTTGTCTTTGATTCCAATTAGATTTATTCTTCTAAAGGGTTTTGAAGTCATCCGTTTTATCTTGATTTTGTTTAAGTGTCGGAAGTTTGAGTTGTCGATGAATTCTTATGCATCTGTACCAGGTATGATTTCTTCATTCTTGATTGCTACCATTTCTATCAACTGAACTGAATAATTGCCAAAACCAAGTCGTTTAGTGCTGGCTTGCATTTGTTGCACGCACTAACCGAGGGGAGGACTATGGCAAGAAAGCGGGGGGGGGGGGGATTATGTAGCTGAGGTGACTACGAGAGTGCAGTATACACTTGTCGTAATTTAGTTTTCTACATCTATTATTTTGTAATCATTGTAACTACGTATGCAATGTGGCAAAAAGATCAAAATATGTAGTTGCTATTTGATATTTGTTACTTGTAGTCAAAGGCATATTCAGGATATAAACTAAATCAGTCCAATCTTTAAGGTTCTGAACTCATTTGTGCGTTGAAATTATAGGTTCAGAATTTAAGCTCCGGAATAGTATATAGAGTCCCTTTTTTGGTTATTGAGCTTCTTAGCAATGTTTAACATCTCTAAGATACATATTGTTCTATATTTAACACTTAGTGCATGTTTTTTGTTTCTTCTTTGACTGAGAAAATGAGGTAGTCCACTACTGGTTCTCCAACTGTTGTGTATATTTCGAATGACTAACATTTGCATATATGAAGGGTTGAAAGTTGAAACTTATAGCTAAGATGAGTTTTAACAGGAACAAAACCTTTAGGTCCAATCTACATGTTAGATTTTTGGGCCTTTATGTCAAAAAGACTCTTTATCCAAATTATTTTATCAAATACCCACAAGTTTTAAATCCTTTGCCAAATACCCACTTAATTCCACCTCACCACCAACTTTTCCAACTTAACAATTTCAGCCCTAACCTTTATAATAATTCACTTTAACCCAATACTTTCGATTTAATAAATTCACCCATAAGTTTCTAATAATACCCTTCAACCCACTCCAGCATCCACCGCTATATATATAAAAATAATATCTACGTTTCCAAAAATATTAAAAAAAAAAATTCCAAAAGCTAAAATTAGAAAGTAGTTATTTTTCCCACCAAAAAGCTCCGATTCCGGCCATTTTTCCGGTGTTATTTTTCGGCGATCAGCTGTAAATTAGTCCACAAACATCATAAGCTAGTCCATTGCATCCATTATTACTCCATTTGTTTCCTATCTTCTCAAACACACTTTCCACCATTGTTAAAAAGCTTTAAATCACTCACATTACTCAAAACCACTTTAGAAAGTGCATTACAGCAGCTCAGGCGACTCCAAGTTCATTTCTTTATTCCATAAATCCAACAATCATTGATTACAAGCAATATTTGCAATTTCAAGTATTTGTACGAAAATCTGCGCAGTCATCGACCCGTCCTCGCCAGCCATCGACCGTGCATACAACACGACATAGACCATAAGCATAATCTACCATCGACCGAAGCTTAATTCTAGGATGTCTATTGCAGAATTTGTTCTGGTTTCTGGTGATTTCACGGGAGAATGAGTGGAGACTTCGAAATGTTGGAAATGGAGATCATTTACCAAGGTGACAATTCCCATTCCTGTTCGCCGCAACAGTTCGTACGACGGATTTGTTGCAAGCGTAATGCAGAGCGGGGATCTAGATTGCGCGTCGAGCGACGTGATGATTAGTTATGTAATGCATTCGAGGAAAAAGGTGAATCCTACGATCATAAATAGCGATGTACGTGTGCTGACGTACATAATGAATGCTGATGCAGATGGATTTAGCCCAATTTTGAGGGTAAATGTGGTTGAGAGGTCCTTTGAAGGACCGCTGAATTCATCAGCACCCCCACCGCGACGCCCGACAGTCGACGATGATTTGATCGACGACAATTTGAATGATTACGAGAACGATGTCGATGATACAATTAATATGGAAGATTATTCTATGCATATGGAAGACTTTTCATCGGACTCGCAAGATGATGAAGAAGACCGTGAAACGGAATCACAAGCAGGACACTCCTTCACCGATGGAACCAATTTTTGTTGTGGTCAAACATTCGCCGATAAAAAAGAGCTGAAAATGCAATTAGACGCAGCAGCGTCGAGGCAGACTTTTGATTATTATATGAAGAAGAGTTGCACGAAATTGATGAAGGCGCAATGCTTATCTCGTGGTTGTGGCTGACTGTTGCGGGCAAAAAAGTACGACACCTCGGACAGATTTCTCATATATAAGTATGTCAAGATGCACACGTGCGGCGTTGAAAACGCCACCCGCAGGCACAAAAAAGTCGCATGCGAATTGATTGCTTCAGTATGCGTAAATCATTTTCAGGATGGTAAGGGTCCAAGCATAAAAGAAATTCAAAGAATTGTATTTAAGGAGTTGCGTTGCAACGCAAGCTATTGGATGTGTTGGAAAGGAAGTGTAATTGCGAAGAACATCATTCGCGGGACACCAGATCACGGATATGCTTGCTTGCCAGCTTTTTCCCACATGATGGAGTTATTGAATCCCGGGTCTTCTTACTCTATCATGGTAAACCGGATGGATGGATCGTTCGTTTACTACTTCTTAGTATTCGGAGCTTGCATACGAGGATATGCCCATATGAGAAAGGTAATTGCCGTCGATGGCACACATTTGTATGGCAAGTACGGGGGCGTTCTGCTGAGCGCCGTTGCACAGGACACCGAAAATCATATATTTCCGATTGCCTTTTGTGTCGTCGATAAAGAGAACGATGCTTCTTGGACCTTCTTCTTCCAGAAGCTAAAGTCTATCATAGAAGATGAACCAGATCTATGCGTCATCTCTGATAGGCACATTAGCATCGCCAATGCCTTCTCCCGTGTATACAGTCGTGCACATCACGAACTTTGCATGAGGCACCTCACTGAAAATCTTCGTGTAAATCAACACTGCGGAGAACATCTTTATCTATTCTACACCGCGGCAAAGGCTTATTCCTTTGATGAGTTTAGCGATAATTTTGTGGAATTGAAGAATAAATGCCCTGAGACAGCTCATGTCCTTGAAAATGTGCTTGGTTTTGAAAAATGGAGTAGAGCACACTTTTCGGGCAATAGGTACGACGTGATGACCACAAACATCGCTGAGTCGCTCAACTCAATTTTGATGGATGAATGGGATACCCCGTGTCGTACATATTCAATTCAATTGCTAAAAAATTTGGTGAAAAGTTTAGGGAGCGGCATGCATTTATCGGTGGTAAAGAGAATATATTTGTGCCTTCTGCGGAAAGGATCCTAAGGGATAATAAGAGTGCGAGCGATTCCTTGTATGTGGGTAATCCAAACGGGGTTCTCGACAAGTATACGGTATTCGTCAATGGCGTTGCTGCCAAGGTCAATCTCTTGGAGAGGAGTTGTTCTTGTCGGAAATTTGACTTGGTGAAAATACTGTGCGAACACGCGATGGCAGCTTTGCGAGCAAAGTATGGCGATGGCGAAGATTATGGTAACTCCATCTATGACTACTCTTCGTCAATTTATAATGCTGAAAGTTACCTCCTCGCATACTCGAAAGCAATTAACGTGGTCCTTCTGGAGGCTGAGTGGACTGTGCCACAGGAATTGGTAAACACCAAAATTTCTCCACCCCCGTACGATCCCAAACTCAGAAGGAAGGAAGAAAGTCAAACGCACTAAGAGCGTTGGTGAGACATTCAAGTCCAAAAGGAGGAATAGGTGTTCAATATGCAAGAAATCCGGACACAAAAGAACCACGTGTAGAATGGGCATCAAATCATAAATAGGCTTTTTTTTTAGCTTCAGTTGTAAAGCTACTGTTTTGGGGGATGAATGTGCATTTCTGTAGATTTTAACGTTCAGTTATTATCGACCTAAAGTTTTGTCTACGATAGACTATCTATAGTCTACGGTATATATAATATATGGTCTATAAAATATTATGTATTGATTATATTATTGTTGATCTAACACGTTATATTGGTCATTTTCCCAGATTATCTCTCCAATCGATGCAATGAATCATTATTTCCCTTGTTTCCCGTTCCTATTTAGTAAAAGCTACACAAAACGTCTCTTCACGAGGAAAAATAGCTGGTATACGCATACGAAACGTTTTCTCTTGTCAGACACGTCAACCTACCATTGGGTGGATATATGAACGGATGCAATCGATAGGTCTATAAGTACAAGCCCTGTTTCTACGCAACCCTTCAGTTTTCCCTAAACCAAAAATATCAGAAATCGTCTCTTCTTCTTCTTATTCTGCACCCAAATAAAAAAATGCCTCCAAGAAGGATACCCCTGCGCCCCATCAGACGTGTTCCTCCAAGGACTACGACCTCCTCCTCCTAAGGAATGATTTGGATCGACTTTTCTACGGGCTGAGTCAAGACCGCATCTACCTGGAGCGGAAGCTCCGTCGAATTGCTCGTTTCTTGAGGGCAATTCTGGAAAGGCTCAGAATGAAAGGCCCTGACTATATCACCTCCCCACCATCCCTATAATTTAGTTTAAATATTTTATTTTAGTATATGTTTTTAAGTTTTTTTTATTTGTTCATTGCTGAAGAAGCTTTCTTTGTAGGATCTTGTTAGAAGAAAGCTTCTTCCATTTTTCCCTTTTTGATGTAAATTTTATTATGTAATGCAATGAACAATTTTAATACAACTATGTTTCAGTTTCTTTTAACATTGTGTATTTGCCATCTTTGTTCTGATCCCTTGTTTGAAAATTCGAATCAAATATGTCTGCCTTTTCAGGTTATAGTATTGTGGCTTGACTAATTTCCTGAAGAGTAAAATCTAATGTTTAAATTTTATACAAAGTATTTCATCGACTGTACATATTAGTCGATCATAGACTACATGAATCGATGGATCATCGGGTAAATTAAAACAAATAATAACAGATTTTCAAAAAAATAATTAATTTTAAAAGATTTAAACAGATTATCACATGTTATGTGGCTGGTGGAAGAAAATAATTAAATTAAAAATGATTTAAATAGATAATCACACGTTTTGGGAATTATGAAAGACAGTTATTAAATTAAAAAAAAATTAAATAAATAATAGTAACATGTATTTTGGGCTGGTGGAAGAAAATAATTAAATATAATATGATTTAAATGGATAATCACATGTTTTGTGGCTGGTGGAAGAAAATAATTTAATTAAAAAAGATTTAAATAGATGACGTTGGACTGGTGGTGACACTTAATAGACCGTCGTATATCATGTACTATGTCCTTCATCGATCAGTCTGGTATATCGTAGACTTTCACGTTTATTATCGCATCGACTGATATCATTATTATGCGTAGATCATGGTGATCTATTACACAGTTATAGACCATCACTTGGATGTAGTTAAAAAATGATTAAATAAATAATAAATAAATATGGTGTGGATTTCTACACATGTTAAGGAGTGTAAACAAGTCACATAATCATATTAGAGCTTAGATAAATTAGGGAGGGTGAATTAAGAAGTGTGTGGATGGGTAGTGGTTGAATGCTCAATATCGTAAGAGTAATGTTTCTCAAAGCACAAGTATGTATTGAGGATGATAAATGTTTTACCACTATCAATTGCACACACTCTTTTGATTTAGGAGTGGTGATGAAAGAAATATGTGGAATGTGTAGGCATCAAATACAATACATATCCTATATACATACTTATGCTTTGTTTAAACATTACTCTTACGATATTGAGCATTCAACCACTACCCATCCACACACTTCTTAATTCACCCTCCCTAATTTGTCTGAGCTCTAATATGATTATGTGACTTGTTTACACTCCTTCACATGTGTAGAAATTCACACCATATTTATTTATAATTTATTTAATCATTTTTTAACTACATCCAAGTGATGGTCTATAACCTTGTACATAGATCATCGTGGTTTACGCCTAATCATGATATCAGTCGATGCGATAATAAACGTGTAAGTCTACGATAGACTATACTGATCGATGGATGACATAGTTCATGATCTACGACAGTGTATTGAGTGTCATCACCAGTTCAAGATTATCTATTTAAATCATTTTTAATGTAATTGTTTTCTTTCACCGGCTCCAAAATATGTGATTATCCATTTAAATCATATTATATTTAATTATTTTCTTCCACCAGTCCCAAAATATGTTACTATTATCTATTTAATTTTTTTAATTTAATTATTCATTTTTTAACTACCTCCACGTGATGGTCTATAGATGTATACATAGATCACAGTAGTCTACACATAATCAGGATATCAGTCGATGCACTAATAAAGGTGTAAGTCTATGGTAAACCATACAAATCGATGGCTGACATAGGTGATGATCTACGACAGTCTATTTAGTGTCACCACCAGTTCAAAAGAGAAAAATTACTTTTTCAACGGTAAAAAACGGCTACTTTTGTAAGCCATCAGTGTGAACATTTTTTTTTTACTTTATATATAAGGTGTACATCCCTCCTTATTTTATTTCATCAACTTTATTTTGTTTTTAAAAATTCTACAATGTCGCAAGCATCTCAATCATCCAATTTTAAAAATACTCTAATTTGTCATTGTGGAAATGCGGCTATCTTGAGGACGTCACGCACGGATTCAAATCCAGGTCGCAAATTTTATAATTGTGCAATTGCAAAGGTGAAGTGTGTGTGTTTTTTTTTTTTTTAAAAGTTAAGTTAATGGTTATGTAATTATTATTTTTTTTCCTAGGATAATGGCGCATGCTCGTTTTTCAAATGGCTTGATGAGCTATCACCTCCATCCAGTCCATCAACGTTTATTCCGGGACTCGAGACATCAAATTTTTAAGGCTTGGCAAAATTTAATCTACTACAAAGGATCTAACAATGCGAAGAAAATAAAGATTTTCTCATGACTTTGTTCAAAGAAGCCGAAGAACAGAGGGATATTCGTTCTTTGAAAAAGGGTAACATGGATGTAGTGATATTGAATAAATAATAATAGTTCTACTTTTGTATAATGTTAAATACTATTTTTGATAGAACCATAGTCGATTAAACAACACGTCAACTTAAATTCGACCAGCAGGGTAATGATAGACTATGCATACGGTATATGGAATATTAAGTATGCATTCTATGATATCAAGCATACAATGTACCAACTATGACCACACCCTGCATATTCAAATTCCATGTCACAAATCAGTTTTATAGAAACAGCTTCAGCTCAGAATCATAACAAGTTTCATAAAATAAAAGAATAATTGTCATATCCTACCACTAGATCCTTCAAACTTCATATTTGTGAAATAAAAAAAAATTATCATATCCTAACAACTCATCATTTAACAACAAATTAAACATCTTAGCATTTAAATGTCTCTTTCCCTAAGTTCCTCATTAACACAAGTGTTACTGTTGATTTCATCAACAATGTCCATGGCCACATCTGTTTGGACAACTTCAACTTCTTTTTTCTCAACAATTGCAGCTGCTTCTTCATTCTCACCTCCTTCTCCTTCTTTTTCAACATGTGCATCAGCTGTTGCTTCTTCGGTTTCCTTTTCTTCCACACCTTCTTTTCTTACTTCACCTGCAGCAGCTGTTTCTTCCTCAGCTTCTTATTTTTCGTTCACCTGCTGTTTCTTGCTCAACTTCTTCTTTGTCAGCTTTGTCAGCTTCTTCTTCAATAGTTTTTCCTTTTTCTGTGCCTCCTTATTCATCTGCTGCCGCTTCTTCTTCTGCTGCTGCTGCTACTTTTTCACCTTCTTCTTGGCTCTTATCTTCTTTACCATCCTTCTTTTCTTCTTCTTTTTCCTCTTCTACCACAATAGCGACCAACTCATCCATTTTGCTTTTTTTTTTCTCCTTCTTCATTCCTCTCCGATTCATGCACATGAAATATTTCATAATATTACAAAGTGTTACTGATATTTGAAGCTGAATATTCATTAACAACATCAATTAATGAATGAGGTTATCTCGCTCATGTTATCGCTCATCATTTATCTTTTTCTTCATTCCTTTCTCTTTGATATAGGCAGGCTGTTGCGCCCGTTTATCCACCCAAATGGCCACGAAAATTTAAATGGACCATACTGGAATGATCCCCAACCTCCCTGGCATGCCTCGATCGATTTTGGTTATCCAACACCGCTTCCTCGAGCGCAGCCACACGCTTATAAAGATCCCCGGGGGATGAGGTTCCCGCTGCATCTTTGGAGGTACTCGGAGAATCATCATCACCAATGCATACTCAAATGGGGTTACCACCCAAATCCCCGTCATCATCACTATCCTCATTTGAAGTGAGGATAGTCACCCCTTCTAACTCTTTCTTCAAGTCATCGAGGACGTTATTCTTTACCTCATCCGTATATGGCTCAAACATAATCATGTAATCCATCTTCGTCTCACGAACAGTAGGGATGATGTACGGGTGCACGTTCTACCAAATATCAATTAACAATTACATAACATTCGATAAAACGGTACTATTATTGCATTATAGAAAATAAGTTCATACCTCGGTAACTTTTCCTTTATACTTGAATGGATCGCCTTCGATTATCTTGTCGCTTTTTGAAGTGTGCCATCTGAGGATGCGGGGGATGGGTAAGGGCTCATCCATTGATTTTCCAGCAAATTCTCCAAGATGAGGAAAGGCTTCATAGATCCAAATCTGTAAGCAGTACAACAGTGAAAAAAATAACTATGAGTCTATGACATAGTATAAATAAAATGATAATCTACGATAAACTCACTAAAGGGTTTATGGTAGATACCATGAATGCCCAGGGAAATCCAAATAAAGCATAGGATGTCTTTTGCTTCTCATCAAATACTTTCTTCTGCTTCTTCAGGTCACTTTTCTTCTTCAGATAGTCTATGGTCAGTTGAAATGTCTCTTTCCCCCACGGATACTTCTCGAAGAAACTCAAAGAGTAGACCATTCGAATCAGTTTTTTGTCGACAACCTTCGTCGAATCTTTCGCAAGCAACACGGTGTGCAAGAACCACAGTAGACAACACTTGAACTTCTGGTCCTCGTTCAGCTTATTCTCTCTGATCAGGTGTAACAAGTTGGCCGCCGTGATGTTTTTATTTTTCGTCACCTTAAAATAAAAATTGTCCCCCTTTGCTAACACCTTCTTCATTTTTGATTCACTGGGGTATGATGAGCAGTTCAGCCCTGCGATCAAACAAAACTCTTTCAAGTCAAAACAGGCAGGCTTGTTGTTAACGCAGAACCACATCTTATGACGCATCTTATCATTCTTAACGCGTCGCAACAGCAAATAATGGACCAACGACCCATTGAACTTGAGATGTTCCGGCAGGTTTCTCAGGTGTCCAAAACAAGACCGCTTGAATCTTTTCTTCAATTCTTGATCGACAAGAATTTGCTTAAATTCTCGATAAGCAGCCATTCTTGATCTGACCGATATCTTTGCTGAGAAAGATCCGACCTCGTCAATTATCATTCGAAGGTCATACCGCTCCACGAAAATGCACCTTGAAAGATATGGCACGGACAACGAATCATTATCCCCATCATCACTATTACTCCCACTTCCCTCGCACTCTTCACTGTCACCACTGGCACTCCGCTTGGCAACATTTTCACTAGAATCAACGTAGTCGCTTATCTCCTTTAACTCCAAATCTGATTCGGACACCGACTCTTCAATTTTCTTTCTTTTTGACACTTTTTCAACTGCCGCAGCTCTTCTTTTTCTACTACTACCAGCGGTATCGTCTTTCTGTTTAGGAATAACATTTTTTCTACCTGTTTTCAACACAGTCTACACCTAAAGAACAAATCTCTCATTTTCAGTTCATAGACCACAAGTCTATCAACAGAAATAACTCAATGATCAAATGAAACCCCCTCCCCCCCCCCCCCAAAAAAAAAAAAAAAAATTAACAAACACCCCACCATTAAACAGTTCACTACACAAACATACAATAATTGAACCAAAATCGAACATGCAAAATATCCACAACAATTGCTAAAAATCAAACTAGTGCACCTAATCAAACTAATTAGCTATTAATATTTCAATTTTCACTATTTCAACAATCATATTTTAAAAGAATTTCATACATCTGAAAATTGAAATATATCTAGGGCATTCTCATTTCATAGACCACGGGTCTACGGACAGAAACAGGACGCTGTTCAAATCAAAATGCCAAAATAACTCTTCAAACAACAATTATACCACCATTCAACACTTCGTTGCTAAAAAAAAACACGATTAAATCAAAACACCAAATTCGAAAAAAAAATCCTACATCACTACCAATCGATTAGCAAAAAGAAAAACCATTTAAATGGATCTAGAAATGATCGAAACTCGATTTTAACTAACCTTGCAAAGCAACAACGCCTCTTAGCAGCTGCAGACGAAGAACGTACGAAAATGGCGTTTTTGGGAGAAGTTGTTTGAAAGTGGGAGTTGGGAATTGAAGAGGAGAGAGAGAAGGTTTTTTTTTTGAATATTGGAATAAGTGGAGGAGGTTATGTGTATTATATTAAATTTGTAAAGTTGTATAAATGATGAATTGGTCCCTTGACCCACGCGTGGGCTCCACTTTTTCCACTTTTTACACCCTAAATCTAAAAAATAAATCAAAAAGAAATTAAGTGGGTATTTGACAAAATAGTTTTGCAAAAGTTCTTTGCCAATTATTCCCTAGATTTTTCCCCTTCTATTCTCCTCAAACCCCATTACCATAATTAAAAACTACACGTTTATTATCCATCGAGTTTCAACATGTGTGCTATTTACTCTTGGAGATTTCTCCGTCACCCAAAAAAGTACCATAGTTAAGCTGCTAAGCTTTCTATTTAGCCTACCAAAGCCTTATCTAATTTTTGTATGTGCAAGTTGGATGCCAAGAACCTTCCCTAAAAATAATTTTCAAATTGAAATCAATCATACGTAACAATTTTTGTTACGTCACTTTCTCAAAAAAAAAAAAAAACCTTTATCTGTAGAAAAAAAGAATTACACTGTGGAGTGTAAAACAAAACTAAAGAAGAATTACACTATGGTGTGTAAAACAAAATTATTGTTCTTGCAAAGAACTGTCTGGGGAGAATGAAAAAGTCGAAGACTCAGTTTGTGTATCTATTTTCGTAAGCTAGGGTTTGTATACAAGTTATTTTCAATCATTGGCCTTGTAGTATACTCTGTGTGAAAAGAAGATATATAACATGATGTAGTTCTCTTCCTTCAGCGCGCAAGTGTTTGTGAGTTGGTCGAACTTGTTATGAAGATGGCGCTCTTTTTGTTCTGATTTACTGGCATAAGTAGTTGCAATCACTTTTGGAGTGCTCACCTTGCTTGTGGTATGTGTATTTGCAGATGTCGTCTTAAAGATGCAGAGTCCGTCGTGTTATCTCTTCCCCTCAACAACAATTTCAACATTTTCATTCTTTTAAGACATTCTACTGTATGCTGGCTCTCAACATATCATGGGAAGTGCTTTCTACATGTGAGAGCTTATTTACCAGAAGTATGTTATTGGGATATGCATTGGACCACCTCTTGAATTTTTACTTCAACGTCCTCTTTGATGATTACGATCTCTATCTATCCTTATGTTAGCTTATTTTTCCTTCCAATTTTATTGTGTTTGTTGTAGGATAGTGTTGTGTAGTGCGGATGCTGTGAGATACAATTGTGTATTTGGAGTTTATTTCTACAAATTGTAGATGTCAATTCTAATGGAATGAGTTATATATAAATCTTATTATGTTTCTAATTTTCAGTAATGTGCTTGAATATTTGAAAATTTTCAAAATACGTGTTAAAAGCCATGAATTTATCGTCATTACTAATAAATCAAATTTCTTATTACCAAATTGTAATATAATTAAAAAAAATTAGCTTCAATTATTATCTCACTTATAGCTATGAAAATTTGAATTCGTAGCTAAGCTTGACTTTTAAAAAGATAGCTATAATTTATTTTTTTGTGGCAAGTATTTCAGTTTACAACTATGAATTTTTTAATTTGTAGCTAAATACACATATTGCTACGGGATTAAACTATAGAAATAGCCACAAATTTTGAATTTGCATGGCAAACAATGTTGCTACAAATGCATCACCTTGTGGCTATAGTATGAAGATAGCTACAAAGTTTATATCTCGTGGTAAAAGAATAAAATTATTTTCCATAAGTATAATTACATAGCAAGAACTTTTCACCGTAACAGCCACAACACAAACAAAAAATTTGTAGCTATAAGTGTTTGTCCTTAGCCATAGACCATGTAAAGTCTGTAGCTAACTTTTAGTTACGCCGCTTCTTGCTACGAATGCTACGGAAAAAAAATTGGTGGCTAAAGTGTTAAGCCACAGAACTTTTCATGTTTAGCTGCGACATTTTCTATAGCTATATATGTATTTTCTTCTAGTGTAACCATAATATATATATAGAGAGAGAGAGCCGGGGGTCTATCGGAAACAACCTCTCTACTTCTTCGGAGGCAGCGATATGGATTGCGTACATCTTACCCTCCCCAGACCCCACTTTGTGGGAACACACTGAGTTTGTTGTTGTTGTTGTTGTTGATATTGCAAAAAAATCCCAACTCCCTAAACATATTACAAAAATCCAACATATACACATAATGTTATGTATATGTTGGCTATGTTATGTATATTAATACGGAGAGAGAATAAAGTAATTAAAAAAGTTGGAGAGAGTGTAATTACTTTCAAAATGGTTTGTATATATGTTATTTATACATTATATATTTCTAAATGTATAAGTATTTTTTTTTCTTACTGACCAAACATAGACGGTAAATGACCACATGTTTGAAGTATTCAATTTTAATATAATTTTTATATATTCTTTTTATCAGAATTTATACATACCACATATTTAAGGAATATAATTTTTATATAATTTATATGTGTTTTATCAAAAATCATAATATACATGTATTAATATACATATTTTATACGTAAAACTTGTATTTTGTTGAAAAACCAAAAATGAACAATTATGCAAAATTTATACAGTTATAACATATTTGATATAGAATATACACACGAAATCATGAGCGAGATGCGAAGCATGATTTTGTATGCGTTTTGAAACAAAATTCCTGCTATGTTTAGCAGACAAAAAAAAAATACTGCTACGTTTGATAACTATGAGTCTATTTTCATTTTCATATATTTCGGAATTTTTCTCAATAAAACTTGGGTTGAGACATGTAGTCCCATAGTCAAGCAAACCAACAATTAAACCCTTCTCCCCTCACTCCCAAGATATTTGAGAATTGAGTGAAAATTGATTGTAGAACTGCTAATTTACATTTTGCAGGTGCAAAAGTTCAATCTTCATCAGATAATTTCTTAAATGATTGAAAGAAAAAGACACCAATATGCGAATTGAGCGATAGCTAATTGGTACTTTTTTACATTTTAAAAATGCAATGTAAAATATCAATCTTCACAGAAATATGATATTTATTTTTAGTGCACCTCATTTCTTTGGTGTAAGCTTTCATTTTAGAAAATATATCTTCTGATTGACGACACGGAAATTTGAGTAGCTACACTTTCTCTTCATTTTATAATATAGACTCCGGTTTAGTTTGTGTACATCTGAATTAACTCTAAATAGTATCTGCTATCTCTGAAGAACACAAGTACCGAACAACTCGGTTCACCAAGAATTGGACAGTGAATAGCTACACTTCTTATCCATCCATGCATTTAAAGAAAAATAAAGCTAATATTTGCCAACTTCCCCACCATATTGTACAGCGTAGTCATCTATCAACACCACTATACTTGCTCTTGTAACATACCAATGTGTGCCCAAAACTGGAAATGAAAAGAAAAGGTATTTACTCCTATTCGAGAATAGAAGTGTGTGTGCACGCGCGCTACCTTCAGTCCGTTGGAGTTGGCCACAGGGAACAGTCTCTGACACCCCACACCCGTGTTTGTGTGATGATACGATCCAAGATATAACCAGAACGTGAAATAATATAGTTGTAAGTAAATTTATATTTCGCTTATGCGAGTGGATATGTACATATATACACACGCCCAAACACACACACATATATATACGCACACGAATAGTGCCCAAGGGAGGGTAATCGTCGCTTAAAGAAACAGCAGCAACTATTTAGTTCTCCAGTCTAAGATAATGGTCACTTTATGCTTGTTCATCACATTTATATCCCAAATGTTAGTCAATTGCTCTTGTTTTAGAGTCTAATTGATCAATAATTGGTACAAGCCTCGTCGTTAATGTATTCATTTTATAATTGCAAGGTTTACATATATCTTAATAATATACCTTACAATGAAGTATATATTCCACTTTTATCTATGCTGCTTTAATTTGCTGCTCTATATTTATATCAAGCCATGCAAGATCCAGCATAAGATGCATTGTAGAATAGGGGGAAAACAGAAGATCCAGTGAATTGGGTAAAAGGGGGACAATGTGAAATCAGTAGACTCTATAGTAAGGGTGTCAAACGGGCCGGCCCGACCCGGCCTGACAAGGCCCTATTAAGTAACCCGGCCCGGTTTGACCCGGCCCGGTAAGCCCTAGGGCTTAAGGGTTCCGGGTCCCGGGCCGGTTTTTTGTTAAAATGGGTCCGGTTAACCCGGTCCGGACCAAGCCCGGTCCAGGCCCGTCGGTTAACTGGCCCGGCCCGGCCCGAAAATTAAAAATAAAAAAAAATGGATTTTGCCGTTTTTGGGTCCAAACGGCTAGTTTGGGCCCATTTAATTAAAAGAAAAAAAAAACTTTAAAAAATATTTTTTAATCCCCAAAAAAAATCTATAAATACCCTACAACTTCAAATCATTTTTCACACAATTTTTCACTCTCTCAAATCTCATTCTCTCTCAAATCTCAATTCTCAATTCTCTAATATTCAATATATTTAATTTCTTAAAGTGTTCACTTTAATTTTTTAATTTTCGTTTACAAAGTACGAGCGGAAGTTTCTAAAGTCGCAATCTTCGGATACTTCCAAAATTTGGTATTGTCGTTCCATCTCTTACGTTTAATTTTTATTTATTGTATTAATTGTTTAATATTTAATTTTATTATATTTGTGTATTTTGAATATTTTTAGTTTAATTTAATTTATATTATGGATAAATTAAAAAACCTCGCTGCTAAAGGTGTTAAATTTTTTTGTCCCGGAAGCGGTAGTGGTAGTAAAAAGCGAATTACTAGCGGTAGAGGTAGTTCAAGTAATAGATATACCCGTGTGCCTTCGCCTCCGGTACCGCTTGGTACACCTTTTGAGGAAGAAATAGGTGTAGGTGCTCACGATATGGATTATGTAGAAGCTCAGGAAAATTATGGTATAGAAGAAGAAAATGAAGTAGATGCAGTTAATTTAGACGAAGATAATGAAAATATTGCTGAAACACCCGCAGTAGGAGATGTTAACGTTAGATCTGAATCAGTTAATCTCCCTTCCCGTCCTCCCAGTGCCCCAAAACCTCGTAAAAGAACTAGTATTGCATGGCAATTTTTTGAACGTATATCAAATATTGAGGTGCAGTGCAATATTTGTCAACAAATATATAAGCATAGAAGTGGAGGCAAGCAAGGGGGTACGGGTACGTTAATGAGACATATAGATGAAGATCACAAAAGAGAGTTAAATATTGCAAAAGGTGGTGGGGATGTTGGTGGGTCAACGCAAACTAGAATAGACCCAACAACCGGTCAAGTAGCGAAAAAGTATAATAAATTGAGGGACAGGGAAGAAATAGCTAAAATGGTAGCTGTGGGTTGTTTGCCTTTTAGTTTTCCTTCTTCTGATGCTTTTATTCGTTATATACAAGCAATTTATAATCCTATGTTTAATGGTATTCCTAGAACTACTTGTCGGTCTGATATTTTTAGACTCCATTCACAATATTGTTTTTATTTATCAACATTGTTAAAAAATATTCAATGTAGATTGTCCCTAACTTCTGATCTTGGTCGTGTTGTAAATAAAAATGATTATTTAACCGTTACTTGTCATTGGATGGATAGTAATTTCGTGATGCAAAAACGTATTCTTGCTTTTTTATATGATGAAGATCGTAAACATACTGGACAATTTATTGCTGATTCTATTGTTAAAATTGTCGGATACTATGGTATAGAAAATAAAATTTTATGTATTGCTTTTGATAATGCTTCTAACAACAAGACTGCTATAACAAAAATAAAATCTACGCTATCTCCGTCCTTGCCTGAAATTTTTCATATTAAGTGTGCATGTCATATATATAATTTAATTGTAAAAGATGGTCTTGCGTTTTTTGAGCTTTATATTGAAAAAATTCGTCTTGCCGTTGGTTTTATTCAAGGAAATAATCGTAGATCAAGAATTAGAGAATTTAAAGTTAAATGTCAAGAAAATGGACTTACACCGATTTTGATGCCTGAGGAAATTGATACTAGATGGAATTCTACGTATGAATTTTTAAAAACTTGTTATAAATATAGAATTCCTATTACACTAGCTTTTAACCAACATTGCGGTTCATTTGCTGATTCTGCTGATTGCATGCTACATAAATCTAATTGGGTTGTAATTAATGATCTTGTTATGTTTTTAGAAAATTTTTATGTAGCTACGGTTGAATTTTCCGGTGCTTACTATCCTACTGTTTGTAATATTTTGGCATATATAGCCGATATTTCTGGTTTGCTCCAACAATATAAAAATAAAGAAGGTTATAAAGAAGCTGTTCGCGCCATGTTTACAAAATTTAAAAAATATTTTTTCCCGATTCCCCCTATTTACTTGGTTGGTGCTATGCTAAATCTGTGCATGAAATATAATAATATGTGTCACTTTAGTACTCTTATTTATACTAACTTAGAAATAAATACTAACCATGATTCTGAACAAGTACAACCTGATTTGTGGACGGCTACGGCTGATGCAAAAGATTATATAGAAAAATTATATAATCACTATGCTGATTTATTTGGTTCAGCCGTACCTACAAATATCACTCCAACTGTCGCTCCTCATCCTCCCGAGGAGCCATCATCTTCTAAAAGGCCGGCACATAGTGGTTTTTCTGATTCGTTTTATGATTTAAATTGTTGGAACAGTGTTGATGAGAGAACTTACACATCAACTTATCGGGAAGAGCTGAAATATTATCTTCGAACGGCACCAGAGGATCGCAGACGACGGATCAACACGCTGGATTGGTGGAGGAATAATGAATCACAATATCCTGTGCTTTCAAGATTAGCTAGAGATATCTTGAATGTTCCAATGTCAACCGTTGCATCAGAGAGCGCCTTCAGTCAGGGACGACAGCAGCTTGGAGACAACCGACACTCATTGGGAAGCAATGCAATGAATGTTCTAGTTTGCCTCAGAGATTGGATTAGAGCGGAAAGAAGAAACCAAGGAATGGAACCGGAGCCGAGCGACGAGCTGAAACTAGAAGAAATTATGACTTCACGGGAGAACTCAACAGAATCAAGTCCAATGCATGGTTTTGCCCCCGTTGACTTTGATTATCCTATGCAAGTTCCCATTAATATTAACATGAATGAGTTGGAAAAAATGATGCATAATTTATAGATTTTTCATTCATGTAAATTATAAATTTTGGATCATTTTGCAATCAATAAAATTCCCCAAATTCATTCAGTCCTTAGTCGTTGTTTTTTATTTTTTTTTGAATAAATTTTGAATATTTGTGCATATATCTTCTATAGAAGTGTATATTTAACGTATACATGTGTATATGTTTTATAAATTAGTATATAAGTATATCTATACATATTTTAATGTATATATAATGTAGTATATTTTATAAGTAGTAGTATATATACATTTAATGGTGCGTATACACGTGTATATATCTTCTATAGAAGTGTATATTTAATGTATACACGTGTATATGTTTTATAAATTAGTATATAACTATACAAATATATATTGTAATGTATATACATTATAGTATATTTCATTTAAAGTATTACATATACATAGAATAGAGTGTATATATGTGAATGGATCTTCTATAGACGTGTATATTTAACGTATACATGTGTATATATTTTATAAATTAGTATATAACTATACAAATATATATTGTAATGTATATATATTGCATATATCTCATTTAAAGTATTACATATACATAGAATAGAGTGTATATATGTGAATAGATCTTCTATAGACGTGTATATTTAACGTATACATTACTTTATATTTTATAAATTAGTATATATATTGTAGTATATACTTTTTTTAAAGTAGTACATATATATTGAATGGTGCGTATATATGTGTATATATCTTCTATAGACGTATATCTTTAAAGTATACAAGTGTATATGTTTTATAAATTAGTATGTAACTATATATATATACATATTATTGTATATATATATATGTATATCACTATATTGTAGTATATATTTTATTTAAAGTAGTACATATATATTGAATGGTGCATATATATGTGTATATATCTTCTAAAGTAGTATATATTTAATGTATACATGTGTATATGTTTTATAAATTAGTATATATATATATTGTAGTGTATATATATATATATTATACTATTATAGCAAATGTTTTATTTAAAGTAGTACGTATAGTCATATATAATTATATATTGAATGGTACGTATATATGTGTAATTGTTTATACTTTATATATTTTTTTAAAAATATATATTGTATATTGGAGTGTATATAGTGTATATTGGATTTTTTATTTATTTTTTAAACGGGTTTGACCGGGTCTTGATGGGTTTGACCGGATTGGGTTTAGTGGGCCGGGTCCGGGTGGGTTTTAATTTTTTTACTGTTTGGCCCGACCCGGCCCGGCCCGGTTAATGCCAAACCCGGCCCGGAACCGGCCCGAAACCCGGGTAAAATGGGAGGACCGGTTCCGGATTGGCCAGGCCCGGCCCGTTAGACACCCCTACTCTATAGACTTAACTGGGTTGAGCCTTCATATGGAAACTTACTAAGTGGATACTTTTGAAATTCAAAGTAGCCATGGGACTAACAAAAATGGGCAACCCCGCGCCAAATACTATTTTCCAAAAACAACAAAGGTTTAGACAAAAAAGGATAAGTGTAGAGACTCAATGAAAGATATTCTAACAAATGGAGTTAAATGTTCCAACAACAATAAGAGCTAGAAACTAAGTAGAAAGAAGGTACCTCCTTTACCGACTCAAACTGTAAGGTGAGTACATTGAATCTAGTTTACTGGCAACACCATCTAACCATGCCTTCTGTTTCACAAATAATCTGCCTTAATATATCACGAAGAGCTTAGAACTACAGACAGCGGGGTGGAGAATACAGACCGGCATTATCAGAAGTCACCAAAATTTGAGATTCGAGCATTTTCCACATCAGGGCCCGGGCCCATCCAGAAAACCATAGCTATAGCACACCATTGGCCCAAAAACGGTTCGTTCGTGCCGTTTCGCTTGTTTGACCACCCAAACGGTCCCGCCTACGCCACCGGCCCAAATCTGGCCAATCCAGAGCCCGCCTGGGAGCCCACGGTCGATTTTCGGCCCAAAACACGCTCGGGCCCCAGGCCCACTCAGAAAATCATTAGCTATAGCACACCAATTTGGTCCGAAAATAACTTGTTCGCGCCATTTCGCTCGTTTTACCAGTCAAACAGCCCCGCCGATGCTGCCGACCCACACCTGGCCGATCCACAGTCCGCCTGGGAGCCGACGGACGATTTTCGGCACAAAACAGGCCCGGACCCACCCAGAAAATCAAGAGCAATAGCACACCTAGTCTTGTGCTTTGCAAACCACAAGTAAAGCAGACATGGTACTATAAGCCCATGTTGATAGTAATTGAATACAATTGAATCTATAAAAGATTTGAATTTGCATGTAGGCAACCTAACCAAAGCCATAAAAGAGAGAGAAGCCACTGAGATGATAGCTACAAACAACTGAAACTCTTATCAAATATTTACACTTCAAGATATAGCCAAGTTCAGTTGTTACAAAGTTGTAGAGTGCTTGCTGGACCAAACACAATATTATCCTATTAGATAGCTGCTGCGCTTATTTTACCAGTAAAGGTTGTTGAGATTTTATTAGACAAGTCACTAAAACCTTCAAGAAGCTTTAAAAACCTCGTTCGTTACAGCTTACGTATCACCAACAAGATTCCCAGGAAAACATTTTTATACAAGAGACTCATCTGATTTTTTTCACTATGTTAACCATGGAAAAACAATGTTCCTGAAGAGAAGTTCTGATTCAGTAGATTACACCAGAAGTACTCAATCATGATCAATAACACATAAAATTTCTGAAAGAAACCAATCTTCAATTTTAAGTACTCATATCATAACACATTATGCCTAAACAGAAAAATCGATGCTACCTTAAGCACAGGAATGCGAGAACCAAGCTGAGTAATCGCAACCACCCCAACCCTAATGCCAAAAAGCCGTCCATATAGTGCAGGAGCGCTCATTGTTTTCTGCGTACTCTCTCACTTTCATTTCCAAATCCTTAAGTGCATAGGAGCAGAGATAAGTCTTTGCTCATTAGAATTTCAGTCTATCAAAGGCATGAAGCTTGAATCTCACACAAACGCATTCTCTCTTCACGGATTAATATATTAAAATAAGATAAAGAAACCCTGTGCTAACTCAAAGACTTAAAATGCTAAATAACAGAAATTTCAAAAACAACATAATCAATAGCATATAGCAGCACAATACTCATGGGAATTCTAATCAGCACGTCAAAAATCAAGCAAAAAGAGTAATTGATAGCACAAAATCCATAGAGTTGCTCAAACTTCATGACGGAGCCAGCATCACGTTATTTTTCGAAACATCTAAGGAGAAAGCTGTACAGAAGTACTTCTTCAATAAAATTGTGCAAATCTATAGTTCAGTATTTCAGCTCATGAGATCAATAACATGATATTCCACAGCAAACTTACTTAAGTTTTATCACATAAGAACCATTGACTGCCCGAGGAGTCTTAGACTTGGGGATTAGCATCCTAAGAACACCATTCTTCATCTCTGCTTCCATAAACTGAGGCTGATACGAATTCGAACAGATCTCAATGTTGGCGCTGTAGGTTCTCCCACTGTCCTCATGCACAGACTCCTTCTTTCCTTCACCCTTTATGGTGATATTCCCATATGCAATTAACACCTTCACATCTTCTTTATCAATACCAGGCATTTCCATTCTCACGTACGTTCCCTCCTGCATATTCTTAGCCTCGTATGCCCCTCTCGGTCCAGAAATTTGAAATGGATTTTCCATGTATATATCACATACACCTTCGCAGAAAGTATGAGGAAAAAAACAAAGTCATCAGATATTTTGCAAATTGGAACTGGAAAGAAGCAAAAATTGTTCCAGACATAAAACAAATAAACAAAATCAGCTCTCTCTAACACTTGGTAAGCAATTTAACATCAGCTCTTACATTTGAATCTGAGTCACAATATTTTCAGGTACTTAGCAATGTCAAAGGGAAAAGGCGCAAAAAAAAAAAAGTTGGGGGCTGTAAGAGCAAAGAGCAGATAAAGCGTTGGCTTTAATGAAGAAGGGTCAAATGGAAAAGAAAAATAAATATGTATGTGTAATCCGAGACTAATAATTATAAGTACGGATAACAAATATATGGACAAAGAAATTGAAACAAAATCTTGATAAAGTGAAATATCAATTGTTCTCCTTAGGATTACGTTCATTGACAAGGAACGTATGTCTTAGAGCCTTGACAACGACATTGAAGTGCCCAGATGAAGCACTCAACATCTTTCAATAATAAAACTACTTATTACTCCTAATAAAACTAGATAAATAAACAGAATCAGGCTCTCTAACACATGGTAAGCAATTTAACATCAGCTCTTAAATTTGAGTCTGAGTCACAATATTTTTATGTACTTAGCAATGTCATCAAAGACACAGAGAATTTAAACTAAATTTTGAGAAAATGAAATGTGAACCGTTCTCTTAAAGATTACGCTCATTTGGCAAAAAAAAGTCTTAGACCTTTGATGATGACTCTAAGAATCTAAATATGTTCTCCATATATTGATCACATACACCTTCACATGAAGTATGAAAACACCCAAATTCAACCAACATTCTGAATTGAAAAACCAAAAACAGACAGTTACAAAAAGGCACTCCTCTGGTGTACTAAACCTCCCGCTATGCACTTGGAAAGGATCGGACCACCAGGGTCTACTGTTCACAGTCTTACCTTACACATCTGCAAGAGGCTGTTTCCACAGCTTGAACCGTGACCTCCTATCACACGTCAGCAACTTTTCTAGTTACTCCAAAGCTCCCTCTGTGTTCCAACATAAATAAATAAATTAAAAATATCCGTTCTCTAATAATTCAACTAAACATCTGCATTTCCGTCTCATCAATACTTATTACTCCTAATAAAACTAAATAAACAAAAGTATCAAAACCGATCACCGAATACAGCAACAACAACAAAAAAAGGATAGTCAAAATTGTAGAAAATATCCGTTCTCTAATAATTCAATTAAACTTCTGCATTTCCGTCTCATCAATACTAATTACTCCTAATAAAACTAAATAAACAAAAGTACCAAAACCGATCACCGAATACAACAACAACAAAAGAAAAGGATAATCAAAATTGTAGAAAACGACGATACCTCGTTGAATAGGAAACTGCTCAGAGCGAACAAAGGAACCTCCACAAGCATTGATCGTAAAGCTTTCCTCATTGGAATCGACAACAGGAACACTACCCGCATAGCTCAGAAATCGCGAACTTAACGGTGCAAACGAACCAGTAAGTCCTAGGGAAGAAGGAACATTGTTGAGGAAGTTAGAGATTAGAATTGACGAAGAACTGATTCTTCGTAAAGCAGTATGAAACGCCATTGTTGCAGATGAACAAACTGAGTTTTTGCAGTTTTCTTATTGCCCAAGCAGAGAAAAACAGAGAGATTTGTATAGAGATTTATTTGTCTTGACCTTCAAGCCAAGCTTCCCCAATATTCACGCTCAAAATGTGAAGGGGTAAGGGTTAAATTATACATATTTTTACTAGCAGTCAAATAGATTTTGTCCACGATCAAAAAAATGTAGGTAAAAACTTATAAGCATCCATTTTATACATCAAATTAATATTTTATTATTATGCTTAAATAATTAAATTAAATAAAATATATGTTAATTAATTATGATTAAATAATATAAATTCTAAATTGAAATACATAACATGCATATATTTATTTAATGTATTTATTGAATACGTGTAAATTTTAATCTAAAACGTAACTCGAAAAAATTGGTAAAAGAGACACTTCAAAAATTATATTTAACAAAACGATGAAAGTTTTATTTTATTTCTTTTAAGAAGAGACAATATTAATGATGTCATCATTTGAACTTTTAAAAAACAACTACCCCAACATACAAATATCCACCTCAACTTCAAACTCTAAATTTTGGAAAATACAAATTAGTTCATATCTAAAAATATAAATTAAATATCTGATTTTTATTTTTAAAAGAACAAAAAAAATAAAATTCAAATCTTTCAATAGAAGCGGCATGTTTTCCCTCCTATTTCATAATTTTCAGTTGATTTTGCGTCGATATTTTCAACTCCTATGAAAAAATCACATCATCGCTGATGTAATCCATCCATTTTCATCCGCTGTTATTAGGGTGGGCGTTCGATCGGTTCGATCTGATTGTTTAATATCGATTCGGTTTTCGGATTGATAAAAATGACATTCAAAATCAAACCAAAATAAATTAGGTTTGGTTCGATTTTTACAAATTCGGTTCGGTTATTTTGAATTTTTATTTCGATTTGAAATATTAAAGTAGTTAGCATCTCTTTTTCATAACTGAGCATTTAAAATTAATGGATTTTTTATAAAAATTATTTTTTTCAAACCTGTTTTTCATTCCCAAATATAAATAACTCAACATGGATGAAACGAAATGAAATAATCATAAGCTTAACATAATACATAATGTCATTAATCATTACATATAATATAACCTTGCATAAATAATCTACAAAACAACACAAAACTCATAAAATTAGTCCATGAAACAACATATTTTCTGCATAAATAGTCTATAAAACAGTTCAAAATCAGCAAAATAATCCATAAAATATTTAAGTCACTAAAACAATTCATAAACAACTTGCGGCGTATGCGAATTTGCTTTTAAATGTTAATTGTGTGTGAATTACTAAATATTATATATATATATATACAGTCCAAAGTCATCAAAATAGTCCATAAAATATTTAAGTCACTAAAACAATTCATAAACAGCCTGCGGTGTATGCGAATTTGCTGTTAAATGTTAATTGTGAATGTGAATTACTAAATATTATATATAATAAAATATATATATTATTTATTTATTTATAAAATTTCGGTTTTCGGTTTTTCGATTTAATCAATTTTTTTTCTAAATCGAAAATCGAACCGAAAAACCAAAATTTTAAAATACAAACCGAATCCGATCGGAAAAACTGAAAAACCAAAACCAAAATTAAATTTCGATTAAGTTTTTCAGTTTAAACCAAAATATGTCCACCCCTATCTGTTATCCACCTCCCCATTGTTTTTATCCATCCATTAATGCCCATAAAACTTTAAAATCACTCACATTTTTTTAAAAGAGATTTTAGCTTCATTAAATACGTTTCAATACTCCAGATGTACTGTAACAGCAATAATTTATTCCATTATTTGATGATTGTCGATAAAGTGATCAGGCTATTTTTTTTTTTTTTAAGTTTTATGCGGGGATCTCGTCGGTAATCAAAAACTATAGTCTACATAGTCTAGCGTCGATCAGGTATAGACCACTACGTTAGTCTAGTCGAGATTATCATCTAAAATTATAATATCTATTGCAAATATGTGGTTGTTGTTGGTAAATTTATGGGGTGAATGGGAGGAGACTCCTAAATATTGAAATTGAAAATTCGTGACAAAGAAAATAATGTTTGGGGTATATATCGGTCGATTCGATTCGATTTTATATATTATCGGTTCGATTTTCGATTTTTAAATATGCTAAGTCAATAATCAAACCAATAAGGTATTTTTTATCGATTTTTGTTTTATCGGTTTTTAGTCCTTAACGGTTCGATTTTCGATTTAGCCGATAAGAAAATACTCATAAAATAAAAATAGTAGTAACAACATGAAAAGAATTGAATCTTAGTTGCAACCAAAAATCCTATATGATGTGTTTTAATTTACAAGAATCTTAAAGTTTGATCTAAATGTTGTTAGAAGAAATTAAGAGTTTATATATATATATTGTGTTATCGGTTTACCCAATAATCCAATAAGAAAAAATTGAACCGAATCAATAACTCAATAATTTTTTTTTATAAAACCATTAAAAATCGTTAACCCAATAACCCAATAACGATAAACCAATAATATTTTTATCGGTCCGATTTGTGCACACCCCTAGACAGTGTTCATTATCCTTCGTCGCAATGGTTCATATAACGACATGATTGCAAGCACAATGGAGAGCGGCAACTAAAGTTGCGATCCAAGCGACGGTCATTAGTTCGTTACTTGATGAATGAGAGGGAAAGATATATCCATCATTCAATGAAATATGAGGGCATGAGTGATCAGGCAATTGATATGGCTACGCTTAAAAGGATCGAAAATTGAATTGATAAGTTCATAAATAAACATTTGACAAAGATGATGTAAAAGTCGTATACAGCTAAAAAATTATAACATCTATAACAGATTAGACTATTCATCTATACATGAATGTTGCAAAAGTCTACAATCGACTAATTAAATATATAGACAAGCAACATTATGATTAAAAAGGAGAGAATAAATTGAATTAAATTAGAAAAATTAACATAATTCAAACATTGCAAAACTATTTGGTTATATTATTTGTGGGTTCATATCCATTTTAGACATGATCAAAATAAATATTAGGACATGTAATGGTCCTAATCACAAAAAAAAGAAGACTAAATTCCCATTAAATTAAATTAGAAAAATTAACATCATTCAAGCATTGTAAAATAACTTAATCATATCTATCATATGATAGTCCTAAACAAATAGACACATCATCAAATAAGTATTAGGAAGAGTGATGCTTGTGAGTAATCTTAGCACAAGTAATGTTGAGAACAATTATTATTTTTCAAAGCATAGATTTATTTCAAATAGTTAGTTCTTACAACAATTATTCTTCCTTATACTCATTTCATCACGTGTTTAATTATTGTGGACTCCCAATGATATGATTATATTGTTTTATAACGTTTGAATGATATTAGTTCAAATTATTTAATTTAATTTAATTTCTCATTTTCTTATTCATATACTAGACCTTGTCTATGTAGGTATATAATAAACCTATACGTCTATTATAGAACAGAAACTTAATCTATACAAGCGTGTCAGAAGTTTACCATTGACCACTTGATTATATAGCCAAGCAATAGTATGACTAAGAAAATAAAAAAGAGTTTTGAATCTTATGGCCTTAAATAAAAAATATATCAAATATCTTTTAATTTTGTGATCTTAAACATGTCACGTGGAGAGTTGAAATTAAAGAGTTGCCAAAAGAAGAAAAGACATTCTTTTGTATACAGAGTAAAAAAGGATAATATGACAAACAAAACCATTCTGGTTTGGTAGATTCCGACCCTATAGACCTAACTATACCATAATAAACCTTAATTGAAACCAAACTCTCCCAACCTAATAACTAACCCACGAACAAGCACTAAAGAAGGGGTGTGGGATCTCTCCTAAAAGAAAGAATAGATCTCGAGCCTATCTTACTCACTTTTCCTTTTTCTGTTTTTAACCCTGAGTATAAAGGGGTTAGCCTCGAGTCAGGTCTTGATTGTGTATTTCATTTTATCAGTTGAAATGAGAGTTACAAATATTCATTCCTACACTATGTCATCGATTGGTGATCTGATCGGACCCCGTGTTATTTTTTTTCACCATGTAAATATATGTAATCATAATCAAAATCTTCACATTCATAAAATTCAAATCAAGAGACTGCTTTAATATCTCAAATACATTTCATAAAGAAACTAAAAATAGAGGATCATCTACTATACATTTGTTAAAATGATTAATAGATGATCTAAAAAGCAATCATTTTTTATTCGACGATTCTTCATGATTACAATTATCTTAATTAATACAAATTAGAGCACTTTACATCCTCTGTTTGAAGGAACTCTCTTGTTGAGAAACTTCAATTGTACCTACAATCTCCATATGCTATAAAATCACAAAATAGACATAAGAAAGAAATAAGTACATGATTTCTCGATAGAATTAAACACCTTAACTTTAAATTAGAAAACTATAGTGAGAGAAGCTTACAGGGATTCATATATACTATCCAACCAAGATTTTCCGGACATGGAAGATGATGTTTCTTATACTCATTGTTAAGAATATAGGAAGCATGACTATGAGTTTCATTAGGCTCAAAGCAAGGTTTTCCAGGTTGAATGCCTCTACAAACATTTGGTATTTGACATTTTTCATCAAGATAAGCCTTTAATTCCTCATCACTTACAAACCAATTTGCAACACACCAAGTCCCAGGTTTTCTAGTTCTAGCTCCCTGTATGAATAAAATACTAATTTACACTCACAATAAATAATACAAATTTAAAAACTCTTATGATTTGGATGGGTATAAGAATTTCTCATACACTTTATTTTTTTTAAGTTTGTCAAAAATAAACAATTTTGATATTTGTTATAGATTTATCAATTTTTGAATATTTGATATAACGAACATTATGAGTAACAAATCAACTAGAAACACCCAAAAGTATAGAGATCACAACTTCATAAATAGTAGAGGGTGCGCCTATTAAAATATACCCTTGTCCTCAGAAATAATCGAAAAAAATAGCAAAGAGTGCAACTCCAAATTTGAGTTTCTATAATTAAATATTTTTTCTTCTACATAATTTTCATAAAATCTAACTATAAAAGTTTACTAAGTATTTGAAAAGTCTAAAAGTGCACATATTTTACAAACTTAATGAATCAAAATTATTCAAAAATACATTAAATGAATAACAAATTGCTAATGATATATTACCTGACAAATGCTTGTGAAGAACAACAACATGAGGAAGCACAAGAATACATTGAGCTTTTTCATTGTTTTTAACTTATGTCTAGCTAAAAGAAATTCTGTCAGTTAAATAACATGATTCATCTGTTTGAATATAATCCAATATTAATTGGTATTTATTATCTTTTCTCCTATAATAGTTAGATGGAAAAACTAATTTAATGTGGCGTAAGTTGATTTTAAAATATTTGTATCCTAAATAAGAAGTTAACACCTAGATGTGTTTGCATTTATTATGTTAGAAAATTAATAATCTCATTTTGAAATTAGACATTTTGCATTTATGTTATATGTCAAACTCTTACTGTAATTTTAAACTTTAAAATACTTCCTTGATTCATCTTTTACTTGATTCATCTTTAAGTATTCAAGTCTAACTTGATACATTCTTTAGAAAATAATGAATAAGGTGGTAATAGTTTACTATATCACTCTTTATTATTATTATAAGGCATCTCATTAATTGAAAATGAATTATAAATATATAGTACTTAATAATAAATATAAAATAGATACACAATAGCATTATTTCTCAAATTTTCAAACTAGACAAGTAAGAGTGGACATCTATTCTTAATGTAGTGGGTAGGTAAAAATAGACCGAAAGAGAGAATATTTTATCCTTCTTAAGTCTCATCTAAAAATCTTGGTACAATTTTATAAATTGTATACTCCCTCCGTTTCAATTATCCTAATCCCTATATTAAAAATAAATTTTCTTTTACTTCTCAATTTTAACACATCAAGAGAGTTGTATTGCTTTTTCACCATACTATTATTATGTCACGATCCAAAATAGACGCGTGGCGACACTTGTCACATCCTCTAAGTAAGCCTAACCCCTCCCAAAGAACACAATTTAAGGAGAAAAAAGCAAAAGCAAAAGAATATAATAATCCTAAATATATAAACAAGACACAAGACTTAAAAATATATTCCAAGTTTAGTTGTCACTAGTACAAGCTCTAATACAGATTCAAAATAATAATAATAAAAATTAAATGGTGATTCTCTATAATAATTAATTATTTTAAAGTTCATAAGCTGTACTTTAATTTATCTAACCTTGGTAAAAATAGCATGCAACACGGAAGGTAGTGGACAAGAAAAGTGTTACTCTTTCGTCACTATTTTTTCTCTCGTTTGTCGCTTTGTCAGAAGTATTAGGATGAGTGATTAAACAAAACATGACATATTTACAGATTACTGGGGATATAACCTTAAATAGAAGGGTATGAAGATCGAGAATTAAGGTGAAAGTCTTATTGATAGTCATGTGTTGTCGAGTTTCCATTAATAAAGTATTAAACGGTTCGAACCGACCCTGAATCAGATCAACCCACGTAGAGGGGCTAGGGTTGGGCTAGGTTCAGAGCAAACCCAAACCACCATGATCTTAGCTAGACAACCTATGTCTCGAAACTGGTCCAACCCAATAGTGCCACGTTAATTTTGAATCTATTACCTGATCCGGTTCACCAACCTATTCTTTTTTTTTAAGTTTTAAACACTTAAAAATTAAGTACATAAAAAAAAATATTATTCTCTTTTTTTCAATTTGTTTGTCCTGTTTTAGGAATCATTAAGAAAATACATAAATCTTTTAAATCTTATGGTCTTAAATTAAAAATATATCAAATGTACTAAAATGTCTTTTAATTTTGAGGTTTTAAACATATCAGGTGTAAAATTTGAAATTAAAGAATTTTCAAAAAGAAAACAAACATTCTTTTGTAAATCAACTAAAAAGAATAATATGACAAATAATACCATTCCGATTTGGTAGAATTCGACCCCATAGACCTAACTACCATAACAAACCTAGCCTGGTTGGAACCAAATGCTCCCAACCTAATAACCAACCCACGAACAGGAACTAAAGAAAGGATTTGGGATCTCTTCGAAAGAATTGACCTTGTGCCTATCTTACTCATTTTTCTTTTCTCGTTCCTCACCCCGAGTGTGGAGGGATAAGCCTTGAGCCAAGTCTTGATTGTGCAATTCCTTTTTAAACTATGTCACCTATTGGTGACCAGACTAGAGTCCGGGTTATTATTATCGTCATGTTAAAATATGTAATTATAACCAAAATCTTCACATTTATAAAATTAAGATCAAGAGACTGCTATAATATCTCAAATATATTTCATAAAGAAACTAAAATAGAGGATCATCTACTACACATTTGCTAAAATGATTAATAGATGATCTAAGAAGCAATCATTTTTTTATTCAATTATGCTTCATGATTATGATTATCTTAATTAATACAAATTAGAGCACTTTTCATCCTCTAATGGAAGGAACTCTCTTGTTGAGAAACTTCAATTGTACGTACAATCTCCATATGCTGCAAAATCACGAAATAGACATAATAAAGAAATAAGTACATATTTTCTCGATAGAATTAAACACATTAACTTAAAATTAGAAATATATCTTGAGAGAAACTTACAAGGATTCATAGTTACTACCCAGTCGAGATTTTCCGTACATGGAACATGACGTTTCTTATACTCATTGTTAAGACTATAGGAAGCATGACTGTGAGTTTCATTAGGTTCAAGGCAAGGTTTTCCTGGTTGAATGCCTCTACAAACATTCGGTACTTGACATTTTCCATCAAGATAGGTGTAAGACCCTGAAGAAATTCCTAACTTAGTTCCGTTCTTTAAGTTTGTCAAGGGGTCTCAGACTTAAAAAATTCTAAGTTAAGTTTCCAGACTTAGTTTATTTTAGCCTTCGAAAGTTGGTAATATTATTTTGTGACCTTAAAGTCCTTTAATGGTCTATATTTCTGTTAATTCATGATCAGGAAGGTCAATAGGTATCCCCGAACGAGTTTTGAATTTTTCGAAGCTTGTTTAGACTATGTTTGGTGTCCCAAAACAGTGGACCAACACGATTTTGGCACACCGCGTCGCCAATCGCATTGGTTGCTATTGTTGCAAGTTGCCAGAGTCAAAATTACTGAGACACGACACGATCATGGCGCGACGCGTCGAGTATCGCATCGACAACCGCGTCGGTACCCAGTTTTCAGTCATTAAATAATCGCGTCCTTAAGGGTAATTAGGTCTTTTTTTCTCGACCTTCATCCCTCATAACATGAAATTTAGCCCTCTTTTGGCTAAATACATTCATTATTCCACAACTTCTCAAGAACAAGAAATCCTAGGTGATTAATTTCAAGCCAAGGATTCAAGATTTCCTCCATCAATCTTCAAGAAATCATCCTCCAAGGTATGTTAAGTGTTTATTCATGGGCCCCTTTCACCCACGAAACTCAAGAATCCCTTTTCAATATATCAAGATTGTGTATTTATGAATGTTCATGACTTAATTAAATTGATGTTCATGTTCATGTGGCTGTTGGGGTTTGATTCATGTTTTAAATAACAAGTTATAAGAATTAATCCTAGTATATGATGATTTGCATGATGTTTATGATAAACCCTTCAAATCACAAATTGATTGATGAAATCATGATTTTTAGATATGTTGTTGATTGTATAACAAAAGCATGCTCCCCCAAGTGTTTGATAAAATGCTTATGTGAATGACTTATTGCCATTATAGCATGTTAACATGAAATCTCCATCCATGTACGATTTAATGCATGTCAAGTGTTTGATGAAATGTCTTAGTGAATGAATTATGAGTATATAGTTATTGTCGAGCTTTCACGCTTGTGCCATGATTTACTTTTCCATGCTATCGAGTCCTGGGGGTATTTAACACCCGACAATTTAGTTGTGTGCCTAGAGCCAGTGTCATGTTTTCAAGATACTCTCAGTGAAGCCATGTTCAGTAGAATTCAGTCAGTCTCATGACTCAGGATAACTCAGTAATCCCAGTAATCTCAGTAATTCAGTAATCTCAGTAGTATTCTGTCAATCAACGGAACTAAATGAACTCAACCCAGTTCAGTTCAGTTAATTATGTTCAGTGTCTATTCAGATGTAAGTAGTATTTAGCACCGAGTGAACCCAAGGATGAGGGCACACACTGACAGTAGAGGGTGTGATCCTTAGAAACAATCCTTGTGTTTCAGAACTATGTAGCCAACATAGGTTGATACATTAACACTGTTATATGAAGGTTGATAAGGTGGATTAACACTGTCAGATGAGGGTCCCACCGTTCTCTTTTGGGGACACTGTCAGATGAGGGTCACTCACAACTTGTCCTTACCAGTGGCGTGGTATTGACACCCTTTCAATTGGGGTTACAAATTGGACCCCAACTCAGCTATAATGTCTAATTTGGGGCATATCGGCTAGATGACTACTTCCCACAGTTACAGTCTCAGTAATAGAACTCAGATAGTTCTACATAATTCAGGACTGTTAGATATAGTCACTCAGTTCGGTACGAAACTCAGCTAGTTCCATCAGAATCTAGACTATCAGATACAGTAAATCAGTATCAGTTATATCAGTTATCAGTAACTCATGTTATCAGTATTCAGACTCAGTAGTTAGTATTATCACGAATTCAGTTACAGTTACTTATTCATGATGTATTCTCACGTTCATGTTATTCAATCAGTTAGTATTGTTCATGTATATGAACCCTTTGCATTCAGCCTTTCCCACTTTGCATACCAGTACATTCTTACGTACTGACGCATACTTTTCCTGCTCTATCATATTTTATATCATAGGTTCAGAAGCACGAGCTCTAGAGCATCAACAATATTCCAGTTTTCAGCAGCCAGAGTCAACAGTGAGTCCTCATCATTCGAGGATGCTATTATTTGATTATTTCATTATTTTAGTTTAGTTTTTAGTAGACGGACTTAGTTGGGGACATGTCCCGTCAACTCCCTATTCAGACAGTTCAGACAGTTAGAGGCTTTTCAGACTCGATTTTAGACTATAGCATGTTCAGACAGTTTATCACAGTTTTGGGTATTTCTATACCTTGTTCAAACATTATTTTATCAGTTATGTTACAGTTTTGAACCTTACGACTTTACAACTTATATTCCGCATATTTTACAGTATATTATTCAATGCTCAGTTACAGATATCAGTCATGGGTTAGCTTGTGGTCCTACGGGGTCATGGGCACCGTGTAGCATTTCGGGCACCTGGCTCGGGGCATTACAATAGGCTTTTAATTCCTCATCAGTTACAAACCAACTTGCAACACACCAAGTCCAAGGTACCCTAGTTCTAGCTCCCTGTATGGATAAAATACTAATTTATTCTCACAATAAATAATGCAAATTTAAAAAGTCTCTAATGGTTGGGATGCGTATAATAATTTCTCATACACTTTATTCTTTTAAGTTTATCAATAATAAATTTTTTTGGTATTTGTTATATACTTATCAATTTTTGAATATTTGATATAATGAGCATTATGAGTAATAAATCAACTAGAAACACCAAGAAGTATAGAGATACAACTTCAGAAGTAGAGGGTGCACCTATTAAAACCTACCTCAGACATTAGAAATAGTAAAAAAAAAATAGGAAAGAGTGCAACTCCAAATGCGAGTTTCTATAATTAAATCTTTTTTCCTTCTACACAATTTTCATAAAATCTAACTATAACACCCCATAGTTTTGTTCGACTTGATGTCACCTAGAGGCATGTTTGAGAGGCTAGCAACTTAAAAACACTCTAAGTGTAAAAAGGAACTTAGTCATTTTTTGAGATCCTAATCCTTGACGATTTTATTTTTGATCTTTTTGAACCTTAATAGTTTATATGTTGGATAGTTTATGATTCAGGAGGTCAGTAAGTATTCTCGGACAAGTTTTGGATTTTTCAGACCGCGTGTAGACTTTATTTGGTGTCCCAAAATAGTGGACCAATGCGATCTTGGCGCGCCGCGTCGCCCATTGCGTTGGCCAATTTTTGTGCAGGAAATACCAGACAAAAGTACTGAGTCTTGGCACGATTAGGGCGCGATACCTCAGGTATCGCGTCGATGCCCAGTTGTTTCAGAAAATCCGCATTTTAAGGGCAATTGGGTCATTTCCCCTTATTCTAATACGCCCCAAACACGAGATTAAAATACCATATCAGCACTTTAGGTTGGTTTTCATGAAAAATAACTCTCTTAACATTAATTGAAAACCCTAGCCTTTTCTTTTAAGATCAAGAGCTCATCATTGCAAGTCTATAGTTTCAAGAACTAAGGTGAAATTCGGAATTCACTATTCCTCCTAAACAACATAAGGTACGTGGGGTACATCCTAAAAACTACATGGGATTGTTGAAATACTTGAGTATGATTTAAAGATTATCAAGCATGAAATTACAAAGGGGTTTTGGATTTCATGTTTTAATTATGCATCATGAATGTTTTAATGACATTGTTGTTTTGGCCTTTAGGTCTTTTCCCCCTAAAAAAATTGATTTATATGTATAAATATGAAAATTTAGATTGAAGATTGTTTGAGAGCACAAATTATGAAATTCCTCTCTTGTGATGAATTTAAGTTTACGATCTTATTATGAATGATTTGAAATGCATGATTTATGATTTGAAAATAGTTTTCTCAATATCAGAGTATTTGTGCATGATGTAGAGATGATGAGAGAGAGTTTCTTGATATATTTTTCTTGTGTTAAAGAGAAAGAATTGCATGTGATTGAGAACTTTGATATGACCACTTTGTGTAATTGAAATGTTGAAAAAGAGAGTTTCTTGCATTTATTTATATGAGTTCTTAAGAAAGAGTCCTTTGAATTGATTTATTGATATGGTGGTCCCAAAACTTATGTTTTGAAAACAGAAGATTATACTATGCTATTAATGGCTTAGATATGTGACTTACAAGTCAATGGTATGACGATACCAATTAAATGTATGCCATAACAGAGCTAGAGTTTTTCAGAGTTTGATTTCAGAGAATGAAATGTTTTAAAGATTTAAAAATGGGCTTAAAGAGGGTTAGGTAGTTACCCAAAGAAGGCTTGAGTTCAAGTAACTCTTAGCCTAAAACCGTATTTTGCCAATACAGGTATATTATCATTGTACGCTGGCGACGGTCCTGTGGCGTAGTAGAGACAAAGACTCCGACCCTTGCGACAAACTTGGGTTGGGGGCTTGGCTGCCGAGTTAATGGCAGATTCCATATAGCCCATGGAATTTCAGAGTTGTAGAGTATACCACCAGTTCAGAAGTAAAATAAAGATGTGTTATAGAGTTCAGATGATTTTATAGAGTCTTTTAAATGTGCCCATGTGATTCTTACCATATGATATATTTATGAACTGCTTTAAATTGCTCTCATATATGTTGAATAAAATTATTATTTTGGATTTTCTTTGCGTACCAGTACAACTGTATTGACCCCTACCTTCCAGGGTCTAAGGCTCAATCTAAAGGTCTGGCTAAGCAGTAGAGATTTCAGAGAGAAAAAAACTATGCAGTGGTGAGACTTCTTTATTCTAGAAGGGCTGTTTATTTTAGACTATGTTATTTATTTTGTTTTGGGTCCACTGGGGGCCTTGTCACAGATTCAGACAGTTGTCATTTTAGTATGTAATAGAGATTTCACAGACTGGTTCAGATGTTTCCTAGTTGTTGTTGGATTTTATTCTTCATTGTTATACCGTATTTAGAGTACGACCATGGATCCGTATTAAATTACATTTTCACGTCTTCTTTTATTGTATGAACATTGTGCATTGATTACCAGATAGAGAAGAGTGTCCGGGCCTTCATGGTTCGGGATTCTCATCACGGCCAGAGCCTCGGTTCGGGTCGTGACAAACTTAGTATCAGAGCCCGATTCATGGTCCTAAGGTATCTGCGAAATCGCGTTGAGTAGAGTCTTGTTTATGTGTGTGTAGCACGCCATTTAGTTCATGCTTTTGAGTCTGCATGTCCCCTAATCAATGATTTCTTGTCTTTCAACAAATCACTATGCCTCCCTGTAGAATCAACGAACAGAATGCTCAAACGGAAAAGGTCCATCCAACCTATGGGATGCGGACCCATAATAGAGCTCAGAACCCAGAACCTGTCCCTACTGCGGGAGTACCTCCAGTCCTGACCAGTCCCTCTCGGGATCCAAGGAAAAATATTAATCGTCCCCAGCCTCCTCAGAGAAATATTTCAAATGCTTAGTTCAGGTAGTTCATTCATATGATTGCACAACTAGTAGCCTTTCTGACCCGTTGGTATGAAGATGTTGGTTCGATATCTGGCACGTCCAAAATTACTCGGGTTGGTCAGTTTATGATATTGAACCCGCCCACGTTTACTGGCACAAAAGTTGAAGAGGACCCTCAAAGGTTCATTGATGAGTTGGAAAAGATTTCAGAGTTATGCACGTGAATGAACTTGAGGGTGTGGAGTTGGCAGCGTATCAACTGAAGGATGTGGCAAACCAATGGTATAATGAATGAGAGAATTCAAAGGGTGGTGATGCCGAGCCTTCAGTGTGGGGTGAGTTTGTGGAAGCCTTCTTAGATTGATTCTTTCCTCAGGAGTTGAGGAAGGCCAAAGCTGAAGAATTCATGAACCTAAAGCAAGGAAAAATAAGCATCAAGGAGTACACTCTGAGGTTCAACCAACTAGCCTGTTATGCTCCGGAGCTGGCAGGAAATATGAGAGCCTGGGGAAGTTTGCATCTGGTTTTTCCGATGACTTGGTGCTAGAATGCAAGGGGGAAATGCTGAATAGGGATATGGACTTTTCCATACTATTAGTGCACATGCAACAGGTAAAGGATTAGAAAAAGAAGGTAGTTGAGACAAGAAAAAAGGATAGGCAAACCAAGAGGGTCAGGCCAGCAGACCAGAATTATAGTCAGCAATAGGGTGGTAATTAGGGGAACGGGTGGCAAAAGAAAAAGAATTGGGGTAATGCTTAGTCCGCAGCCAGTGATCCAGTGCCCCGACCTCCAGCTGATCAGCGATTCCAGAATTATTAGTCTTATCATAAGCCGAGAGTGCAGGGTACGCAGTCTCAGGGAACTATAGCTCATTCTCCTCGATCATACCCGCGCTATGGAAGATGTGGGAGGAATTATCCAGGAAGATGTTAGTTTGGCACCATGGTATGTTATTTGTGCGGCCAGCCAGGCCATATCCAGAGGGATTGCTCGACAGTGAGAGGTAATGTTGGTGGAGCTAAGTCTCAGGATAATTCCTCCGCTCTGCCACTACCGCCCAATGGCGCAACTTCAGCTACCGAGAGCGGTCACAACTGGTTGTATGCTCTGTCAAACCGCCAGGAGGCAGAAGCCTTACCAGATGTGGTCACATGTACATTTCTCTCGAGATGTGTATGTGTTACTTTATCCCGGGTCTACCTTGTCTTATGTGCCCCATATGTTGCCATCGGTTTTGGGTTTGAGGCCAAAGTTATTGCAGAACCTTTCTCTGTTTCCACTCCTATAGGTGATTTTGTTGTGGCTAGGAGGGCATATAAAAATTGTGTTGTGTCTGTTTATAGCTGTGATACTGTGGCAGATCTCATAGAGCTTAATATGGTTGATTTTGATGTATCTTAGGAATGGAATGGCTCCATTCATTCTATGTCACGCTAGACTGTAGAACTCGAAAGGTTACTTTTTCCTTTACGAATGAACAAGTGATAATGTAGGAGGGGCATTCTTTAGCACCTATAGGGAAGTTTATATCTTACCTTAGAGCCCATAAGCTTATTTCCAGAGGTTGTTTGTATCATCTGATCCAAGTAAAAGATTCTAATATTGAGAGTCCTTCTCTTCAGTCTGTTCCTGTGGTAAATGAATTTCCAGAAGTCTTTCCTGATGATCTCCCAGGAATACCACCTGATTGGGAGATAGATTTTGGTATTGATTTATTGCCAGACACCCGTCCCATCTCTATTCTGCCATATAGAATGGCTTCTGCAGAACTGAAAGAGTTGAAAGAGCAGCTAACAGATCTTCTAGAAAAAGGTTTTATCCGTCCTAGTATTTCTCCCTGGGGTGCACCTGTGCTCTTCATGCGAAAGAAGAATGGATCCCTTCGTATGTGTATAGGTTATCGTCAGCTGAATAAGGCCACTGTTAAAAATAAATATCCTCTTCATAGGATTGATGATCTCTTTGACCAACTTCAGGGTGCTAAATATTTTTCAAAGATAGACCTTCATTTGGGATACCATCAGTTGAAGGTTAGAGAGTCAGATATTCCCAAAACAACGTTCTGAACCCGCTACGGGCATTATGAATTCTTAGTCATGTCCTTTGGGTTGACTAACACCCCTGTAGCTTACATGGACCTGATGAATAGAGTGTTCCATTAGTTTCTAGATCTGCTTATCATAGTTTTATTGATGATATTCTAATTTATTCTAAGAGTGAGGAGGACTATGCCAATCACCTCCCAATCATCCTTCAGACTCTCAAAGATCATAGGTTGTATGCAAAATTTTCCAAGTGTGAATTCTGGCTTAATGTTATTGCATTCTTGGGGCATATTGTATCTAGTAACGGGATTAAGGTTGATCCCCAAAAGGTTGAGGCAGTGAGAAAATAGCCCAGACCCATGACTCCAACTGACATTCAGAGCTTCTTGGGTTTGGTGGGGTATTACAGAAGGTTCGTAGAGAGTTTTTCCTCCATAGATGCACCACTTACTAAGTTGGCTAAAAAAAAAGTGAAGTTTGTGTAGTCTGATTCTTGTGAGAATAGTTTTGAGAAGTTGAAAGACAAGTTGACAACTGCTCCTGTTTTGACTCTTTCGAAAGGTACTGAGGGTTTTGTTGTGTACTATGATGCGTCCTGAGTAGGACTTAGGTGTGTACTTATGCAACACGATAAGGTGGTGGCTTATGCATCTAGGCAGCTGAAGGTGCATGGGCAAAATTATCCTACGCACGACTTGGAATTAGAGGATGTGGTGTTTGCGCAAAAAAATCTGGCGGCATTATCTTTATGGGGTACATATTGATATATTTACTGACCACAAAAGTTTACAGTATGTTTTCTCGCATAAAGAATTGAACCTCATGCAAAGGCATTGGTTGGAACTTTTGAAGGATTATGACATGAGCCTGCACTATCATCTGGGCAAGGAAAATATCATAGCCGATGCCCTCAGCAGGTTATCTATGGGCAGTCTTTCTCATGTTGAGGAAGGGAAGAGAGAGAAGGTAAAGGATTTTCACCGACTTGCAAATCTAGGAATATAATTTTTGGATTCCGAGGATAGAGGAGTAGTGGTTCAGGAGATAGCTAAATCTTCCCTTTGTGCAGAAGTTAAGGAGAAACAGGCTAAAGATCCTATTTTGATGTAAATTAAAAGAGATGTGGGTTAACAGAAAGTGATGTCTTTTGAAATTGGTGGTGATAGGATTTTGAGATATTAGGGTCGATTATGTGTGCCAGATGTAGATGGGTCGCGGAAGAGAATTCTTGACGAGGCTCACACTTTGAGGTATGTTGTTCACCCAGGCTCTACTAAAATGTACCATGATCTTAAAGCTATATACTGGTGGAAGAATATGAAGCGTGATGTGGCTGGCTTTGTTTCTAAGTGTTTGAACTGCCAACAAGTTAAAGTGAAGTATTTGAGGCCAGGTGGTACTTCCCAAGAGATAGCTTTGCCTCTGTGGAAGTGGGAGATGATCAATATGGATTTCACTATGGGACTTCTGAGGTCCCAAAATCAGTATGATTCTATCTGGGTAATTGTAGACCGGCTGACCAAGTCAGCTCACTTTCTGCCTGTCAGGACTAACTATTCGGGGGACGATTATGCCAAGCTGTACATTGAGAAAATAGTTCACCTGCATGGGGTACCTGTATCCATTATATCTGACCGAGGTACACAATTCTCTTCACAGTTTTGGAGATCTTTTCAGAGGGGTTTAGGTACCCAAGTGAACTTGAGTACTACTTTCCACCCCCTGACAGATGGGCAAGCCAAACGCACCATTCAGACCCTTGAGGACATATTGAGGGCCTGCGTAATTGACTTCAAAGGTAGTTGGGTAGATCACTTACCATTGATATAGTTCGTATATAATAATAGTTACCATGCCAATATTAAGATGGAACCTTTTGATGAATTATATAAGAGAAGATGTAGGTCACTGATAGGGTGGCATGAAGTGGGTGAGACGCGATTGTTCAGGCCTGATTTTGTTCATCAGGCAATGGAGAAAGTGAAAATCATTAGAGAGTGATTTAAAAAAGCCCAAGTCGATAGAAATCCTATGCCGATGTTAGAAGAAGGGAGTTAGATTTGAGGTTGGTGATTGGGTGTTTCTCAAAGTTTCTCCTATGAAGGGAGTTATGCGATTTGGGAAAAAGGGGAAGTTGAATCCTCAATATGTAGAACCATACTAGATTTTGAAAAGGATAGGTGGGGTTGCTTATGAGTTAGAATTGCCCACAAGTCTAGCTTCTGTCCATCCTGTCTTTCACATATCCATGCTGAAGAAGTGTATTGGAGATCATTCTCTAGTGTTTCCTATGGAGGAGATCAATGTGAAAGACTCCTTGATTTATGAGGAGGAACCCACTGCTATTCTGGAGCGTTAGGTTCGGAAGTTGAGGAGCAAGGAGATAGTCTAGGTTAAGGTGTGGTGGAAAAATCAGAAAGCGGAAGAAGCTACTTAGGAGTCATAGAGCGATATGTGTGCAAGATACCCAAACCTTTTTGATCCAGTGAATGATGAAATGGAAGGTACAATCTTTGCATTATTCTTTCAATGCCCTTAGTATAGTTGAAATCGTGCTTGTTCGTATTCCGCATCATCATTCGGGGACGAATGATCCCAAGGGGGGATAATGTAACACCCTGTAGTTTTGTTCGACTTGATGTCACCTAGAGGCATGTTTGAGAGGCTAGAAACTTGAAAATACTCTAAGTGTAAAAAGGGACTTAGTCATTTTTTGAGCTCCTAATCCTTGACAATTTTATTTTTGACCTTCCCGACCCTCAATAGTTGATATGTTGGCTAGTTAATGATCCAGGAGGTCAATAAGTGTTCCCAAACAAGTTTTGGATTTTTCGGGCGGCGTTTAGACCTTGTTTGGTGTGCCAAAATAGTGGGCCAATGCGATCTTGGCGTGCCGCGTCACCCATTGCGTTAGTCAATTTTTATGCAGGAACTGTCAGGCAAAAGTACTGAGGCTTGGTGCGATTAGGGCGTGACGCATCGGGTATCGCGTTGATTCCATCGACGCACCACGTCTCCAATCGCATTGATGCTCAGTTATTTTAGCTTTTAAAATCCGCATTTTAAGGGAAATTGGGTCATTTTTCCTTATTATAATACGCCCCAAACACGAGATTAAAACATCATATCAGCACTTTAGGTTGGTTTTCATGAAAAATAACTCTTTTAACATCAATTGTAAACCCTAGCCTCTTCTTTTAAGATCAAGAGATCATCCTTGCAAGTCAATAGTTTCAAGAACTAACGTGAAATTCGAAATCCACTCTTCCTCCTAAACAACATAAGGTACGTGGGGTTTATCCTAAAAGCTACATGGACTTGTTGAAACACTTGAGTATGATTTAAAGATTATCAAGCACGAAATTACAAAGGAATTTTGGAATCCATGTTTTAATTATGCATCATGAATGTTTTAATGACATTGTTGTTTTGGCGTTTAGGTCTTTTCCCCCTAAAAAAATTGATTTATACGTATATGTAAGAAAATTTAGACTGAAGATTATTTGAGAGCACAAATTATGAAATCCCTCTCTTGTGATGAATTTAAGTTTACGATCTTATTATGAATGGTTTGAAATGCATGATTTATGATTTGAAAATAGTTTTCTCAATATCAGAGTATTTGTGCATGATTTAGAGACGATGAGAGGGAGTTTCTTGATATAATTATATTTTTGTGTTAAAGAGAAAGAATTACATGTGATTGAGAACTTTGATATGACCACCTTGTGTATTTGAAATGTTGAAAAAGAGAGTTTCTTGCATGTGTTTACATGAGTTCTTAAGAAAGAGTTCTTTGAATTGATTTATTGATATGGTGGTCCCAAAACTTATGTTTTGAAAATAGAAGATTATACTATGTTATTAATGGCTCAGAGACGTGACTTGCAAGTCAATGGTATGACGATACCATATAAATATATGCCATAACAGAGCTAGAGTTTTTCAGAGTTTGATTTCAGAGAATGAAATGTTTTAAAAGAGTTAAAAATGGGCTTAAAGAGGGTTAGGTGGTTACCTGAAGAAGGCTTGAGTTCAAGTAACTCTTAGCCTAAAACCGTATTTTGCCGATACGGGTATATTATTATTGTACGCTGGCGACAGCTTTGTGGCGCAGTAGAGACAGAAACTCTGACCCTTGCGGCAAACTTGGGTTGGGGAATTGACTGCCGAGTTAATGGCTGATTCCATATAGCTCGTGAAATTTCAGAGTTTTAGGGTATACCACCTAGTCCAAAAGTAAAATGAAGATGAGTTACTGAGTTCAGATGATTTTATAGAGTCTTTCAAATGTACCCATGTGATTTTTACCATATGATATATTTATGAACTGCTTTAAATTGCTCTTATCTATGTTGAATAAAAATTATTATTTTGGATTTGCTTTGTGTACCAGTACAACTGTATTGGCCCCCTACCTTCCAGAGTCTGAGGCTCAATCTAAAGGTCCGGCTAAGCAGTAGAGATTTCAGAGAGAAGTGAACTATGCAGTGGTGAGCCTTCTTTATTCCAGAAGGCCTATTTATTTCAGACTATGTTATTTATTTTGTTTTGGGTCCACTGGGGGCCTTGTCCCAGATTCAGACAGTTGTCATTTTAGTATGTAATAGAGATTTCGTAGACTGGTTCAGATGTTGCCTAGTTATTGTTGGATTTTATTCTTCATTGTTAAACAGTATTCAGAGTATGACCATGACTCTGTATTAAATTACATTTCCGTGTCTTCTTTTATTGTATAAACATTGTGCATTGATTACCAGATAGAGAAGGGCGTCCAGGCCTCGATTCGGATCGTGACACTAACTATTAAAGTTTGCTAAATATTTGAAAACACTAAAAGTACACATTTAACAAACTTAATGAATCAAAATTATTCAAAAATACATTAAATGATTTATAATAAATTGCTAATGATACGTTACTTGACAAAAGCTTGTGAAGAACAACAACATGAGGAAGCACAGCAATACATTGAGCTTTTCCATTGTTTTTAACTTATGCCTAGACAAAAGAAGTTCAGTCAGTTAAATAACACGATTCATCTGTTTGAATATAATTCAATATTAGTTGATATTTATTATATCTTTTTTCCTCTAATAGTTATATGGGAAAACTAATTTAATGTGGCTTTAACTTGATTTTAAAACATTGATATCCTCAATATGAAGTTAAGGCTTAGATGTATTTACATTTATTATGTTAGAAAATTAATAATCTCATTTTGAAATTAGACATTATGCGTTTATGTTAAATGTCAAACTCTTACTGCAATTTTAAACTTTAAAAGTATACTTCCTTGGTCCATCTTTTCCTCGATCCATCTTTATTTATTCATGACTAACTTGATACATTCTTTATAATGAATAAGGTGGTAATAAGTTTACTATATCACTCTTTATTATGAAGACATCTCATTAATTGAAAATGAATTAGAAATAACTAGTACTTAATAATACAAGTAAAATAGGTATACAATAATATTATTTCTCAAATTTTCAACCTAGACAAATAAGAGTGGACATCTATTCATAGTGTGGTGGATAGATAAAAATGAAAGGAGAAAGTAAATATTTTCTCCCTCTTAAGTCTTATATAAAAATCTTGGTAAAATTTTATAAATTGTATACTCCCTCCATTTCAATTATCTTCACCCCTATATTAAAGATAAATTTTCTTTTACTTGTCAATTTTAATAGATCAAGAGAATTTTATTGCTTTTTCACCATACTATCATTATGTGACGATCCAAAATAAGCACGTGGTAACACTTGTCACACCCTCTGGACAAGTAAGTCTAACCCTTCCCAAAGAACACAATTTAAGAGAAAGAAGCGGAAGCAAAAGAATATAATAATCTCAATTATATAAATGAGACACAAGTCTCAAAAATACATTTCAACTCTAGTTGTCACTAGTACGAGCCTCTAATACAGATTCATAATAGTAATAATAATAATAATAATAATAATAATAATAATAATAATAATAATAATAATAATAAAGTGGTGATTCTATACAATAATTAATTATTTTAAAGATTATAATTTGTACTTTATCTAACCTTAAAAATAGCATGCAATACGGAAAGTAGTGGACAAGAAAAATGTTACTCTTTCATCACTATTTTTTCTCTCATATGTCACTTTGTCAGAAGTTATTAGGAGGGGTGATTAAACAAAACATGACATATCTACAATTTAGTGAGGATATGATCTTAAATAGAAGGATATGAAAATCTAGAATTAAGGTGAGAGTCTTATTGATAGTCATGTGTTGTTGGGTTTTCATTATTAAAGTGTTAAACGGTTCAAGCCGACCCTAAATCAGATCAAGCCACGTAGAGGTGTTAGGGTTGGGCTAGGTTGATAGCAAAACCAAACCACCATGATCTTACCTAGACAACCTATGTCTCAAAACGGGTCCAACCCAAAAGTGCCACATCAATTTTGAATCTGTTATCCGACCGGACCCGGTTCACCAATCTATTCTTTTTATAAGTTTTAAACACTTAAAAAAACAAAGTTAAAATTAAACACTTAAAAAAACTATTACTCCCTTCTTTTAAATATGCTTGTTCTGTTTTAGGAATCATTAAGAAAGTAAAGAAGTCTTTTAAATCTTATGATCTTAAATTAAAGATATGTCAAATGTACCAAAATATTTTTTAATTTTGAGGTCTTAGACATGTTAGGTGTAAAAGTTAAAATTAAAGAGTTTCTAAGAAGAAAACAAACATTCTTTTGTATTTGAACTATAAAGGGTAATATGACAAATAAAACCATTCCGATCTGGTCGATTTCGACTCCATAGCCCTAACTATACCATAATAAGCCTAGCCTGGTTGGAACCAAATGCTCCCAACCTAATAACCAACCCACGAACAGGTGCTAAAGAAGGGATTTGAGATCTCTTCTAAAAGAAAGAATTGACCTCGTGCCTATCTTACTCATTTTTCTTTTTCCGTTCTTAACCTCGAGTGTGGAAGGGATAGCTTTTAGCTAGGTCTTGATTGTGTATTTCATTTCTAAACTATGTCATCGATTGGTGACCTGATTGGACCTCGTGTTATTGTTATTACCATGTTAAAATATGTAATTATAAGCAAAATCTTCACATTTATAAAATTCGATCAAGAAACTGCTATAATATCTTAAATATATTTCATAAAGAAACTAAAATAGAAGATCATCTACTACACATTTTCTAAAATGATTAATAGATGATCTAAGAAGCAATCATTTTTATTCAATTATGCTTCATAATTGCGATTATCTTAATTAATACAAATCAAAGCACTTTGCATTCTCTAATTGAAGAAACTCTCTTGTTGAGAAACTTTATTTGTATCTGCAATTTCCATAAGCTGCAAAATCACAAAATAGACATAAGAAAGAAATAAGTACATGTTTTCTCGATGGAATTAAACGCATTAACTTTAAATTAGAAGTCTATTGTTAGAGAAACTTACAGGGATTCATATGTACTATCCAACCGAGATTTTCTGGACATGGAACATGATTTCTCTTATACTCATTGTTAAGAATATAGGAAGCATGACTGTGAGTTTCATTAGGCTCAAAGCAAGGCTTTCCAGGTTGAATGCCTTTACAAACATGCGGTCTATCACATTGTTCATCCAGATAAGCTTTTAATTCTTCTTCAGTTACAAACCAATTTGCAACACACCATGCCCCAGGTGGCTTAGTTCTAGCTCCCTATATGGATAAAATACTAATTTACTCTTAAAAATAATAATACAAATTTTAAAAAATCTCTTATGATTGGGATGAGTATAATAATTTCTCATATATTTTATACTTTTAAGTTTGTCAAAAATAAATAATTTGGGTATTTGTTATATATTTGTCAAACTTTGAATATTTGATATAACCATTATGAGTAACAAATCAACTAGAAACGTCAAAAAGTATAGAGATCACAACTTCTGAAATAGTAAAGAGTGTGCCTAGTAAAACCTACCTCAGACATTAGAAATAGTAAAAAAAAAATAGCAAAGAGTGCCATTCCAAATTTGAGTTTCTATAATTAAATCTTTTTTTCTTCTACACAATTTTCATAAAACCTAACTATTAAAGTTTACCAAATATTTGAAAAGACAAAAAGTGCCCATATTTTACAAACTTAATGAATCAAAATTATTCAAAAATATATTAAATGATTTATAATAAATTGCTAATGATACTTTACCTGCCAAAAACTTGTGAAGAACAACAACACGAAGAAGCACGAGAATACATTAAGCTTTTTCATTGTTTATAACTTATGCCTAGACAAAAGAAGTTCTGTCAGTTAAATAGCATGATTCATCTGTTTGAATATAATCCAATAGTAATTGGGTATTAATACTATTTATTATCTTTTTTCCTATAGTAGTTAGTATGTGGGAAAACTAATTTAATGTGGCTTAAGTTGATTTTAAAACATTGGTGTCCTCAATAAGAAGTTAAAGTCCAGATGTGTTTGCATTTATTATGTTAGAAAATAAATTATCTCATTTTGAAATTAGACATTATGCATTTATGTTAAATGTCAAACTATTACTGCAACTTTTTTAAATGTATACTCCCTCAATCCATCTTTATTTATTCATGTCTAACTTGATACATTCTTTAGAAAATAATAAAGAAGGTGGTAATAGGTTTATGATATCACTCTTTATTATTATAAGGCATCTCACTCATTGAAAATGAATTAGAAATAACTAGTACTTAATAATAAGTGTAAAATAGGTATACAATAGCGTTATGTCTCAATTTTTTAAACTGGACAAGTAAGGGTGGCCATCGATTCTTAGTATAGTGGACAAGTAAAAATAGACGGAGAGAGTCAATATTTCCCCCCTCTTTAAGTCTTATCTCAAAATCTTGGTTCAATCTTACAAATTGTATACTCCCTCAATATATTTGAGCACTATATTAAAAATAGATATTTTTGCTTGTTTATTTTAACAAATCAAGAGAATTTTATTACTTTTTCACCATACTGCCATTAATTTTAAACATCTGCATACTATAGTAATAGTTAAATTAGAGTTTCAAAGTATCATTAATAAGATATTCTTGTCCCTTAGGTACTCCATACTCCTAGTTCCAATTTACGTAATATCATTTTTGCATTCCTCTTCTTCATCATCTTTATTTCCCTTTCTTCTTGTCCCTTAGGTACTTCGTACTCTTCGATTTCAATTTATGTGATATCGTCTTTGCATTTCTTTTTCTTCATCGTCATCTATTATTATTATTATTATTATTATTATTTGCATTTCTTCAAGTCCCTTAGGTATTCAATTTGCCTGAGATATTTGCTAAGACTAACAAAACGTGTATATTTTAGCATTTCTTCTTGTCCCTTAGGTACTCCCTTCATTTGAAGGTCCCAAGATGTTAGCATTTTATGATTGAAAATATCTCAAATTCAAACATATTCTATTTTACTTCTGATAAAATAAATCCATAACTACACACACGATTTAAAATTTGAATTTTAAATTGGAAATTTCAAAATTCATTTTTTTGTCTTTCCCGAACTTCATTAGAGTCTAAAAAGGACACATAAATTAATAGCCGAGATGAGGTAAGTATTTTTACGGAGTTAATACATAAAAATGACCCTAAACTTGACATCAAATTATAACTTTGACCTTAAACTTTGATAGTGCACAAATAGGACCTTTAACTATTCAAAACCTGAACAAATATGACCTCCGATTTTGCAACCCCATGCATGAGTCTCACTAGCGCCTACGTGGAAAGGTAATCCAATCACACGGTGCCACGTCGTTAAAAGGGCTAACTTGGAGAGAGGTCATATTTGTGCAGTTTTGAATAGTTAAAGGTCATATTTGTGCACTGTCAAAATTTTGCTTTTTGTGTTAAAACGACGTCGTTTTTATTATTATTATTATTATTATTATTATTATTATTATTATTATTATTATTATTGTTATTATTATTATTATAATTATTTATTTATTTCTATAGTAGCAGCACCTAACTTTTTTTTAATTTTAAAAAATTATTATTATTATTATTATTATTATTATTTTATTGATTTCTATAGCAACAACACCTAGCTTTTTTTTTAATTAAAAAGAGGTCATATTTGTGCAGTTTTGAATAGTTAAAGGTCATATTTGTGCACTGTCAAAGTTTTACTTTTTGTGTTAAAACGACTTCGTTTTTATTATTATTATTATTATTATAATAATAATTTTTTATTTATTTCTATAGTAGCAGCACCTAACTTTTTTTTTAATTTAAAAAAATTATTATTATTATTATTATTATTTTATTTATTTCTATAGCAGCAACACCTAGCTTTTTTTTAATTAAAAAAAAATAGCCACTAGCAAGGATCGAACCCGCACAGTAGGTTGAAGGAAGCGCCCAAGAAGAGAAAATAACACCACTGGGCTATCTAAGTGCTTTGTTTCATGTGGTTCAACATTAATATGCGTACATAAATATACATTTTCTGTCTTATATATATACAATGTAATTTTTTTACCGAGGGGTTCGGGTGAACCCCATGGCAACCACGTAGGTCCATCCCTCGTTAATTTAATAGCATTTTAATAACGTTAATTTGATAACATTTTAATTACATTAATTTGATAACGTTAATTTAATATACTACTACTACTATCCTTAATAACATTAATTTAATAACGTTTTATTAAAACTATAATTTTTTTATTATTAGTATAGTTTCATCTTTAATTTTGTTATAAAATAACTAAAGAATAAAGAAGAAGAGTAGAGAGAATAGAGAGAGTGATTTTTATTTCTTCTCTTGAGGGATGAGAGATCATCTTGATTGCAAATACAATGAACAAAACCCCTCTATTTATAGGGGAAATTTACTCCTAGTCTGAGTAAAAGACGGATGCTTCAAATCCTAATAGATATCAAAGTAGATCTTGATAGATCTTGATATACATTCACTAAAATGTAAATACATTTATAACACCCCCCCTTGAACGTCTAATTGGTAGATAATGTGCCTCGTTAAAACCTTACTAGAAAAAACCCAGTAGGAAAAAAAATCTAGCGAAGGAAAAGGAGTACACATCTCTAATAATACGCATTTTGGCTGCCTCATTAAAAAACTTACAAGGGAAAACCAGTGGGACAAAACCTCGTAAGGAAAAAAGAGTACAACGCGTATTAACTCCCCCTAATGAGAACATCCTTGACCTTTGCATCTCGATCTTGTGCAAGATCTTCTTGAAAGTTGCAATTGGAGAAGATTTGGTGAATAAATCAGTCACATTGTCAGTTGAACAAATCTGTTGCACCTTAATATCATCATTCTTTTGTAGCTCATGTATGTAGAAAAGTTTTGACAAAATGTGCTTTATTTTATCTCCATTTATGAATCCTCCCTTAAGATGTGCTATGTATGCTGAATTATCTCTGTATAAAATTGTGGGTAGATTGTCATATTTCACACTATATTTTTCTCGAATGAGATGTATCATGGACCTCAACCATACACATTCTCGGCTTGCTTCATGAATAGCTATTATCTCAGCATGATTCGGTGAAGTGGCTACGATAGACTGCTTTGTATATCTCCAAGATATGGCAGTACCACCACATATGAACACATAGCCTATTTGAGACCGAGCTTTATGTGGGTCAGATAAGTACCCATCATCAACATAACCAATAAGAGGGACTGAAATCTTTAGAATAAAATAAGCTCATGTGTTTTATCCCAGTTTGATGTCTCATAGTAGGAGCAGAAATATACCTTGCTAACAAATTGACTGAAAAAGCTATAGGCCTTGTGGTATTTGTAAGGTACAAGAGTGCATCAATTGCACTAAGATATGATTCTTCATAACCAATCCAATTCGATATATTTTGAATTTCAGCAAATAATCTATTGCTTTGAAAACTCTCCAAGAGTTCCAATGATGTTCAAGCAATAAGCTTATACAATATAAGGATTATAAATAAGTTTTCCAGAAACTTTTATATGCTTCAAGCAGTTTGAATCCTTAAAAGTTTTCACATAAGTTTTGTCAAGTGAAAATATTCAACATTTCATGAGTGACATCTTCAAGTGCTTGGACTGCAAATCAAATAAGTTTTACGCTTACCAAAATGCATCCTTTCATGTCACTTGATAAATGTTTCTACGTCAGCATGCTTAAATAAACGTAGAATTTAGATCCTCGTAATCTTTCACAATATTGCGCCAATATTGTGTCAAAGATATTGATGATATATCATTTTGTATCGGTTCACAATGCGACATAACATTTTGAGATCTCATCACTTCATTATTTTCAGGCACATGAACCTTACATAAGGTTTCATGAAGTGTTATGTCGTAGGCTCTTCAAGAGTTCATTGCCTTCTTATTATGATTATTTGCTCCTTATTTTTCAAGAACTATTTCATTTGGAACCGATTAGTCTACCACGCTTCACGCATGCATAGACTCTGTCCTTTAGGAACACAAAATAAGAGCACTTACGCTTAATATGAGATGCTTTCGGCATTTGACTTGAATTATCTTTAGGATGAGGATCTGGTGATAATTCCTAACATATTTCATAGCGCTTATAATCTCCCCTTTATGTTAGGAAAACTAACATACATCCTCTACTTCTTTGAGGAATCCATCGTTGTGCATTATGGTAAATTCATTAATCGTATACCACACATCAAAATTATTAGATAGAATAATTGGTTCCTGACCTTGAACCAATTGAGAGGGAAGAAATAATAATAATTTATTGGTCTAATGCATACAAATGCTATTGCAATATATCATATTTCAGACCAATACATGAAACTTTGTTCTCATTAGTAATGGTTTATCTATTTATGGAAGACATTCAATGCTAAACCATCATCATCAAGATGAATTATCTCGATTACATAATCTGAAAATTATGTTCAATTTATATTGAACAAGTAACTTTATGAATGTCAAATGTAGGTTGACCATGAATGTACATGTGATCATCTTATTGATGCATCTTTTCAACATATCACATGATAGGTGAATGGATCCTTATTCACCTTTTATAATCTTCAGATTTGAAGGGATCCAATCCCAATATTAGTTGGTCCAACCAACTTATCATGAGAACAAACGACATAAACAATTTTCTGAATCTTATAGTTCTTCAATACATGCACATCTTCGAGATGTCACAATCGTTCATATCAATTTATGAACTTTTATTCTAGTAAACTCCAAGTTTACCATGACATGTACTTTTTCTTTAGTAAATTTCAGATTTACTATTACATGAATAAATTTTAGATTTACTACTTCAGAAGTAGATTTTAAAATTATTCAACCTCTTTCGGAGGTGAGTTGTGATACAATCACAATCAAGTGCACGTTTGCATTAATAAGTTTCTCATTCCCCAGGAATGAAATATAATCGTGCCTTAAGCCTACCAAATTATGATAGATTATAACCTCTTTCAAGATTTTGCTACTTCAGAAGCAAATCGAGGCATACATATGATGTAGAGAATTTTTCTCTAGCATATCTTATAATCATATAAGCGTGTGAAAATATTATCACTTTTGATGATCATTGTCATATTGTCCCTCCACACTTATATCCGTGCATTCAATCACTTGTCTTCTTTCAGACATATTATGCATTGTTACCATATACACCTCACGAATGAAGTAAGTTGTCATATTTCAGACTTATCATATATTGCTACCACATTCATTTCATGGAATGGAGCTTATTTAATGGGTCGAATTTCATGGCTTTTCATCAAACACCCATTATTTTGCCTTAGCCATCATAATATCATCAATATGGTGCATTGAGATTCAAACTCAACATCTTACCCATATAAAGACGTCTTAGGCATAAATTGATGGGACTTAAACCCAACATATTATCATTCCTTTTGATAATATTGTTCTTGAAGAATAAATTTAAAACATAAATGGTTCCAAACTAATTATTTTTCCTCAAATCCAATAATAATTATATTAGTAGTAGCAAAAGACAAATAACATAAGAAGTCACTAACCTTGAAATTCCCTTTAGATTTATAATCTCACCTTATTTGGTATAGTCTGACACTCGAAATGAAACTTTTCATCACACATTCAAAAAGGCTTTAATGCGCTATTATGCTTGCAGGCAAATCTTTCAAAAGTTAGAAAGTTGGAGTTTTAAGCACTTTAAAAGAAGCATATCGCAATCAACACTAGCCAGATGTTGGCTACAAGATCCTGCTTAGCATACACTATACCTCAAAACAGTTGACTCGGTAGATAGCATGTAAATATAGGCCAAACTAAAGACAGTTCTAACGGTTAACACAACAATATGACTAGTAGTTATATTTGTGAAACATATTCCAACACAAAGCTGAATACTAGTTTTATATTTGTTAAAACATTTTTCAACACAAAATAGAATACTAGTTTTTAGGATCGTATTAAATATAATTATCAATTCTAGGTAAAACGATCACAATTGTCTTAGACGAGGTAAATTTTCATATTACAAGTCAAAATTATATCAAAATGATGGCTTCCGACCAAACTACATTGTAAAACTGATATGATGAACATAACACATAAGATAAACTAATATATTGAAAAAGAAATACTTATGTCAAAATAGTAGAATAAGCAGGGATATTGAATTTCACAGTAGCCCTCGTGGATTGAAGATATGACCATGATAAAACTATAAAGACATACATCATCCGAAAAAGAAATAATCTTAATTAGTTAGAGACTTGTGCTGATAACGTGTTATAAAATAACTAAAGAATAAAGAAGAAGAGTAGAGAGAATAGAGAGAGTGATTTTTATTTCTTCTCTTGAGGGATGAGAGATCATCTTGATTGTAAATATAATGAACAAAATCCCTCTATTTATAGGGGAAATTTACTCCTAGTCTGAGTAAAAGACGGATGCTTCAAATCCTAATAGATATCAAAGTAGATCTTGATAGATCTTGATATATATTCACTATAATGTAAATACATTTATAACAAATTTTATATTTAAATAAATAATATTTAGATATATTATATAACTTAAATTCGTCTTCTGCTTTATAATATATATACATACCCGCTCGATTTTTTCATATGAGGCTGACCCGTCTAATTAATAAATCTTCAATATTGCTCTTTTTCCACAATGCCAAAAGAAATTAGATGTCATTTTCAGCTTTGAGCCGAAAATAATGAAAAAATAATAGTGAAGAGTCATTTAAAGGTCATATTTGTGCAGTTTTGAATAGTTAAAGGTTATACTTGTGCACTGTCAAAGTTTAAGGTCATATTTATGTATTATGCCCTTAGATTTTAAGTTGGACGCGCCCAGTTTTGCGTGTTGAACACGTGTTTTGCCACGTAGGATTAGAGGTCATATTTGTGCAGTTTTGAATAGTTAAAGGTCATATTTGTGCACTGTCAAAGTTTAAGGTCAAAGTTATAATTTGGTGTCAAGTTAAGGGTCATTTTTATGTATTAACTCTATTTTTACGTCTAAAATTGGGACCATAACACGCCTTAAACATGAAGAACAGTAAACTCAACAACTTCGCAACTTAAAGAGAGCTAAAATACCATCTGGTGATTATCATAATACCATGATGTTTAGTATTATATCTTGAAATTTAATATTTTTAAAAATGCATTGAATAATGAATCGTATTTAATACCAAGGATAAAATTGATAGAAAAGAATAAATTATTTAGAGGGAGTAAGTGACAAATAAGAAGAAACGGAGGGATTACTAACACTAAATATCCAATTTTCTTAGTTTCTCTTTTAGAATTGTCAGTTTGATTCCTATGTTTGAATTTTGATGTTAACTTACTCAGTGTTTAGTCTTCCTCTTTTCTTTCTTCTTCGCTGTTCACGTTTCCATCACTAAATTCATACATTATTAATTCATTTCATTGATGCTTTTCATCAAGTTCGTCTCATTAAAATTAGTGGTCTAAAGCAAAATTTTAATATGAGACCTTAAATATATGCGCATAACAAAAATATTATTAATAATCTAGAGTTATTTTTTAAATTCTTACGTACTACTTTTTTCTTAGTGCGGTATTCTTAGAATTAAGTCTTTTCAGTTGTAAAAGGGGTGTGACAGCTCTGGCGACTTCGCTGAAGATTTTTCAGAATTCGAGCTTATTTTTTTGGAGTTGTATCGGCTTAGTTTGACATTATGGGTGTGTAAACATTGTTTGTGTTATCATTTGTTTATTTTATCATTGTCGAGTGCTTACGTGCTCTTTGTTTACAGTTTTTCTCTTTTGTGTTACCGCTTTATAACTGTCATCATGTGCATAACCCGAGTCAATTCTTTCTGCAACAAGTTCTGTGGTACACGTTGTGTACACGACCTATAGTTGAGTCACCCTTATTTTAGGAGGGGGGAGCCGCTGGCTGGTATGGAGTAGGTGGACAGCTAAAGCAGCCACTATCGACCATACGCTCCCCCGAACAACCTTGTTAGTGAACCCAAGCGTAGGTCAGCCTCTAGGTCATACTTTTGTGCATCATATTGAGACCTAGCGGGGCCCATTTGGTCCTTTATAGGAGACTCACCTCTACCACATCCCTACGTGCTAAATGTTGCATCTTTGAGGGTAATGGAGTCATTTGACGGACTGATTTGGGGAAAACATGTGTTAGAAATAAAGTGCATAGGCAATGAAAAGGTGAGTCGAAAAAAAAAAAGAGTGAAAAAAAAAGTTTTGTAGTTTTAGAGTTCTTTATGGCTTTTGTTTTTCACAATCCAAAAATTTAAAAAGATTTTTTACCTTTCACACTCATTTTCTTAAAAATAGCAAAAATATTTTTCTTTCATAGTTGATGTCAATGTTATGTGAAGTGTCTAATTAAAAAATCCAAAAAGCTTTTATTTCTCATCGTCCGTCTGTAATCGCGTTTCTCAAGTCAAGTCTTAGTTCGTTTTAATCCTTAATTGTCCAATCTGGATGAACTACGCATACCTGATTCCCGTCCCTCGGGACGGAATACGTAGGCAACCCTCGGTAGGTCCGGTAATCTTTATTTTAGCCTTTGTCTTAGCCTTAGCCTAGGTCTTTCTCCTCGTAATTTAGTATTGTTAGCAGGTCTTATCCAAATAGGCTGATTTTATTCAGTGATACTGTTCGGCGAATTGGAGTCATAAAGTGGTCTGTCCCTTCGACATATGTCCGCGTCAAATTTCCAAGGGTTGGGAATCTTTCGTTCCTGTTGAATTTTTGAGATAATGTCTTATGTGTTATTACAGGATGGATTTGTCCACAAAGTTCAGAGTCTGGATGGTTGGCAAGGTGCCCAAAAATTTAATCAAATGGTGGGGCACGTTTAACTACGTCGAGCAACAGGGGTTGGCAAAGAAGTTAGGCACTCTCACTTCCCTCCTAGATCTTATGCCCCGCCCAGACCTGATCGAGGCTATATCGACTTTTTGGGATCCAAGATGTTTGGTGTTTAGGTTTGGAAATTGTGAAATGACGCCTACTCTGGTAGAGATATTTGGTTTCTTGAAGTTGCCTTACATTAAGAAAACAATGATTCGGGCACGGACTCATTCTCCCACACGGTTTCTTCATGGTTATGGTTTAAAGTCCAATAACCACTTGACGTGCCTTAACCAATCTTGGGTCTCCTTTGATTATTTGTATGCTCGGTTTGGGCCTTCAGATGGTTTTGATTGCTTTTGGGATGAGTTCTATACAACTAAGGAGAATTGGGAGAAACGTCGTCTAGAAGTCTTCACTCTCTCCTTGTTGGGCATTTTGGTCTTCCCATTAGAAGAAAGACGTGTTAATACTCGCTTTCAGACTATACTGATGGCCTTATTTCATAAAAAACTAGGGGAAACATTCACACTCGTACCTATGATCTTGGCAGAAATATATAAAACTTTAATCGAGGTGAAGGGCGGGATGAGATTCTTTGAGGGAAGCAACCTGATATTGCAATTGTGGATGATGGAGCACTTGTATGAGCCTTCTTTGATTAGGTTGGATGTGATTGATCGTTGTATGCCTGAGCGAGTGAACGCCATGAATCAGAGAATGCGTTTTGATAAGTTCTCATTGTCGATAGGGATTGATGCTTGGATTGAATTTCTGGAGTCAAAAACTGAAGACAACATTCTGTGGACCTATCTCTGGTTTCGTTCAAAAATAATCTTGTGTGGTTGTCGGATGAAACCTCTTTTTAGTCTTGTTAGGAATCAATTGCACCAGACCGTACTCTCCTTTTAGGGTAATGCACCAGTTGGGTAGACTGCAGGACGTTCCACCGGTAATGGACCTTCTGAAGGATGTCGAACATTTTAAGGATCAAGCCTTAGGCTAAAGTAAATACGAAGAATTCTGGAATCACGCAATAAAGCTAGGTGTGGATACTCTCAAAGTAGGTCTAGATAATCCAGGGTACACTCAAAGATATGAGATCTGGCTGCAAACCATACCTCGAGGTATTAGTAGGCCATTACCCTTGCAACTTAGAGGAAGAATACATGAAGAATGCATTGTCGATGACAGTCAGGATGAAAGTGCGGGGGCCAAAGTGGAGACACTGAGAGTTCAGTTATCAGATTTGCTCAAGACTGTAGAAAGGTATCATAATAATCTCTCCAGGTGCACTCTCCATGAGGCGGGGATACGTGCTAGAAACTTCTTCCCAAATATCAGGGTGTCTTCGCAGGATATGCTACAGAGTTTGAATGGGAGAAAGAGAACTTCACAGATAGGTTTATCTCAACCAGGGTCATCCCACAGTGCACCAATGTGAAGGAGCAACTCATATCTTTTATTTAGTTTGAGTCCTTTATTTTTTCTGTCCTTGTATTGTTGTGTCTTTGTTCAGTCGGGGTCAAGTTTGTTTTAAATGTTAAGAGTCTTTACTAGGAGTATTACGCATGTTATCTTATGGGTCTAGAATGTTGTTTAGAGCTGTCACACCCCTTTTACAACTGAAAAGACTTAATTCTAAGTTTGAAAGGGTTTTTAATTATTAAGTGACAAAAATAAAGGTTTTGTTTCGAAAAAGAATTATTTACATTTAAACTCAGAGTCGCCACTTGGCAAAAATCGGTGTGCCAAGTCACTTTTGAAAGATCCTTTTAAAAATAATTTGACTCCTTGAAACTGGTTTGCGAACAAAGATTCCGACTAAGGAATTCTGTTGACCAAAGTGTTAGACACCCCTCGATCCCGTGGTTCGACCACGGTCGCTTGGTGGGGCATATCGTCTAATTTGACACTACGAATGTATAAATTACACAAAAACACGCAAAACAATCAATCAAGCAAACAAAACAAAACAATCTAAAATTTAGTGTTCAGTCCAATTTATTACAAATCAAAATAGAAAAAGAATGCGAAAATGTAAATCCTATTCTACCCTACACTAATTTTATACTACGCTCCCATGCTACCCGATGCCTCGGGCCTTCGTCACGGACGTCCTCCAAATACAAAATACTTCGGGGCATTCCCCGACGAATAAATACAAGTGATCACGGGGCATTCCCCGATTAAATGAATACATTTCCAAATGCAAGAACTAAAACCAAACCATTGAACTTGTAGACACCTAATTTTGTCCCTCCCCGATATCGTTTTTACCTATTGTTTACCTTATCCTACCGTGTACCCTCGCCTGTGTGATAATCCCTCCACAAAATGATAAAAATAACAACCCCCTAACTAATTTTGTTTTATCCTAATATTCTAACAACCCACCCAATTAAAAAACAACACCTACCTACCCTATCTTAACAAACTCTACCCCACCTCACACCCTACCCTCCTACCCCACGTGACCCCACCTACCTCACCACTACCCCACCCTCACCTCATATATACACACACAAAAGGAACACGGAAGGGGGGATTTCTTTTCCAAAAAGTTAAAGGAAGATAGATACATAGATTTTTTTTCTGTCATATAGACAAATATATACACATATCCACCATAAGAGGCAAGAAAAAAACCAGATCCAAAGAAAAAAAAGCTCACAGCTTCTTCTTCCATATACACGCCAAACACACGCACACCCATACCAAAATCGCATAAAAAGGGTGAAGATCGAGAGAGAGAACTGCGGGAGAGAGAGAGAAGATAACCGCGAAAGAGGGATAGAGAGGAGAGAGATCGAACGAGAGACGATTCAGGGTGGAGGAGAGCAGCGCCGCCACTGTTAAGATCGCCAGAGCTCCGACGACGCTACAACAGTGACCGAAGCATATTGGGAAGCCACTGAATCCGATCTCCAGTTTAGATTTCGGCGACCAGCCACCGGAAAGCGACCAAAAACAGTAACGGAGTGTGCTAATTAGGTGCGATTGGTCGGGCTTTGTGATCTTTGCTTTGGGCTGCGGGTTTGCTTTCGTGAATTCGTATTCGGGTCAAATTTTGGGATTTTTGCGGTTGATTTAGTACGGAGTTGGTGAGTCCTTTGTTGAGGTTCGATTCGAGGTTCTTCGGCATGGTTTCTGTCCTTTCTTTGAAGCATTTTGTATTTCGAAACCTTCGAATTGAGGTCTAATTCTCTTCCTTCTCTTTTTTATTTCGTTATTTGTCATGTTCTATGCTTTGAATTAAATCCGGTGTGTTGGTTGATCCGTGGTGATGTGAATTATTGTTTGTTTTGATTTGGTATTTGATTTCCTTGATTATAGATTAATTATAAGGTGTGTGATGAAATAATATCTCATGGAGGATTAAAATTGATTATTTGGGGAATGAGAATCGAAAATTGATAAAAGTGAATATTATAGTATTTTGATTCATTGTTGATGTTGAACGTGATATGTCATCGAGCGGATAGGAAAGCACTAGGCTCGGGTAGGCAAAATTTAGAATTGGTGGATTGTTGGAATGTTTGAAATATGTGTTGGAATGGTTTTGTTTTATTGCATTTAATTCAATTATTGGCCGGGGAATGCCCCGAGGTACTTGTATCTATTCACCGGGGAATGCCCCGATGTATCATGTATGCAAAGGAGTTTTGTGACGAAGGCCCGAGGCATCGGGTAAAGCACGGGAGCGTAGTTAGGATTAGTGTAGGTTAGATAGGGTTTATTCTCACATTTTTTTATTTTGGGCTGTATAATTCGGACTGGACATTATATTTTTCATTCGTTTTGTTTTGTTTGTTGTTTGATTGTTTTACATGTTTTATGTGGTTTATACATTCGTAGTATCAAATTAGCCGATATGTTCCAACAAGCGACCGTGGTCAAACCACGGGACCGAGGGGTGCCTAACACCTTCCCCTCGGTCAATAGAATTCCTTAGTCGGAATCTCTGTTCGCAGATCAGTTTAAAAGAGTCAAAATTGTTTTCGAAAAAGGATTTTCAAAGGTGACTTGGCACACCAGATTATGCCAAGTGGCGACTCTGATTTTAAATATAAATAATCATTTTCGAAACAAAATTTTCATTTTTTGTCACTTTAATAATAAAAAAACCTTTCGAACCTAAAATTCTTTCTTTTGGAGTATGTAAAAAGGGGTGTGACAGTTCTGGCGACTCTGCTGGGGAAATTTCAGAATCCGAGTTTTTTTTTTGGAGTCGTATCGGCTTTGTTTGGCATTACGAGTGTATAAGCATTGTTGTGATTTTTGTTTGTGTTTTCACTTTTGTGTATTTTCGTGCTCTTTATTTACAGTATTTATCCTATGTGTTACCGTTTTTATATTTGACATCATGTGCATAACCCGAGTCATTCTTTCCGCAACAAGTGTCGGAGCGCACGTCGTGCGCACGAACTCTAGTTGAGTCACCTTTATTTTAGGGGGGGAGCTGTTGGATGTATGAAGTAGGTGGAAAGCAAAGCAGCCACTATCGACCATATGCTCCCCCGAACGGCCTTGTTAGTAAACCACAAACGTAGGTCAGCCTTTAGGTCATTCTTATGTGCATCATATTGAGACCTAGCGGGTCCCACACGGTCCTTTGTAGGAGACTCACCTTTAAAGCATCCCTACGTGCTAAATGTTGCATCTTTGAGAGTAACGTGGTCATTTGACGGACCGATTTGGGGAAAACACGTGTTAAAAGTAAAGTGTGTAAAAATAAGAGAAAAGGTGAATCAAAGAAGAGTTTCGTAGTTTTTAGGTTCTTTGTGGCTTTTGTTTTCCACGATTCAAGAATTCAAAAAAAAATAAAAAAAAAATAAAAAAAGATTTTCCTTTTTCTTCCTTTAGCAAGCTTTCACAATTCGAAAACTCCAAAAAGATTTTTTTAGGGGTTTTTTATAAAAGAAAAATTCAAAAAAAGTGGTAGAAGTTTTGTACATTTCATTTAACGAAAATACCAAATAGATTTTTTCTTTCATAGCTGTTGGTGTCATTTTTTATGTAAAGTGTCGAATTAAAAACTCAAAAAAAAAGAAGACTTTGTTATGTTGTTCATCATGTGTCTTTGGTCGTGTTTCAAGTCAGGGTGTCATCTGTTATTTAATCATTAATTGTCCAATCTGGACAAACTACGCACCCCTGATTCTCCTCTCTCGGGAGTGAGATACGTAGGCAACCTATTTTAGGTTCGGGGATCTTATTTCAAAAATTCAAAAAAAAAAAAAGATTTTCTTCACTCTTCATTTAGAGTAGGTGTTTCATGTACATCTTTAAAAGAAAACAACAAAAAAATATATTTCCCTTTAATAGGTTCAGGTTTCATTTTTTGCATGAATTCAAAATAAAAAATCCAAAAATATTTTTTCGTTAATCATAGATTTCATTTTGTACAGAAATCTGAAAAATTCAAAAAAGATTTTCTTCACTCTTCACTTAGAGTAGGTGTTTCATATACATCTCTAAAAGAAAACTACAAAAAGACTTTTCTTTAATAGTTTCAAGTTTCATTTTCCTATGAAATTCAAAATCAAAAACCCCAAAAGATTTTTTTTTTGGTAATCATAGGTTTCATTTTGTATAAGGATGTTAAGCCTAAAAAATGCAAAAAAAAAGATTTTCGTCAATTCCTTTGACAATTTGTTATTTTCTTTTCTTCTTAAAGTTTCAAAAAAATAAAATAAAATAAATTCAATTGGCCATTTTGGCGCGACTTCACGAACTACGCACACCTGATTCTCCTCTCTCGGGGGTGAGATACGTAGGCGCCCTTCTTGGGTTCGGTGATCTTTTCAAAAAAAAAAAGAGGTTTTGAAAAACTGTTGAACTCTAACCATTTGCTATCTCTTGTCCAGCTAGTTTAAGGTGGTTGGTTTGCGGCATTTTGGCTGGTCCTCCATATTGCTCCAAGTCACAGAGGAAGTTATGGCCAACAAGGATACCGAGTTAGTTGTAACTAATCAAATAGGGAGTTCGGGGAAAGAAAATGTAGGAGATAATGAAGAGATTCGGAAATTAAGGCGGCAAATAATAGAAATGCATCGAGCTTGGGCTAATGGGTTGCCGCCTCCTCCAGTTCCCACTGATAATCCGGAATATCTTTCTAGCTTACCTCCCGTGTCACATGCACAATTTTCCATTTTTGTTGATATGCCACAACATACATCAGAATCGACTCCGGGGCAACAATATCCAACCACTTCCAATGTTCATTTCCTCACTCCCCAATCCAAGACTACCATATACTCGCCTCCAGCTGTTGTTCATGCTTTTGCGGCGCCACCCCCACCTGAAGCTCCTACTTTTGATGTTCATCCACAAGTTGTGCCTCCCTACTCTACAAGAGAGCTTGCATTGAATATTTTTAGTGATCAGCATTATGCTCTCGAGCCTACATTTAAGTCGACTGGTCCTTACGATTGCCCTCAACCGCCTGAATTTCCTCCTAACACTGAGAAGCCTGTTATGACAGAAGAACAAGAGAAAATAGCCAGAAAATTGAGAAGTTTGAAACTGACTATGAAAAACTTGCAAGGACTTGGGGGGTACAAAAGTGTCTCATATAAAGATCTGTGCATGTTTCCTGGTGTACATCTTCCTCTTGGTTTTAAAATACCGAAGTTTGAGAAGTGTCACACCCTTTTTTCGACTCAAAAAAAAGATATATATTTTAAGGTTTGAAAGGGTTTTTTATTAAAGTGACAAAATGAAGATTGGTTCCGAAAAAAGATTGTTTTTACATTCAAAATCAGAGTAGCCACTTGGCATAATCTGGTGTGCCAAGTCACCATTGGAAAATCCTTTTCGAAACCATTTGACTCTTTAGACCGGTTTACGAACAAAGATTCCGGCTAAGGAATTCTGTTGACCGAGGGGAAGGTGTTAGGCACCCCTCGATCCCGTGGTTCGACCACGGTCGCTTGGTGGAGCGTATCGGCTAATTTGACATTACAAATGTACAAACCACATAAACACACAAAACAAGCAAACAAATAAATCACACAAAATTCAAAATAAACAAAAATTATGTTCAGTCCAAATTATACAATCCAAAATAAAAGAGGTGCTGAAATATAAAACCTATTCTATTCTAAACTAATCCTAAACTAAACTCCATCCGACGTTCCGGGCCTTGATCACGAGCCTCCTTTGCGTACATGCTACTTCAGGGCATTCCCCGAATAAATCAATACAAATCCTTCGGGGCATTCCCCGGCCAAATGAGTACAATTTAAACTTTTCGTGCAATAAAGTAGAAAGTACCATTCACGCACATATTCAAACACTCCAATAAATCGTTATTTCTAAATTTGCCTAACCGGCCTACGTTTTCCTACCAAGTTCAACATATCACAATTCTATCATGTTTAACATTATCAATACATCAAAATTAATCAATATTCATTTTCCTCCATTTTTAGTCCCCACCTTAATTCATTTTTAACCACGTGATTAACCCATTTCAATACACAATCCATCAATCGAGAATAACAAAAATTCACCAATCATGCTTAGCACATCACACACCCAAATGTCACCAACAGTTCACATCAACAAACAAACCACGGTATCGAATCACACGCAATCACAATCACATAAGAATTAAATAAAAAAGAAGAATGAATTGGACCTTAAATTTGAAGCTTTCAAACTCAATGTTATTCGAATAAAGAGAGTCCGCACCCAGAAACCTCGAGCCGAACCTTAACACCAACAATCCAACTCGATAAATAATGACCCGTTCACCATCACTTTTCACGCCGGTTACTGTTCACTGATTACTGTTCACCGGGTACTGTTCACCGGGTACTGATCACGGTTACTGTTCACCGGTTGCTTTTTTTTTTTCGTGAGGAAGATGATTTTGTGATTGTTGTTATTGTGGAGAAGATGATGATCAAAGAATCAACCTCTTTTCCTCTTAGAATTTTTCTTTTATAATGGGCATGGATTTGTTATGATGTGGGAATTTTGGTGGGTCTCCCATATATTCTTTCTTTGTGGACAAGAAAAAGGAGGGGGGGATCATATGGGTAGTTAGGGTAGGTGGAAGCTTTTGATTGGGTAGGTTGTTAGGATAAGATAAATGAGTTAAAGGTATTTTTTTTGTTTATTTTTGTATTTTTGTGGGATATAATTACATGGGGTTGGACACATGGTAAGGTGAACTAAAAATGAATAAAATTAGACTTCGGGAGGGACAAAATTAGGTGTCTACATCATGCCCCCTTTGAATGTAAACACGAAATATTTTCAGACAAAGAAGTAGACAGCGAGACCATATTTTGACCCGACCATTATTCAAAGAAAGAAACAGAAGAAAGAAGGACAACCGGGTCTTGACTTAGGACATCCTTCCTCCCCAAGTTATGAAAGAATCAAGACACGGATATTTCAAAGGATTAGAAGAGAATTGGGCTATACCGAGTTGGAGAGTCGAGTGAGGCTCCGTCGAGGTTCCGGTCCACGGCTCTGTCATTACATCAAAAAATGAAAATTACAAATTAAAATATAAACAAAATTAAAAAATCCTATCTAACAGCTTCTGCTGGCTCTTGACTCGACTTTTATCACCCTATTCTTCAAGCGGGCTCCTGACTTGCAATTTCTTCCAACTTGTTGCTTGACTTTCCATTGCTTCGCTTTGTTGCTTGACTTTTCGTTTCTTAACCCTATTCTCCAGGCGGGCTCCTGACTTGCTATTTCATCACCCTGTTTTTCAGGCAGGCTCCTGAAACCCAACATTAAAACTAGAACAGAAATTATCCCAAACAAAAATTATAGTAAAATAGTATTTCACTTTTGAAAGCGTTGTCCCATTTTACAGGAGGGTCCTGAGCAGAAAGTAAAATCCCATTTTCAGGAGGGTCATGCGCATAAAGTAAAATCCCATTTTTCAGGAGGGTCCTGAACATAAAGTAAAATTCCATTTTTCAGGAGGGTCCTGAACAGAAAGTAACATCCCATTTTTCAGGAGGGTCCTGAACATAAAATAAAATCCCATTTTTCAGGAGGGTCCTGAACAGAAAGTAAAGTCCCATTTTTCAGGAGGGTCCTGAACATAAAGTAAAGTCCCATTCTTCAGGATGGTCCTGAACAGAAACTAACATCCCATTTTTCAGGAGGGTCCTGAACATAAAGTAAAATCCCATTTTTCAGGAGGATCCTGAGTAGAAAGTAAAGTCCCATTTTTTAGGAGGGTCCTGAACATAAAGTAAAGTCCCATTTTTCAGGAGGGTCCTTAACATAAAGTAAATTCCCATTTTTCAGGAGGGTCCTGAATTGAAAGTAAATTCCCATTTTCCAGGAGGGTCCAGAACTGAAAGTAAAATCCCATTTTTCAAGAGGGTCCTGAATTAAAAGTAACTTCCCATTTTCCAGGAGGGTCCTGAACATGAAAGTAAATTCCCATTTTTCAGGAGGGTCCTGAACTGAAAGTAAAATCCCATTTTTCAGGAAGGTCCTGAATTGAAAGTAAATTCCCATATTTCAGGAGGGTCCTGAACATGAAGTAAAATCACATTTTTCAGGAGGGTCTTGAACATGAAGTAAAATCTTATTTTTTCAGGAGGGTCCTGAACATAAAGTAAATTCCCATTTTTCAGGAGGGTCCTTAATTGAAAGTAAATACCCATTTTCCAGGAGGGTCCTGAACTGAAAGTAAAATCCCATTTTTCAGGAGGGTCCTCAATTGAAAGTAAAATCCCATTTTTCAGGAGGGTCCTGAATTGAAAGTAAATTCCTATTTTCCAGGAGGATCCTGAACATGAAGTAAAATCCCATTTTTCATGAGGGTCCTGAACATAAAGTAAAATCCAGTTTTTCAGGAGGGTCCTGAACATAAAGTAAATTCCCATTATCCAGGAGGGTCCTGAACTGAAAGTAAATTCCCATTTTTCAGGAAGGTCCTGGACATAAAGTAAAATCCCATTTTTCAGGAGGGTCCTGAACAAAAGAAAAATTCCATTTTTCAAGAGGGCCCTGAACAAAAATTAAAATCCCATTTTTCAGGAGGGTCCTGAACTGAAAGTAAATTCCCATTTTTCAGGAGGGTCCTGGACATAAAGTAAAAATCTCATTTTTAAGGAGGTTCCTGAACAAAAGTAAAATCCCATTCTTCAGGAGGGTCCTGAACATAAGGTAAATTCTCATTTTTCAGGAGGGTCCTGGACATAAAGTAAAATTCCATTTTTCAGGAGGGTCCTGAACAAAAGTAAAATCCCATTCTTCAGGAGGGTCCTGAACATAAGGTAAAATCCCATTTTTCAGGAGGGTCCTGAACATAAAGTAAAATCCCATTTATCAGGAGGGTCCTGAACAAAAGTAAAATCCCATTCTTCAGGAGGGTCCTGAACATAAGGTAAAATCCCCATTTTCCGGAGGGTCCTGAACAAAAGTAAAATCTCATTATTTAGGTGGGTCCTGAACAAAAAGTAAAATTCTATTTTTGAGGAGGGTCCTGAACTGAAAGAAAATTCCCATTTTTCAGGAGGGTCCTGGACATAAAGTAAAAATCTCACTTTTCAAGAGGTTCCTGAACAAAAGTAAAATCCCATTCTTCAGGAGGGTCCTGAACATAAGGTAAATTCCCATTTTTCAGAAGGGTCCTGGACATAAAGTAAAATCCCATTTTTCAGGAGGGTCCTGAACAAAAGTAAAATCCCATTCTTCAGGAGGGTCCTGAACATAAGGTAAAATCCCATTTTTCAGGAGGGTCCTGAACATAAAGTAAAATCCTATTTTTCAGGAGGGTACTGAACAAAACTAAAATCCCATTCTTCAGGAGAGTCCTGAACATAAGGTAAAATCCCATTTTTCAGGAGGGTCCAGAACTGAAAGTAAATTCCCATTCTTCAGGAGGATCCTGAACGGAAAGTAAAATCCTATTTTTCAGGAGGGTCCTGAACTGAAGTAAAATCCCATTTTTCAGGAGGGTCCTGAACAGAAAGTAAAATACCATTTTTCAGGAGGGTCCTAAACTGAAAGTAAATTTCCATTTTTCAGGAGGGTCCTGGACATAAAGTAAAATCCCATTTTTCAGGAGGGTCCTGAACAAAAGTAAAATCCCATTTTTCTGGAGGGTCCTGAACAGAAAGTAAAATACCATTTTTCAGGAGGGTCCTGAACTGAAAGTAAATTTCCATTTTTCAGGATGGTCCTGGACATAAAATAAAATCTCATTTTTCAGGAGGGTCCTGAACAAAAGTAAATTCCATTTTTTAGGAGGGTTCTGAACTGAAGTAAGATCCCATTTTTCAGGAGGGTCCTGAATAGAATGTAAAATTCTATTTTTCAGGAGGGTCCTGAACTGAAAGTAAATTCCCATTTTTCAGGAGGGTCCTGGACATAAAGTAAAATCCCATTTTTCAGGAGGGTCCTGAACAAAAGTAAAATCCCATTTTTCAGGAGGGTCCTGAACAGAAAGTAAAATCCTATTTTTTAGGAGGGTCCTGAACTAAAGTAAATTCCCATTTTTCTGGAGTGTTCTGGACTGAAAGTAAAATCCCATTTTCCAGGAGGGTCCTGAACAAAAGTAAAATCCCATTCTTCAGGAGGGTCCTGAACATAAGGTAAAATCCCATTTTTCAGGAGGGTCCTGAACAAAAGTAAAATCCCATTTTTCAGGAGGGTCCTGCACAAAAGTAAAATCCCATTTTTCAGGAGGGTCCTGAACATAAAGTAAAATCCCATTTTTTAGGAGGGTCCTGAACTGAAAGTAAATTCCCATTTTTCGGGAGGGTCTTGGACATAAAGTAAAAATCTCATTTTTCAGGAGGTTTCTGAACAAAAGTAAAATCCTATTCTTCAGGAGGGTCCTGAACATAAGGTATATTCCCATTTTTAAGGAGGGTCCTAGACATAAAGTAAAATCCCATTTTTCAGGAGGGTCCTGAACAAATGTAAAATCCCATTCTTCAGGCGGGTCCTGAACATAATGTAAAATCCCATTTTTCATGAGGGTCCTGAACATAATTTAAAATCCCATTTTTCAGGAGGGTCCTGAACAATAGTAAAATCTACTTCTTCAGGAGGGTCCTGAACATAAGGTAAAATCCCATTTTTCAGGAGGGTCTTGAACAAAAGTAAAATTCCATTTTTTAGGAGGGTCCTGAACAAAAGTAAAATCCCATTTTTCAGGAGGGTCCTCAACAGAAAGTAAAATCTCATTTTTCAGGAGGGTCCTGAACTGAAAGTAAATTCCCATTTTTCAGGAGGGTCCTGGAAATAAAGTAAAAATCTCATTTTTCAGGACGTTCCTGAACAAAAGTAAAATCCCATTCTTCAGGAAGGTCCTGAACATAAGGTAAATTCCCATTTTTCAGGAGGGTCCTGAACATAAAGTAAAATCCCATTTCTCAGGAGGGTCCTGAACAAATGTAAAATCCCATTCTTCAGGAGGGTCCTGAACATAAGGTAAAATCTCATTTTTCAGGAGGGTCCTGAACATAAAGTAAAATCTCATTTTTCAGGAGGGTCCTGAACAAAAGTAAAATCCCATTCTTTAGGAGGGTCCTGAACATAAGGTAAAATCCCATTTTTCAGGAGGGTCCTGAACTGAAAGTAAATTCTCATTCTTCAGGAGGGTCCTGAACGGAAAGTAAAATCCCATTTTTCAGGAGGGTCCTGAACAACAGTAAAATCCCATTTATCAGGAGGGTCCTGAACTGAAGTAAAATCCCATTTTTCAGAAGGGTCCTGAACAAAAAGTAAAATCCCATTTTTCAGGAGGGTCCTGAACTGAAAGTAAATTACAATTTTTCAGGAGGGTCCTGGACATAAAGTAAAATCTCATTTTTCAGGAGGGTCCTGAACAAAAGTAAAATCCCATTTTTAAGGAGGGTCCTGAACAGAATGTAAAATCCCATTTTTCAGGAGGGTCCTGAATTGAAAGTAAATTCCCATTTTTCAGGAGGGTCCTGGACATAAAGTAAATTCCCATTTTTCAGGAGGGTCCTGAACAAAAGTAAAATCCCATTTTCAGGAGGGTCCTGAACTGAAGTAAAATCCCATTTTTCAGGAGGGTCCTGAACAGAAAGTAAAATCCCATTTTTCAGGAGGGTCCTGAACTGAAATTAAATTCCCATTTTTCAGCAGGGTCCTGGACATAAAGTAAAATCCCATTTTCAGGAGGGTCCTGAACAGAAAGTAAAATCTCATTTTCAGGAAGGTCCTGAACTGAAAGTAAATTCCCATTTTTCAGGAGGGTCCTGGACTGAAAGTAAAATCTCATTTTTCAGGAGGGTCCTGAATTGAATGTAAAATCCCATTTTTCAGGAGTGTCCTGAATTGAAAGTAAATTCCCATTTTCCAGGAGGATCCTGAACATGAAGTAAAATCCAATTTTTCAGGAGGTTCCTGAACATAAAGTAAAATCCCGTTTTTCAGGAGGGTCCTGAACATAAAGTAAATTCCCATTTTCCAGGAAGGTCCTGAACTGAAAGTAAATTCCCATTTTTCAGGAGGGTCCTGAACAAAAGTAAAATCCCATTTTTCAGGAGGGTCCTGAACAGAAAGTAAAATCCCATTTTTTTGGAGGGTCCTGAACTGAAAGTAAATTCCCATTTTTCAGGAGGGTCCTGGACATAAAGTAAAAATCTCATTTTTCAGGAGGTTCCTGAACAAAAGTAAAATCCCATTCTTCAGGAGGGTCCTGAACATAAGGTAAATTCCCATTTTTCAGGAGGGTCCTGGACATAAAGTTAAATCCTATTTTTCAGGTGGGTCCTGAACAAAAGTAAAATCTCATTCTTCAGGAGGGTCCTGAACATAAGGTAAAATCCCACGGATGTGCATTTCCAATGGTAGATGAATTAAATGAAACGAATTTGCCCTGTTTCATCAATGAAAATTTGTTAGTTAAAAACTTAGTGATGGCTTGCGGCACTTGGCTGTCCCGACACCTGCTCCAGCGTTCATTCCCTTCATTTTGTTTCAGATTATTTGCACTTGCCCCTGCTTTGTCCTTTCATTTACCCAAACTCGGATTTTTAAGAGTGACTTTGTAATAAACACAACATTTCTGCTTTGCCATGCTTCATGAATAAACCCTTTAAACCTTGGTATTTTCATTAGTTTCCAGACTTGTCTATTGGCAAAACTTTCTGCACACCCCCTTTTTTTGGCTCACAATCATGTCTCTTTCATGCGTTGGCATTTTTGTTTTTCTTTGTGCAATTGAAGAAGTTGGTAGCTAGTTTTGAAATCTTTTCTCGCTTGTTTTGACATGAACTTGACTCAAAAACAAGAGAAAAATGACAACAACTTTTGTTTTATTTGGATAACTGACTCAAGAAAATAAAAATAAAGATAAAGAGAAGAAAGAAAAGACAATGAATGTCTCCATTTGAAACAAAGAAATGAAAAATTTATCTTAAATGATAATCAACTCTAATGATTATGCCATGCATTTTGGATTAAGCCGCCTTGTCTTTCCATCCAAACTCTCACCAATTGTTGTTGAGTTAATGGCCTTGAAACTGAGTTGTTTCCTTAGGTCAATTGCATTTAAGACCTCGTTCGGCTAGTGGCGCCTTGGAGGTTTCTTGCCAACAAGCCTCTCTCATTTTTTCTCGGTTCACCATTGCCTTATGGTGTCTGTGAGGGTTTTTCACCATTGAGACTCTCTTATTTTCATCTCTCTCAACTCACAGTCGTCTTATGGTGCCCGTGAGGGTTTTCACCGATAAGATTCTCATTTTTATCTCTCTCAACTTACCATCGCCTTATGGTGCCCATGAGGATTTTCACCAATAAGACTCTCTCATTTATTTCTCTCCTAATTTCTTATGCTGAGGAAGACGAGTAGTTCCCAAAATGTGTCATCGCCACCATTGCATGTTTAGCCTTAACATTCTCAAAGATTGATCTGAAGGTTTTTCTTTGGTTGTAACTTGGCTTTTGGATAAGGTTAGAAAGAAAGGATGGCATGGGGCCCAAACGACACTTGAAGTGGGGTAGGACTTACAACTTTTGGAATCGACTCAAACAATGAGGATTAACTCATGCCCCAGTTTCTTTTGACTGGGTGACACTAAATTGTTTATTTGGTTGGATCGAGCCCTGAGTGGGGCAGCCTACGTATCTCACCCTTGAGAGAGGAGAATCAGGTCATGCGTAGTTCTGGCAGCTTGTTCTTTCACTTGATTCTATTTTTTTTTTTTTTTTTTTTTTTTCGATCTTTTCACTTTGCGATTCTTTTTTTCTAACTCTAGAGGGGTATGAAAGAAAATAACACTGAGGCTCAAATGGGGTAAACAAAGGATGACACAATGTTTGGATGGCAGAATGAAATGCCTTCATCATATCAATCCTTGAGAATGCAAGTACATAACATGCAATTGGAAGTGAGAGATGAAGATCATTTGCGACATCTTTTTAAGCAGATTGAGACTGTGCATCACTACTTCTTCTGTAAACTCCACCTTTGTTGTACATTCCTCACATCAAATAACTTATGCTTTTGTGGAGCTGCTTATCTTCTTGTTTCTCTTGATATATGGATCACACGTCCTCTATTTAACCTAATTGGGACTTGCCTTTCGATCAATGACCAAGGTGCTCTTGTGATTCTCAAAATAATTGCTTTAATTTTCAAAGAAGGCCTCATTTGATCACCAAATGCCCCAACACTCTATCTATTTCCTCAGACGCTCTCTTTTCTAACTTTAACCCTCTGATTCAATGTTCATGCTTAAACTGGACTTTAAAATCTGGCTAAAAATTCCGCAAGAATGTCATATCACTAGAGTCAACATAAAATATACTATGTAAAGAAAACAAACAAACAACACAAATTTAAAACATAAATGAAAAGGGGGCACTCCATTTAATAAAAATGAAAGATAAAAGGGTTTGAACATAAATGACAAAGGGACAAAACAAGATAGATCCCGAACTACAACCCTGAAATAATTCGGAAAACAACAAAGAAGACAAAACAAACTACCAGACCTCTTCCTAGTGGGAGAGGGGTGAATTCTCAATTGCACAGCTTGACATCTTGGTGTTTGATTTCCTTGATTATGGATTAATTATAAGGTGTGTGATGAAATAATATCTCATGGAGGATTAAAATTGATTATTTGGGGGATGAGAATCGAAAATTGATAAAAGTGAATATTATAGTATTTTGATTCATTGTTGATGTTGAACGTGATATGTCATCGAGCGGGTAGGCAAGCACTAGGCTCGGGTAGGCAAAATTTAGACTTGGTGGATTGTTGGAATGTTTGAAATATGTGTTGGAATAGTTTTGTTTTATCGCATTTAATTCAATTATTGGCCGGGGAATGCCCCGAGGTACTTGTATCTATTCACTGGGGAATGCCCCGACGTATCATGTACGCAAAGGAGTTTCGTAACGAAGTCCCGAGGCTTCGGGTAAAGCATGGGAGCGTAGTTAGGATTAGTATAGGTTAGATAGGGTTTATTCTCACATTTTTTTTTTATTTTGGGCTATATAACTCGGACTGGACATTATATTTTTCATTCGTTTTATTTTGTTTGTTGTTTGATTGTTTTATGTGTTTTATGTGGTTTATACATTCGTAGTATCAAATTAGCCGATATGTTCCACCAAGCGACTGTCACACCCCTTTTTTATGCGTACTCCAAAACATTGGGATACATTTTTAAAGTTCGAAAGGGTTTTATTATTTAAGTGACAAGAAATGACAATTTGTTTCGGAAAAGGATTATTTGCATTTTTTATTCAGAGTCCCCACTTGGCATAATCCGGTGTGCCAAGTCACCTTTGGAAAATCCCTTTTTCGAAACCAATTGACTCTTAAATCGGTTTGCGCACAGAGATTCCGGCTAAGGAATTCTGTTGACCGAGGGGAAGGTGTTAGGCAGCCCTCGATCCCGTGGTTCGACCACGGTCGCTTGGTGGAGTGTATCGACTCTTTTGGCATTATGAAGTGTATAAACTACAGAAAAAAGCACGCCAAAATAATTAAACAAAACAAAACAAAACAAAACAAACCGAAATGTAAATCCAGTCCAATTATTACAACCCGAAATAGAAAGGGACTGAAAATAAACCTACGCTAATCCTAAACTAATACTTTACCCGATGCCTCGGGCCTTCATCACGGACGTCCTCCGGGTACAAGGTACTTCGGGGCATTCCCCGGATAAATCAATACAAATCCTTCAGGGCATTCCCCGGCCAAATGAGTACAATTTAAAATTTTCGTGCAATAAAGTAGAAAGTATCATTCAAGCACATATTCAAAACACTCCAACAAATTGTTATTCCTAAATTTGCCTACCCGGCCTACGTTTTACCTATTCCGATCGATGTATCATGTTACTACCAAAATCAAATTAACGTTCCTTTCAAGTTATACGAACAATGAAATCAAACTAACCAAAATCGCCAATTATGTCAAGTTTTCAATTCTCACCCACAAACCCATTTTTTAACCACAATAATTACAACATGCTTCGATCACGTCTCAAAATCCGCAACCAACATCAAACACAACACAAATAACGAAGATTCAAAACCAACAAATAAATCATCCACGCCCACAACATCACGAAAAATAAATTAAAGATTCGGTTAGAAGAAATGGACCTCGATGAAATTGATCCTTGTCGATAATAAAGAAATCCGAAGACCAAAATACTCGACCGGAGAACCTCACAACGAGCGAACCAAACCCGATATTGAATTCACCCGTACAGATCGGAAAACCACGACAAAACCCTCACGAAGAATAATCCACAAATCTGAATAAACGAGACTGAATTTGTAAAAATCGAGAAGACTCGTACACGAAATTAGTGACAGAGTGACGGGAAATGGGTCGGATGTTGACGCCTGTCGTCGGCGTCACTGTTTCCGGTGACTGCCGATGGAGAAGAAGATCGGAGCAGCGGCGACCGATGGATGTTTCGCCATCGGAACCGGCTGTTGTTGACGGTGAACAACGACTACGGCGTTAATGTTGCCGTCGTCGGTCGAATAGTGGTGTCGGACGGTGAGACGAGCTGTGGTGAGTTCCTGGCAGATCTACGGCGGCTAGTCGTCGGCGTGGGGGCGTTGGTCGGAGCGGGAGAAGACGGTGAGGCGGCGAACGTCGCCGTTCTCTTTTCAGTTTTGGAGAGAGAGATAGATCGAGATCGGAGAGAGCAGCGCCGGCGCCGATGAAGGAAAATGATGAAAGGGGAGGCGATTGTGGTTTTCTGTTTTGATGGGGGCTGGTTCGTCGGTGACGGAGTAGCGAGGGGAGAGAGACAGAGACGACGGCGCTGCTGCCGCCGTCGTTGGTCGGACAGAGCGGGGGCCGGTCGCCGGCGAAATTTATCGAAGAGAGAGAGAGTGAGAGACTAGAGAGAGAGAGCCCCTTTTCTTTTTTGTATATCTGAGATCTTTTCTTTGGTTCCTCTTTTTTTTTTTCTTTGTGTATGGGTAGAGATATATATTTTTCAGGCTTTCTTTCTTGACAAGAAAAAGAGAGTGGGGGGTGGAGTAACGTGGGGTAGGGGGTAGGGTGTGAGGTGTTTCTTTTTTGTTGGATGGGATAAGGATTAGGTGTCCATTTTTAATTGGGAAGGTTGTTAATTTGTTATCAATTGGGATTATGTGGGAATTTTGGGATAAGATTTGTTTAGAGTTGGTTTTGATTTTTGTCATTTGTGGAAGGATAATTACATGATTGAGGATACACGGTAGGATAAGGTAAGAAATGGGTAAAAATGATATTGCGGAGGGACGAAATTAGGTGTCTACATCATGCCCCCTTTGAATGTAAACACGAAGTGTTTTCAGACAAAGAAGTAGACAACAAGACTGAATTTTGTCCCGACCATTATTCAAAGAAAGAAATAGAAGGAAGAAGGACAACCGAGTCTTGACTTAAGACATCCTACCTACCCAAGTTACGAGAGAATCATGTCACGGGTATTTCAAAGGATTGGAAGAGGTGGACTATACCGAGTTGGAGAGTCGAGTGAGGTTCCGTCGAGGTTCCGGTCCGCGGCTCTGTCATTACATCAAAACTGAAAATTACAAGTTAAAACATAAATGAAATTGCAAAAATCCTATCTATACAGCTTCTGTTGGTTGTTGACTCGACTTTCATCACCCTATTCTTCAGGCGGGCTCCTGACTTGCAATTTCTTTCAACTTGTTGCTTGGCTTTCAATTGCGTCACTTTATTGCTTGACTCTTTTGTTTCTTCACCCTATTCTCTAGGAGGGATCCTGACTTGCTATTTCATCACCCTGTTCTTCAGGCGGGCTCCTGAAACCCAACATTAAAACTAGAACAAAAATTATCCCAAACAAAAATATAGTAAAATAGTATTTCACTTTGAAAGTGTTGTCCAATTTTTCAGGAGGGTCCTGAACATAAAATAAAATCCCATTTTCCAGGAAGGTCCTGAACAAAAAGTAAATTCTCATTTTCCAGGAGGGTCTTGAACAGAAAGTAAAATCCCATTTTTCAGGAGGGTCCTGAACATAAAGTAAAATCCCATTTTTCAGGAGGGTCCTGAACATAAAGTAAAATCCCATTTTTCAGGAGGGTCCTGAACAGAAAGTAAAGTCCCATTTTTCAGGAGGGTCCTGAATAGAAAGTAAAGTCCCATTTTTCAGGAGGGTCCTGAACATAAAGTAAAGTCCTATTTTTCAGGAGGGTCCTGAACAGAAAGTAAAGTCCCATTTTTCAGGAGGGTCCTGGACAGAAAATAAAATCCCATTTTTCAGGAGGGTCCTGAACATAAAGTAAAGTCCCATTTTTCAGGAGGGTTCTGAACATAAAGTAAATTCCCAGTCTTCAGGAGGGTACTGAACAGAAAGTAAAATCCCATTTTTCAGGAGGGTCCTGAGTTGAAAGTAAATTCCCATTTTTCAGGAGGGTCCTGAACAGAAAGTAAAGTCCCATTTTTCAGGAGGGTCTTGAACATAAAGTAAAGTCCCATTTTTCAGGAGGGTACTGAACTGAAAGTAAATTCCCATTTTTCAGGAGGGTCCTGGACATAAAGTAAAATTCCATTTTTCAGGAGGGTCCTGAACAAAAGTAAAATCCCATTCTTCAGGAGGGTCCTGAACATAAGGTAAATTCCCATTTTTCAGGAGGGTCCTGGACATAAAATAAAGTCCCATTTTTCAGGAGGGTCCTGAACATAAAGTAAAATCCCATGGATGTGCATTTCCAATGGTAGCTGAATCAAGTGAAACGAATTTTCCCCTATTTCAATCAAAGAAAAATTGGTCAGTTAAAAACTTAGTGGTGGCTTGCAGCTCTTGGCTTCTCAGGTATCTGCCCCAGTACTCGTTCCTTTCATCTTTGTTCCAAATTGCTAACACTTGCCCTGTCTTACCGCATCATTGACCAAGATCCAGATTGAGAGAGATGAGTTCTGACTCGAACAATGGGTTTCCATTTTTACCATGCCCCTGAGGTGCACTCTTTTCCCAAATCTGAATGATTCCACGAATCCAATAGCCTGTCGGTTGATAGACTCCCTTTGCTTCATGTTGAATTACGATCATATTTCTTTCCTGTGTTGTTCCTTGGCTTTTCCTCATATAATTGGAAAGACTGGTAGTAAATTTTGAAATCCTTTCTCGCTTGTTTTGACACAGACTTGACTTAAAAAAATGTAAAGAAATGATGGTGACTCTTGTTTTGATAAATAACATAAGAAAAGACAAAAACATGAATATGTAAATAAAAGAAAAGGTCAATGTCCCATATTCAAAAATAAAACTTATCTGAATACGACAACCAACTCCAATGAGTATGACATGCATTTTGGATTGAGCTGCCTGATCTTCCTATCCAAACTCTCCATTTGTTGTTGAGTTCGTGCCTTTTGCCACTGAGCCGCTTCTTCAAATCCATTGGACTCATACATCATATTCGACTGACGACATCTAAAAAGACTTTCGCCAACAAATCTCTTTCTTTTCACTTTCCGCCTTTCTCTTAAACTCTCCATCGCCCTACGGTGCCCATGAGGATTTTCACCAATAAGACTCTCATTTTTGTATTTCTCTCAACTCACCCATCACCTTACGGTGCCCGCAAAGGTTTTCACCAATAAGATTCTCTCATTTTTGTATTTCTCTCAACTCACCATCGCCTTATGGTGCCTGTAAAGGTTTTCACCAATAAGACTCTGTCATTTTCATTTTCTAACGACTCACCATCGCCTTATGGTGCCTGCAAAGGTTTTCACCAATAAGACTCTCTCATTTTTGTATTTCTTTCCTGATTTCTTATGCTGAGGGAGACAAGCGGTACTTCACAGTGCATCGTCATATCCATTGCATGCTTAGCCTTAACACTATCAAAAATTGATCTGAAGGACTTTCTTTGGTTGTAACTTGGCTTTTGGTCAAGGTTAGAAAAGATGGTAAGAGTCTCAAACGATGCTTGAAGTGGGGGTGGGACTTACGACTTTTGGAATCGACTCAAACAATGCATTAACTCATGCCCCAGTTTTGTTGACTGGGTGAATCTTAAAATTTATTTGGTTGGACCGAGCCCGAAATAGGGCAGCCTACGTATCTCACTCTCGAGAGAGAAGAATCAGGTCGCACGTAGTTCCATCAGCTTGTTCTTTGTTTTGATTTTTTTTTTCTTCTTTTTTATTTTCGAACTCCTTCTTTTATTCTTATTTTCTTGACAATTATCTTTGACTCTATTTTGATTCCAAAAGAGGGATATGAAAGAAAAATAAACGAAGCTCAAATGGGTAAACAAAGGATGACACAATGTTTGGATAGAAGAATAAAATGCCTTCATCATATCAATCTTAAAAAATGCAAGTACTAAACATGCAATAAAATCAAACAAAGTACCAAAGATCATACATAGTATCTTTTGACCGCATCAGCATTGATAGCCATTTCTGCCATTTTGCCTTCAATATCTGTCAAATATAAGGCTCCATTGGGTAACACTTTCTTCACAACGAAGGGACCTTGCCAGTTAGGGGAGAACTTGCCTTTCGCTTCAACCTGGTGAGGAAGGATACGTCTTAATACCAACTGACCAACTTCAAAATTTCTGGGACGGACCTTTTTGTTATACGCACGAGCCATCCTCCTCTGATACAACTGGCCATGACATACGGACGTTAGTCTTTTTTCCTCGATCAAACTCAAATATTCCAGTCGGGTTTTTACCCATTTATCATCATCAATCTCTGCTTCTGCAATGACTCGAAGAGAGGGAATTTCAACTTCTGCAGGGATGACTGCTTCTGTCCCATACACCAATAAATATGGAGTTGCCCCTATTGAAGTACGAACAGTGGTGCGATAACCCATCAATACAAATGACAACTTTTCATGCCACTGTCTAGACCCTTGTACCATTTTTCGCAGTATCTTCTTTATATTCTTATTGGCGGCTTCTACAACACCATTGGCCTTTGGGCGATATGGGGTAGAATTTTGATGTGCGATCTTAAACTGTTGACATACTTCTTGCATCAAATGACTATTGAGATTGGCAGCATTATCTGTAATGATCATCTTAGGAATTCCAAATCTACAAATGATATTGGCATGAACAAAATCTACCACAGCTTTCTTTGTCACTGACTTGAAAGTTACTGCTTCTACCCACTTTGTGAAGTAATCAATGGCTACCAAAATGAATCTATGCCCATTTGACGCCTTCGGATCAATCGGTCCAATCACATCCATTCCCCATGCTACGAACGGCCATGGAGCGGCCATTGCATGCAACTCAACAGGAGGAGAACGTATTAGATCGCCGTGCACCTGACATTGATGACACTTTCGAACAAACTGAATAGAATCCTTCTCCATAGTAAGCCAGTAATAACCTGCTCGAAGAATCTTCTTTGACAAGACGTGACCGTTCATATGCGACCCGCATACTCCAGAGTGTATTTCAACCATGATTGTCGAGACTTCTTTTGCATCTACACACCTTAAAAGTCCCAGATCTGGGGTCCTCTTATACAAGATTCCCCCACTTAAGAAAAATCCACTAGCCAAACGCCTAATAGTCCTCTTTTGATCATTGGTGGCATATGCTGGGTATTCTCCTGACTGAATGTACCGCTTGATATCCAAAAACCAAGGTTCTCCATCGAGCTCTTCTTCAACCGCATTACAGTAAGCATGCTGATCACGACTCTGTATATGCACTGGATCGATGTAGGCTTTGTCAGGATGTTGGAGCATTGAAGATAGAGTGGCTAAAGCATCAGCAATTTCATTACGAATCCTTGGAATATGCCTAAATCTTACTGACACAAACCGTTGACATAGCTCCTGCAAGCATTGTCGATACAGGATGAGCTTCAAATCTCGCGTCTCCCAATCGCCTTGAATTTGATGGACGAGCAAATCCAAATCTCCCATCACCAATAATTCTTGGACTCCCATATCAACAGCTAACCTCAAACCAAGGATGCAGGCTTCATACTCTGCCATATTGTTAGTACAGTAGAATCGAAGTTGTGCTGTTATCGGGAAATGTTGTCCCGATTCATAGATAAGAACCGCACCTATTCCGACTTCTTTCATATTGACAACTCCATCTAAGAATAACCTCCAACCTGGATCAGCATTTATAATGACTTCATCGACACATGACACTTCTTTGTCAGGAAAATATGTCTTTAATGGCTCGTACTCTTCATCGATGGGATTCTCAGCAAGATGATCTGCCAAGGCTTGGGCTTTCATGGAGGTTCGAGTCACATATACGATGTCAAACTCGGTAAGCAATATTTTCCACTTTGCCAATCGACCTGTCGGCATAGGCTTCTGAAAGATATACTTCAAAGGATCCATGCGGGAGATGAGATAAGTAGTATAGGATGAGAGATAGTACTTCAACTTCTGTGCTATCCAAGTTAGGGCACAACACGTCCTTTCAAGAAGAGTATACCTGGCCTCATATGCGGTGAACTTCTTGATAAGATAATAAATAACCTGCTCTTTTTTGCCTGTGACATCATGTTGACCCAGGACACAACCGAAAGAATTGTCCATGACTGATAAATATAAGATCAAAGGCCTACCAGACTCCGGGGGGTACCAACACGGGCGGATTTGACAAATATCTTTTGATTCGATCAAACGCTTTCTGACATTCTTCGGTCCATTTTACCGCAACACTCTTTTTCAGCAACTTGAATATGGGATCACAAGTGGTTGTGAGTTGAGCAATAAAGCTGATAATGTAGTTCAGTCTACCCAGCAAACTCATTACCTCCGTTCTATTCTTGGGCGGGGGTAAATCCTGAATGGCTTTGATTTTTGAGGGATCTAATTCAATTCCCCGACGGCTGACTACAAACCTCAACAGCTTTCCAGATGGAACTCCAAATACACATTTTGCCGGGTTGAGTTTGAGATTATACCTGCGAAGTCTTTCAAAGAATTTTCTCAAATCTTTTACATGGTCGGCCTGACTTTTTGACTTAATAATCACACCATCCACGTAAACCTCAATCTCCTTATGCATCATGTCATGAAACATAGTGGTCATTGCTCTCATATATGTTGCTCCAGCATTCTTCAAACCGAACGGCATCACTTGATAACAATAAGTTCCCCATGGTGTGATAAAAGATGTCTTCTCCGCGTCTTCATCATCCATAATGATCTGGTGATATCCGGCATAGCAATCCATAAAAGAGGCAACCTCGTGTTTAGCACAGTTGTCTAGCAAAATATGGATGTTAGGCAGTGGAAAATCATCTTTTGGACTTGCCCTGTTCAAATCGCGGTAATCAACGCACACTCGAATTTTGCCATCTTTCTTTGGTACGGGAACAACATTGGATAACCACATGGGATAACGAGCCACTCGAATTACTTTGGCTTCAAGTTGTTTCATGATTTCCTCTTTGATTTTAATACTTACATCTATTTTAAACTTCCTCAACTTCTGTTTGACAGGAGGGAATGCGGGATCCGTTGGCAATTTGTGAGACACTAATTCAATGCTTAAACCAGGCATATCATCATAAGACCATGCAAAAACATCCTTATAATCCATTAACGTTTGAATCATTTCATCTTTTAGCTGGGGCAAAACATGTACACTGATTTTAGTTTCCCTAACATCTTCTTGATCCCCTAGATTTATTGGCTTAGTCTCATTCAAATTAGGATTCGGTTTGTCTTCAAATTGTTCCAATTCTTTGCTCATTTCTTCTAGTGCTTCTTTTTCATCATATTCCTCATCTTGCTCCATTACATCTAGATTAGTTTGGATTTTAAAATCAGGCTGAAAATTCTGCATACATGTCATGTCATTAGAATCAGCATAAAGAGAACTGTGTAAGAAAAGAAAAACAAAATATATTAGACACAAAACAAAAGGGACATTGCATTTCATTAAATAAAAGATAGAAGGGTTTAAACACAGATGCCAACATAAAATAGGCAAACTAAAGTCCGAATTACAACCCTGAAATAACTCGGATAAACAAAAAGAAAAATAAAATAGACTACCAAAACTCCCTCCTGACGGAGAGAGGAGTGACTTCCCAATTATTGAGCCGGACAACTGGACCTATGAATTGCACATCTGCTATACTGGTACCTTCTCCTGCTTCAACCATATCAACTTCAATAAAAAGGTTCTTGAGGTCACCCACCAATTCAACTTCAGATTCCACATGCTTCGCGACATCGCTCTTAACAAATTACTCACTGAGTAGTGGCATTGGGCGAGGGAGTGACCATATTTCCTTCTTCCTTCCCCTGATTTTCTTCAGATCTTCAGCTGTAGGCTCAAATCCCAGACCAAACGTGCCCACGTTCTCACTCGGACATATGGGATGAACCATCCCATGCAGAGATGCTCCCAAACCTTTTCCTGGCTCAAATCCGTATTTCCAAAGTTCACTCACCATCATGATAGAAGTAGAAGACAATTGCGGTCCCGGTATAGCTTGCCACTCAGGGATACGACTCACTGACACTGTATCAAAAATTTGATAGACGAATGTCTCATCTACGTTATTTGCTTCAATAAAGGACAAGGGAAAATCTTCGTAGGCTGATAAATCTCCTTCACTATGAATAACTACTTCTTGCCTGTCATGCTCAAACTTAATCATTTGGTGCAGCGTAGATGCAACCGTCTTGGCCTTGTGGATCCAGGGCCTTCCCAACAACAGATTATAAGAGGATTCTACGTTCAATACCTGAAACTCTATGGCAAACTCAACAAGCCCTATGGTCAACATTAGTTCTATTTCGCCAATGGAATTTGATTTTGCACCATCGAAAGCCCTAACACATACATTGTTGGGCTTGATCCTATCAGCACCAACATTCAGTTTTTGCAAAGTAGAAATAGGGCAAATATTTGCACCTGAACCCCCATCAATCATAACATGAGTGACTTAGAAATCCTCACACTTCACTGTAATGTAAAGACCCCGATTATGCCCTGTACCTTCAACAGACAATTCATCATCAGAAAAGCTGATCCGATTAACCTCAAAGATTTTTCCCACCATTTTCTCAACCTGGTTGATTGTAATCTCCCTTGGAACATATGCTTCATTCAATACCTTCAACAAAACATCACGATGCTCCTTGGAGTGCAACAACAAAGATAAAAGGGAAATTTGAGCAGGGGTTTTCTTCAGCTGGTCTAATACTGAATACTCTGGCAATTTCATCTTTTTCAAAAAATCTTCGGCTTCCTCCTCAGTGATAGCTTTTGATAGACGACGGTCCACTCACCGTTGGCTTAGACTTTCTTAAGCTTTCAGGCACGAAGCATCTTCCTGACCTGGTCAAACCTCCTACCTCATCTACATCTTCCACAACTTCTTTCCCGTGATAGGTCATCACAGTCCGCCCATAATTCCAGGGAATCCTTTTCGTATCAACTATCGGAGGTTGGGTCACCGGTTTGAGGAAAATAGGCGCTGCCAGTGCTCCTTTCACCGTCAAGATAGGCTGACTCAAAGCATATCTATATCTATATCTATATCTATATCTATATCTATATCTATATCTATATCTATATCTATATCTATATCTATATCTATATCTATATCTATATCTATATCTATATCTATATCTATATCTATATCTATATCTATATCTATATCTATATCTATATCTATATCTATATCTATATCTATATCTATATCTATATCTATATCTATATCTATATCTATATCTATATCTATATCTATAATTTATACTATATTAAAAGTGTGAATGGTCTTAGCAATGCTGTTTGAACTTTTTGTTCTTCATTAAAAGACTTCTCTTTAGACAAAATAATCTTTTTACTATTTTTCTTCAAATTATTATACTATTACCTTTATAACATATAATATTAACTTTAATAAAAATATTTTAAAAAATAGTTTTTGAATTACATTATAGATTGATTTTGGTTAGAACTTAGGTATAATAAACCAAAATCTCCTAGGAATCTTACAAATTCTCCAACTTTCAACGAAATCAAAATTATTTTTTCATGGAATACAAAATACAAACAAACTACCCTAAAAACATAAATTTTGAAGAAATAAAAATAAAACCAAACTCCACTAGGATTCCTATAAAATTTCCAACTTTCAACAAAGTCAACATCAATATATAAATTTTATGGAAAATAAATAAACCTGAACAATTTTTTTCCGTAGAAACTAAGCAGTTTTGATTATAATAACAAAGTCCTTTTTTTCTTTTCATAATCAATTCTCGTAGAAATCAAATACGAGTCCAAAATAAAATTATTTTGAAATTATTTTTCATCAATTTTGTCCTAACTTTTTCAGAGTTTTATTTTTGGATCTTCTTCATCAATTTTATCATAATCTTTCTCCAGCTTTATATTTTTTTCAAGTTCTCCTGTTATTTTCTTCTACGAACATTGCAATAATAAATATATTTTTACCTTGATATAATGCAATTTGAAGCTTTAGTTGAAAGTTAGCTATATGGTCTTTGCTTTATTGCTTTTTAGGATCTATATTACATGTTGGGTTTTGATTTTATTTTTATTTTTTTGATATCCTCCCATGATGTTCTATGTGTAGCTTTGTTTCGTCGTTTTGAGCAATTTATTTTATGTATTTCATTATTTATCTTCTATTTTTGTGATAGATCTTGTGAAAAAATTATGAAGTTGTTAGCTCTTGATCTATGACTTGCATTGTCTTTCATTACAATTTTCAGGTTGTCATCTTCTATCTTAACATAATCTTTTTTATTTTTGTTAATTTGTTAAAAGCAGTTGTAAACTAAAAATACTTACTTTATATTACTATTATATATAAGAGCGGTAAAACATGCACCTCTTCGTCACGTTGTCTGCTTGCTCCGTGATTTTACTATATCACCCCTAATTAATTATTATATGTCATTTATATATTAAAAAATTAATAATATTTAATCAAAAACGTAAAATAAATATTTATGACATGTCTGCTTCATCTGTTTCAACCGCACGTGTTCGTCGACATTCTTGCTTTCTCTGTAATTTTACTATATTATTCCTAATTAATTATTATATATTATTTATGCATTAAAAATTAATAATATTTAATAATAAAATAAAATAGACATTTATGACGTGTCTGCTTCAGCTGTTTCAGTCGAAATTTTACTATATCACCCTTAATTAATTATAATAAGTTATCTAAGTATTAAAAATTAATAATATTCAATAAAAAAAGTAAAATAGACATAAAATGATACATTAATTGATGTTTTAAATTAACTTGACATCTTATATGACCCATTTAAATATTTATCACAAGTATTTTGATAACAAATTTGCTATATCACTTCTAATTAATTATTATGAGTTATTTAAGACATATCTACTTCGCTACTTCAATCGTGGTCTTTGGTTGACTCTCGAAATTATTTCAGTGTCTCTTGAATTGGAATAGAAGAAAAAGTATTATAAATCACAATAATTTAAAACTTAAATTATTTCAAAAATATAATTGACTATCAATGCCACAAAAGTTTGGATAAGGAGAGTATTATAAATTACAACAACTAACAACTTAAAATAGTAAATTGCAACACCAAAAAAGTATTATAAACTACAATTGCTAACAACTTGAAATATCTAAAAATATATTAAAAATATAATTGATTATCTACATCTTATTTATGTCACATAAATTGAAGTAAGAAAATAATATACATTGAACCCGTGCTAGCACGGTTCCTTGAATATCTAGTTTTCAAAAGAAGTTAATCAAGACTCCTTTCAACTCATTATCAGGCAAATTAGGTTCACGCATAAAAGAAATTCGTAAAATATTTTTGCTTATTTATAGAACTTAATGACTATATATGTTGTGTAACTGCACAACAAGTTTTTTTTTTTTTACGATTTGTACAATTTACAATAAGTTTTGTGCTTCTCTTTTTTCTCTTTGTTTTTTAGATCAACTTATTTCTCATGTGGTGTTGCTTTGTTACAGGTTTCAATCTTTTGTTGACTTCGAGTTGCATAAATCACCATGTTAAGATGCTATTTTAATTTTGAAGGAATTCTCACAACGTCAAAGGGATCAAATTTTTTATGCAATGGGATGGTTTGTTCAACTTATTGATGGTTGCAAATGGTGAAAAGCAGGTCAATTTGCTATGCGTTGTTTACTTTCGGTGGTTCTTCTTTTAATAGAATATCTTCACCCTTTAATTTGGTAAGGTTATGCACGCCAGAAACTTATCCAATTTGTTACTCAAAAAATAATCCAATATGGCTAATTTTTAAAAGTTAAATTAATTTAGATTAATTTAATAATTTTAAATTAATAGTTTAGATATTCAAAATTTATATAAAAAATATTATAAGTTGTAATGCGTTATTGATTTAGGAATAAAAACTTATTTACATCAAATATTTAATTGCAAAGAACTAATGAATACAAGACATAGTTTTAGCATACACATTTATCTAATTAAGTGATATGTACTTTTATATTAATTTTTAGATAGCTTGAATAAAAATAATTGATACACCCTATGCTGATAAACAATTACCTTAACCTAAGGGATTAGCTTTCTTGATATTCTTAAACTGGTTTAACCTCTGTTACCATTTTATAAACAAAAAAAGTAAAAACATCTAGTACTCCTTTGAACTATGGTTAAATTTGCTACGACACATTACAACTTCACAAGAGTCCTATTATTTGTCTAAGCTCAAATTTAGTGTATTTTTATCACTCTTTTTAGATGATGTGTCACCTTTTTAGTTGGCGTGATATTTTTGATGTAGCCCCATTTTTATGTAATAAAGGTGCTATGTCAACATAAAAGGGTGACAAAAATATGCTAAAATTGAGTTCAGGAGGGTAATAAGACACATGTGAAGTTGGAGTATGTCGTAACAACTTTGACCATAGTTCAAGCGGGTACTGGATGCTTATCTCAACCAAAAAAGTCCATCAAAAAATATTGAATTCTATTATTCTTTGTCATAGAAATATGACCAATAACTTTCTACATAAATTACCTTTTTTTAAAAAAAATTCATAGTTGTAATTTTTTCTTAAGAATTAATGTTGGTAAATGGTAAGTTTTGATTTTTATTGTATTTGTGGAAAAAGGGTCCCATAAGATATGGTAAGTGAAAAAGAGGAAAAAGTCGATTTTTTTTATTGATAGTATATTTTTCTTGTGTACATGAAAAAGAGAGATATGATAGAAGGAAGATGAAAGTGGAAGAATTAATGTTGGTTTTTGATTTTTTTGTGTATGGGAAAACAAAGTCTCAAATCAATATGATAAGTGGAAAAGAGGTAAATATTGGTGTTTTTATTTTTCGTTGATAGATATTTATTTCTTGTGTACGTAAAAAAAAAAAAAAAGAGACACTCCTAAAGAATATGATAGGAGACAGATATAAGTGTTTTTTTATTTTTTCAAAAAATGATTTTGGTAATTTTTTTTCATAATTATTAGTTTTCTTTTTCTTATTAGCTGGTTTTGACTTTGGGAATTGATTTTTTGAATGTCTCTTAAACGATTTAATCCTTATATACGTGATTTTGTAACCAACACTTACATATTATGAAGTTATAAACTAAGAGAACATAATTGAGGATGAATATTATGCTTATTAGACAAGTTAAATGTCTAGATTTTCTTGATTGTTGGTGCTTTGTATACTCATAATTAATATAAGGCATTTTTTTGATTTTATTTTTATGAAAAGTTCAAGTTTGAAATTTAATTCTCTAATCCTCTATAGTGGTAATTGGTACAACTTTCTTTTATTAATATTGAAATAGGCAAAATTTAATCGTATATCTATTTTAGCATATGTTTGAATTACAAAAAGTAATCAAAGCATATGAAAGAAATTTACTAAATTATTTAAAATCAAACATGTTGTGAATTTACTAGATTTGAGATACACTATTTTTTCTTATCTTATATATATGATATATCATTTAAATAGATATAATACTTATTTTAACATCAATACTATTTTTAAATATTCTTATTCATTTTTTATATAATTTTATTGATTGATGTGAGATATACGTGCAACACACACGTATCGTAAATTAGTCAATACTAATGATAAGAATATCAAAAAACTAACATAAATATAAGTGCGTGGAATAATGAAACTAACTACCTATTACAATTTTTCAAGGATCCAAAAGTCATCATTCAAGAACAGTCTAGTCGTCAGGGAATCAATGCAACACCCCACCTTTCTTGTCATCTAATGACACTCCATAAGTTTATGTATAGCTTAGAAATTTAGTGGGAAAGGTTTGGAGGACATAGGACAAGTTTCCGGGCAAAATGTTGGGTTGGAGTATTGACTGGCGCCAGCTAGAGGCCAAACCCCAGCCAACCAACTGTGGCGCACAGGGTGGCGCTCCATGCCAAAGGCCAAACTTCAGCTAGCCAACTCTGGCATGCAGGGTGTCCAGGTGCTGTCCATGATCCATTTTTTCATGTGGTTATATGGCATGCTTGGTGTCATTTCATTAGAGAGAGAAATATTTTTGAGCAAGAAATTTAATGGAGAAGGTACTTTTGAACCAAAAAACTAATAGAAAGTATTTTTGCTTCATTTCGAATAGTTCAAAGGTATTTTTTGATCCATTTTTGTTTATAAAATTCAGATCAAGAGACTGCTATAATATCTCCAATATATATCATAAAGAAACTTAAATAGAGAATCATCTACTACACATTTGCTAAAATGATTAATAGACAATCCAACAAACAATCATTTTTTATTGAACGACGCTTCATAATTATCATTATTTTAATTAATACAAATTAAAGCACTTTCGATCCTTTAATTGAAGGAACTTTGTTGTTGAGAAACTTCATTTGTATGTACATTTCTCATAAGCTGTAAAATCACAAAATAGACATAATAAAAAAATAAGTATATGTTTACTTGATAGAATTAAATATGATAACTTTAAATTAAAAAGCTATCGTGAGAAAAACTTACAGGGATTCACATGTACTATCATGCCAAGATCCTTCGGACATGGAGCATGATGCATCTTAAACTGATTGTTAAGAATATAGGAAGCATGACTGTGATTTATATTAAATTCAAAGAAAGAATATTCAGGTCGAATGGTTCTTCAAACGTTTTTTCTTTTACATATTTTAACTAGATAGGACCATAATTCGCCACCAGTTACAAGTCAATTTGCAACGCATCAAGTCCCAGTTCTTCCAACTTTACCTCCCTATGGGACAAAATACTAATTTATCTCACAATGAGTAATACAAATTAAATAGTCGCTTATGTTTGGTATGGATATAAATGTTAGAAAAGCAATCAGAGAGGCGGCTATTATGGATGCCTCTGTGTTTATTTATTATTGGTAAAGGGCCTACTTCTTTATCTAGTTCAATCAAAATCTGCCATCTCTTGGATTGAATAGTATTAATTTGGCTATAAATAGCCCTTCATTTATATTGAAATGATAACAAGAAATACTAATACAAAATTCTCTCTAGTTTTCATTTTTGCTTTTTTTTTTATATATATAATTTTATAATACATTATCAGCACGAGTCTCCGCAAAATCCTTTCAACAGATATTTAAAGGTTAGTGTTTAAATTTCTTAAATAATGTCTAATATTTCTAGACGCGAATTTAGTGCCCTAGATATATCTGGCAAATCTTATATGTCTTGGGCACTAGACACAGAAATACATTTAAATGCTATGGGTCTGGTAGACACCATTAAAAATAATAATAAGGCATCAGAACAAGATAAAGCCAAGACCATGATATTTCTTTGTCATCATCTTGACGAAGGTTTAAAAATGAAATACCTCACGATCAAAGACCCGCTTACATTGTGGAATAATTTAAAATAAAGACACAACCACCTGAAGATGGTCATTCTTCCACAAGCTCGTAATGAATGGACCTATTTGAGGTTTCAGGTTTTTAAAAGTGTAACTGAATATAATTCTGCGATGTTTAGAATTAAATCGCAGTTTGATTTATGCGGAAAAAGTATCATAGATCACGCCATGTTAGAGAAAACATACTCTACTTTTTCCTCCTCGAGTATGCTCCTGCAGTAGCAGTATTGAGAGATGGAATTTCAGAAATATTCTGAATTAATTGCTCATCTTCTTATTGCAGAACAACATAATGATCTTTTAATAAAAAATAATGAAAGTTGACCTCCTGGTACTGCTCCATTCCCTGAAGTGAATGCTGCAAATTTTTATCCAACGAGGCGTGAAAGAAATCCTGACCTCAGTCGTGGTCGAGGTCAAGGTCGTGGTCATGGTCGTGGAAGGTATTTTTATCAGAGTGATCGTCTTGCAATAAATAATAACCCTCAGCACCAACAGTGCAAAAGGAGAGGGGATGCTTCTGAAGCAGCTCCAAGGACGGACTCTGAAAGTAGATGTTATCGATGTGGAGGAAAAGGACACTGGGCGCGTACCTATCGTATGCCTAAGCATCTGGTAAAACTATATCAGGCGTCCCTTAAAAAGACAGAAAATGATGTTGAAACAAACTTCCTCCTAGAAGATAACATTGAGCCCATGGACTTGGAAATGTCAGATTTCTATATAGTTCCTGAAGAACATGTAAATCATCCTGGAGGTGATAATAATGATATAATCCGATTATGTTAATTTTCTGTTAAAGTTATATTGGTTTACTTTTATGTCGTTTACTAATCTTGCATATAAATATAGGTTGTATAAATATGCTATGTGCTAGTAAGGTTATTATATTTATTTTGTTTATATTTTTATTTTGAAGAATATGGATACTCCTGAAATTTTATTTGGATCAATAATTGATCGTGATGATATTTGTGTAATTGATAGCGGGACAACACATGTAATATTGAAAGATGAAAAATACTTTTCCCACTTACTTAGGAAAAAAGCATGTGTTACAACAATCTCTGGCAATGCAAAATTAATTGGAGGCTCCGGAAGAGCTACTATATTTCTGCCTAAGGGGAAAAAATTAGTTATAAAAGATGCATTGTTCTCTTCTAAATCCCTAAGAAATTTATTGAGTTTTAAAGATATCCGCCGAAATGGATATCACGTTGAGACAATAAATGAAATAAATGCCGAATATCTTGGCATTACCAAGAATGTCTTAGGACAAAAATAAATGTTGAAAAAAATACTAGCTTTGTCTTCAGGCTTATACTATGCCACAATTAGTATTGCTGAAGTACACTCTATAGTAAACCAGAAGTTTACTGAAGTACACTCCAGCATAAATTAGAAGTTTACCGATATAAATATATTTGTGCTTTGGCATGATCGAATAGGCCATCCTGGCTCAATAATGATGAGACGAATCATTGAAAATTCAAAAAGGCATCCGTTAAAGAACCTGAAGATTCTTACACCGGATGAATTTTCATGTGCTGCTTGTTATCAAGGCAAACTGATAACTAGGCCATCTCCACTAAAAGTTGGCGTCGAATCCCCTTAGTTTCTAGAATGTATACATGGGGATATATGTGGACCTATTCACCCATCTAGTGGGACATTTAGATATTTTATGGTCCTAATAGACGCATCTTCAAGATGATCGCATGTGTACCTCTTATTATCTCCCAACCTGGTATTTGCAAAATTATTGGCAAAAATAATAAGATTAAGGGCGCAATTTTGAGATTATCCTATTAAGGCTATTCGCCTCGATAATGCTGGAGAATTTACATCCCAAGATTTTGATGATTATTGTATGTCAGTTGGGATACGAGTTGAACATCCAGTAGCTCATGTTCATACTCAAAATAGTCTTGCTGAGTCATTTATTAAGCGCCTACAATTGATAGCAAGACCACTGCTTATGAAAACAAAATTGCCTACTACTGTTTGGGGTCATGCTATCTTACATGCAACATCACTTGTTTTTCTTAGGACAACTCATTATAATAAATACTCCCCATTATATTTGGTTCTGGTCCATGAGCCAAATATTTCCCATCTGTGAATTTTTAGATGCGCTGCATATGTGCCAGTTGCACCACCTCAGCGTACCAAGATGGGCCCCCAGAGAAGGTTAGGAATATATGTTGGGTTTGAGTCACCCTCTATAATTCGCTACCTTGAACCATTGACGGAAGATTTATTTACTGCTTGATTTGCAGATTGTCGATTTGATGAAACAAATTTCTCATACTTATGGGGAGAAAAACGTGAACTAAAAAGAGAAATTGCATGGAAAGTTTCATAATTAGCACATTTTGATCCATGTACGCCCATATGTGAAAGTGAGATCCAGAAGATCATTCACTTACAAAAATTAGCAAATCAAATGCCAGATGCATTTACTGATTTGAAAAGGATAACCAAGTCACATATCCCTACAGATAATGTACCTGTCCGAATTAAGGTTCCAAAAGAACCATCTTCTAATGTCATAGCTTCTGAATCCCAATCACGCCTGAAGCGTGGCAGACCATTGGTTTCAAAGGATAAAAATTCAAGAAAAAAAAGTGCGATAAATGATTAAGATGGTACTATAAAAGATTCTCCTGAAGAGACTCAAAATTTGATTAATCCTGATATTCCTGAAGAAATCAGTGAACCCGAAACACAAGTGAATGAAGAACTTTCAATAAGTTCTACTAAAGATGAAGTAAATTTAAATTGATCAAAAATTATGGTGGATAATATTTTTGCATATAATGTTGCACTAAATATCATGCAAGACAATGAGGACCTTGAACCTCTATTTGCCGAAGAATGTCGACAAAGAAAAGACTGGCCAAAATGGCAAGAGGCTATTCAATCTGAATTGAACTCACTTGCTAATGGGAGGTTTTTGGACCTGTAGTCCAAACCCCAAATAGTGTAAAACCAGTCGGTTATAAATGAATCTTCGTATGTAAGAGAAATGAGAAAAATAAAATTATAAGATACAAGGCACGCCTTGTTGCACAAGGTTTCTCACAAAGACCCGGTGTCGACTATGAAGAAACATATTCACCTGTTATGGATGCAATAACATTTTGATACCTCATCGGTCTAGCTGTACATGAAAATCTTGAAATACATTTAATGGATGTGGTTACAACTTATCTTTATGGTTCACTTGATAACGATATTTACATGAAAATCCCAGAAGGATTAAAATTACCTGAAGCATATAGTTCAAAGTCTCGAAAATTATTTTCAATCAGATTACAAAGATCGTTGTATGGTCTAAAACAACCAGGGCGAATCTGGTATAATAGCCTAATTGGGTACTTGAAAAATGAAGGATACATAAATGATGTTATTTGTCCTTGTATTTTCATTAAGAAAACGGCGTCAGGGTTCGTTATATTTGCCTTTTATGTGGATGATATAAATCTCATTGGGACCCCAGAAGAGGTCCGAAAGGCAATTGAATATCTAAAGAAAGATTTTGAAATGAAAGATCTTTGAAAGACAAAACTTTTTCTTGGTCTGAAATTAAGTATTTAGCAGACAAAGTTTTCATCCACTAAACTGCCTATACCCAGAAGGTTTTAAAATGATTTTACATGGAAAAAACATATCCATTAAGTACTCCAATGGTTGTCAAATCACTTGAAGTGAGTAAAGATCCATTCCGACCTCTGGAAGAAGGTGAAGAGATTCTTCATCCTGAAGTACCATATCTCAGTGCTATTGTACTACCCTGTATTTTCGTGCTAGAATTCTAACCGTCGTTCTTACGTGTCTAAGCTTTAATTCAAGTGATTCCGATGTGAATATAAGTTTCATGATCTTTACCCTAGTATGTGAAGTGCTCTTGAGATCAACAATGTTCATAGAAATCATTTAGATCCAAGTTGAGCTAAGATCTTTTGATTCGTCCAACATTTGATATTTGATTCTACAAGGGTCTAATTCAAATGTATATAACTCCTTATATACATGGAATATTCCAGTTCAAGACCCATCAAATTATAGATAATCGAATTATCTTTCCAACAATACCAATTTCGCAAAAATCCATTACCCGAGCAAAAAGATATGCCATTTTTTGTAAGAGGCAGTAAGGAGTCGCCATAGCCTCGCAACGTGAGGGATACTTAACTCAAATAGGGGTCGCGTCGCGAGGGATACTTAACCCAACTAGGGGTCGCGACACGAGGGTTGTTCCTGCACTGTTTTAGCTTCTTAAGGGTCAAGGGATACTTTGGTCCTTTCCCCTCGACCCTAAATGTCCAAGGGACATTTTATAGCATCAAAAAGGGCGTAACTTGCCCATCTTCCTCAATTTTTCTCATAAAGAAACCCTCCCCTTACCCCATGAACTAGTTTTTAAAGATTTTCCTCTAAAGAACATAGGAATTCAAGTCATCCTCTTCAAGAAAGAAATCAAGAATTGAGTGTTACAATTCAAGAATCCCAAGAAAGAATTCAAAATCATCTCCTAGGGTTTCAAAGTCGAATTCTCTACATCCAACCAAGTCTAGTAAGGTATGTGGGGTTTGAACAAGGACAATCCTTTCAACTTTGTGCCCAAAACTATGTTATTTTGAGAATTTTTTATGATTTTGAATATTGGGTTATGCCCAAAGTTTTTTATTAATGATTCTAAGCATGATATAATTAAATTATGAAATTCCATGGTTTCTTGAGTTAGAGAATGCTATTTTCATGATTTTGAAGGCCATGAATATGTTATGAGATATTGATTTCGGACTTCAATTGAGTTTAAGCATGATATTATGAATCTTGAATTTTTATGTTGATATTGATGAAATATTTTCAAGAAAACTTATTGAGCATGATGAATTACTATGAATTTACATGAGTTTGATATATGAGTCATTAGACCCTATTTTAGTATTGATGTTTCAAGAACTTGTGCTTTTAAGCACGCTGAGATTTTTTTATTTTCAAATTGTATAAACATTATTTGATCTTCGGATCCCCAATATGAGATTTGGAATCCACTTTTCAGAGTTTATTACAAATTACATATATGAGTTTGGTTTAATTATAAACCATGAGATTTTATTTTAAAAGTGGATTTCCAATAAGAGGAGCTAGTAAATAATAAGGGAGTAGTATTTAGCACCGAGTTGGGTATAATTTTGAGGTCTCATACCCCAGAACTACGTGTCGCCGTAGGATTCAGATTAATGGACCTGAGGCTAAGATTGTGATCACTAAGTTGAGGTTATACTCCCTGGAAAGAGTATAATGCTCCTCCCCAACGTGGGGCTTCTTCCTTAGAAGGATAAAATATTGGACTCTATGTAGCTCGCATGGTTTATGTCGGTTAAGAGAACCTCCCTTGAGATAAGATATTTTCCTTAAGAGAAGTTATTTTCCTAATAGTAAAGTTTGCAAATTAGTTTCCTAAAGTATTTTCCCTAAATCTTGGAGATAAGTGATTTTCCTATTAGTAAAGAAAGGCTTTCAGAAGTATCTCCTTAATATTAAGTAATCTTCCTTACAGTTTTAAAGCTTACAGAGAACATAAAGGATTTTAGAAACTAAGTGTAAAAGCTCATAACTATATTTCAGATGTTGTTTTACCAAAAGATTTGAGTTATAGAGTTCAACTTCAGAATTTAGCTTTAAAGAGTGAGCCCTTTTACACTTAGGCAGGCAGTTTTAAAGAGATAATACAAGTACAGTTTTTAGAACTAAGTGTAATGAATCACGAGATTTATACTATGTGCTTTGCTATTCCCGATTTATGAGATTTAGTTTTCAGATTACTCAAGTTGTGTGAGTCATTTACATTTAGCATGATTTTTATAAAGATTGATGATATTGTTTAACTATTGCATACACCCCCATATACTCAGTACATCCTCAAAGTACTGATCCACATATATGTTTATGTGCTATATTGTTTCATAATGTAGGTACAATACTTAGTATGCATATTTAGATTCAGTCAGTGCACAACTTCCAGTCAGCAGGTGATGAATCCTTTTAATTCAAGGGTTTGATCCAGATAGACAGTTCGAGCAATTCTTTATTTTTCTATTTCAGTCTTATTGAGTTTGGATAGTTGGAAGTCATGACCCGACTTCCTGAGTCAGTACTAGTAGAGGCTTCATAGATAGTCAGTAGAAGTTGATGTATTCAGTTTCAATTTTGTTGTAAAAGCAAAGTTAAAATCTTATAAATTCAGTTTTGCATTGAGCAGATTCATAAAAGAGTTATCTTCCGCATTATCCTTTCAGATTTATGCATTTTATTTGGTTGCTTATAAGTATGCCAGTAGAAGGGTTAGCTTGGGGTCACTTGTTACCCTAAGCACCATGTGACGTTTTGGACCCATTTTCGGGGCATTACAAACTTGGTATCAGAGCATAGACTTTAAGTTTCCTAGGGTGTCTGTGAAGCCGTGTCTAGTAGAGTCTTACGGAATGGTACAGAGACGTCTGTACTTTTCTTCAAGAGGCTACAAGGTATTTAGAAAGTATCTCCATTCTTTCAAGTCTCAGATCGTGCTTCAGAAATGTTCTCTAAGAAAACCTACATAGATTCTCATCTCACTTTATTTAGGCTAGCTTTGCCTTATTTTCAAGGTATCAGAAACAGTGAAGCTTAAATCTTTACAGATAGTTATTTGCTTGTAAGCGAGCTAGAAATTATCCCATCAGTGCTTTTGAGTTTCAATCATTGAAATGCTTTATTCATGTTCATAAAAGTTGTGCACTAAGCCCAAGTCAGATGTACTTTTAGATTCCTTCTCAGAATCCATAATGATAATTTGTACTTCTTTATCTATGTATTATTCTTGAGGTAACATGATCGGCCAGTTCCAATTTCCTCCCCTGATAATGCTCTCAGGTTTGCAAGCAAGTTGTTTCAGAAGTCTCGCAAAGTGGCTTGAGAGGAGCCTTCTAGTGTGTTATAAGTTCCTCAAATTTAAAGTTATGCCCTCGTTCTTATGAGTTGTTCAGTTAAGACAGAGTTAGATGTGTATTCTTAGATCATTGAATATTGTGTGTCAAGTTTCTATCTCTTGTATTATGTAATCTATTTATCATGGTGTTTTTGAAACTCAAAGTCTAGTGAAGACGTGTGGGGATCTTTCGATTCACTAGCATAGTTGCCTTGTTATTCATCTCATTTTCTTGTTCAAACATAAAATCAAAGTCTAGTGAAGCCGTGTGAGGCTTATTTTAATTCACTAGCAACTTGTTGTTCATCTTGTTGTTCTTGTGTTGGTTAGAACTGAGGGCTTAGAGGTGTAGTGACAAGAAGGGTGGTAAGTACGATTTATTGAATATGTGTATAGCCGAATCTTTTTGCATAAGATTGAGTTAGTAATGAAGTGATGCATCCTTCTGTGTTAGTTTAGTAGAAGGTAGAGAAGGAGTTATTAGTTAAGGCGAACTGTTATTTTCTTGAAATATGAAAAGAGTTATTGATGGTGTTGAATGTGTTAGAAAAGTATGGGTTATTGAGGAATGCTTTGGGTGGTTTAGTATTGCGAATCTAGGATTATAGAGCTTTGGTGTAAAGATGTGTGAATAGTCGTGATGTTTAGAAGGAGGATGCATTATTAGATTTTAGTAAGGTATGTCTTAGGATTATGATCGATTGTCATTGTTATGGGGTTCTAGTGTACTAGTGTTTCTTAATACTTCATTTTATAGCTTCTAAGTGAGAATTGTGTGTGAGGTTGGGTTGTAGATCATGTTTAGCACTAGCTATTAAGTTTGAGCAGTTGATGGTCATGAAGGGGTAGATATTGCAAGACCCGCAAAATCCTAGTAGCTTTCATGCTATATAGCATGCCAAGAGACGATCCAGACTTAGAAAAGAATTTTCAGCTAAGAATCAAGACTTAGAATAATTCCAGCCTTCGAAATTAGAGGACCTTAATTCTTGACCTTTCCAACCTTAGAATGTCAATTTACAAATTGATTCATGATCAGGGTCACTTGTAGATCATCTCAGGCAAGTTTCAAATTTTTTGGACTAGCATAAGGGTGAGTTTTGGTTCCCAAAATAGTGAAGGGTCGCGATTGGCTCGCGTCGCGATGGCTACTTGACCCAACTAGGGGTCGCGACACGAGGGGACCCTATTCAACATTAATTTTTTTTTCTTTCTTTCTTTCTTTTCCTTTTCAGATGCGTAGGGTTGTTGTATTTTCTATGGCTATTACATGTTGTGTGCGGTTAGTAGTATTGTTGAGTTTCTAAGTGGAAGGAGGCTAGTTATATAGTATATGATGTTCTTGACAGCTAAATTAAGGAGTTATGATTAATGATGTTGAGCCTTTTTATATGATCTTGATTCTCATGGTTTAGAGGAAGAATGTAAGTTTGGAGATATGATGTTGTGTGGTATTAGCAGATTATGGATGAAGTAGTATGGTTTATTAAGGGTTGAAGATATCTATGTTAAGTGTTAGAATCTAAGTTTGAAACCTTGAAGATTGAGAGAATAAAAGTGAGAGTTAAAGCTCTAGATGGTGTGAATTTGACATATAGTGATACTCATAAAGATTCTAAGTTGGTAAGTGGTTGAAATATTATGTGATGACTAGTGGGGCCTACAAAAAGATAGAGTTGTACCTCAAGAGAAAGTATTACAAGCTGGTTTTACACTTTCAGGTATTGTCTTTCAAAGTAAGCTTATTAATTATGTGTATTGTCGTATTCCAGACCCCAGAGTGTCGTAAGTGTAGTTCAGATTAGAGTTTAGCAAGAGATCTCTCAAACTTTGAATGATGTCTTAACGTTAAGGGGGAGATGATAGGATGAGTATCTAAGTTAGGCTCTCAACTTCTAGTAGTAATCCCAGTAAGATGTAGAACATCAGAAAGAGAGGATGATTTCAGTTATCCCAGTACCTACTCATGCCTTACGTTTCAATTTCATGATGATAGTTCATGTTCATGCATATAATAGAGAATCATGTGCTCTTCTATTTCCTAAATAAGGAGTTACAGTTCTTTCAGTAGTCGGAATCACATTCCATAATTTATGAACTCCAAATCAAGGTCATGCAACTCTTGACTCATGTGCTTATGCTTTATAGTTTGCCCAGTTTCCATAACTCATGCTATACTCCAAATGATCGGCGAGATTCAGCTTATAGCCATGTATGCCCTCAATTTAGATCACTTTGATGAATCCATGATGTTGATTCTCTATCCTCAAACCTTAGTTAAGTGTCAAGTTTTGTATAGTATCCTTTCATGCTTCAAGGTCTCATGTTATAACATTTTAGTCACTCCTCTGTATGTAATGATAGTGATGATGAGTAAGTGCTTCTTGTTGATGAAAGATAATTGTATTCTTGTTTTCGAAAAGGCCATATGTGTGAAGTAAGATTGAGGTCAAGTCTTTGATACATATCGTGGTTAGTTGCAATTTGTGTGTACGTATATTTTTGAGGTAGTGCGTGGGAGTTGTATTGATAGTGGTTTAGAGAATATGTGAAGTATGTCTTCATGGGTGTTTTCCTTGAAGTTCATATATGATTTAATGATAGGCTTGAATGTCAGGTTGGGTGTAAGTAGATGAATGCAACATGCGTTAGTGAATCCATAGTAAGAGCTTCGAGCTAGTCATTGAAGTAGTAAGTCATGTTATGCTTAGGATGTGAGCTCTAAAAAGATATAGAAGATTCAATCATATGGTTTAGACTAGTATTGTGGTGTGGCATGTTGTATCTTGTGATTTGGAGTTAGGCTTGATGAGAGGAACTAATTTACGTTAGACATTAGTAGGAAGATTTATCAATACCCATATGAGAATTATAAGTTGAATCAAATAAGTATGGTATTTAAGGGGAGAAGTATAGTTAAAAGAGTATTTGAGGAGTTTTGCTAAGCTTGAAAGCAAGAAGTTGTGTTGCCTAAAGCCTGGTATTTCTATCCTAGCTTATGAGTTGTATGTTTATATTCCATCATTTCATAAGTGTTCAGTGCATAATCTCAATTTTCCAAGTGTTTTAGCCCAGACAGTGTAATACCCCTTGTACGATCTAAGTTTTGTTGTCTCATGATTCACACTTGCATAAGTTATCATTTATCAATTCGATATGTATTAATGGATCATGAACACTTCAAGTGAATCCTAGACTCTCAACATGTATCAGTTCCTTGGAGCAAGTAAAGTAGAGTCAGCTCAGAATTCAGTTTCATGATAGAAGTTTGAATGTTTCAGCTCAGTTATATTCTTTATTAGAAGACATATCATTTCCACGTTATTTCATAACTTTATGGATTCAACAAGTTCCTATCCATCATTCGAGGATGAATGATTGCAAGGGGGAGATAAGCTTTAATCCAAGTAATTTCTATGTGAATATAAGTTTCATGATCTTTATCCTAGTATGTGAAGTGCTCTTGAGGTCAACAATGTTCATAGAAATCATTTAGAGCCAAGTTGAGCTAAGATCATTTGATTCGTCCAACATTTGATATTCGATTCTACAAGGGTATACTTAAAACGTGTATAACTCCTTATATACATGGAATTTTTCAGTTCAAGACCCACCGAATTGTAGATAATCGAATTAGATTTTCAACGATACCAATTTCGAAAAAATCTGTTACCCGAGCGAAAAGATATGCCATTTTTCGTAAGAGGCAGTAAGGAGTTGCGATAGCCTCGCGACGCGAGGGCTACTTAACCCAACTAGGGATCGCAACGCAAGGGCTGTTCCTACACTGTTTTAGCTTCTTAAGGGTCAAGGTACACTTTGGTCCTTTCCCCTCGGCCCTAAATGTCCAAGGGACATTTTATAGCATCAAAAAGGGCGTAACTTGCCCATCTTCCTCAATTTTTCTCATACAGAAACCCTCCCCTTTCCCCATGAACTAGTTTTTAAAGATTTTCCTCTAAAGAACATAGGAATTCAAGTCATCCTCTTCAAGAAAGAAATCAAGAATTGAGCGTTACAATTCAAGAATCCCAAGAAAGCATTCAAGATCATCTCTTAGGGTTTCAAAGTCGAATTCTCTACATCCAACCAAGTCTAGTAAGGTATGTGGGGTTTGAACAAGGGCAATTCTTTCACCTTTGTGCCCAAAATTATATTTTTTTGAGAATTTCTTATGATTTTGAATATTGGGTTATGTCCAAAGTTTCTTATTAATGATTCTAAGCATGATATGATTAAATTATGAAATTCTATGGTTGCTTGAGTTAAAGAATGCTATTTTCATGATTTTGAATGCCATGAATATGTTATGAGATATTGATTTTGGACTTCAATTGAGTTTAAGCATGATATTATGACTCTTGAATTTTTATGTTGATATTGATGGAATATTTTCAAGAAAACTTATTGAGCAAGATGAATTACTATGAATTTACATGAGTTTGATATATGGGTCATTAGACCCTATTTTGAGTATTGATGTTTCAAGAACTTGTGCTTTTAAGAACCCTGAGATTTGTTTATTTTTAAGTTGTATAAACATTATTTGATCTTTGGATCCCCAATTTGAGATTTGGAATCCACTTTTCAGAGTTTATTACAGATTACATATATGAGTTTGGTTTAATTATAAACCATGAGATTTTATTTTAAAAGTGGATTTCCAATAAGAGGAGCTAGTAAATAATAAGGGAGTAGTATTTAACATCGAGTTGGGTATGATTCTAAGGTCTCATACCCTAGAACTACGTGCCACCGTAGGATTGAAATTAATGGGCCTGAGGCCGAGATTATGATCACTAAGTTGAGGTTATACTCCCTGGCAAGAGTATAACGCTCCTCCCCAACGTGAGGCTTCTTCCTTAGGAGGACAAAACGTTGGACTCTATGTAGCTCGCATGGTTTATGTCGGTTAAGATAACCTCCCTTGAGATAAGATATTTTCCTTAAGAGAAGTTATTTTCCTAATAGTAATGTTTGCAAATTAGTTTCCTAAAGTATTTTCCCTAAAGCTTGGAGATAAGTGATTTTTCTATTAGTAAAGAAAGGCTTTCAGAAGTATCTCCTTAATATTAAGTAATCTTCCTCAAAGTTTTAAAGCTTACAGACTATAGATTTTAGAACAGAAAGGATTTTAGAAACTAAGTGTAAGAGCTCATAACTATATTTCAGATGTTGATTTACCAAAAGATTAGAGTTACAGAGTTCAGCTTTAGAATTTAGATTTAAGGAGTGAGCCCTTTTTACACTTAGACAGTCAGATTTAAAGAGATAATACAAGTATAGTTTTTAGAACTAAGTGTAATGACTCACGAGATTTATACTATGTGCTTTGTTATTCCCGATTTATAAGATTTACTTTTCAGATTACTCAACTTATGTGAGTCATTTACATTTAGCATGCATGATTTCTATAAAGATTTATGATATTGTTTAACTATTGCATACACCCCCATATACTCAGTACATCCTCAAAGTACTGATCCACATATATGTCTATGTGCTACATTGTGTCATAATGTATGTACAAGACTTAGTATGCACATTCAGATTCAGTCAGCTCACAGCTTTCAGTCAGCATATGATGAATCCTTTTAATTCAAGGGTTTGAGCCAGATAGACAGTTTGAGCAGTTCTTTATTTTCCTATTTCAGTCGTATTGAGTTTGGATAGTTGGGAGTCATAACCCGGCTTCCTATAGTCAGTACTAGTAGAGGCTTCATAGATAGTCAGTAGAAGTTGATGTATTCAGTTTCAGTTTTGTCATAAAAGCAGAGTTAAAATCTTATAAATTCAGTTTTGTATTGTGCATATTCATAAAAGAGTTATCTTCCGCTTTATTCTTTCAAATTTATGCATTTTATTCGGTTGCTTGTAAGTATGCTATTAGAAAGGTTAGCTTGGGGTCACTTGTGACCCTAAGCATCGTGTGACGTCTCGGGACACGTTTTTGGGGCGTTACAGCTATTGGTGGACTTATGTACCTCGCTAATGCTACAAGGCCGGATATAGCATTTTCTGTTAATTTGCTAGTGAGGTATAGTTCTTTTCCTACGCGAAGACACTGGAACGGAGTTAAGCATATATTGAGGTACCTAAAAGGGACTATTGATATGAGCCTGTTTTATACTAACAAAACTAGTCCATATCTTGTCGGTCATGCAGATGCAAGTTATCTATCTGACCCACATAAAGCCCGATCTCAAACAGGCTATGTTTTTACATATGGAGGTACTGCAATATCATGGCGATCGATAAAGAAGTTCATCATTGCTACTTCTTCTAATCATGCTGAGATAATTTTTATCTATGAGGCAAGTAGAGAATGCATATGACTGAGATCAGTGGTACATTCCATCAAAGAGAGATGTGGCTTGAAGCTCGATATCAAGGTATCCACAGTCATATTTTAAGACAATGCAGTATGCATAGCTCAACTAAAGGGAGGCTTTATAAAGAGAGATAGAACAAAACACATTTCACCAAAGTTATTCTTCACGCATGATCTTCAGAAGAATAGTGATATTGATGTGCAGCAGATCCGTTCCTGTGATAATCTAGCAGATTTGTTCACCAAATCTTTACCAACTTCAATCTTTGAGAAGATGATACATAATATTGGAATGCGAAGACTGAATAAGTTGAATTGAGGTCTTCATTAGGGGGAGTAAGAATACGCGATGTACTTTTTTTTTCCTTAACCAAGGTTTTTATCCCATTGGGTTTTTTCTGGTAAGATTTTTAATAAGGCAGCACTCAAATGCGTATTCAGTAAATTTTTCTTCACATAGGCATCCAAAGGGGAGTGTTAGAAAAACAATCAGAGAGGCGGCTATTATGGATGCCTCTATGTTTATTTATTGTTGGTACAGGGCGCACCTCTTTATCTAGCCCAATCAAAATCTGCCACCTCTTGGGTTCAATAATATTAATTTGGCTATAAATAGCCCTTCATTTATATAGAAATGATAACAAGAAATACTAATACAAAATTCTCTCTAGTTTCCATTCTTGCCTTTTTTTTTTTATATAAGTTCATAATAATAAATAATTTTTCATACATTTTAGTCTTTTAAGTTTATCAAACATAAATAATTTTGGCATTTGTTATATATTTATCGAATTCTAAATATTAGATTTAACAAACATTATGAGTAACAAATCAACTAGAATAACTATTAAAGTTTACTAAATATTGAAAAGACTAAAAATGCACGTATTTTTACAAATTATAAGAATCAAAATTACTCAAAAATATACTTAAAGATTTATAATGAATTTCCAATGAAAATTTACTTGGCAAAAGCTTGTGAAGAACAACAACACGAGGAAGTACGAGAATAGATTGAGTTTTTTCGTTTTTTTTTCTTATGCCTAGACATAAAAAGTCCCGTTAGTTAAATAGCATGATTCATCTTTTTTAATATAATCCAATATAAATTGGATATTAATGTTATTGTCCCCCCCCCCCCCCCCCCCCTATAATAGTTTTTATGGGAAAACTACTTTAATGTGGCTTAAGTTGATTTTAAAACATTCATTTCCTCAAGAAGAAATTAAATCAATGCCAAGATGTGTTTGCATTTATTTTGTTAGAAAATCTATAATTTCATTTGAAATTAGATATTATGAATTTGTGTTAAATTCGACCATTTCTTCCTGCATCTTTAAGCTTAAAAGTATACTCCCTCAATCCATCTTTCCCTTGATCCATTTTTATTTATTTATGTTTAATTTGATAGATTTTCTAAAAGTAATAAAGAAAATGATAAGTAATTTTACTATAGATATACAATAGCTTTATTGAGTTACTTCTAAAATTTTTAAATCGGACAAGTAAGAGTGAACATCTATTCTTAGTGTATTGGACAATTAAAAATGAGTGGAGAGAGTAAATATTCCCCACCCCACAAGTCTTAGCTCAAAATAATTGTATACTCCCTCGATATATCTGACTAGTATTAAAAATAGATATTTTTACTTGTTCATTTTAACAAATCAAGAAAGTTTCATTACTTTTTCACCATACTACTATTAGTATTAAACAACTACCTAGCATAGTAATAGTTAAATTAGAGTTTCAAAATATCATTAATAAGATATTCTTCTTTTTCTTCTTTTAATAAGTGTACTTTTTCTTCTTTTTTCTGTTGTTTTTGTTTTTCATTGACATGTTTCAATGCTTTTTCTCTGTTAAAGGTATGTTTTTTTTTTTCTTGGAAATTGAGTTTATTTTAAATAGAAATTTAAACTTTGTAGAAAAAAAAACTCAATTATATTTAACTTTATTATTGGTTAGTTTTCTGAACGATTTTATTATTTTGTTTGCAAACGAGAGAGGAGCTAATGGATATAAAAGAATTATGAAAAGGATAAAAAATTAGTTTTTTTGACCGATTAAATCGAATTAATCAATCCTAATTATTGTCTTGTTCCATAGACTGAATACATTCTGTTAATGCATGTAATTTATGCTTAACTAGAATCAAAGTTTCTCATGAAAGCTGTTGTAACACTATAAGTTATTTAAGTGAAAATTGTTTGCTATTGAATATCATTTTTTTAAGTGTGATAATTATTTACCATAAAAAAAATCTATCGATTGGGATCATCAAACTAAGCTTCAGGAGGCCGCGTTGTATTGATTGGTCTTGAATTTTTTAGGAACAGACAATTTTCTACAAATAATAAAATTTGGAAGCTAATTTGCTCAAATAAATTTACTAGTACAAATATAAAATTTAAATTCAATAAAATAAATAAAATGATAAGGATTTGAGGGGTATTTTTATCTTTACATATATAATCCCATGATAGTAAATCTTATATATTATTAATATCACCAAATGGAAGGTATTAGTTATATACCCTATAATACCAAATAGGGTATATAACTAATACATATATTAGCTATACATTAACTCAAAATTCCTACCAAACATAGTACTAAATAATACTATTCCTAATACATGGATTATTTCTCCTAAGACACTCTACCAAACGACCTCTTAAAGTCTTATTAAAGTGTCATGATTCAAATGGTCGTGAGTGACATTCAAACTAACCCTCTGATGGAAAAACAATCTAACCAAAATGAACCCGAACTCTTAGCCATTTTTCTAAGATAGGAATATCAACTAATCAATACTAATGATAAGAATATCAAAAAACCAACATAGTGTGGAATGAAAACAACAACCTATTGCAACTTCCCAAGGATCCAAAGTCATCATTCAAGAACATTCTTGTCATCAGAGAGTCAATGTAACACCCCACCTTTCTACTCATCTAATGACACTGCATAAGATCAAGTAAAGAATAGAAATTTAGCCGAAAAGGTTTGGAGAACGTAGGACAAGTGTTCTAGGAAAATTTTTGGGCTGGAGAACTGGGTAGCGCTCCAGCGAGAGGCCAACTCCAACATTCCAACTGTGGCGTACTGGGCGGTACTCTATGCCAGAGGCCAAACTCCAGCAGCCAACTGTGGCGTACTGGGTGACGCTCTGTGCGGAGGGGAGCATGGTTAACGTGAACCTAGCGTGTCCCACCTAAATACGCCCCTTCCATCGGTAATTGAGTGATCAGAAAACAGAGGCAGAGTGAACAGGGTTGGCAAGTCGGTGAAGAGTAATTTTACTTGTTCATCTTACTTGTTCCATCGGTAATTTTACTACTCCCTCCATTCATATTTACTTGTTCACTGTTAACTTCATACTCCTTAAGAAATGATAAATAGTAAGAGTAATTTTACTATACCACTCCTTGAATATAATACCTTTAAAGCTTTGATAAATGGTCGAGGTTCGAAGTCCCGTTCGTGAGTCCTCTTATTCTCTCCATAGCTCCTCCGTGATAGTTCTCAGTTCGATGTTACCTTATTCAATGTTTAGTCCTCCTCTTTTCTTTCTTCTTCGTTGTTCATGTTTCCATCACTAAACTCATGCATTATTAATTCATTTCACTAATGCTTTTCGTTTAGAATACAATTATTAGTATTTTTTATGTTTCTTTAAAATGATCCTTTTTTCTACAAAAATCATTTGTTATAAGTTACTCGATAAGAGTTAATTGGTTATTAACAAAAACGAATAATCGCGAACTCACAGATATCCCAAGTGCCTTAAAAATGTTCTTGTGATATTAATGAGAACATCTAATTCAGAATCTTTAAAATATTTTTAGTCTTTTCTGTTTTAATACTTAAGAGTTTTCAAAAGATTTTCTTAATTTCTCTTTAATTAATTAAGTGGCTACTCTTGTTTTCCTAAAGTTGTACTGAAAATTTGAATAAATTTTAGAAATAATTTTTAAAGTCAAACCATTATCTTGCAAAACAGGACAAATAAATTGAAATACAAAGAGCATTTTAGTATAAAGTCATTCTGATCCGGTAGAACTCGAGTCAACACAGACCTCTAGCTATACCCTGATAAACCCAATCTAGTTCGAATCGAACACTTCCAGTCAAATAACCAACTTGGACACAGCCAGGTTATTATTATCACCGTGTTAAAATATGTAATTATAATTTTCTGAATTATATACCCAAGATACTTGAAACTCTCTCTCTTTTGAATGACCTGAGAATACGATTCCTTATTGGAGTTCATGTTATTATATCACCATTTGATATAATAAATTTAATATTTTTGAAAATACATTGAGTGATGAATAGTGTTTAATATCAAGGATACAATTGATTAAAAAGAGTAATTATTCATTAAATTTTTTTAAACTGAAAAAGTATTGTTAGATATTTTTTTTCATAACATGAACAATTATTATTGAACAAAGAGAATAAATAACAAATAAAAAATCGGAGGGATTACTAAAACTAAATATCCAATTTTCTTAGTTTCTATTTAGAATTCTCAGTTTGATTCCCATGCTCGATTTTAACTTATTCACGTTCACGTTTCCATCACTAAACTCATCCATTTTTAATTCAGTTCACTGATGCTTTTCCTTTAGAATACAATTATTCGGGTTTTTTTTATGTTTCTTTAAAATGATCCTTTTCTCTATAAAAATCATTTGTTATAATTTTTTTTTTTTTTTCGGTTTCCCAAGTATCCCCACAGCCGGCAGCCGTGAGACTAATTCTTCGTTCTCTCCGTCAGCATACTAATAGATAACTAGCCATAGAGTTTGCTCCATTCGCCAGAGGTGGGGAACGAATCCCCGACCTCTTGCTTAAGGGACATGGCGCTGAATCACCATGCCAACTCTAGTGGTTCATTTGTTATAAGTTCATCAATAAGAGTGAGTTATTAACAGAATGAATAATGAAATTGTAGATATTCGACGTCTCTTAAAAATGTTTTTGGGATATTAATGAAAACCTCTAATTTAGAATTTTAAAGATATTTTAAGTCTTTTATTTTTAACACTTAGGAGTTTTCAAAAGATTTTCTTAAATTTTTCTTTAATTTATTAAGTAGCGACTCTTGTTTTCCTAAGGTTGTTTTAAAAATTTGAATAAGTTTTCAAAATAATTTTTGATGTCAAACTATTATGCCGCAAAACAAAGACAGATAAATTAGAATGTAAAGATTATTTTAGGATAAAGTCATTCGAATTCAGTAGAACCCACCCCCACACAAAGGCAAAACCCATCGATAACCCCCTAAACTTGGCACGATCTTTCACTTAGGCACCTCAAGTGGATGTTGTTCATTTTTGGCACCTCAAGTAGCTTATGAATGTGTTATTTTGACACCTTTTTGCATCAGCTCTAGCACGTGAATCGCACTCGCTTTTGACATCGATTAAATGACCAATTAATTTGTGCCAACTCATTTTAAATTGCCACATCATTATATGCCTCCACAATTTTTTTTTTAAAAAGGAAAAACAAAATACATTATAAGGTGTCCAATAAATTAATGACACATAGCTTTTGACCAAATAATTACAAAACTTCATCTTCCTCACCTAACCATTCTTCAAGCTCCCCATCAACGGAGGTTGCAACTTCTATAACATTTATAATATCAGATAACTCAAATCCCATTCCAACCAATTTAGCAACAACTTAGTCTCGATCCATTTACTTTCACTCTAATAATTGCTTCAACAACGATGCGGCTAAGACAACACATACACAGAAAATCAGATATTCTAGATTGAACTAAAACCAAGAAAATTGTAAACTTCGGAACTTGGAAAAAAAAAAGAACTCATATACAGCTACATTGATGTTTGGGAACTTAAAATAACTTAAAATAATACAGATAATCTAGTTATTCTCTAAACTCAACCAAGAATTTAATAAACAAGAGATTCTCAAACTAGATCTTCAAGCTTAACCTCCATATTTTCAATCCGCATTAATATCTTCTCGAATTTCAGATATATGACCAAAAAATATGGAGGAGAAGAGGCCTATTATAATGCCGGAAATCTAGTACCCAGAATGCTACATGGTGCTCATGACCCCGAAGGACTACAAATTAACCCATGATTGATATCCGTACCTGTTTATTTCATAAAATACTAAATAGTGCGGAAACATGAATTGAAAGTCCATAAGGTTCAAAATGTAACATAAGATCTGATAAATCGTAACATATGGATGGGGTATGAAGTACCCAAAACAAAATTGAAATAATTTGTCTGAACATACTGTAGTCTAAAAAGCCTCTAAACATGACTGTCTGAATAAGGAGTTGATGGGACATGTCCCCAACTAACTCCAACTAATAAACTAACTAATGAGATAATGTAGAAATAATCATGTCCTCAAAAGATGAGGACTCACTTCTGACTCTGTCTGCAGATATCTGGAATCTACTGTTGCTCTGGAGCTCATGTCTCTGAACCTATGGTATAAGATATCATAGCGCAAATGCGTCAGTACTTTGAATGTACTGGTATGCATGTGAGGTAGGCTAAATACATGGGGTTCATATGCATGAACAATAATAACATACTGACTACCATGAGCGTGAGAATACATGTATGAAACATAATAACTGATACTAATACCGTGATAACATGATTATTGAATCTGAATACTGATGGCATGACATACTGATAACTGATTTAACTGATAACATGAGTGAATGTAGCTGACAGTCCTAAATCTGATGAAACTATCTGAGTTTCGTTCTGTATCTGAGTTGACTGTATCTGACAGTCTTGAATCTAAAGAACCACCTGAGTTATTTTACTGAGACTAATACTAAAACTGTGGGAAGTAGTCATTTAACCGACATGCCCCAAATGCTCTATTATAGCTAAGTTGGGGTCCAATCTGTAACCCCAATTGGAAGGGTGTCAATACCGCCCTACTGGTAAGGACAAACTGTGAGGACCCTATACTGGCAGGTACACAAAATGAGCAGGTGAGAACCCTAAATTGACGTTAAGACACCTCATCAACCCTAAACTGACAGGTTAGATATCTCAACCTACGCTGGCTATGTAGTTCTGGAACACAAGGATTGCTTTCAAGAATCACACCCTAAACTAGCAGGTGAGTTCCCATCCTTGAGTTCGCTCGGTGCTAATTTCTACTCCCATCTGAATAGACACTGAACATGATTTACTGAACTGAACATGGACTGAGTTACTGAATTTCGTTGACTAACAGAATACTAGTGATATCTGACAACTGACTGAGTTCATGAGATCATGGAGATTTCCTGAGTCATAAGATTGTCTGAAGTTTAAGGATTCATAGCTTGACCGAGAGTATCATGAAAACATGATCTTGGCTCTAGGCACACAACTAATGTTTCGGGTACAAGTACCCCCAGGACTTGATAGAAGGAAACTGACAAAGCATGACTTAATTGAACGCATAACTAACATCATTATCCATAATACATTTATAGAAGCATTTCATCAAACATATGGTAGGCATAAACTTGTACACACATGGGGATTTCATGATATCATACTAGTTGGGCACTTTTCCTTAATCTAGGCATTTAATCAAACACCTTGTAGGCATAATATATGTAAACAACATTGTACAACAATTAAACATCATGATTCGCTTCTAATTTAATCATTCAAGGGTTTAGTCATAGGATTGCATGAATCTATATCTTTGCTAATCAACCCACATGGAATTTATCACCCAATCATGAAATAGAATTTAATTACTCATTATCAATATGAACGAGAACAACCCAAACATGAAATTCATCAAGAAAACCCATAACTTGAGTTTAGAAATGGGATTCTTGGGCTTCATGGATGAAAAGAGTCCATGAATGAATACTATGCATACCTGGGATGAGGTTCTTGAAGGTTCTCAGAGAATTTCTAGACTGGTTCTTGAATTTTCTTGAATTTCTTGAAGAAGGATTTAACCCTAGTTCTTGGCTTTTGATTTTGAGAGAAACCCTATCTTGATGATGTGTAATAATAATGAACAAATGACTGAAATCGGATATAACTTGGTATATATAGGTGGGTGGTAAAAGACCAAAATACCCCTGTTAAAAAGGCCTGAAAATACTGAACGTATAGTACAACGAGATAGGGCGACGGTCCGTCGGAACTGCAAAGGTCCGTCGATCCTGATCGTCAGACCTAGCAGAAACGTGTCTCACTGCCTTAGTGCTACGACGGGCTCCGACGATCCGTCGAGCTAGCGACGGTCCGTCGAATGCTACCGTCGGACCTGGGCAGAAAGCAGGTCCACTGCCTTAGTGCAACGGCAGGATCCTACGGTCCATCGAGCTAGCGACGGTCCGTCGAGCTAGCAACGGTCTATCGACCCGTCCGTCGATTCTGGGCAATCCAAATTGCTTTCATAAAAAGTCCATAACTTCTTCCCCCGATACTGGATTTTGATGAAATTGATATCGATGAAAAGCTTATTCAATTTTCCAAGTGATAGAAAGTGAGAATCTTAAAAATACCATGTTTAAAAAAGTGGATTCGTATTTCAAAGAAAGTTCTAACATCCTTGAGATGATTTCAAGCTAGGAAAAAAGGGAGAGTATTACAACTGTGTTCTATTAGAAAATTAATCAACAAAAGAAAATTAATGGAGATTAAAAGATGTAGGATACTCCATTAATGGAGGTTGAAAGATATGGGATGAAAACATAGGAAAGAAGATGGTTAAATTAAATAAAAAATGGGCTAAAATAGCGCTGCCACGCGCCCAAAAGCGAGTGTGATACACTCTCTTTGTTGAATCAGCAAAAGTTGTCAAAGTGATATAGTTTATGGCTACTTGAGGTTCCAAAAGTGAAAAACGTCCACTTGAGGTTCCTAAGTAAAATATCGTTCCAAGTTTAGGAGGCCACCGATGGGTTTGGTCCCACACAAACTTAGCTATACCCGGATAAACCAGCCTAGTTGGAATCACACTGTTATGACTTGATTTGTGACAATTTTATTTTTATGTAATTTAACTATTTTCTTTCCTTTCCTATAGTTTCTACATGGTGATTTTGGAGTGGAAATGGTTGACACAGTTTTCAATATCTTCGAAAGGGTTTTGTGAGAATTTGTGTTTTTAGGGGCTCTAAAAGTCTTATATTTGACTTCGGTCAACATTTGATGTTCAGGATACTGGATGACAAGTTGGACAATTTTATTAGATCCAGAATGTCAAATATGGGTTATGTAAGACCCCGCAAAATCCTAAGCTTAACTCAGCCTTTTAAAGCTCGATAAGGGGTCCCAGACTTGGAAAAAATTCAACTAAGAATGAGGACTTAGTCTTTTCTAAGGACTCCAAACTTCGATGAATTTATTTATGACCTTTTAGACCTCGGTAAGTTGATTTTTAAGTTGATTCATGATCGATAAAGTTAATAGTACATCTCGGGTGAGTTTTGGAATTTTCAGACATGTGTAAAGGCATGTTTGGAACCCCAAAACAGTAGCTCAGGGCGATTAGCCTGCGGCACCCTGCACAGTCCAGTACCTGGGGGTAGCCGCGATGGGCACCGTGGCTCCTCTCCTAGACCGGTGCTTCAGAGACTGCGACACCCTGGCCAGTCCGGCTGGGGTAATTTTTGCCTTCCAGCTCTGCATTTTTAAGGGTAAAAGGGTCAATTCCCTTCACCCCATAGCTCCATAACACGAAATTAAAGCCCTAATAGAGCAATTGCTCATTATTTTCATAAAATTCTCTCAAGAACAAGCCCTAGGTTCAACAAGTTCAAGAATTAAATCTTAAGAACTCACTTCAATCCTTATGAATTTAGAAATTCAGGTATGTGAAGTCTTCATCCAAGCGTCCCTTCCACCCTTGGAGTTCAAGAAACTCTTTTTAAAGCATGGATTATGATTTCCATGTTGTGGGTTAAATTGTTCACACGTTGATGTTGTTGTATGATTTCCAAGTAGAGATCTTTAACGAATTTCATGAATTTATGATAGCATGTGGGTTGCATTCTTTGAAATTAAGTTGATTAATGTGGCCAAGATGTATTAGCTTATTGTTCATGCCTAAGCATAAAGTTATGCCTCCTATGTGTTTGTCAAAATTCTTGAGTGAATAAATTGTACCTTGTGATCTATGAGTGGTCTTAAGATGAATTCATGCTAGCACTACATGTTCAAAATTACTCCCATGCTAAAGTTATGCTTTACAAGTATTTGTTGGACTTTCTATGTGAATTTAATAGTGTACCATGACATGATAGCATATATCTCTATCCATGTACAAGTTCATGACTTTCAAGTGCTTGATAAAGTGCTCCATTTATTGCATTGTGAATAGTTGACTATCGTATGTATCCCAGAGTTGTCATGTCTTGTTATTATTTATGCTATCGAGTCCTAGGGGTATTTCATACCCAAGAATTTAGCTATATACCTGGAGCCAGTGTCAGTTACAAAATAGCCTCAGTTATGTCACGATCAGTCGTACTTACTGTCAGTTTCAGAACTCAGGAAAAATCAGTGTATTCAGTATTCATTTAGTCCTCAGTAAACTCAGTCAATTAACAGAATCCAATAGTATTCTGTCACTCAGTGGAACCTAGTGAACTCAGTTCAATTCAGTTAAATAGTATAATCAGTAACAGTTTAGTCCTGCCTAATATGAACTAGGAAATCAGTTCAGTGTCTATTCAGTTGGGAGTAGGATTCAGCATCAAGTGAACCCAAGGATGGGGACTCACCTGTCAGTAGAGGGTATGATACTTAGAAGAAATCCTTGCATTCCAGAACTACGTAGCCAACGTAGGTTGAGACATCAAACTTGGCAGTTGAGGGTTGATGAGGTGTTTTAATCTGTCAGTTGAGGGTTCCACCATTCTCATTAGAGTACCTGCCAGATGAGGGTATCTCTCCAGTTGTCTTTACCCATGGCATGGTACTAACACCCTTCCAACTGGGGTTATAGGTTGGACCCCAAATCTATTAAGTAAAGGGGCATGTCGGTTAGATGATTACCTCCCACAGTCTTAATTTTGGATTCAGCATTAGTATGGAACTCAGTTCAGTTCTACAGATCCAGGAATACCAGACATAGTCACTCAGCTCAGTACGAAACTCAGTATAGCTTCACAGAATCAGGACTGTCAGATATAGTCACTCAGTTATCAGTAATACAGTATCAGTATACTCAGATATCAGTTAATCAGTATTCAAACTCAGTATTCAGTGTTATCACGATCTCAGTTATAGTTTACGTATTCATGCATGTACTCTCATTCAGTTATACTCATGTTATTTAGTCAGTATTACCCATGCATTATAGCCTACCCCACTTATCATACCAGTGCATTCAAAGTACCAACACATACTTTTCTCTTGTGCTATGATGTCTTATATCATAGGTTCAGACGCACGGGCTCCCTATCGTACTAAGCAGATCAGATTTCAGCAGTCAGAGTAGCAGTGAGTCCGCATAATTCGAGGGCATAATTATTTCTTTCAGTATTTTAGTTCATTTTTAGTAGTTAGAGTTAGTTGGGGACTTGTCCCATCAACTTCATATTTTTAGACAGTTTTAGAGGCTTTTTAGACTAGAGTATTTTCAAATTGTTTCTTTCAGTATTCAGATTTTAGTATACAGTATTGTTTTCATATTTAAATGTTATAGCAGTTTTCCACATTTATCTCAGTTATATTGTTATTACAGTATCACTATTATTCAGTGCTCATACCAGGTATCAGTCATGGGTTAGCTAGTGGTCCTTCAAGATTGTTAGCACCGTGTAGCGTCTGAGGTACAGACTCGGGGTATTACAAACTTGGTATTAGAGCCTAAGGTTCAACAGAGTCCTAGGAAGTTTGAAAGCCTCATCTAGTAAAGTCTTGTGCTTGGGTTTGTAGCGCACCACACTTATGGACAAGAGGCTATGAGATGTTTTAGAAATAGTTTCCCTTCTTTCAGTATTCATGTCGTGTGAGTGAGCATGAGCTCCAGTTAAACTCTCTGTTTAGTTTAAGTTTCTCTTTCGTTTACAGAATACGCCTCTAAAAATGACTAAGGGAAGAGGAATGGGAGACCAACCAGAACCTCAACCTATCCAGCCAGATTCTCTGGATGAACATGTCTCCCACGATGAATTCAGAGCAGCTTTCACCACCTTATCTCATTCTATGGCAGCCCAGAATAAATGCCCTGCTGCCGTTCCAGCCAACCCAGTGGCTAATACTACTGCCACCAGGATTCAGGACTTCACCCAAATGAACCCTCCATCTTTTACCTGGTCTAAGTTAGATGAGGAACCTTAGGAATTTCTTGATCAGGTGAAAAAGGTTACAGATATTATGGGGGTAACAACTAGTCAGAATGCTGAGCCATCTACATATCAGTTATAGGATATGGCTCACTCGTAGTTCAAATAGTGGAAAGCAAAAAGGGTAGCAGATGCAGGGCCCATAGAATGAGAGGAGTTTGCCACTATTTTTGTAGAAAGATTCTTTCCCTTAGAGCTGAGAGAAGCCAAGATGTTAGAGTTTATCAATCTGAAGCAGGGAAATATGACAGTGAAAGAGTATTCTCTAAAGTTTACTCAACTATCTTGATACGCTCCTCATGTTGTAGAAAATAACAGGTCTAAGATGAGAAAGTTTGTGTCTGAAGTGAATGATAGTATGGTCAAAAGAGTGGAGGACCACAATGTTGATTAGTAAGATGGACTTGGCTAGGCTGATGATCCATGCTCAGCAGATAGAAGAGAAAAATACTAACGAGAGTGAGAAGTAAAGCAAGAGAGCTAAATAGGTAGTTTCAACTTTGCTCAGCCTAAGTTAGAGGGTAGGAATCATTCTCAGTTCCATCCTAAATCTTCAGTTTTAGCACCATCCTAATCTAGTGCTCCAGTGCCAAAATTTAGAGATGGCACTAGAGATAAGGCGCTGGGCCCTAAGCCTCAGGGTAGTGTTAGCAGTACCCGAACAAATCCTCTCTGCCAGAAGTATGACAGAAACCATCAAGGTGTTTGTATATCGGGAAATGATATATGTTTTGAATGTGGCAATTCAGGACACACAGTCAAAGATTATCCCCAGTGAGGTTCCCAAGGTCAGCATAATCGTCCCCCAGCTCAGTTCGGTCGCTTGAATCAGCAGGGTGCCTCATCTAGTGCCACCAGTGCACAACGCCCAAACAGACTCTATGCTTTTCAGTACCGATAAGATCAGAAAAATTCTCTTGATATGGTCACTGGTACGTTACAATTTTACCATTTATATGTTTATGCTTTTCTATATCCTGGAGCTTCTTTGTCTTTTGTTACTCCTTATATAACTGTTGAATTCGGAGTTAGTCCCAAAATTCTAGCAGATTATTTCTCAGTCTCCAACCCAGTGGGTAAATATATCATAGCCTGGTGGGTATAAAGGAACTGTCCGGTTATGATATCTCAAAAAGTCACTTTAGCAAACTTAGTCGAATTAGAGATGACCGATTTTGATGTCATTCTCAGCATGGATTGGTTTTATTCCTGCTATGTCTCAGTCGATTGTAGAAATAGAATTGTCCAGTTTCAGTTTTTGAAAGAACCCATCCTAGAGTGGAGGGGTAGTACTTCAGCACTTAGGGGTCAGCTTGTTTCCTACCTAAGGGCATGGAAAATGATATCTAAGGGATATGTCTACCATCTTGTTCGAGTCTAGGACTACAGTTCAAAAACACCTAATCTTGAATCAGTACCAGTAGCATATAAGTTCCCAAATGTATTTCCTGAAGATCTTCTCAGAGTTCCTCCCAAAAGGGAAATAGACTTCAAAATCGACCTTCTTTCAGATAATCAGCCCATATCTATTCCTCCATGCAAAATGGCACCTGTATAACTCAGAGAGTTAAAGCAATAGTTAAAATATATTCTAGATAAGGGATTCATCAGACCCAGCGTGTCCCCGTCGGGTGCACCGATTTTATTCGTGCACAAGAAAGATGGTTCACTCAGAATATATATAGACTACCATCAGCTAAACAAATTCACGGTCAAGAACAAGTATCCACTCCTCAGAATCGATGACTTGTTTGACCAACTTCAGGGTGCCAGTTCTTTTTCCATAATATACCTCAGATCAGGATATCATCATCTCAGAGTCATAGAATGTGACATCCCAAAAATAGTTTTTCAAACCCGGTATGGTCACTTCGAGTTTCAAGTCATGTCCTTTGGTCTTACCAATGTCCCAGAAACTTTCATGGACTAGATAAACCGTGTGTTCAATCAGTACTTAGACATGTTCGTTATAGTCTTCATAGATGACATTCTCCTCTGCTTCTACAGTGAGCATGATCATGCAGACCATCTCAGAATAGTGTTGCATACTCTTAGAAACCATCAACTATTAGCCAAATTCAGTAAGTGTGAATTTTGGCTAAGGTTAGTAGCTTTCCTTGGCCATATAATTTTTGTTGATGGCATTAAAGTTGATCCCCAAAATATCGAAGCAGTGAGAAAATGACCTAGACCCATCTCTCCATCAGATATCAGGAGTTTTCTAGGTTTGGCACGCTATTACTGACAGTTTGTTGAGGGATTTTCATCTATAGCGTCCCCTATGTCCAGATTAACTTAGAAAAAAGTCAAATTCCAATGGTCAGATTTTTGTGAGAAGAGTTTTCCGGAGTTGAAGACTCGACTTACCTCAACCCCAGTCTTGACTTTACCAAATAGTTCAGATGGGTTTGTTGTGTATTGTTATATAACCAGAGTACGTTTGGATTATGTCCTCATGCAGAGAGGTAAGGTCATAGCCTATGCCTCTAGACAACTTATGTAATGCCCTGAATTTGATACCCGAAATGCTACACTGTGCTCATGACTCCGAAGGACCACAAGCTAACCCATGACTGATATCTATACCCGAGCACTTCATAATATACTGTATATATATTGTAAAAATACAGAATATAAAAAGCAAGGCCATAAGGTTCAAAACTGAATAACTTTTTAATAAAACAATGTATGAACAGGGTATTGAAATAACCAAAACTTAAATAAACTATTTGAAAACATCTACTCTAAAAGCCTCTAATTGACTGAACTGTCTGAATAAGAAGTTGATGAGACATGTACCCAACTAAATCCAACTACTGGAATAAACTAAGTACTAAAAAAAGAAGTAATCAAATCATAACACCCTCAAATGATGAGGACTCACTACTGACTCTGACGACTGAAACTGGAATGCTACTGATGCTCTGGAGCTCGTACTTCTTAACCTATGGTATAAAACACCATAGCACAAATGCGTCATTACGATTGAATATACTGGTATGAAAGTGAGGTAGGATGAATGCAAGGGGTTCATATGCATGAACAATACTAACTGACTGTATAACATGAACATGATAATACATGCATGAATAAGTAACTATAACTGAATTCATGATAATATTGACTACTAAGTCTGAATACTGATAACATGATTTACTGATAACTGATATAACTGGGCGACTGTGTCTGATAATATAGGTTCTGATAGAACTAGCTGAGTTTCGTACTATACTGAATGACTGTATCTGACAGTCCTGAATTTGAAGAACTATCTGAGTTTTTTTACTGAGACTGATACTGAGATTGAGATTGTAGGAAGTAGTCATCTAACCAGCATGCCCCAAATAAAGCAATATAGCTGAGTTGGATTCCAATCTATAACCCTAATTAGAAGGGTATCAATACCGCGCCACTGGTAAGGACAAGCTGTGAGTGATCCCTCATCTAATAGGTAATATATGGAGAATGATGGGACCCTCATGTAACAAGTTAAGCCACCTCATCTACCTTCTACTAATTGGTTTGATGTCTGAACCTAAGCTAGCTACGTAGTTCTGGAATGCAAGGACTGCTTCTAAGAATCATACCCTCAACTAATAGGTGAGTTTCCATCCTTGGGCTCACTCGGTGCTGAATTCTACTCTCATCTGAATAGACACTAAATATGATTAACTAAACTGAACTGGACTGAGTTCATTGAGTTTCGTTGACTGATGGAATACTACTGAGATTACTGAGTTTTCCTGTGTCATGAGACTGACTGAATTTTACTGAGCATGGCTTGACTGAGAGTATCTTGAAAAAATGACATTGGCTCTAGGCATACAACTAAATTTTTGGGTACAAGTACCCACAGGAATCAATAGAATGAAACTGATAAGGCATGACACTTATTGAACTCATGACCAACATCAATAATTCATAATACAATAATTTGGGGATTTCTTGAAGCACATGGTTATCATAATCTTATTCATGAATGGAAACACATATAAACATGTCATACTTTCATCAACCTAATCTCATGAACATTCCATCAAACATTCATAATGTACACAATATCATGGAAGTCATTCTTGATCATAGGGTAAAGCATGCATTTATCACTTGGGTCACAATTACGCTATAATGCATAATTTCTATTCTCTTAGGCATTTTATCAAACACCTAGGATGCATGACTTAGGGCATAGGCATGACCATCAAATTAATACAACAAAACTCCAAATTCTACTCAATTTCACATATTTCAAACCACATACTAGCATAGGTTCATGAACAATACATAAAGATTCTAACTTGGAAATAATACATCCATAATCACCTGAACATAATCAACCCACAACACAAGATTTAAAACTTGATTCTTGGGCTTGATAGATGAAAGAAATCCATGAATGAACACTGTGCATACCTTGATTCTTGATTTAGGGAAAATTGATGGTTAAATCTTTGGGAATTGAAGCTTGACTTAAAAATCCTAAAGTTGTTCTTGAGAGAATTTAAGAGAATATGGGTGTATGTTGGTGTATTTGGGGCTAAATTAAGTGTTTAGGACGTTTTTAATGTTAGCCAAAGGACCAAATTTCCCTCAAATACGCTGATTTAAAAGTTGAAAGTTCTAGGTGCGGGGAGTGGAGTATGTGTCGCATATCTAGTCCCCTGGACTGGAGCGTGCTTCGCATGATCTATTGCATGCCCTGGGCTATGAAATGAAGCATGCGGCGCACGCATATCGCATGCAGCTACTGTTTTGAAATCCAAACATGCCCTAAACAGATTTTGGAAATTTTGAAACTCACCCTATATGTACTATCAACTTGCCCCATCATGACACAACTTAAAAATTGACAAACGGAGGTCGGGAAGGTCATGAAATAATTCCCCAAAGTTAGGAGGCTTAAAATGAGACTAAGTGTTGAATCTTCTATAGATCTTTAAGGATCTTAATTTGACTTAGACTTTTACGGGGTCTTACAACTTAAGCCCCATGAAAAGAACTATCCAACTCATGATCTTGAATTAGCACCAGTAGTTTTTGCCTTAAAGATTTGGAGGCACTATTTGTATGGGGTGCATGTGGATGTGTTCACAGACCATAAGAGTCTGTAGTATGTGTTCTCTCAGAAATATCTTAACCTCTGTCAGAGAAGGTGGCTAGAGTTTTTGAAAGATTATGGCATGAGTGTTCTTTACCATCCTGGAAAGGCCTTGATGTGTGAGCGGATGCTAATACATTTGAGGCTTTTAACTGAGAATAATTGCAAAATCTTAAGAAAATTTTATCGTTTTTGATTGTTTTATCTTTGATTTTTCAGTAGAAGCTAAGATGCTAGAGAACCAACAAGGATGGAAGCAAAAGAGTTGAAATCTGACGCAAAAAGAAGAGAAGTGTGGATGGTGACATTCTTGATAAGTCATCAAACCTGTGATAAGTTATTAGCTTTATCGTCAGCCTTAGACAAAGAATGGACCTCAGCTGAAACTTGTGACGACATTTTGTGATAAGCCGTCAAGGAGTTGATAGGTCGTCAAAATTGTCGTCAATCTAAGGCAGAACATGGGAGCTGAGGTAGGTAAGTGACAAAATTTGTGATAAGTCGTCAAAGATCTGATAGGCAATCACATTTCATCATTAGCCTAAGGTAGCGAATGGCAAAATCAAAGAAGAGTTGACGACATTTGTGATAAGTCGCCAGCCTCTTGATAAGGCATCACGAATGGCGTCGCCTGTCCGAGAAATTGCTGCACTCTATGATTTTGTTTCCATAATTAGGGTGAACTATTTAAATCATTGTTTAGAGTTTTCTAATGAGTTTGGAATATCTTTTGGGAGACACATATTTTGTTACTTTTCTCTCTAGTTTCTTGGCTTGAAAAATAATTAACTTTGAAGAGATTTCCATCAATACTTTTGGATTCCTATTGTGATCTAATCTAAGAATCACTAGTTATTATTCATCTTGTGGTAAGTTTATCTTTCAAATTATGAATTCATCTAGTTGTTTCGATCATTACATCATGAGTGGCTAAACCCCTCTAACCCGAATTATGGAATCTACAGGTTAAGTTTTTGTAAGATGCTAAGTGTTTATGATTCAAAAGGTAATAGGACTCCTTGATAATTTCAAGATTTTAATCATGATCTATTGGTTGCAAACAATAGATAGCACCTACTTTGATTTGCTTGAGATAAGAAATCAAATACAGTAGGAAGTGAATTATTGATAGAGACTTGGAAGCACTAAAAACTTCCATTTAATAATTTACGCTGTAACAAGGTTGATTAACCTAAGGTAAAGTTTGGTCAATGAATATAAATTTCCTAAGTCCGAGAGTATTAGGTAATTAAATGCTTAAGTAGGTCGAGAGATATTTAGGCATAACTTCGATAAAGATAATTTGTTGTCCTATTTACTGTGAGAATCTTGAATCACTATTAGCATCTGTCAAGTACCAAAACCCATAGTGAACATAATTCTGGTTTTCCATAAACTCTTGATTACAAATACTGAAGCTAAAGTGACCAACAATTATTTGTTAAACTCAAAACCCCCCATTTCAGGAAACATCCAACTTTCAGTTGATTAACTCACAAACGACTTAAGTTCACACCATATTCCCTATGGGATTCGACCCCAACCTAGTTGGGTTATATATTGACAATGATCTCTTACATTCTCATTAGAGAGGTGAAGTTTGAGCGTTATCAAAAATAGCGCCGTTGTCGGGGAATATAGTTGTAAATTGAAGTTTGTGTGCGCTAATTGACTGTTAGTCAAATTTCCTAGTTTTATATTTATTTGTTGTTTTTGTTTATTAAAGGATCTTTATAGTGTATTCTAAGAACTAGAAGTTCTGGAGAACCATTATTACCACTTAATCCGGAACCACAACGAATTGGAAGAATGGCAAACCAGCAAGAGGCTGACAGATTAGCAGCCTTAGCTAGAGCTCAGGTGAATATGCAGAATGTCGGTCAACAAGAACAACATACAAATCCTGAGGATGAATATTTGGGAGATGAAAAGTTACTAAATCCTGGTAACCCAAGGTGTGCAGAGCATATAGCTGCACCAGTACAACGTAATGCTAACAGGAACCGTCCATTTTGAGGAAGGCAAGATTACCATCCTGTCCAATACGACCTCAATGATGATGATTTGGAATGTATAGAGCAGGTACAATTATTCCTTCACCGTTGGCACCTGGGGCAAAATTCAACATTACGAGTACTATGATTCAACTTCTTAATCTGAAGGGGTTGTTTGGTGGCTTTCTTGGGGATGACCCGAACTTGCATCTGGTGAACTTTGTCACCATCTGTAAATCTTTTGATAACCTAGTAGTGGGCGAAAATGCTACTCGATTGAGATTGTTTTTGTTGTCTCTATCTGGGGCGGCAACATTATGGCTTAATGAGTTGACACCCGATTCTATAACCAACTGGAGGCAATTGAAAGGAGCTTTCCTAGAAAGGTTCTTTCTTCATTCCAAGAGGTTACAGTTGAGGGATGAGATCAGAAACTTTAGGCGGCTCCCAACTAAAGCCTTGTATGAAACCTAGGAAAGATTCAAGAAGAAACTGACACAGTGTCCGAACCACAATTGACGGATATACACTTGATGGAGACTTTGTATAGAGCTCTTAATTATGTTATAAATCCAATTGTAGATAATGTTGCTGGTGGTTCATTTGTTGATCTTACATTCCTAGAGGCTTCAAAGATGATAGAGACAAGGACTAAATAGAGTCGGGCATGGCATACCAGAGACTCTGTGGTAGTCAGCCTCACTGTTTCTGTGGGTATGACTGCAGAACAATGCAGAAGAGATAAGGAGCGTGACCAAGACATAGCTCAACTAAAAATACAGATGGATCTACTAACCAAGCACTTGCTATCAGGCAAGACTGAGAAGGTAAAAGCTGTGTGATTCAAGATAGAGTTGATGCTGATGCAGAAGAAGAAGTGAACTATATTAATAATCAGAGGGGTTTCTGAGGAAATGGACAAGGGAATAAAGTTCGAAATTATTATGATAAACCTGGTTATAAAGATAGGGAGCAAGGAAATTAGAGAAAAAATAATGATAGGAGCGGGCTCTATGTCCCTCCTGGAAATTGCGAGGCTGCTACAATAAGTTCTAAAAAGATGTCCATGTAGGACATGATGTCTAAGTTGTTGAAGGGAGTGGAGGTTGCCAACTCTGGTGTGATCACCATGAAGACCGATCTGTCATCTATCAGTCAGTTGGTAAACTCACATTCCACTGCAATAAAATAGTTAGAACAGCAGATGAGCCAACTCTCTACAACATTTAACTAGAGGAAGAGTGGAACGTTACCAAGTGATACAATCCAGAATCTGTGAAATGATGGCTCATGTATGGAGATTACCATGAGAATTGGTAAGATACTTGGCCCTTCTGTGGCCAAAAGTGTATTGGATGAGGTAGTTGATGATGAACCCAAAGAAGAATGTCCAGTGGAGTCTAAGAAGCTGGATAATGTTGATGATGCTCTGGAGAAAGGGAAATATAAGGAGAAGTAGGTAGTGTTGAAAACTCTCCCAAGACTACCACCTCCTTTTACTCAATGATTAAAGAAGAAAACTGATGATGTAAAATTCAGTAAGTTCATGGCAATGCTCAAACAATTGACGGTGAATATGCCATTAGTTGAGGCACTCGAGCAAATGCAGGATATGCGAAGTTTATGAAGGACATTGTGACTAAGAAAAGAGCGGTGAGCTACGATATGGAGGATAATCTCCACCATTATAGCACTATCTCTATGTGGAATTTGGTGTAGAAGAAGCCAGATCCTGGTGCATTCACTATTCCCTATCCGATTGGGTCTATGGAATTTGCTAAGGCATTATGTGATCTAAGAGAAAACATTAATTTGATGCCGCTGGCTGTATATAGAAAGATGGGCTTGGGAAATTGCACATCCACCAATATGCAACTCGTGATGGTAGATAGGTCGATAAAATAACCTGTTGGTATTCTGTATGATGTGTTGGTGAAGGTATCTAGCTTCATATTCCCTGCAAATTCTGTGATTCTGGATTGCGAGGTGGACTTTGAGGTGCCCATAATCTTGGGTCGACCATTCCTCGCAACCAAAAGTGTGTTGATTGATTTGAGAGCGAATGAGCTCTTATTTAGGATGAATGATGAGGTGGTATGATTTTATGTGTTCAAATCAATGAATAAACATGAAGAAATGAGTGTGTTATCAGTGGTTGATATGTATTATGAGGACGAACAAGAGATGTCAATAGAGGAGCAACTTGTTGTCGAGCCTTTAGCCGTAATTCTGATGAATTTTAATTGTGAAGGCATTGAGAAATACGAAGAGACTGTTTGTGATTTGTCAGGAATGGGCTCATACCCTTATTCTCTTAAGAAGCTAGACCTTGATCTTGCAAATCAACCAACATCGCCGGCTAAGCCATCCATTGAAGAGCCACCGATATTAGAATTAAATGAATTGCCTGTGCTTTTAAGGTACGGGTTTTTGGGCCATGGAAACACACTACCTATGATTATTGCGGCCGATTTGGGTAAGCAGCAGGTAGAAGCACTTATTTTCATACTTTAGAGGTACAAGAGAGCAATCGGATGGACTATCGCAGATATTATTGGCATTTCCCCTGGCATCTGCATGCATAAAATACAATTTGAGAAATATTGTATTCCGACCATCGAGCACCAGAACCGTCTTAACCCACCAATGCAAGAGGTGGTTAAGAAGGAAATTATTAAGTGGTTGGATGCAGTAGTGGTTTACCTTATTTCAGACAGCAAATGGGTGAGCCTAGTTTAATGTGTGCCAAAAAAAGAAGGTATGACTGTGGTTGCAAATGATAAGAATGAGTTGATTCCACTTAGACCTATGACTGGGTAGAGAGTTTGCATGGAGTACCACAAACAAAATTCATGAACTTTGAAAGACCACTTCCCGATTCCCTTTATGGACCAAATGCTTGATCGATTAGCCAGAAAGGGATGGTACTGCTTCTTAGATGGCTATTCTGGATATAATCAGATCTGTATTGCTTCTGAAGATTAGGAGAAGAAGACATTCACATGCCCATATGACACCTTTGAATTTAAGAGGATGTCGTTTGGGCTGTGCAATGCACCCGTTACTTTTCAACGGTGCATGATGTCTATCTTCTTGGATATGGTGGAGGACACCATAGCGGTATTCTAGGATGATTTCTCTATGGTGGGAGACTCGTTTGAGTTGTGTTTAGCAAACCTGAGTATGGCCTTGCAATGATGTGTTGAATTTAATTTGGTTCTTAATTGGGAGAAATGCCACTTTATGGTAAAGGAGGGCATCATTCTCGGGCACAAAATTTCAGCAAAAGGAATAGAAGTTGATCGAGCCAAGGTTAAAGTTATTGAGAAACTACCACCTCCCATTTCAGTGAAGGGATTGCATTGTTTCCTTGGGCATGCTGGTTTTTACCGTAGGTTTATAAGAGATTTCTCAAAAGGTTCAAATCTACTTTGCAAACTTTTGGATAAATAAGTGAAGTTTTCCTTTGATGATGAGTTCTTGAAGGCATTTGAATGCCATAAAAAGAAGCTAGTTGAGGCCCCTATCATTGTTATACCGGACTGGTCTAAATCGTTTGAGATCATGTGTGATGCAAGAGGTGTTTCCCTTAGAGCTATATTGGGACAAAAGCGAGACAAACTATTTCATCCAGTATATTATGCCAGAAAAGCACTGAATAGAGCGCAAAAGAACTACACCGTCACTGAGTAGAAACTTCTGGCTGTAGTATATGCTTTTGATAAATTTAGGGCTTATCTGCTTAGGACTAAGGTGGTGGTTCACACTGAACACACAACTTTGAGGTATTTGATGGCTAAGAAGGATTCAAAACCAAGGCTGATTAGATGGGTGTTCTTTCTACAATAATTTGACTTTGAAGTCAATGATAGGAAAGGGTGTGAAAACCAGGTTGCGGATCATCTGTCTATAATGGAAGGTGAGCATGCAATTAGTGATGAAATGGAGATAAATAATGCATTTCCTGATAAGGATATCTTGGTTGCTGTTGTGGAGAAATTGCCTTAGTACGCTGATTTTGCAAATTATGTCGTGAGTGAGGTCCTTCCAGAAAATCTTTCTTTCCATCAAAAAAAGAAATTCTTGCATGATGTGATACATTATTTTTGGGATAAGCCATATCTTTTTCGTTGATGTGCTGACAATATTATAAGGAGATGCGTTCCAGAAGTGGATGTATTATGCATATTGGAAGCATTTCATGCTTCCCCAGTTGGAGGTCACCATGGAGGTGACCGAACGGCTAGGAAAGTGTTGCAGAGCCGTTACTATTGGCCAACATTGTTCAAGGATGCCCATGAGTTTGTGATGAAATGCGACCAATGTCAGAGGCAGGGGTCAATCGCCAAAAGACATGAGATGCCTTTGACTAAGATGCTTGAAGTGGAGTTGTTTGATGTCTGGGGCATTGATTTCATGGGTCTTTTTAGAAGCTCGTATGGGATGAAGTATATTTTTGTTGCTGTTGACTATGTCTCGAAATGGGTTGAAGCTGTTGCCTTATCTGATAATAAAGGAAAGAGAGTTGTTGCTTTTCTCAATAAGAATATCTTCTCTCTCTTTGGAGTACCATGCACTATTATAAGCGATGGAGGATCTCATTTTTGCAACACAATGTTTTGAGTAGCTTTAACAAAATATGGAGTGAAACAGTATAGAGTAGCCACTCCATATCACACACAGACTAGTGGGCAAGTAGAGGTTTCAAATCGAGAGATTAAAGCCATCCTAGCGAAAGTGGTAAATTCTAGTTGAAAAGACTGGTCTAGAAAGCTCGATGATGCCTTATGGGCATATCGTACTGCTTTTAAGACACCCATTGGCATGTCACCATTTCAGCTGGTCTATGAAAAAGCATGCCACCTACCAATAGAGCTGGAGCACAAGGCCTTATAGGACCTTTAAAGGTTGAATTTCAGTTGAAAGGAGGCAGCAGAGCTGAGACAAGGACAACTAAATGAGATGGATGAATTCTATCTTAGGGCATATGAACGAGCAGACCTATATAAAGAAAAGATAAAAAAGTATCATGATTAGAGGATAGAGAAATGAGACTTCCAAAAAGGTGACTTGGTGCTTCTATTCAATTCCAGACTCAAACTATTCCCAGGTAAGCTTAAATCTAAGTGGTCGGGCTTGTTTAGAGTTAGTCAAGTCTACTCATCTGGAGTAGTAGAACTTGAAAATGAAGACGACAGTACCTTCAAGGAGAATGGGCAATGAGTCAAACTTTATATTAGTCTAAAAGAATCAATAAAAAGTAGTTATGCTCTCTGTCTCGATAAAGTTTGAAGTAATTGAGATACTTGAGTCGTGACGTGATGTTAAGTCAGGCGCTACATGAGAGGCAACCCATGATCCTCATGATTGATCTACTCCAGGCATAACCTGACCCTTAGTTCAATTTTTCTTTGATTTTAAGTTGAGGGTGTAGGGTAAATTGTTGTTGAAAAATTTTGTAGTCGACTAGGAAAAATACTAGTACTTGAGGCATTTAAATAGTTTTTGTAATTTTTGAGCACCTCTCCAAAGGACTGAGTAGTTACTTGTGTGAATTGCATTTAAGTGTGACCATTGTGCATCTTTGTATGGCATTTGTTCTAGTGATGAAATAATCAGTGCTAAAAAGCTGCATGAACTAAACTAGTAGTAGCTTGTGATATATTTGTGTGCCATGTGTGTGTGAGATCTTACTTAGTTCCCATTGTATGTTGAATCCAGAACTTACCCAGTTAGTCTTACCTAGGTTGAAGGATAAGGGTTAGGAAAGGATCATAGTCCATTTTGATATTAGCCCACTGTTAGCCTAAATGACCTTCCCTGTATGTAGAATATCGCTTGATCTCTACTTTGAGCCTGATTAGCCTATTTCTTTTTTATGCCACCTGTCACCTTCCAGTTTAAATCATAATAAACTTGTTTTGTCCCTGGTCCTCTTTAGACACTGTACACCTTGACTTAGGCAAATGGCCTAAGTTGAGGTTGGCTCTCATAGGGGTACGTGATGTAAAATGAGTAGGAAGAAAGGTAGAGTAAAAGAAAAGAATAAAAAGTTGGGTGCGGTAGAAAAGAGCAAGAAAAAAGAAAAGTTGTGAAAAAGAAAAAGTGATTGTAGAAAAGACCGCACCCATCTTGAATAAGCGTGATCAAGAAAAGAGAAGAATAGAAAAAGGCTAATGAGTGAAACCCCAAAAAGCTAGTGTAGTGTCAAGGAGTCTTAGTCACTTTAAATATCATCGAGTATCATACCAACCCCTAGCCCACATTACAAGCTAAAGAGAAGACCTATAGTGATCCTAGATGAGCTGTCTGATGATCTGGGTAATGAAAATAAGGGCAATCCTATGGTATTCAACATACATTAATTGGAACTTCATTTTGAGAGTGAGTGTCTTGTGATTGTCCCTATGGTTATATATGTGATGTCTGATATGAGAAAAGAGGTATTTATTTGTAGTGATGGTACACTAGTTACATCGCTAGTTACTGACTTATTTGGATAGTGTAAACTTGATGCACGCATGGTTGTGTTGCTAAGTTGGTGCCATATCTTGATTCCTGTGTGCTGCATTAGTGTTCTTCAATAATATACACAGTTTTTCTTGAATTGACTGACCTTGGAGATGGTGAAGATGTTTGAGATGATATTAATGATTGACTGCCAAATGTACTTTGTATTCTGTTAGTTGTGTTTGAGTTGGTTGAGGACAAGCAATTGTTTTAAGTTGAGGGTGTCGATGTGTGAGCTGATGTTAACATATTTGAGGATTTTAACGGAGAATAATTGCAAAGTCTTAAGCAACTTTTGTCGTTTTTGATTGTTTTATCTTTGATTTTACAGTAGAAGCTAAGATGCTAGAGAACCAACAAGAATGGAAGCAAAAGAGTTGAAATCTGAATAAAAAAGAAGAGAAGTGTGGCTGATGACATTCCTAATAAGTCGTCATCCCTCTGATAATTTATCAGCTTCATCGCCAGCCTTAGTGATGTATGAGCTAATGCTAACACAGTTGAGGCTTTTAACTAAGAATAATTGTGAAGTCTTAAGCAACTTTTGTTATTTTTGATTGGTTTATGTTTGATTTTGCAATTTAAGCTGATATGATAGAGAACCAACAAGAATGGAAGAAAAGAAATTGAAATCTGAAGAAATTTGAAGAAAAGTATGGCTGACGACATTTGTGATAAGTCGTCAGCCCTTTGGTAAGCTATCAAGTCCGTCGTCAGCAGTAGATAGAGAATTGGCCTAAGTTGCAAGATATGACAACATTTTGTGATAAGTCGTCAAGGGTCTGATAAGCTGTCAAGAATGTCGTCAGACTAAGGCAGAACAGGAGAACTGAAGCATAGCCTTGACGACATTTTGTGATAGGTCGTCAAGGAGATCATAAGTTATCTAGATTGTCGTCAGCCTTAAGTAGAAAGAGCCAAAACTAAAGAAGGAGCTGACGACATTTATGATAAGTCGTTAGCCTCCTGATAGGCTATCACAAATATCTTCACCTAATCCGAGGGATTTCTAAATTTTATTATTTTGTTTCCATAATTAGGGTGAACTATTTAAAGTTTTGTTTTAGGGTTTTCTAGAGTCCGGCACATTGAGTTTTGAGATATACTTTGATATTTTTTCTCTCTAATTTTTCTTGGCTTGAAAAAGCAAATACTTTGAAGAGATTATTATCATTATTTTAGGATTTTCTTTGTAATCTAATCTGCGATTCACTAGTTATTATTCTTCTTGTGGTAAGTTTAACTTTCAAAGCATGAATACAACTCGTTGTTTCGATTTTAGCATTATGAGTAGCTAAATTACATTAACTTGAATTATGGGATCTTGGGTTAGGTCTTGATAAGGTGCTGAGTGTTCAAGATTTGAAAGGTGCTAGGATTTTGTTATAATTCTGAGGTTTTAATTAAGGTCTGTTGGTTGCAAATGATAGACAACACCTACTTTGGTTTGCTTGAGAAAGAGATCAAATATAGTGGGAAGTGAATTATCAACAGGGACTTGGAAATACCCCGTTTAATAATCAGCGTTGTAACAAGGTTGGTTAACCTGAGGTAAAATCTGGGCAGTGAATATAAATTCCCTAAGTCCGAGAGAATTAGGTAATTAAATGCTTAAGTAGGTTGAGGGACATTTAAGCATAACATCGATAAATATAACTTGTTGTCCTACCTACCGTGAGAATCTTGAACCACTATTAGCATCTGTCAAGTACCGAAAGCCCTAGTGACCATAATTCTAGTTTCTCTATAAGCTTTTGACTACAAACACTGATTAAAGCGACCGACAGTTACTTGTTAACTAAAAACCTTCATTTCTGGAAACATCCAACTATCAATCGATCAATTCTCAAATGACTTACGTTCACACTATATTCTCTGTGGGATTCGACCCCAACCTAGTTGGGTTTTATATTGATAACGATCGCTTACATTGTCATTGAGAGGTGTAGTTTAAGCGTTATAAAAAATGGGGCCGTTGCCAGGGAATACAGTTGTAAACTGAAGTTTGTGTGCGAAAATTGATTGTTAGTTAAAGTTTCCTAGTTTTTCATTTATTTGTTGTTTTTGTTTAATTGCAGGATCTTTATAGTATATGCCAAGCACCAGAAGTTTCGGAGAACCGTTATTACTACCTAATCTGAAACCTAAACGAATCAGAAGAATGACAGAACAACAATAGGCTGACAGACTGACAGCTCTAGCTAGACCTCAGGTGAATGTGCAAAATGTTGGGAAGAAGGAATGAAATCCAAATACTAAGGATGAGGATTTGGGAGATGAGGAGTTGCTGAATCCTGGTAACCCAAGGCGTGTAGAGAAATAGTTGCACCAGTACAACGTAATGTTAACAGGAACCGTCCATTTAGAGAAAGGCAAGAGTACCAGCTGGTCCAGTATGATCTCAATGATGATGATGATGGCATGGATGTAGTAGGTGCAAAAGGTGCAATCATTCCTCCACCGTTGGCACCTGGAGCCAAGTTCAATATTACTAGTACTATGATCCAACTCCTCTATCTGAAGGGATTGTTTGGTGGCCTTCTTGTGGATGACCCCAAATTGGATGTGGTGAATTTTGTTACCATCTGTAAATCTTTTGATAACTAAGGAGTGGGAAAAAATGCTATCCGATTGAGATTGTTCCCGTTGTCTCTGTCTGGGGAGGCAACTTTGTGGCTAAATGAGCTGACAACCGATTCTATAACCAACTGGAGACAGTTGAAATGATCTTTTCTAGAAAGTTTCTTTCTGCCTTCCAAGAGGATACAGTTGAGGGACGAGATCAGTAACTTTAGGCAACTCCCGACTGAAGCCTTGTATAAAACCTGGAAAATATTCAAGAAGAAACTTACACAGTGTCTGAACCACAACAGGACGGACATACATTTTATAAAGACTTTGTACAGGGCTCTTAACTCTGTTACAAAGCCAATTGTAGACATTCCCAGAGGTTCCACTACTTCTGTAGGAATTACAGTGGAACAACGCAGAAGGTAAAAGGATCGTGACCAAGACATGGATCACCTTAAAATATAGATGGACTTGCTAACTAAGCACTTGTTATCAGGCAAGGTTGAAAAGGTAAAAACTATGGGATCTCAGGATAGGATTGAGGCTGATGTAGATGAAGAGGCTAACTATGTTAATAATCAAGGGGTTTCTGAGGAAATAGACAAGGTAATCAAGGTCGGAACTTTTATGATAATCCTGGTTATAAAGATAGGGAGCAGGGAAATTGGCGAAATAACAATGATAGGAGCGGGCTATATGTTCCTTCTAGAAATTATGAGACTGCTTCAACAAGTTTTGAAAAGATGTCCATAAAGGACATGATGGCTAAGTTATTGAAGGGAGTGGAGGCTACCAACTCTGGTGTAACCACCATAAAGACCGATCTGACATCCTTCAATCAGTTGGTGCACTCACACTCCATGATAATTAAACAGTTGGAGTAGTAGCTATGCCAACTTTCTGCAGCGTTTAACCAGAGAAAGAGTAGAACGTTACCAAGTAATACGGTCCAAAATCCATGGAATGATGACTCATGTATGGAGATTACCACTAGGAGTGGTAAGATGTTACTAGGCCCTACTGTGTGCAAATCTGTAGATGATGAGGTAGTTATTGATGAATCAGAAGAAGGTGATCCAGTGGAGTCTGAGAAGCTGGATCATTCTGATGATGCTCTGGAGAAAGGTCAAGAGAAGGATAAGGAGGTAGTACTAAAAACTATCCCAAGGCCACCACCTCCATTTCCTTAGCGGTTGAAGAAAAAGGCTGATGATAATAAATTCAGCAAATTCATGGAATTGCTCAAGCACTTGATAGTAAATGTGTCTTTTGTTGAGGCACTTGAGCAAATGCCAGGTTTTGCTAAGTTCATGAAGGAGCTGGTGACCAAGAAAAAAGTGGTGAGCTACGGACTAGAGGATAATCTCCATCATTGTAGTGCTATTTCTACGAGGTCCTTGGCGCAGAAAAAGCCAGACCCAGGAGTATTTACTATTCCCTGTATGATTGGGTCTATAGAATTCGCTAAGGCTTTATGTGATCTGGGAGCAAGCATTAATTTGATACCGCTGGCTGTATATAGAAAGCTGGGCCTAGGAAATCCCATATCCATCAACATGCGACTTATGATGGCTGATAGGTCAGTAAAATGACCTGTTGGTATTTTATATAATGTGTTAGTAAAGGTAGCCAAATTTATATTCCCTGTAGACTTCGTCATTCTGGATTGCGAGGTAGACTTTGAGCTGCCCATAATCTTGGGTCGACCTTTCCTTGCAACCAAAAGTATGTTGATTGATTTGAGAGCAAATGAACTCCTATTCAGGATGAATGACAAAGTGGTACGGTTTGATGTGTGTAAATCAATGAAGCAGCATGAAGAAATAAGTGTGTTCTCAGCAGTTGATATGTATTATGAGGATGAACAGGAGCTGTCAATAGCTGAGCAAATTATTGCTGAACCTTTGGCCGCAGTTATGATGAATTTTGATAGTGAAGGCATCGGGGAGTATGAAGAGACTGTTTGTCCTTTGGTAGGTATGGGGTCATACCTTTATACTCCTAAAAAGCTAAACCTTGACCTCTCCAATTGACCATCACCACTAGCCAAGCCATCCATTGAGGAGCCACCGGTGTTGGAATTAAAAGAACTGCCTGGGCACTTACGGTATGTATTTTTGGGCAACAAAAACATGCTACCTGTTATTATTGTGGCTGATTGGGGTGAGCAACAGGTAAACGGACTTATTTCAGTACTTCAGAGGCACAAGAGAGCTATAGGATGGACCATCGCAAATATTATTGGCATTTCCCCTGGAATCTGCATGTATAAAATTCAACTTGAGAAAGATTGTATTCCAACCATAGAGCATTAGCACCGTATTAACCCACCAATGCAAGAGGTGGTTAAGAAGGAGATTATTAAGTAGTTGGATGCTGGAGTGGTTTACCCTATTTTCGATAGCAAATGGGTGAGCCTAGTTCAATATGTGCCAAAAAAAAGAAGGTATGACTGTGGTTGCAAACGATAAGAATGAGCTGATTCCACTTAGTCCTGTGACTGGGTGGAGAGTTTGCATGGACTACCACAAACTAAACTCATGGAATTTGAAAGATCACTTCCCGATTCCCTTTATGGACCAAAGGCTTGATCGATTGGCTGGAAGGGAATGGTACTGCTTCTTGGATGGCTATTCTGGATATAATCAGATCTGTATTGCTCCTGAAGATCAGGAGAAGACTATATTCACATGCCCATATGGCACCTTTGCATTTAAGAGAATGCCGTTTGGGCTGTGCAATGCACCCATTACTTTTCAACAGTGCATGATCTCTATCTTCTCGGATATGGTGGAGGACACCATAGAGGTATTCATGGTTGATTTCTCTGTGGTGGGATACTCATTTGAGTTGTGTTTCGCAAACCTGAGTATGGCCTTGCAAAGATGTATTGAATTTAATTTGGTGCTAAATTAGGAAAAATGCCACTTTATGGTAAAGGAAGGCATTGTCCCCGGGCACAAAATTTCAGCAAAAGGCATAGAAGTTGATCGGGCCAAGGTTGAGGTTATTGAGAAGCTACCACCTCCCATTTTAGTGAAGGGAATACGTAGTTTTCTTGGATATGCTAGCTTTCATCGGAGGTTTATAAAAGACTTTTCAAAGTTTGCAAGTCCACTTTGCAAACTTTTGGAAAAAGAAGTGAAGTTTTCCTTCGATGATGATTGCTTGAAGGGATTTGAATGCCTTAAAAATAAGATGGTTGAGTCCCCTATTGTTGTTGCACCAGACTGGTTAAAACTGTTTAAGTTCATGTGTTATGCAAGCGGTGTTGCCCTTGGAGCTGTATTGGGACAAAAGAAGGAAAAACTGTTTCATCCGACATATTACGCTGGCAAAGCACTGAATAGAGTGCAAGAGAATTACACCGTCACTGAGCAGGAACTTCTGGCTGTAGTGTATGCTTTTGAGAAATTCAAGGCTTATCTGCTTGGGACCAAAGTGGTGGTCCACACTGACCATGTAGCCTTGCGGTATTTAATGGAAAAAAAGGATGCAAAACCAAGGCTGATTAGATGCGTATTGCTTCTACAAGAATTTGACTTTGAGGTCAAAGATAGGAAAGGTTGTGAAAACCAAGTTGCAGACTATCTGTCTAGAATGGAAGGTGAACAGGCAATTAGTGATCAAATGGAGATATATTATGCATTCCCTGATGAGGAGATCTTGGCTGCTACTGTGGAAAAATTGCCTTGGTATGTGGATTATGCAAATTATGTTGTGAGTGAGGTCATACCAGAAAATCTTTCTATCCATCAAAGAAAGAAATTCTTGCATGATGTGACACATTATTTCTGGGATGAGTCGTACCTTTTTCGACAATATGCAGACATATTATAAGGAGACGCATGCCGAAAGTGGATGTGTTGTGCATATTGGAAACATGCCATGCTTCCCCAGTTGGACGTCACCATGCAGGTGACCGAACGACTAGGAATGTGTTGCAGAGTGTCTACTATTGGCCAACATTGTTCAAGGATGCCCACGAGTTTGTGCTGAAATATGACCGATGTCAGAGGCAGGGCTCAATCTCTAAAAGACATGAGATGACCTTGACTAAGATGCTTAAAGTTGAATAGTTTGATATATGGGGCATTGATTTCATGGGTCATTTTGTAAACTCATACGGGATGAAGTATATTTTGGTTGCTGTTAACTATGTCTTGAAATAGGTCGAAGCTGTTGCCTTGTCTGATAATAAAGGAAAGAGGGTTGTTTCTTTTCTCAAGAAGAACATCTTCTCTCACTTTGGATTACCACGTACTATTATAAGCGATGGAGGATCTCATTTTTGCAACAAAGTGTTTCGAGCAGTTTTAGCAAAATATGAGGTGAAACAACACAAAGTATCTACTCCATACCACCCACAAATCAGTGGGCAAGTGGAGGTGTCAAATCGAGAGATTAAAGCCATCCTAGCCAAAATGGTGAATGGTAGTCAGAAAGATTGGTCTCGAGAGCTTGATGATGCCTTGTGGGCATATCGGACTGCTTTCAAGACACCCATTGGCATGTCACCATTTCAGCTGGTCTATGGAAAAGCTTGCCACCTACCAATAGAGCTGGAGCACAAGGCCTTATGGGTACTCAAAAGGCTGAATTTGAGTTGGAAGGAGGCAGCAGAGATGAGACTGGGACAACTAAATGAGATGGATGAATTCTGTCTCAGGGCATATGAACGAGCGGACCTATATAAAGAAAAGATGAAAAAGTACCATGATTGGAGAATAGAGAAACGAGACTTCCAAAAAGGTGACTTGGTGTTTTTGTTCAATTCCAGGCTCAAACAGTTCCCAGGTAAGCTTAAATCTAAGTGGTCAGGTCCTTTTAAAGTTAGTCAAGTCTACTCATCTAGAGTAGTGGAACTTGAAAATGAAGACGGAAGTACATTCAAGGTAAATAGGCAATGTGTCAAGCTTTACATTAGTCCGAAAGAATCGATTAAAAGTATCACGATTATCTGTCTCGATAAAGTCTGAAGTAATCGAGATACCTGAGTTGTGCCGCAATGTTAAATTAGGCGCTGCATGGGAGGCAACCCATGACCCCCAGAATTAATTCATTCCAAGTATACTCTAACCCTAAGTTTAGAATTTCTCTGATTTTAAGTTGAGGGTGTAGGGTAAATTTGTTGTTGTGAAATTTTGTAGTCAATTAGGAGAAATACTTGTACTTGAGGCATTTTTATTATTTTTGTGATTTTTGTACACCTCTTCAAGTGGTCTAATTCTCTAACTATGTGATTTGCATTCAAGTGTGACTACTGTGCATCTTTGTATGGAATTAGTTCTAGTAACATAGTAATCATTGCTAAACAGTTGCATGAACTGAATGAGTCATAGCTTGTGATATACTTGTGTGTCATGTTTGTGTGAGAAACTACTTAGTTCTCTTTGTATGCTGAAGCCAAAACTTGCCCGGTTAGTCTTGCCTAGGTTGAAGGATAGGGGTTAGGAAAGGACCATAGGCCATTTTGATATTAGCTCACATTAGCCTAAATGACCTTCCCTATGTGTATCATATCCCTTGATCCCTATTTTTAGCCTAATTTGCCTATTTCTTTGTATGATACTTGTCACCTTCTCATTTAGATCACAATGAACCTATTTTGGCCCTGATCCTCCTTGGACACTGTGCACCTTAACTTAGGCAAATGTCCTAAGTTGAGAGTGGCTACCATAGGGGTGTGTGATATAGAATGAGTATGAAGAAAGGTAGCATAAAAGAAAAGAATAAAGCTGGGTGCGGAGGAAAGAGTAAGAAAAAGAAAAATTATGTAAAAGAATAAAGTAATTGAGAAAAGACTATACCCAGCCTAAATAAGTGTGATCAAGTAAAGAGAAGAGAGTAAAAGGCTAATGATTGAAACCCCAAAAAGCTAGTGTAGTGTCAAGGTGGCTTAGTCACTTCAAATACCATCGAGTATCATATCAGCCCCTAACCTACAATACAAGCCTAAGAGAAGTCCTATAGTGATCCTAACCAACCTAGCTGAAGATCTGGGTAATGAAAATAAGGGAAAGCCTATGGTACTTGGCATACATTGGTTGGAACTTCGTTCGGAGCGTGAGTGTTTTGATTGTCCCCATGGTTATATATATAAATTCCTGATAAGAGATGAGGGGGATTTTTTTGCTGTGAGGGCACACTGGTTGCATTGCTAGTTACTGACTTGTTCGGGTAGTGTAATACTGGTTTATGCATTGTTGATATAACTAAATTGATGTCGTATCTTGATTTCTGCGTGTCGCATTGGTGTTATTCATTGTTTTTGAATTAAGTCACCTTGGAGATGGTAAAAGTGTTTTGAGATGATATGGATGATTGACTGCCAAATGTACTTTGTATTCTCTTAGTTGTGTTGAGTTGCTTGAGGACAAACAATTGTTTTAAGTTGAGGGTGTTGATGTGTGAGCTAATGCTAACACATTTGAGGCTTTTAACTAATAATAATTGTGAAGTCTTAAGCAACTTTTGTCATTTTTGATTGGTTTATGTTTGATTTTGCAGTTTAAGCTGATATGATAGAGAACCAACAAGAATGAAAGCAAAGAAATTGAAATCTAAAGAAAAGTGTGGCTGACGACATTTGTGATAAGTCGTCAGCCCTGTCATAAGCTATCAAGTCCATCATCAACAATAGATAGAGAATTAGCCTAAGTTGAAAGATGTGATGACATTTTGTGATAAGTCCTCAAGGTTTTGATAAGCTTTCAAGAATGTCGTCAGCCTAAGGCAGCACAGGAGAACTGAAGCATAGCCTTGATGACATTTTGTGATAGGTCGTCAAGGAGAAGATAAGTCATCAAGATTGTCATTAGCCTTAAGCAGGAAGAGCCAAAACTGAAGAAAGAGCTGACGACATTTGTGATAAGTCGTCAGCCTCCTGGTAGTCTATCACAAATGTCGTTACCTAATCTGAGGGATTTTTGAATTCTATTATTTTTTTCCATAATTAGGGTGAATTATTTAAAGCTTTTTTTTAGGGTTTTCTAGAGTTCGGCACATTGAGTTTTGAGATATACTTTGATATTTTTTCTCTCTAATTTTTCTTGGCTTGAAAAAGCAAATACTTTGAAGAGATTATCATTATTTTGGGATTTCATCTATGATCTAATCTGCGATTCACTAGTTATTATTCTTCTTGTGGTAAGTTTAACTTTAAAAGCATGAATACAACTCGTTGTTTCAATTTTAGCATTATGAGTGGCTAAATTCCATTAACCTGAATTATGGGATCTAGGGTTAGGTCTTGATAAGGTGCTGAGTGTTCAATATTCGAAAGGTGGTAGGATATCTTGATAATTCTGAGGTTTTAATTAAAGTCTGTTGGTTGCAAATGATAGACAACACCTGCTTTGGTTTGCTTGAGAAAGAGATCAAATATAGTGGGAAGTGAATTATCAACAGGGACTTGGAAATACTCCATTTAATAATCAGCGCTGTAACAAGGTTGGTTAACCTGAGGTAAAATCTGGGCAGTGAATATAAATTCCCTAAGTCCAAGAGGATTAGGTAATTAAATGCTTAAGTAGGTCGAGAGACATTTAAGCATAACTTCGATAAAGATAACTTGTTGTCCTACCTACCGTGAGAATCTTGAACCACTATTAGCATCTGTCAAGTACCGAAAGCTCTAGTGAACATAAATCTGGTTTCTCTATAAGCTCTTGACTACAAACACTGATTAAAGAGACCGACAATTACTTGTTAACTAAAAACCTTCATTTCTGGAAACATCCAACTATCAGTCGATCAATTTTCTGGAAACATCCAACTATCAGTCGATCAATTTGCAAACAACTTTCGTTCACACCATATTCTCTGTGGGATTCGACCCCAACCCAGTTGGTTTTTATATTGACAACGATCGCTTACATTCTCATTAAGAGGTGTAGTTTGAGCGTTATCACTTAGATAGATAATGGACCTCAGCTGAATGTTGTGACAACATTTTGTGATAAGCCGTCAAGGAGTTGATAGGTCATCAAAATTGTCGTTAGTCTAAGGCAGAACATGGGAGCTGAGGTAGATAAGTGATGACATTCGTGATAATTCATCAAAGATCTGATAGGCCATCACAGTTTGTCGTCAGCCTAAGGCAGCGAATGTCAAAATCAAAGAGGAGCTGACGACATTTCTGATAAGTCATCATCCTCCTGATAAGGCGCCATAAATGGCGTCACCTATACGAGAAATTTCTACACTCTATGATTTTGTTTCCATAATTAGGGTGAACTATTTAAAGCATTGTTTGGGGTTTTCTAATGAGTTTGGAAAATCATTTGGGAGACACGTATTTTGTTACTTTTCTCTCTAGTTTCTTGGCTTGAAAAACAATTAACTTTGAAGATATTTCTATCAATACTTTGGGATTACTATTGTGATCTAATCTGAGAATCACTAGTTATTATTCATCTTGTGGTATGTTTATATTTCAAATTATGAATTCATCTAGTTGTTTCGATCATTACATCATGAGTGGATAAACCCCTCTAACCCGAATTATGGGAGCTATGGGTTAAGTTTTGGTAAGATGCTAAGTGTTTAAGATTCAAAAGGTAATAGGACTCTTTGATTATTCTAAGATTTTAATCATTGTCTATTGGTTGCAAACAATAGATAGAACCTGCTTTGATTTGCTTGAGATAAGAAATCAAATACAGTAGGAAGTGAATTATTGACAGGGAATTGGAAGCACTAAAAACTTCCATTTAATAATTGACGCTTTAACAAGTTTGGTTAACCTGAGGTAAAGTCTGGTCAGTGAATATAAATTTTCTAAGTTCGAGAGGATTAGGTAATTAAATGCTTAAGTAGGCCGAGAGACATTTAGGCATAACTTCGATAAAGATAATCTATTGTCCTATTTACTGTGAGAATCATGAATCACTATTAGCATCTGTCAAGTACCAAAACCCATAGTGAACATAATTCTGGTTTTCCATAAACTCTTGAGTACAAACATTGAAGCTAAAGTGACCAACAATTATTTGTTAAACTCAAAACCCCCTATTTCAGGAAACATCCAACTATTAGTTGATTAAATTGCAAACGACTTAAGTTCACACCATATTCCCTGTGGGATTCAACCCCAACTTAGTTGGGTTATGTATTGACAACGATATCTTACATTCGCATTAGAGAGGTGTAGTTTGAGCGTTATTAGGCCTATGTACTGACTGATACTCTTTTTAGACTGTCTATGGGTACTGTTGCTCATGTTAAGGACAGTAAGAAGAAGTTAGCTCAGAAAGTCCATCATCTTGTCCGACTAGGTGTCCGCTTAGTCGACGGCAGTGAGTGGGTTCAGAACAGTTCAGAATCATCTCTAGTTTCTGAAGTAAAAGAAAAGCAGGATAGAGATAGTAGTTTAGTTAAGTTGAAAGAGTCAGTCAGAGATCAGAAGGTAGTGGTTTTCTCCTAAGGGGAAAATGGTGTGTTATGTTTTCAGGGTCATTTGTGTGTGTTATAACTCTCAACTTACATGTCAATTTAGTGCAAGTCGGTCGTCGTTAATATATTTACTCAACTTTAGAGGCGGGATCGAATCCACGAAGAACAATGTGAGTGACGATTAAACTTATTTGAAACTATAGCTACAAGTTAACTTCAAACAAATGATACTAAAAGATAAAATGGAGGGGTTTTTAATGGTTGAACAAAAGTTACTAAACACTTCAATTTAACAATGTTATGGGAAACTAGAGTTATAGTTACCAAGATGCTTGAACAGCTAGGGTTGTGAACCACTTTAGAGTTCCAATTGACAACTTCAATTACAAGAGTAGTTGAATCCTATTATTTACCCATTCGTTTCTCAACCTCAGTAGGTAGTGTGTTGGGTGTATTTATGCACTCTAACATTACTATTCTAGCCTTTTTAGCCTTGTTTAGAGGATGATTCTTATGATATATGTGTTGATAATGATATAAATGATCATTTATGTGTCCAAGTATGTATTTACGATGTTTAATGGTGGTTTCACATGAGTTTTGATTCAAATTGATCATTTAGAAGTCAACTGAGAAAACTAGTGTAACTAGTTTGAGCTAGATGTTTGCCTAGTCTCTTGTGTTGGGTTCTAATGTGTTTTAATGAGTTCATAAGGTTGTTATTATGTATTTATATATAAAAAAACTTATTCATAATGTTCTAGGTTCAATTGGATCAAGAAAAGAGTCAAAACAATGAGTTTAAACTCAATATGAATTTAGCCTATGCTTAGCTCGTGTTTCTAGTTCATCGGTGAGGATGTTGTGTTGTTTTGAGATCTTTATTGATGTGTTTGATGATTTAGAATGCTTTTATATTGAATTATGATGATATATGAAGGATATAAAATCTTCTAATCAAGTGGAAACAACTCAAGAAGGCTCGGAATGCTCAACGAAAGCACAAGATGCAAGCTGGACGCAATTTTGACCTATGACATATATGGGGCGCGTGTGGACTGTATAGGGGGATAATGTATGAGTTCTAAACATTATTATACTTATAATAGGCTCAGGTTTTTGAAGCATAGGGACGTGTAACCTATAATGGAGTTTAAGAAGGCTCCGCGACGCGTTGAATTCATGACGAGCTACTGGAATTTGAATTTTTTTTTGACAATTGTGAATTAGCATGTCAGCGCGATGCGGGGATCACAAAAATTGGGAAAAATTTTCCCAGCTGAAGGAAATCAGCGTGTAAACCTAATCCAACTTGGTTTATAACTTATCTACTATAAATATAACGTCCTAAAAAACGTTTTAGACATATTGGGACATCTTGGAAACCCTAGATCAACTTGGAACATCATTGGAGGCTACCAAAACTTCTTTTTAGGTTTTATCATTCTTTAATTTAGTTTTTTTATGGTTTGTATCATCATTCCAAGGGATAAGATGATGAATATTTCTATTCAAGGCTAAACCCTCTTTCCGGGGTTAAGGCCAAGAACATTATTATTATTGTTTTGGATTAAATTTGTTAATTTTTCTTATCATATTTGGTTGTTTGTATATTATTGTTTTAATTATTTTATGGATTGATCACCCATAAAATATACATATTGTCCACCTTTTGATCTGGGGAGAGGGAATAGGGAGATAAAACAGGGGAATAAACAAAGTTTGAGTTTTTATTCTTTTATAAAATAAAGAATTAAACTTAGCGTCTAGGACAAGGATGTACTTGGATGACTTACTTGATTCATATGTGGGATGATAGCTTTAATTAACAGTAATACACGTGCATTTTTCTTAGCCTGAAATCATCTCAAGGATGTTAGAACTTTCTTTGAAATATGAATCCATTTTTCATATGTGTGGTATATTTTTAAGATTCTCACTTTCTATCATATGGGAAATTCAATAATCTTACCATCGATATAAGATTCGCCCAAAACTGATAACCGGGTCAGAAGTTACGACTATTTCAAGTTCCCATAGTAAAACAGCACCATATTAGTCAGTGGCGCGTTGCGCCACAAGAGAAAATGGTATTTGTCAAATTCCAGTAGGGGTCCTCGATTATGGTGCGTCACACCAGCCTCAAATTCAGAATTGTCCTTTTTCCAGTGTCTCGGGGCGATTTCCCCGCATCGCGCCAAAGTTCCAGGTCACAAAGAAAGGGGCAGCTCGATGGCTCTGCGTCGCGCCATCCCTCAATTTCCCAATTGTCAAAATCCAATGACACGGTGCGACAGCGCCGCGTCGCGCTAAGGTTCCAACTCGGGAAATTTTTACTGAAATTACAAGACGTGTCAAAGAGTTAAAAGGGTCAATTTCCTACCCCTATTTAAACCCAATAACACGTGATTTATCCATTCTTCATCCAAAATATACTAGTTTCTCTCATGAACAAGCTAGGGTTTCTATTGGGGATTCAAATTCAAGAAGCTTTCACCGTCAATCCTCATGAAATCATGAACTAAGGTATGTATAGTATTCATTCATGGACCCCTTTCTGCCATAAAGCCCAATAATCCCTTTTCTAAATTCAAGTTATGGATTTTCTTGATGAATTGCATTTTTGGGGTTTTCTTGTTCTTGTTGATAACGAGTAATTGAATTCTATTACATGATTGAGCGAGAAATTCCATGTGGGTTGATTAGTATAGATATAGATTCATGAAATCCTATGACTAAACCCTTGAATGATTAAATTAGAATTGAATCATGATGTTTAATTGTTGTACAATGTTGTTTACATAGACCATGCCTACAATATGTTTGATTAAATGCCCAGAAGCAGGAAAAGTGCCTAATTAGCATTATATCTTGAAATCCCCATGTATGTATAGTTTATGCCTATCATATGTTTGATGAAATGCTTCTATAAATATATTATTGACTATGATGTTAGTTATATGTTCATGTAAGATATGCCATGTCATCTTTTCATGATACTCTCAGTCAAGCTATGAATCCTTAGACTTCAGATAGTCGTATGACTTAGGAAATCTCAATGATCTCATGAACTCAGTCAGTTGTCAGATATCTGTAGTATTCTATCAGTCAACAGAATTCAGTAACTTAGCCTTTGTTCAGTTCAGTAAATCATGTTCAGTGTCTATTCAGATGGGAGTAGAAATTAGCACCTAGTGAACCCAAGGATGGGAACTCACCTGTTATATGAGGGTGTGATTGCTAGAAGCAATCCTTGCATTCTAGAACTATGTAGCCAGCATAGGTTGAGGTATCGTTGCCTTCTATATGAAGGTAGATGAGGTGGCTTAACCTTTTATATGAGGGTTCCCACCATTCTCACTAGAGTTACCTGTTAGATAAGGGTTACTCACATGTTGTCTTTACCAGTGGAGTGGTATTGACACCTTTCCAATCAGGGCATAGATTGGACCCCAGCATATTTGGGGCATGTCGGTTAGATGACTACTTCCCACAATTTTATATTATAGAATTAGGACTATCAGATATAGTTAATCAATCTCAGTAATAGAACTTAGATAGTTCTTCATATTTAGGACTGTCAGATACAGTCAACTTAGATACAGTATGGAATTCAGATAGTTCCATCAAATTCAAGACTGTCAGATACAGTGACTCATGTTACCAGTCATGTCAGTTTCAGTATGTCATGTCATCAGTATTTAGATTCAGTATTCATGTTATCATGACATTAGTGTCAGTTATTATGTCTCATGCATATATTTTCACGCTCATTATAGTTAGTCAGTCATTATTATTGCTCATGCATATGAACCCCATGCATTCAGCCTACCTCACATGTTTACCAGTATATTTAAAATACTGACGTATTTGCTCTATGGTGTCTTATACCATAGGTTCAGAGAAATGAGTTCCAGATCAGCAGTAGACCTCAGTTTCAACAGTCAGAGTTAGAAGTGAGTCCTCATCTTTTGAGAACATGATTATTTTTCTATTAACTTATTAGTAGTTTATTAGCTGGAGTTAGTTGGGGACATATCCCATCAACTCCTAAATCAGACAGTTTCAGTCAGTTAAAGGCTTTCTAGACTATCACGCTTTAGACTTCAGTATTTTTTAGTTTGTTTTAGGTACTCTATCACCCCACATAGATGTTATATTATTCAGATTATGTTCAGTATTGAACCTTATGGCCTTTCAGTACATGTTTCCGCATTATTATGTTATATTATGTAGTGTACAGGTGCAAATATCAGTCATGGGTTAGCTTGTAGTCCTTTAGGGTCATGAGCACCGTGTAGCATTCCGGTTCAATGGCGTCCTTGGAAGTCTGAAAGCCGCATCTAGTAGAGTCTTGTACATGGGTGTGATACGCGCCACATTTATGTACAGGAGGCTATAAGATTTTTTAGGAATAATTTCTCTTCTTTCAGTATTCATGTAGTGCCAATGAGCATACTCTCAACTCAATCTCTCAGTCTAATCTATTTCTTCTCCTTATTTCAAAACATGCCTCCCAAGAGAAGAACCCAGCCTGTCCAAAAAGATCCCTTAGATGAATATGTTTCTCACGCGAAGTTCAGGGCCGTATTCACTACTCTTGATCAGTCAGTCACTGCTCAAAATGAACGACCAGCTATCATTCCGGCCAACCCAGTGGCCAATTCAACTGCAGCAAGGATTCAGGACTTAACCCGAATGGATCCTCCAACCGTTCTTGGGTCTAAGACAGATGAGGACCCTCAGGAATTCCTAGATCAGGTGTAGAAGGTGACAGACATCATCGGGGTGACTACTGTTAAAAGTGCTGAGCTAGCTGCATATCAGTTGCAGGATGTTGCTCACACTTGGTTCAGGAAGTGGAAGTCAGAGAGGGCAGACGATGCAGGGTCAGTTGAGTGGGAAGAGTTTGCATCCGCGTTCCTTGATAGATTCTTTCACCTAGAGCTTAGAGGAGCCAAGGTGCTAGAATTCATCAATATCAGGCAGGGCAATATGACAGTGAAAGAGAATTCTCTTAAGTTTACTCAATTAGCCAGATATGCCCCTCATGTGGTTGCAGATAGTAGGGAAAGGATGAGTAAGTATGTCTCAGGGGTGAATGATAACGTGGTTAATGAGTGCAGATATGCCATGCTGAATAGTGACATGACCTTAGCCAGACTTATGACCCATGCTTAGCAGATAGAGGAGCAAAATATTAAGATGAAGGAGAAGCAGAATAAGAGAGCGAAGACAGGTAGTTTCAACTTCGCTTAGCCTAAATCAAAAGGAGGAAACTGTTCTCAGTTTCGTCCTAAGTCCTTAGTTCTATGTCCTTCATCAGCCAGTGCTTCAGTGTCAAAATTCAGAGACGGCAACAGAGATAGGGTGCTAGGACCTAAGTCTTAGGGAGTGTTAGCAGTGCCCACACCTACCCTATTTGCCAGACTTGCGGCAAGCACTACCAGGGTATTTGCAGAGCTGACAGTGGTATTTGTTTCGGATGTGGGAAGCCAGGCCACAGAGTCAGAGACTGTCCTCAGCCAGGTCCTCAGGGTCAATAAAATCACTATTCATCTCAGTTCGTTTGCCCAAATCAGTAGGGTGCCACCTCCAGTGCTACTAGTGGGCAATGTCCAAATAGACTCTATGATCTCCAGTCCCGACAGGATCAAGAAAATTCTCCTGATGTGATTACTAGTACGTTATGGATCTTTCATGTACATGTTTATGCTTTGCTAGATCTAGGAGCCTCTTTGTCCTTTGTTACTATTTATACAGTAGTTGATTTTGGAGCTAGTTCCAAAATTCTAGCAGAGCCTATTTTAGTCTCTACCCAGTGGATATCATAGCCTGGCGGGTATACAGGAACTGCCCGGTTATGATATTTTAGAAAGTCACTTTAACACACTTAGTCGAATTAGAGATGACTGATTTTAACGTCATTCTCGGCATGGATTGGATTCATTTCTGCTATGCCAGAGTCGACTACAGAAGCAAAATAGTCCAATTTCAATTTCCAAGGAACCCTTCCTAGATTAGAAGGACAGTGTATCCGCTTTCAGAGGTCAGCTTGTTTCCTACCTTCGGGAGAGAAAAATGATATCTAAGGGATGTGTCTATCATCTTGTTCATGTTAAAGATTATAATTCTGAGACTCCCAATCTTGAATCAATTCCAGTTGTAAATGAATATTCAGATATCTTTCCCGAAGATCTTCCAGGAATTCCTCACGAAAGGGAAATAAATTTCAATATTGATCTTCTTCCAGAAACTCAGCCTATCTCTATTCCGCCATACATTATGGCACTAGCAAAACACAAAGAATTGAAAGAACAGTTGAAGGATCTCTTAGATAAGGGATTTATCAGACCTAGTGTTTCTCCGTGGGGCGCACCAGTCTTATTAGTGCATAAGAAAGACGGTTCTCTAAGAATGTGTATAGACTACTGTCAACTCAATAAAGTCATGGTCAAGAAAAAGTATCCTCTTCTTAGAATCGATGACTTGTTTGACCAACTTCAGGGTGCCAGTTATTTCTCTAAGATAGACCTCAGATTTGGCTATCATCATCTTAGAGTTAGAGAATGTGATATTTCGAAAACAGCTTTCCATACTCAGTATGGTCATTTTAAATTTCTAGTCATGTCCTTTGGTCTTACCAATGCCCTAGCAGCTGTCATGGACTTGATGAACCGTATGTTCAAGCAGTACTTGGACATGTTCGTCATAGTCTTCATAGATGATATTCTGATCTATTCCCGCAGTGAGCGAGATCATGCCGACCATCTCAAAATAGTACTTCAGACTCTTAGAGATCATCAGCTATTCGCCAAATTCAGTAAGTGCGAATTTTGGCTAAGGTCAATAGCATTCCTTGGTCATATTATTTCCGGTGATGACATTCACTACCAGAAATTTGCTATTTTCCGACTGACAATTTCCGACTGAAAAATGTAGTCGGATATTTCCGACTACTTCGGTCGGAAATATTATTTTTTTATTTTTATTTTTTACAAAATATTTTTTCAATACTTTTTGTGACAAAAACAGTCAGAATGTTTGGCGGCAAATTTTGAAAAATATAAACTCCGACTACAGTAGTCAGAAATAGTAATAAATAAATAAAATTAATAATTAATTTAATATATATACGACTACCGTAGTCGAAAATATAAATAATTAAATAAATATAATTCTAAATATCTAATCAGTCCCCTATATGAAAATTAAATAATTATTTAAATAAATTATTAAATTTATATTTTCGACTACTGTAGTTAGAAATACTAATAACTAAATAAAATTAATAATAATTAAGTATATATCCAACCACCATAGTCATAAATATAAATAATTAAATAAATATATTACTAAATGTATAAGCAGTTCCTTATGCAAAATTTAAAAAATAAGTAAAATAAATTATTAAATATATATTTCTAACCTTTGTAGTTGAAAATGAAATAATTAATTAAATATATTATTAAATATATAATCGTACCCTTACATTAAAATTAAATAATTATTTAAATAAATAATTAAATATGTATTTTTGACTACTATAGTCGAAAATATAATTAATTAAATAATTAAATATATTTAATTTATACTAACTGTAGTGGTCGGAATGTTATATTGAATTATTAAATAAATAATTATATATAAAATATAAGTTACATGGTAGTCTTTCACATTGTATTAATTAATTTAAATATTTAATTAAATTGTATTAATTAATTTAAATATATAATTAAATTTTAAGTATCAAATATCAAATATATATAACCGACTGATGTAGTCAGAAAAATTAAATAATTAAATAAAATAAAATTCTTTCCGACTACTGTAGTCGAAAATCTTATAAATAATTAATTTCAATGCAGAATTTATTATATTACATACTTAACCGACCGAAGTAGTCGGAAACTTTAAATAATTAAATATATTAAATTTATTTTCGACGGAAGTAGTCGGAAATTTACTTTTAATATACCCTAAACGCACAACTTTCACAATTCTCTCTCTCTCACTTCCTCTCTCTCTAGGGCACACTTTTCTCTTCTCTCTCTCGGATCTCTTCTCTCTGCATCTCTCTCAAAAGTTGGCCGTAAAGGTTGCGTCTCTCGCAAAAAGTGGTAATGGCGACGGGTCAATTTCACTGATTTGAGGTAAAAAATGAACTTACTTGGTGAATCTTCTTTTTCGATTGTTAGTAAATTGGCAATGTCCAACAATGTGTAAACATTGTTGTATATAGAGCTTGCCTTTTTCACCTTTAAGCTAAGCTGAGGTTTCTGCCTTTTTGTTCTTCTAGATGTGTGGCTTTTACGAGTTATTTGTCTTTTTTTGCCCTTGGATTTTTTTACTGATGAGGGTAATTTAGTCACCTTACACCTATGTGATTTGTTTGCGTAGTTACAATAAAAGAATAGATCAAACTAATCAGCAAACCCTAGTCTGTAGACCCTCTATCTATGATTCAATTGCAGGTTGATCAAGTCAACATGAATCTAACAACGTCTGACTCAGAAACCAAGTACGAGAAAAATCTCATCTGAGTTCTATATTTGCCAGCTAGAAAGCAACCAGATGGGAAAACATCAGGGTTTAATCTGGGATTTGTCAAGACATTTTCTTAAAGAAATGGGGTAACAAAAGTGATCCATTGTCTGTGTCGCATGCATATCCACTTTGGTGATTGTAGAAATGGCTTCCTCTATGGGGGACCCAAGGGTGTAGGATCCTAGAGGAAAAGAAGAATTTTTAGAGATAAGTTAACGCTATAATCCAGTATAGCTCTTAATCTATAAATATTTATGTGGTAAACTATATAGCAAATAAATAATCTTTGAATATATTTTTATTGACATATAAACTTTGGTATCTAGGCAGTGTATTGTTACTGCATATTAGTACAATATTCTTTTTTTTTTTTAAATGTGATCATGCTATTATTAGTAAGTGGGACCATTTGACTTATCTATATATAAATAAATTAGAAAGAAGAATTAATATTCTAGTGGCTTCTTGTTCATTTTTTCCAGAGAATGGGGGGAGATGGGTTGTAGTGTCCTCCCTCTTCTTCTTTTTTTTTTGCAGTGAATTAAAAAGATATTGAGGAATATATAGTTCAAGAATTGTTACAACGGAGAGTCATACGACTTGATCCTAAATTGTTAGTCAGGTAATAGTTTTATTCAAGAATTTTAAAGATTTTTCAAGAACTCATGTTGGAGTTTATTTTCAAATAGGTAATTTCTCTCCCCAATAGCTGAATATAATGATAGGTTTCATCTATGGGAGGTAGTATACAGGTGATAATCACTGTTTGATTTGAATTTCATATTGAATCTCGAAAGGGATATTGTTAATTAGGGTTCTTGAAAAGGGGGGGGAGGGGAAGGTGAATTATGATAAGAAAGTGACCTTTGAGTATTTCTATTGGCAGGGGTAGGTTCAATATCAAACTTTATGAGTTGAAAATGTAGAATTCTCTTCGAACATTTGTTAAAAAATTTGATTAATTCTTAGCGTAAAGGAAGAATATGTTTTCAAATAAGTTGGTAAATGAACTTTCATATTATTGATGAGCATATCTATGTATTGTTTATGTAGTTGATTATGTTGGAGTAATTTCTCATCATTTGGGTGGTTGAAGTTATTGATTGATTGCGCAATGACTACACTTAGGAGTGTTGAGTTGTTTGAAACTTGTGATGCTACTGTTAGATAATGAGGTATCCAAGGTATGTAAAGCTAAACCCTCTTCCACCGTTAAGGCACAACCCATAATTATTTATTTCTCCTAGCAGAGTTGATATAGCCTACTTCACATACAGTAACGAATATCCCATCTTCTATAGGCTAACACATGTTCATATGCCTAATGTCGCCACAATATTCACGTTTCATTCCCACTTTAAATTACTTGTCTCCATCCTTCACACGTCTATTTATTGAAGTCACAACATTCATTTTACTCTTGTCAAGTCAAGTATCTATGGAGCAATACATGTTGTGTTAGTGTGTATTAGAAGTTCTTAGAATTCATATGATATCTACCATACACTATAATACTTAGAATAAGAATAAATGGACATAATATAGTCGCACTTGAATGTTGAATCACATAGAAATATAGTCCTAGAATAATATAAAGAACTAGTGTTGGAACAACTCAATGCTAGTAAATGAATTAGTTGTACATGAAAAGCGTTACCTTAATGACTGAACAACTTTTATCATGATACACTTGCATAGGCCTATAAGGCACTACTTGATACAGTTAACGACGGGAGGGTATAAATAGGTTTGTCTTGGAATATTGCTTGATGCGATTCTGTGCACAGGATCGAGACCAGACCACTATAGCGAGCACAAACATTGTGGCGTACCTGCCCTCGTGGCATCATTTGAATTTGGAGTCAGTTGGGGTGCCCCTGACTCGAGCCAATATATGACACATATGGCCTGTGGGCAGACCCTTATAGTGAGTCCCAAGGAGGGGCGTACCCTGCATCAGACCGCGGTTACAGTTATACGTATAACATCATAGTCAGGAGTATCTGGATAACACATATGGTACACTTGACATAGAGTGCCCTTTGTGGGCCATCATATGATTATTTGTGTTAAAAGTAGGCACAAGACATCACTTAGGCAAATTGCTAGGCCCTTAATAACGATGATTTACTCATAAGTGGTTATATGATAAGTTAATAAGATAAACACATAGGTAATAATCTTATATGGTGTATTTGTCACCTGTTCTTTCATAAGTTATAGTTTTATATAAGAGGATCTAGTATTTAGTCATCCGCAGTTGCTCATTCTGTTGTTTGACCTATTGAGCATCCTTATATGTTTACTTGTTAATCTGTTTACTTTACATACTAGTACATATTTTATATGTACTAACGTCCCTACGTTTGGGGGCACTGTGTTTCTGTAAATACAGGATCAGATGTATCGATGAACAGACTTCTATACTAGGAAATCATTTGTATTTAGCAAAGCAATCGGTGAGCTCCTCTCTTACCTAGAGAGAATAAACGTCTAGTACTTTTAATTATGTTTTTGGTTATAGTTTGGGTAGGTTGGGGTCCTGCCCCGACCACCTTCTTCGGTACAGTTATAATGTCTCTTAGAGTCTTCGTAGACAGTGTTTAGTTGTCATACGTGGTCATAGTTGTACATAGCCCCTTATTATTGTTTGTAATTGCAACTCCGCACAGTATATATGTCAGACACATATTTGAAACTCATACGGTTCTTGTCCACCATGCCTAGGCTAGGCTAGGGTTTTGACAAAGAGAGTTTAAAACAGGAATATAATACATTGGTGTGGACTATCTAATCTGACCCACTTAATTAGATGATCATATTTAAGAGATCAGAAAACTTAATAATGAACCCTTGCATCTAAAACCTTTATCTGTTTCCTCCCCCTCATATCTCTTTCAACTGTAGCTGCTGCATTGGCAACACCAATATTTGGTGCCCAGATACGTTTTCTATTTATTCTTTGCTTTTTACTGCTATGTTTGAAACTAAATTGAATATATATGTATGACATTATATTACTAGAGTTTGTTAATCCATGTTAAGAGAGTGTTTCAGGAACCTGTGTTGCTGGGACTCTTCATTCAAATATGTCAATGGCTACATGAAAAGTGAAGAGTCCACAAAACTTAATCAGGAACTAAGAAATTTTGAGGTTTCACAAGAAATAATTACTATATACTAGGTGAGTGACTTACAGTAGGATAAGTACATTTAGAGTGTTGCTGCGACCAATTCTTTAAAACAATAGTGGTGTCACCAGGTATCTTCCCTGTCGTTTTCTTTCTCAGTATCTCTTCCCTCATATCTTTAATTCTTGATCTAAATCCGCACAACAACCAAATGATAGCTATGATATCCGAAGTTACAAATTAGCACTTGGTAAGTATCAACAACAAAGTTCATGTCAAACTTAAAAAGAGGTAAAATGGTTAGTTTTTGAGTTGACAAGGCAGCAGGTCTACATGCCTGCTTCAGCTCTCTGTTTGGATATTTCTTTTTATACTTATCTTAAAAAAACTTGCTCATATGCATGGTTTTTAAGGTTACCTGTTTGAGCTCAATTTTGAGTTCCTGTATGACCCTCTCCATTGAGACCATTCAGATTTAGTTGGAAAACCAAATCCCATACCCATCAAGTCATTTGCATCACCTCCAGATTGGTCTAATGAAAAATCCATCTATAGCTCATCTTCATCACCAGACATTATAGCACCTGCTCCCTCTCCAAGTATTGCTCCTGGCCACAAAAAATGTCATACATACATATTAAACAAGTAAATAGTTATTGTTGCTGATAAGAAAATTTCAAGATATTAAACAAGTAAATAGCTATCACATGGATTAGATACCTTTCACTGATAAAAAATTCTTCTTTTAATTAAAATATTCTATTGTTGTTGGCTTCTTTACTATATTGTATTAAATCTCTTAGTTTTTTGCTTGTGTCCACTGCGTAGTAGATCCCTAAACAACCCTGTTATTGTTTTGTTTCTCTTATTTTTGTTTCTCTTTTCTATTATTATTGTTGTCGTTCTTATGTAGATGGAAAATAATGATCGTACATGGATGTATAATAGACTTTATCCTAATCGTGTGGGGTTGAGAGAGGAATATAAAGATGGGGTAGGTGGATTTATTGCTAAAGCAATGACACTTAATGATTTTCTTATTGAAGGGATAATTAGGATCCTTTTTGGAATTGCTAGTGTTACAAGTTATTGAGTCCAGATGTTGTTACATTACATCTTTATAGGAAGGGTTTTATGTTGAATTATACTGTGTGGACAGCTCATGAAGAGAGTAGTGCTGCTAATAATTTTGCTTTTCAAAATTATGTTGAAAGTCCAATAAGAGAGAATAATGTTGAAAGTTCACAATATAGTGAGATAGTCAGGGATGCTTTTAGGACACACTCAGGGGCTCAAAATGAACCAAATGATGAGGCTAAGCACTTTTATGAATAGTTAAAGGAATCTAGTCATCCATTGTATGAAGATTCAGTGCATTCTAAGTTATCTATTTTCGTTCAGTTACTGAGTATTAAGTTAGATTATTCAATTTCTCAAGAGGGCATGAACTCTATCATTGGACTTATGAATAAATCTAACCCAAATAAACTTGACTTACCCAAAGATTTCTACACAACAAAGAAGTTGGTTTCTAAGTTAGGACTTTCATCAGAGAGGATTCACTGTTGCTAGAAAGGTTACATGTTATTCTATAAGGAAAATGCAAATTTTGTAATCAGCCTCATTATAAGGAAGTCAGACATGCTAAATGGAAGAAGGTTCCTGTGAAGTCGATGCATTACTTACCCCTTATACCACGGTTAAAGAGGTTGTACGCATCAATGAGGTCTGCCCCTCATATGAGATGGCACTATGAAAATAAAATACCACCTGGTCTTTTATGTCATTCTTCAGATGGAGAAGCATGGAAGCATTTTGATAGTGTGTATCCGAATTTTTCTAGTGAACCAGGAAATATTAGGTTGGGATTATCTACTGATGGATTCACTCCATTTTCTGTCTCAACTATACCATATTCATGTTGGCCAGTGTTTGTGACTCTTTATAATCTTCCACCTGAATTGTGTATGATGAGTCAGTATATATTCCTAACTTGCATTATTCCAGGTCGTCGCTATCCAAAAGTTTTGATTGATGTATATCTACAACCATTGATTGAAAAGTTGAACTTATTGTGGCATGAAGGTGTTGAAGCATATGATGTATCAATGAAACAAAACTTTAGATTACGTGCTACTTTGATGTGGACTATAAATGACTTTCCTACTTATGGAATGATGTCTGGGTGGTCGACTACGGGCAAGTTAGCTTGCCCTTGTTGTATGGAAGGAACAAAAGCATTCACTTTGAAACATGGGGGTAAAAAATCATGGCTTAACTGTCACCCTTGATTCTTTCCAATGCAACATGAGCTTAGGAGAAATACTAGTGATTTTATGAAGAATAAGACTGATTTTGAGGAACCACCACCAATTTTGTCGAGAGACGAACTTTGGGATAGAGTGAGGAATCTTCCTAAGGTAACATAGTCTCCACCATCTAGGATAACTGGTTATGGTGTAACACATAACTGGACTAAACGAAGCATATTTTGGGAGTTAGATTACTAGAAGGATAATCTTCTGCCTCATAATCTGGATCCCATGCATATTGAGAAAAACTTCTTTGACACCTTGTTTAATACTGTGATGGATGTAAGTAACAAAAAAAAAGATAACTTGAAGGATAGGATGGACTTAAAGGAGTATTATTGGCATAGTAAGTTGTACCTGACATACTTAAACAATAAGATTCAGAAGCCCAAGGCCAGTTACACATTCACTTTGGAGGATAGAGGAGTGATTTGTGATTGGGTTAAGGATTTGAGAATGCTAGATGGATATGCGTCAAATTTGTCTTGGTGTATTGAAATGAAGGAATGAAAGTTGACCTCTAAGAAGAGCCATGATTGTCACATTTTCATGGAGTCATTGATGCCTATTGCATTTTGTGCATTGTCCGATAGAATTTGGAAGCCCATAACAGAGATAAGCTTTGTTTTCAAAGATTTATGTTCTAACACATTAAGGGAGGAGAACCAATATTTGATGGATATCAACATTCTCTTAACCTTAAACAAGTTGGCCAAAAATTTTCCTCCTGGTATATTGAATGTTATGGGGCATCTTCCAATTCACCTTGTGCGAGAGGCACGACTTGGAGGTCCTGTTCAGTGTCGATGGATGTATCCCTTTGAGAGGTATTGACTTTTAACATTTACCTTCATGTTTTTTAATTGAACATTATTTCACCTAAAAGATCATACTATGCAGGACTATTGGCAAATGTAAACGGACCATAAAAAACAGATCCCAAATTGAGGGATCAATATGTGAGGCTTATTTGGCTAAAGAGACCTCTTATTTTTGTTCATATTATTTTGAGAATGATGTACCATGTCTGAGAAACCGACCTAATTGGCATGATGATGGAGACAATACAGATCCTTCGGCACCACCATTTTCAATATTCAATCAACCAGGTAAAGGAAGTCCGAAAGGTGGTCCAGTTTGATATTTAAATGAGGTGGAGCTTAAGTCATCTACAACACATGTATTATTAAATTGTACCGAGGTCCTTCCTTTTTATAAGTGAGTATATTTATATTAAGGACAATCATTCAAGGTCTATCTAAGCTTTAACTAATGAAAGTCATAACTTTGTCGGGCAGCTACTTCGTGGCTTTACATGGGGATGCAGCTGTTTATCCTATGTTTTCAGTGTGGTTTAGAGAATATTTAAGTGTAACTTAAATATTTAACACAATTTACACTTTTTTTCAATCTCATGGGTATTTAAATTCTAACTTTTTAAAAACTTTTTATAGGTTCATAATCCACTTAATTATGATCCAAATGGCCAATTTTTACGTGATATAGCTTTGGATGAAAGGTGATGGCAGTGTTGATTATTATAGTGTGCTTCACGAGATTTTAGAACTCAATTATCATGTTGGTTGGCCAAATAAAAAATTGGTTCTCTTTTGATGTAAGTGTTATGATCCTACTCCTAAGTTAGGTACAATGGTGCACCCTCAGTACAAAATAGTTGAAATTAAGCGTACAAGGGAGTATGGACTCTATGATCCATTTTTCATTGCACAAAATGTTAAGCAAGTGTATTACACTCCTTATCCTTTGTGTAAGAATAAATCTATATGGCGGGTAGTTATAAAAACAAAGCCCATAGGTAGAGTTGTAGTAGAGGATGCATTGGATGTAGCGTATCAGAATGATATTTCAAGTGTTGAAGAAAGGGTGGATGATGAATTAGCAGGTGAGTTGCAGCATAAAAAATGCCTGTATGAAGAATTTGATCCTTCTGAACTTAGATTGGATGTTCATGATTATGGAGAAGGAACATCCGGGCAAATGATGAGGAAGATCCAATTGATGAAAATGAAATAAGCGAGGAAGAGTTACTTGATGAAAATGAAACAAGAGATGAGGAAGAATCGATGAATGAATATGAAACAAGTGATGAGGAAGAATTGATGAATGACTATGAAATAAGCGACGAGGATTGAGTTGTTAATATTAGCAGTAATGTGTTGTAACAAGGTCTTGAATTATATTTTAGCTATTACTTTTTATTATTAGCTGTTGGAAGAAGGTCTAATATTAGTAGTTTTGTTTTCAATAGTTTTCAACATCCCATGCTTGATCTAAGCAGCTAGTTTTTTTATTGTTGATTTGTCATTCAGATTATACATTCACTTCTCTTGAGAGGTTTTGGTTTGAAAACAAGTTTTACATTAAACAAAATAATTTCACTCCATTACTTGTTTGTATAATATTAGATCCACATGTAGACCTCTTGGAAGTTCTTTTGTCTAGTATACTAATACTGTGGATTTGTAGTTTTCTAACCTTCTTTTAGAGAGTTTTCCCTTTATAATAATGGTGAATAAGGTGTATTTGTTTATGTATTTATTTTTCCAAATTAAAGTTTGGAGGTATATAGAATATGGGAAAGAGGTGATGTTCTGGTTACTCCAATCACATGTGCAGAGATTACTTTTTAGCAATGCATCTGGTAGATGCGGCTTTTTTTTTCACTCAGTACTACAGGGAATGCAAAAGTTAATTTTTGTTTGATCTAAGAAACATATATGGGAAGCATAACACAGACTAACTACTTTTTGTGTTATTTTTTCCAGGTGGTTAATAAAGAAAATCAAGGGCATCAAAAGGTCATGGTAATGGATGGCGTAAGGAATGTAAGAAAGGACTTGATTATCTTTCCGAAGGTCAATATACACCACCACCACCACCACCTATTACCACAACTCTTCAACCATCTACTACAAATATTATTCCTCCTCCAAGGGCAACTATTTCACTACCAAATGCATTTTTCATGCCCCCACCGCCCACCAGTTCTAGCCCTCTTCTCCCCATAATAGTCTGCATAGTAGCTCTTCATCTGTACCTTCAACATCTTCCACACTTAGCCTTTCTGGACTGAGAATTGGAGGTCCCAACACATCAAGATCAACCTCCATTGATAGTGCTGCAGTGTCTAATGCTACATCAGTTGCTTCCCAGATTCCTAAATTTAAAGAGATAGTAGAATATGACGGCAACGGAAGGCTAATTATCGCCCCTGATGATAATGGGTAAGTAAATATTATATTTTTTCATAATTTTTAAAATTTTTGAAAGTTAAAATAATTTAATGTAATTTTATTGCAGGTTCATTCCCGCTTATACCGACAGACATATGGTTATAAAAGCAATTAAACCATTTTACATGAAGCCGTGGGGTAGTTGGAATGAGATTCGACTCGACATCAGAGTGCTTATGTGGAATCAGTTTGTGGTATAATCAAAATCAAAGAATTAACCATTTCAGTATGCTATCAATGATGAATTTACCTTTATATCCGTCAACTCATTTCATAAATTTATATTAAACTATTTTGCAGAAAAAATGTGCATGGAAGTCTTGTCATGATAATAAAATACAACGCATTTTCAAGTTGAAAGCAACTCAACGTATCAAAGAACACTTGTATGAGGCCCGGAGGCACTTGAAAAAATCTGGATGACTGAATGCTAATGTGTGGGATCAGTTCTTGGAAAAATGGGATACTCCTGAATATAGGGAAATAAGGGAATGGGCAAAGGAAAATAGAGCGTCTCAAATGGGTGGCTCGTTGCACACTAGAGGTTCGATGAGTTTTGCTACACACCGACGAAAATAGGTAATAATAGCTAAAATTTATGATTTGTTCAGTTTAGTTCACTATTCTATACTGTGACATAGTGAAGACATATGGGGATCTTTTGATTCACTATTGTTGTTATCTTCTTGTTGTTGTTCATCTTGAAGTCTAGTAAAGCTGTGTGTGGCCTATTTCGATTCACTAGCATTGTTGATATTTGGTTGCTCTTGTTATTTTTTATCTTGAAGTCTAGTGAATCCGTGTGTGGCCTATTTTGATTCACTAGCATTGTTGACATCTTGTTGCTCTTGTTGTTTTTCATATTAAAGTCTAGTGAAGCCGTGTGTGGCCTATTTCGATTCACTAGCATTGTTGATATCTTGTTGCTCTTGTTGTTGCTTGTTTCTTTTATTGTGAACTTGATCTTGTTCATCTTGTATTACCACTTGGTGGGAATACACTCGATTTGTTGTTGTTGGTGGTGGTGGTTTGGTTTGGGTTTAAATCAAAACCGATCCAAACCAAACCATCAACACCCCTATCAGTATGCAATACTTATTCTAAGTTTGTAAATAGACTCATTTACACCCTCAGTACGAATATTTCTCCGAATTAATTTAAGTTCGGCTACTTCTTTCCTTGCTTAGGTCTTCCTAATTATGATGTTAAATGAACCTTTCCTTACACCTTTAAACAATCATTTTAGAAGTATATTCAGCTAACTCAAATATTGCAAAACCTTCTAAGTACTTTCTTTCCTTATCTCTGATCAAACCTGGTCATTCGCGTCTTAAACAATGTGCACATAGAAATAATGGCCAAACTCTAGCATAGTGTTTTGTGGAACTCCATCAGTTGTGACTTTGAGAGAAATGAATTGACTTTTGTGCTAGGGAAAACAATTTAGATAGGTTATGTTCATGTATCAGGTTTAAGCTATTTGTTTTAATGTTTCTAAGAGCTAGCTTTTGAAGGATCTAATTATAGAAATCTTCTTAAAAAAAAGAGAGAGAGAGAAACTAACTTTTTTTCCTTTTTGGGCATAATGATAAATAAACATTGTAAATACTTCGATTTCCATGTCTAGATACTTCAACTTGTGTCAACTGTGCCAGTTGAATACTTCCATCTTACAAATTAATGTGCCACGTTAGCGTCATGTGTTCATGAGATATAGTGAAAATGAGTTAGAGTGTTTAGTTGTCAGCTGAGACCAAGTTGAGGTATCTTTCCTGGTCAAACAAACATTCTTACAATAACTCGTATGCAAACTGAGTTTTTTGAAGCTCTATCGTGTTAGTTTATTGAATGTTTTTAACAAATTGGGTTTCCGATTTTGGTTGTCTGAGGTTATTCATTTGTTGGAACATCTGCTGGCTGTTACTGTAATGCTATAGTGATAGGAAGCCATTGCAAAAGATGGAAAAACAAGGAGCATTTGAGTGGTCATTTGTATATGTTGGGATATGGAACCCTTTGTGAAATTGCATCATAATTTGTCTTATTTCCATGTGTTTGAATATCAACGAATGCTAACATTTTAGAAGTTTATTTAGATAACTCAAATATTGCAGAACCTTCTAAGTACTTTCTTTCCTTATCTTTGATCAAACCTTGTCATTCGCATAAAGAAGTGTCTGCATTGTATCTACATAGAAATAATGGATATTTTATCTTGGTTTGATGGTTAAATACTGAATTTGTACAACATACAATAGAAGTTCTGACATGTAGTGCATGGAAAATACACGTTAGTGTCCTACATAAGTTATTGACCAAAAGATATAAGCCTTTAATTTCTTCCTCTCTATTAAACTTAGGTCTCAAATATGCACATCCTGGGGATTGAAACGATAGAAAAAAGGAATAAGAAAGGACCAAAGTCTTTTATATTTCTTAATCTTGGTTAAGGTAAAGCTACAAAATAAGAAAAAGAGGCATCTTTTATGATATCCTAAGTTTTAACAAGGTAAACGATTGATAGGATGTTTCAAGATGATGTTTATAGCTTGTGAATGTTTACTTTTTAACTTATCTTGGATCCAGAACTTGCAAATTTCATATGTTTAAGTTCTAGGTAAGTGGTGATAAGTCTTCACGGGAAGTGGATTGTATAAATGATAGTAATACTTTATAAAGGAAGTACTGGTTGGAAACTCCAGTGAATGCCACCTCCTATTGGAAAAAAAATTAGAGTTTCTAACTTATAGCTTCTTATATAGTGTATAAAAACTTGAAAATTGATGCAGGGGTTCCAATTTAACTTATAGCTTCTTATATAGTGTATAGTATCTTTGGCACATTTCTGTTGAATGTATTAGAAACTTTGGGGCATTGGCTCCCTATATAGTTGTAGACCCCTTCCAAACTATCTATTTATAGCTTAAACAATTGAAAAGAATCCACCTAAACTACTACTTCTGTTGGATTTGAGTATTTTCGAATCATGGTCTCCATGATCTATTATTAGTCTTAAGATGTTTTGGTCTATGCTGCCCGAACTTGTCTTCATACTTGCATTATCTCTTTTTCTAAAAATTTGCAGGAATATGAAAATGGGGAAAAAGAGCACCTTTTTATTGATTTCTACGAAGATACGCATAGGAAGAAAAACAAAGACGGTACAAGAGGAGATTGGGTTGAACCGCGTGCTAAGAATGCATATGTAAGATAATAACTTTTACATACATTGTTTTATTATTACTCAACTTTTCTTGTTTACATACTGACAAATAATTTTTCTTTCAGGAAGAATTTCAAAAAAGCATAGAAGAGTGGCGTCAAACCCAACCTACTTCAGAGGATGGGACCATGGTCCACCCATCACCTGAAGAGCTGAATAATATATGGACAACTGTGGTAGGTGGTCCAAATAAAGGTAGAACCTACGGGATAAGGGTTCTCCAATCCTCGAGTAGTCCTTCGTTGTTTCCCAGTTCCTCTTCTACTTTACAAACTATGGAAGAAATGGAAGCGATGAAAAAGCAAATTGTGGAATTGACGCAGAAATGTGCAGCTAACGATTCTAAGTTTGCTAAATTTGATAAATTGGAGGAGTTGGTTAAGAAGCACATGCCACAAGTATTTCAGGACGAGGAATATAACGAATCTGATGATAATTAGATTGTAGTTATTGTTCTTGTTTTTTGTTGTAACATTTAGATGTTTAAACTATTTGATTTGATATTTGTTTTGAATGGTTTAAAGTGGTTGTATTTATAAATTTTTGTCGTGTTTCATCCAATTGTGAAAAATACATTAGTTATGTTCTTTATGATCTGAAAGCAGTGTAAGCTAATGCAATATAGTAATTATTTAATTACTTATTAAATAATAATAATTATTAAATAGTTATTTAATAATTTTTCGACTATAGTGGTCAGAATAATTAAAATTATCAAATAATTATTTATAAAATTTTCGACTACATTGATCGGAAAAATTATTATTATTAAATACTTATTTATTAAATTTCTGACTATAGTAGTCAGAATAATTATATTATTAAATAATTATTTATTAATTTTTCAACCACAGTAGTCGGAATAATTATAATTATTAAATATTTATTTATTAAATTTCCGACTACAGTAGTCGAAATAATTACATTATTAAATAATTATTTATTAAATTATCGAACATAGTAGTCGAAATAATTATAATTATTAAATATTTATTTATTAAATTTCTGACTATAGTAGTCGAAATAATTAAAATCATTAAATAATTCTTTATTAATTTTTCGACTACAGTAGACAAAATTATTAAGATTATTAAATAATTTTTTAATAAATTTTTGACTACAGTAGTCGAAATATTTAAAAATATCAAATAAATATTTATTAAATATCCGACTACATTTCCGACTAAAGTAGTCGAAAAAGATTTTTTGACAAACTATATTCCGACTACCATCAAGTAGTTGGAAAGTAATCGGAACTACCTTATTTTTCGACCATATTTTGACTACACTGGCCGTAAAAAATTTACTGTTTTCTAGTAGTGATTAGAGTAGATCCTCAAAAGACCAAAGTAGTAAAAAAAACTGGCCTCGCTCTATCTCTCCATCAGATATCAGGAGTTTCTTGGGTCTGGCTGTCTATTATAGACGATTTGTTGAGGGATTTGCTTCTATTGCATCCCCTATGTCCAGGTTGACTTAGAAAAAATTCAAGTTTCAGTGGTCAGATCCTTGCAAGAAGAGTTTTCAGGAGTTGAAGACTCGCCTCACCTCAGCTCCAGTTTTAACTCGTCCAGATAGTTCAAATGGGTTCGTGGTGTATTGTGATGTATCCAGAGTAGGTTTAGGTTGTGTCCTCATGCAGAATGGTAAGGTCATAGCCTACGCCTCCAGACAGCTTAAACCCCATGAAAAGAATTATTCTACTCATGATCTTGAGTTAGCAGTCGTAGTATTTGCCTCGATGATTTGAAGGAATTATCTATACGGTGTTCATGTAGATGTGTTTACAGACCATAAAATCCTTCAGTATGCCTTTTCTCAGAAAGATTTCAATCATCGTCAGAGAAGATGGTTAGAGCTCTTGAAATATTATGACATGAGTGTCCTTTATCATCTGGGCAAGGCCAACGTAGTGGAAGACACTCTCAGTAGACTATCCATGGGTAGTGTCTCTCATGTTGAGGATAGTAAGAAGAAGTTAGCTCAGGAAGTCCATCAACCTTCCAGACTAGGCATTCGCTTAGTCGATTCTTCAGAGGGTGGTGTATGTGTTCATATTAGTTCAGAATCATCTCTAGTTTTTAAGGTGAAAGAAAAGCAAGATAGAGATCCCAGCCTTGTCAAGTTGAAAGAGTTAGTTCAGAATCAGAAAATAGAGGTTTTCTCATAAGGGGGAGATGGTGTCCTTCGTTGTCAGGGTAGTCTCTGTGTTCTAGGTATAGATGACTTAAGGCAGCAAATTCTTGCATAGGCGCATGGTGTGCGCTACTCTATTTATACAGGGGCCACAAAAATGTACCGCGACTTGCGGGAAATCTATTGGTGGAGTGGAATGAAGAGAGATGTTGCAGAATTTGTGGCTAAGTGCTCTACATGTCAGCAGGTTAAGATTGCATCAGAAGACTAGTGGTCCTATGCAGTAGTTCATTATTCCTACTTGGAATTGGGAAGAAGTGAACATGGACTTCGTGATGGGTTTACCTCGAACTTTTCATCAGCATGATTCTGTCTGGGTCATTATAGACAGAATGACCAAATCATCACATTTTTTTCCAGTTCATACCTCTTATTCAGCCGAGGATTACGCTAAACTCTACATTAAGGAGTTTGTCAGATTGCACGGTGTTCCGTTGTCCATTATCTCAGACAGAGTTACCCAGTTCACCACTCATTTCTAAAAAGCATTCCAAAAGGGTCTTGGTACCCAAATTCATCTTAGTACAGCCTTCCATCCTCAGACAGACGATCAACGAGAAAGGACCATTCAGAATTTCGAAGATATGCTAAGGGCGTGTGCAATTGATTTCAAAGGTAGTTGGGATGACCACTTGCCATTGATTGAGTTTGCATACAACAACAGTTATCATTCCAGTATTCAGATGGCTTCATTTGAAGCTCTCTATGGTAGGAGATATAGATCTTCAATCGGTTGGTTCGAAGTTAGTGAGGCCTCAGTTATAGGGCCTGACTTAGTATTCGATGCCTTGGAAAAAGTCTAGTTGATTAGAGAAAGACTCCGGGCTGCTCAGAGCCGACAGAAGTCTTATGTGAATGTTCGTAGAAAGGATCTCAAGTTCGAGATCGGTGATTCTGTCTACCTCAAAATCTCTTCCATAAAGGGAGTGAAGAAATTTAGAAAAAAGGGAAAACTCAGTGCTCGATATGTCAGTCCCTTCAAGATGCTCAGTCGTTTTGGCAAAGTAGCTTATGAGCTCGAATTGCCTTCAGATCTAGCCTCAGTTCATCCAGTCTTCTATGTCTCCTTGATGAATTAGTGCATAGGTGACCCATCAGTTGTAGTCCCTATTCAGAGCATAGATGTTCAGAATAGCCTCTCCTACAAAGAGATCCCAGTTGAGATCCTATACTATCAGACTCGTAGATTGAGGAACAAAGAAGTCCCTCTAGTTAAGGTTCTTTGGAAAAATCAGTCCGTCGAGGGAGCTACTTGGGAAGCAGAAGCAGATATCCGTACCAAGTATCCTCACTTCTTCTTCGCCAACTCAGATCAAGCTCAAGGTAATAGTTCTCCTTAAGCTTACTCAGTTTCATGTTCAGTGTTTATCGCAAACTCGGTATCAAGTATCAATGAATATTCAGTCATGAAATCATGTATCAGTTTAGTTATATAATTATGCATTAGATATGTATTCTCATTGTGAGACAACTTAGTTCCTCAGAACGCTCAGTTATGCATTCATGAATCAGTTACACATGCATAAGATATGCATGTTCAGTATTATATGTTCAGTTTGTCAGTCATAAGATCATGTTCCAGTTATTCATGTTCATCTTATTATTTCCCTCTCAGTCAGTCTTATTCGAGGACGAATATTCTCAAGGGGAAGATATTGTAATACCCGTGCCTTTTTCTTAGCTTGAAATCATATCAAGGATGTTAGAACATGTTTTGAAATACGAATCCATTTCCGTATTCATGCTCTATATTTAAGATTCTAACTTTCTATCACGTGGGAAATTCAATAATCTTTCCATCGATATAAGATTTGCCTAAAATTGATAACCGAGTCAGAAGTTACGACTATTTCAAGTTCCTGTCGTAAAATAGTGTCATATTAGTCAGTGTCTCACCGCGCCACAAGAGGAAATGACATTTGGAAAATTCTAGTAGGGGTCCACAATTATGGTGCGTCGCGCCTGGGCTCAAATTCAGAATTGTCCTTTTCCTAGTGTCTCAGCGCGATTTCTCCTGCGTCGTATCAAAGTTCCAGGTCACAAAGGAAGGGGCAACACGATGGCTCAGTGTTGCGCCATTCCTCAATTTCCCAATTGTCAAAATCCAGTGACACGGCGCGATAGCACCGCGTCGCGCTAAGGGTCCAACTCGGGAAATTTTTACTGAAATTACAAGACGTGTCAAAGGGTTAAAAGGGTCAATTTCCTACCCCTATTTAAACCCAATAACACGTGATTTAGCCATTCTTAACCCAAAATATACTAGGGTTTCTATTGGGGATTCAAATTCAAGAAGGTTTCACCGTCAATCCTTACGAAATCACGAATTAAGGTATGCATAGTGTTCATTCATGGACCCCTTTCATCCATGAAGCCCAAGAATCCTTTTTCTAAATTCAAGTTATGAATTTTATTGATGAATTTCATGTTTGGGTTGTTCTTGATCATGTTGATAACGAGTAATTGAATTCTATTACATGATTGAGCAATAAATTCCATGTGGGTTGATTAGTATAGATATAGATTCATGAAATCCTATGACTAAACCCTCGAATGATTAAATTAGAATTAAATACTGATGTTTAATTGTTGTACAATGTTGTTTACATAGACCATGCCTACAATATGTTTGATTAAATGCCTAGAAGAAGGAAAAGGGCCTAATTAGCATTATATCATGAAATCTCCATGTATGTACAAGTTTATGCCTATCACATGTTTGATGAAATACTTCTATAAATGTATTATAGATTATGATGTTAGTTATATATTCATGTAAGATATGCTTGGTCAGTTTCCTTCTATCGAGTCTTGGGGATACTTGTACCCGAAACATTAGTTGTGTGCCTAGAGCCATATCACGTTTTCACGATACTCTCAGTCAAGCTATGAATCCTTAGACTTCAGATAGTCGTATGACTCAGGAAATCTCCATGATCTCATGAACTTAGTCAGTTGTCAGATATCAGTAGTATTCTGCTAGTCAACGAAATTCAGTAACTTATCCCTTGTTCAGTTCAGTAAATGATGTTCAGTGTCTATTAAGATGGGAGTAGAAATTAGCACCGAGTGAACCCAAGGATGGGAACTCACATGTTATATGAGGGTGTGATTCCTAGAAGCAATCCTTGAGTTCCAGAACTATGTAGCCAGCTTAGGTTAAGACATCATAGCCTACTATATGAGGGTAGATGAGGTGGCTTAGCCTATTATATGAGGGTTCCCACCGTTCTCACTAGAGTTACCTGTTGTTTAAGGGTTACTCACATATTGTCCTTACCAATGGTGCGGTAATGACACCCTTCTAATCAGGGCACAAATTGGACCCCAACTTAGCTATTATAGCACATTTGGGGCATGTCAGTTAGATGACTACTTCCCATAGTTTCATGTTACAGAATCAGGACTATCAAATATAGTCAATCAGTCTCAGTAATAGAACTCAGATAGTTCTTCAGATTTAGGACTGTCAGATACAGTCAACTCCGATACAGTACGAAACTCAGATAGTTCCATCAAATTCAGGACTGTCAGATACAGTCACTCATATTATCAGTCATGTCAGTTTCAGTATATCATGTCATCAGTATTGAGATTTACTATTCATGTTATCACGACATTAGTGTCAGTTATTATATCTTATGCATGTATTCTCACGCTCATGATAGCTAGTCAGTCATTATTATTACCCATGCATATGAACCCCATGCATTCAGCCTACCTTACATGCATACTAGTACATTTAAAGTACTGACGCATTTGCGCTATGGTGTCTTATACCATAGGTTCAGAGACACGAGCTCCAAATCAGCAGTAGACCTCAGTTTCAGCAATCAGAGTTAGAAGTGAGTCCTCATCTTTCGAGGACATAATTATTTTTCTATTATCTCATTAGTAGTTTATTATCTGGAGTTAGTTGGGATATGTCCCATCAACTCCTAAATCAGAAAGTTTCAGTCAGTTAGAGGCTTCGACTAGTATAGTTTAGGTATGTAATAGGTCACTACTATAGTTTAGGTGTGACTTCGACTTTTTGGGTATAGTTTGGGGTGGAAACGATGCCTTTTTCCTATATAATTTTCACAAGGAATAAATACACACACTGAACATACGTAAAACACATGAACACGGAAAGGACGGATCGAAAAAAATAATAAAAAATGCACAAACACACACTTATCTGTTGTTTTGAAGTTGCTTGCTCTTATTCATGAATTATATATATATATATTTTTGAGAAATGATGAAAGTTTATTATTATTATTATTATTATTATTAGGATTTTTAGTGCAACTAGTACTGTTCTCTGCATTGATGTGTGAAGTAGTTATATCCAAATATGTTTTATGATTCTCATTGATATATATTTGGAATGGTTTAAGATCAGATAAAATTTCTATTTTTATAGTTAACTCTGCAAATTTTTTTTCTTTTTTTACTTTTTTTTTTTTAAAAAAACATTGTCATGTATTAATAAATAATAATAATAATAATAATAATAATAAAAACTTTACTATATGTAATTAAGTGTGTATCTTTAGTTATTGTTTTAAATTATTTATATGATCTTCATAAATTAAATTTCAAAAATATTCAATTAAGATTAAAAAGGTGGAGTGTGATTTTAAATAATACCACTTTCGTTTTCTCCGGTGGATTTATATACAATTTATTTAATTATATTTAAATTATTGAATGCAGGGTATTTGTTTGTTTTCTTGTTCACAATAAGTTAGGTCATAATACGATTAGACATGTCATTTGAAAGATTTTTTTTATTTGTAATTTTATTATGCTTTTAAATACTAAGAAATTAAGAGAGATAAAATAAGAAGATAAAATCAATAAAAATAGTCTCGATTTTTATAAATCAACGCCTTTAACATTAGGCAATTTTTAGGCACGTTCAAAAATATTCTTCTCAATTAAGAATGCAGCATACGCATCTGTTTGAGACATTTAAAAATTCAAGGATACAATAATTGACAAATAGCTTTTAAAAATTATTTTTCACTGATTTATTTAATATAAGAGATTTAGACAGTTATTCTTAGTATAATAAATGAACAATTTTAGGCCTTAGCATAATTTATAAAAAATAGTTTTAGTCAAGATAAGTCAATAAAAGCGACCGTGCTTGAACCACGGAACTCGAGGGGTGCCTCACACCTTTTCCTTGATCAACAGAATTTCTTACCCGATTTTCTATTTTTGCAGACCAAAATAAAGAGTCATTTTCTTTTGATTAGAGACTCAATAAGGTGACTTGGAACACCACAACTCAATTCCAAGTGGTGACTCTGCAAATAAATTAATCCTTATTCAAAACTGTCACTTTAATAGAAAAAACCCTTCTACTCGATCTATTCGAGCGAAAAAAGGGGTGTGACATCAGTTACCAATTTACCATTGAATATTCATTCATATGTACATGAGTCGGTTCAGTCATATATTCATGCATCAGATATGCATGTTTAGTATGAGAAAACTTAGCTTACCAGGAATCCCAGTCAAGCATTCATGAATCAAAACCCAGTCATGTATTCATGCATCAGATATGCATATTTAGTCTGTAATTTCAGTTTGTCAGTAATGTCAGTCGTCATATAATCATGTATCAGATGTTCATATCCAATATATAAGTTCAGTATGTCAGTAGTCTCAGCGTAGTCAGTCTCATTCGAGAATGAATGTTCCCAAGATGGAGATATTGTAAGGCCCCAAAAAATCCTAAGCTTAACTCAACCTTTTAAAGCTCGATAAAGCATCCCAAACTTAGAAAAATTTCAACTAAGAATGAGTAATTAGTTTTTTCTAAGGCCTCCAAACTTCGATGAATTTATTTATGACCTTCCCGACCTTGGTAAGTTGATTTTTAAGTTGATTCATGATCAGGAAAGTCAATAGTACATATCGGGTGAGTTTCAAAATTTTTGAACATGCGTAAGGGCATGTTTGGAACCCCAAAATAGTAGCTCAGGGCGATTAGCCAGCGACACCCTGCCCAGTCTGGTACCTGGGGGTAGCTGCGATGGGCACCACAGTTCCTCGCTTAGAGAGGCACTCCAGAGCTCGCGACGCCTTGGCCAATCTGGCTTGGGTAATTTCTATATTCCAGCTCCGCATTTTTAATGTCAGAAGGGTCAATTACCTGCACCCCGTAGCTCCATAACACGGGATTAAAGCCCCAAATAGAACAATTGCTCATTCTTTTCATAAAATTCTCTCAAGAACATGCCCTAGGTTCAAAAATTTCAAGAATTGAATCTCAAGAACTCACTTCAATCCTCACGAATTTAGAAATCCAGGTATATCAAGTGTTCATCCAAGGGTCCCTTCCACCCTTGGAGTTCAAGAAGCCCTTTTAAAGCATGAATTATGATTTCCTTTTTGTGGGTTAAATTGTTCACATGTTGATGTTGTTGTATGATTTCCATGTAGAGATCTTTAATCAATTTCATGAATTTATGATAGCATGTGGGTTGTATTCTTTGAATTTGAGTTGATTAATGTGGCCAAGATGTATTAGCTTATTGTTCATGCCTAAGCATAAAGTTATTCCTCCCATGTGTTTTTCAAAATGCCTAAGTGAATAAATTGTGCCTTGTGATCTATGAGTGGTCTTAAGATGAATTCATGCTAGAACTACATGTTCAAAATTACTCTCATGCTAAAGTTATGCTTTACAAGTATTTGTTAGACTTACTATATGAATTTAATAGTGTACCATGACATGATAGCATGTATCTCTATCCATATACAAGTTCATGACTTTCAAGTGCTTGATGAAGTGCTCCATTTATTGTATTATGAGTAGTTGGCTATCGTACGTATCCCAAAGTTGTCGCGTCTTGTTATTATTTATGCCATCGAGTCCTAGGGGTATTTAATACCCGATAATTTAGCTGTATACTTAGAGCCAGTGTCAGTTACAGAATAGTCTCAGTCATGTCACGATCAGTAGTACTCATAGTCAGTTTCAGAACTTAGGAAAACTCAGTGTATTCAGTATTCAGTTCAATATCTAGTAAACTCAGTTAGTTAACAGAATCTAGTAGTATTCTATCAGTAAACTAAACTCATTAAACTCAGTTCAGTTAAGTTAAAAAGTAAAATCAGTAACAGTTTAGTCCTGCCTAGTATGAACTAGGAAATCGGTTTAGTGTCTATTCAGTTGGGAGTAGGATTTAGCACCGAGTGAACCCAAGAATGGGGACTCACCTGTCAGTAGAGGGTGTGATCCTTAAAAGCAATCCTTGCATTCTAGAACTACGTAGCCAACGCAGGTTGAGACATCAAACTTGCCAATTGAGGGTTGATGAAGTGTTTTAAACTGTCAGTTAAGGGTTTCACTATTCTCATTAGAGTACCTGCCAGATGAGGGTATCTCTTTAGTTGTCTTTAGCTGTGGTATGGTACTGATACCTTTCCAACTATAGTTACAGGTTGTACCCCAAATCTATTAACAGAAGGGGCATATCGGTTAGATGATTACCTCCCACAGTCTCAGTTTCAGATTCTATCTTAGTATGGAACTCAATTCAGTTCTAAAGATCTAGGACTGTCAGAAACAGTCACTCAGTTCAGTACGAAACTCAGTAAGTTCCACAGAATCAGGACTGTCAGATACAGTCACTCAGTTATCAGTAATACAGTATTAGTACACTCAGATATCAGTTAATCAGTATTCAGATTCAGTATTTAGTGTCATCATGATGTCAATTACAATTTACATATTCATGCATGTACTCTCATTTAGTTATACTCATGTCATTCAGTTAATATTACCCATGAATTACAACCTACCCTACTTAGCAACCAGTACATTCAAAGTACTGGCACATATTTTTTTCTTGTACTATGATGTCTTATATCATAGGTTTAGATGCACGGGCTCCCGATCGTACTTAGCAGATCAGATTTTCAGCAATCAAAGTTGCGGTGAGTCCTCATAATTCGAGGACATGATTATTTCTTTCAGTATTTCAGTTCATTTTCAGTAGTTGGAGTTAGTTAGGGACTTGTCCCATCAATTCCATGTTTTCAGACAGTTTTAGAGGCTTTTTAGACTAGAGTATTTTCAGATAGTTTCTTTCAGTATTCAGATTTTAGTATACAGTATTGTTTTCAGATTTGAACCATTTGGAAGTTTTCCACATTTATCTCTGTTATATTGTTATTGCAGTATTACTATTATTCAGTGCTCACAATAGTACTAGCATGAGTTAGCTAGTGGTCCTTCAAAAATTATTAGCACAGTGTAGCGTCCACAGTACAGACTCAAGGCGTTATAGGTTATTAGTAGAGTTGATTCATGTTCAGAGACTTTAGTTTGCATTTTGACCCTCCATTTGAAAAATTTATGAAATTTGCTTTATAGGATTTTAGGGAGCTAATTTATTGAAAACGTTCTCATTTTGAAAATTGATGTTGCCATTGAATCTTAAATATCAAATTTAGTCTAGTAGAATAATTTGTTTGCATTTATGGGATTTGCAAACCTAACAAAGTTGTTGATGAGCTAATATCTGGTGTAGCCACTTAAGCGGTCAAGAACCGCTTAAGTAGTAGCATCTTTAGCGGCCTAAGACCGCTTAAGCAATAGAAACTTTAGCGTCCAAGTGTGGTTTAAATGGTTGGCCACTTTAACGGCTTGGTACCCGCTTTAGCGGTTATTTACCGCTAAAGTGAACATCGTTTATATATACTCTTGTTTGTAATTTGTCACTACTATTGGACCTTGCACTTTGAGTTTGAGCAATTTTTGGGATTTTCATCACCATTTGAGATTTAGTAAGCTTTAAAACGTTATTTTCATTGCTTTACATTGAATTATATCATCAAAAGACCCTTTAATCTTGGTTTCAAAATGAAATTTTGAGATTTTTTTTCAAAAATTTTTAAAATAATTTGTCTTTGCTTTGGACCTCATTTTTACTTTTTTTTTGTATGGGGTTTCAACTATAGGCTTCTATAACCTTGAAAAATGTGTTTCAAAAATTAAATTTTGATTTTACCCTTTTCATTTATGAATTTGTTTTATGAACTCATTTTGGATCTGACTTAAATATATCCAATACGATTATAATTAGCTTTATTTTAATGCATAGATGTTGTATTTGTATGTTTTGATTGATTTTGAGGTTGTTTGAAAGGAAAAAACTCTGTGTTGAAGGACTTTATACTTGAATTTCGATGCTTTGAGGTAGGTTATAGCTTAAATTTCTTCAGATTTGATTGAATAGTTAATAAATAAGTAAAGCATGCTATGAGTTGAGGAAAATAATTATCAAAAATCCTTTTCGAGTTATTGTATATTGTGTCATATCCGAGTGGGGACTTAGATTTTGTTGTTGCTGACTCATGATATTATTTAGGAAAAAATACATAAAGTAGCATACTTAAGTATTAAATTACAAAAAATAGCAACACTTTTATCAAATTACATTTTGTAGCATATGTATTTGTATGTATTTGTATTTTTGTAGCAACAGTTTACAAAAATTCAAAATACATATCGATCATAAGGGTAGTAAAAATTATATGTTTTTGTATTTTTGTAGCTACAGTTTGTAAAAATACAGAATACAACTTGCTATATTATGTAATTATGAAACTGTTGCTATGAAACTCATAATTAAAGGGATAAGTATGCCATTTCTGAATTTTTTCCTATTATTTATTATGAGTTGCACGTCTGGGAGGCTATATTTGACATCATTAAACCTAATTTGTGCATTTAACTATCTTTATTCATAATGTGGTGCCAGTGCGGGGGTTAAAATAGATAGTATGGGTCTTTTTTAGCATTCTTTTCCCTTATCATGTCAAAAATGTTCGAGTTTTGGATTGAAATAATATCAATAATGTCTTACATGTGTATCTATTTCAGTGGTGCCAAACTAGAACTAATATCATGAACTATTGACATATTGAGTTGATTTATATACTGGATTGGTGATCCACATACTGATTTGATTCTAAGCATATTATCCTTATTTCATAAGATATCAACATATAGAGAAACCCTAAGTTTTGAAAAAAAATGAAACACTTTTAAAAATGCCTAGACCGGGGGATGTGCTGGTCGGGTAGACTAAGGCATGAGATTGAGATTGGTGAAAATTTTGAGATAGTATACGGATTGCGAACCCCCCATGGTCCTATTTGGAAGCATTGAGGGGCAATATGTGCATACAGAAATGACTTTCAACCACTTATTTATCATTCATTGTATTGCATTCGCATATTCTGTATTTTCATTATGTGTTTACTTGACATGAAATCAGTTTCTATGTATTTTTGTGAATGCATGTTTCTATTTAATTTTGTTTATATATATTAAAATTATCATTTGAAAACTTTTTGGCTTGCATATTGCATGCTCATAGTATTTTATTTACTTGTATTATTTTTTACTTTGCTCAGTCTATCTACGATACCTACTGAGTACAAGTGGACCTTACTCACTCCTACTATACCCTTTTGGTGTAGATCCTAAACTAGTGTGACATATGGTGGATGATTTTGTTCTTGATCAGTTGGAGATTTTGGGGTACTGGCACGCTGTAGGCTTTCAGAGTTGGTTGCAGGCCTCACATTAACTACTTGATGTCTTTATTTATCTCGGAGACAAACTCATGTATAATTTTAAATTCAAATATAATTTTTATATGCTCTTATACTTATGATACTAGATTTTGGGATGGTTATGCATTTTGTCTGGACTTCTACATTTGTTAATGTTTATGGCCTAACTTCGTTCTAAATGTCTCGTCTTGTTATATTTTATAGCTGGTTTTGAATTTTTCTATTTTGAGAACTTGATTTACTTATCAAGGTTGGACCGAGATAAATATCAACATAATCTCAACTTTTGGATTGTGACACGGACTGTCCCAGTCCAATAACCAACTTTGAACCGACCGATTACTATTATCACCATGTTAAAATATGTAATGATAATCAAAATCTTCACATTCATAAAATTCATATCAAGAGACTGCTAAAATATCTCAAATATATTTCATATAGATACTAAAAAAGAGGATATTACATGCATGATAAAATGATTAATAGATGATCAAAGAAGCAATCATTTTTTGTTCAATGATGCTTCATAGTTATTATTAACATAATTAATACAAACTAAAGTACTTTCCATCCTCTAATTGAAGGAACTCTCTTGTTGAGATATTTCATTTGTACTTACAATCTCCATAAGCTGCAAAATCACAAAATAGACATGATAAAATAAGTAAATTTTTTCTTTATAGAATTATAAATGTGTTAACTTTAAATTAGTAATCTATCGTGAGAAAAACTTACATGGATTCATATGTATTATCATGCCGAGATCCTCACGACATGGAGCATGATTTTTCTTAAATTGTTTGTTAAGAATATAGGAAGCATGACTATGATAATTATTAGGATCAAAGCAAGGATATCCCGGTAGAATGTTTCTACAAATGCGCCCATCACATGTTTCTTCTAGATAGGCTTTTAAGTCATCATCTTTTACGAACCAATTTGCAACACACCAAGTCCCTTTATTAGGGGCTCCCTGTATGACAAAATAATAATTTACTCTCACAATAAATAAGAAAAATTAAATAGTCTCTTATGATTGGGATGAATATAAATATTTTTTCATATATTTCGGTCTTTTAAGTTTGTCAAAATAAATAATTTTCATATTTGTTATATATTTATCAAATTCTGAATATTAGATTTAACAAACATAATGAGTAATAAATCAACTCGAAACACCAAAGAGTTTAGAGACCATAACTTCAGTAATAATAGAGGCCTAAAAAATCTACATCAGACATCAGATATAGTCGAAAAATTGCAAAGAGTTCACCTCCAAATTTGAGTTTCCATAGTTAAATCTTTTTTTCAACACAATTTTCATAAAATCTAACAATTAAAGTTTACTAAATATTTTAAAAGACTAAAAATGCACATAATTTACAAATTTAAAGAATCAAAATTATTCAAAAATATATTTAAAAATTAATAATAAATTGGTAATGAAAATTTACCTGACAAAACCTTGTGCAGAGAAACAACACGAGGAAGCATGAGAATACATTGAGCTTTTCCATGTTTTTTGCTTATGCCTAGACATAAGAAGTTCTGTCAGTTAAATAACATGATTCATCTGTTTGAATATAATCCAATATTAATTGGGTATTAATACTATTTATTATTTTTTCCCCTTTAATAGTTATATGGGAAAACTACTTTAATGTGGCTTAAGTTGATTTTAAAACATTCATTTCTTAAAGAAGAAATCAAAGCCTAGATGTGTTTGCATTTATTTTGTTAGAAAATCTATAATCTCATTTGAAATTAGACATTATGAATTTATGTTAAATGTTAAACTTTCCTACAACTTTAAACTTTAAAAATGTACTCTCTAAATCCATAATTCCCTCGATTCATTTTTATTTATTATGTTTTAAAAAATAATAAATAAGACTCACTACAGCTCAAGTTTTGACCCTACCAGATGGTTCAGACGGCTTTGTTGTGTATTTTGATGTTTCCAAAGTCGGTTTGGGGTGTGTTTTGATGCAGAGAGGTAAGGTCATATCATACGCCTCTAGACAGATTAATCCCCATGAAAAGAACTATCCTACTCATGATCTTGAATTAGCAACAGTAGTGTTTGCCTTAAATATTTGGAGGCACTATTTGTATGGAGTGCATGTGGATGTGTTCACTGACCATAAGAGACTATAGTATGTGTTCTCTCAGAAAGATCTAAACCTCCATCAGAGAAGGTGGTTGGAGTTGTTGAAAGACTATGACATAAATGTTCTATATCATCCGAGCAAAGCCAATGTAGTGGCTGATGCTCTCAGTTGACTATCTATGAGAAGTGTTGCCCATGTTAAGGATAGTAAGAGGAAGTTAGCTCAAGAAGTTCATCAGCTAGCCCGACTAGGTGTTCGCTTAGTCGATTCCTCAGAAGATAGTGTATGGGTGCAGAGTAGTTCAGAATCGTCCCTAGTTTCTGAGGTGAAGGAAAAATAAGATAGGGATCCAGTCTGGTCAAGTTGAAAGAATCATTCAGAGATCAGAAAGTAGAGGTTTTCTCCCAAGGGGGAGATGGTGTATTACGTTGCCAGGGTCGGCTATGCGTACCAGGTGTAGATGACTTGAGGCAGAAAATTCTTGCAAAAGCGCATAGTGTGAGCTGCTCTAGTAATCCAGAGGCCACTAAGATGTACTGTGATTTATAGGAGATCTATTGGAGGAATTGGATAAAGAGAGACATTGCAGAGTTTGTGGCTAAGTGCTCAACATGTTAGCAGGTTAAGATTAAGCATCAAAAGCCAAGTGGGTCCATACAGGAGTTCAGTAGTTCCACTTAGAAGTGGGAAGAAGTGAACATGGACTTTGTGATGGGTTTTCCTCATACTAGTCATCAACACGATTCAGTTTGGGTCATTGTAGATAAGATGACCAAATCAGCTCATCTCCTATCAGTCCATACCTCTTACTTAGCTGAGGATTATGCCAAACTCTACATCAAAGAGTTGGTCAGATTTCATGGTGTTCCGTTGTCCATTATCTTATATAGAGGTACCCAATTTACCTCTTATTTCTGGAAGGCATTCCAAAAGGGTCTTGGTAGCCGAGTTTATCTCAGTACAACCTTTCACCCTCAGACAGATGGTCATGCAAAAAGGACCATACAGACTTTAGAAGATATGCTGCGAACTTGTGCGATAGACTTTAAAGGTAGTTGGGATGATCACTTTTCTTTGATTGAGTTCACATATAACAACTATTATTCCAGCATTCAGTTAGCCCCGTTTGAGGCATTTTATGAGAGGAGGTGTAGATCTCCCATTGTTTGGTTTGAAGTGGGAAGGCCGCAGTAGTAGGGCCTGATTTGGTGCTTGATACCTTGGAAAAAGTTCAGTTGATCAGGGAAAGGCTTAAGACAGCTCAGAGCCGACAGAAATCATACACTAATGTGGGTAGAAAGGATCTCGAGTTTGAGATTAGTGACTATGTGTATTTAAAAATATCTCCTATGAAAGGAGTAAATAGGTTTGGCAAGAAGGGAAAACTCACTCCCTGATATGTCGGTCCTTACTAAATTCTCAGCCATTTCAGAAATATAGCTTACGATCTTGAATTGCCTTCAGACTTAGCTTCAGTGCACCCAGTGTTCCATGTCATCTTAAGAAGTGCATAGGTGACCCAGCATCTGTAGTCCCTATAGAGGGCATAGATGTTTAGAGCAACCTCTCTTATTAAGAGATTCCAGTCAAAATTCTTGATTTTCAGATTCGCAGACTGAGGAACAAAGAAGCCCCTCTAGTCAAAGTTCTACGGCAGAATCAGTCCGTTGAGAGAGATATATGGGAAGTAGAAGCAGACATGCGGACCAAGAATCCTCACCTCTTCTCCGCAAACTCAGACTCAGCTCAAGGTAATAGTTTTCCTTAAGCTTACTCAGTTTTATGCTCATATTCCCCTTTTATAGACTTGGTATCAGTCACCATTGCTTTTCAGTATCAGATATGCATGTATCAACTGAGAAGCTCGGCTTATCAGTAATTCCAATCATGCATTCATGAGTCAGTTTAGTCATGTATTTGTGCATCAGATATGCATGTCCAGTATGTACTTTTATCTTATCAGTTATCCTATCTTAATCAGCCTCATTCAAGGACGAATGTTCTCAAGGGGGAGATATTGTACGACCCCGCAAAATTCCTAGCTTAACTCAGTCCTTTAAGCTTATTAAGGGGTCTCAAGGTTAGAAAAATGTTAGTTAAGTGTCCATACTAAGTGTTATTTTAGCCTTCATAAGTTGGCAAGCCTATTCCGTCACCTTTACGACCATTAAATGTCAATCTTTAGGTTGATTCATGATCAGGAATGCCTTTAGGTGTTTTCGAACAAGTTTTAAATTTTTTGGAACTAGTTTAGACCATGTTTGAGTGATCAAAATAGTGAGTCAACGCGATATCAATGCATCGCGTCATCCATCGTGTCGACGGATAATTTTTCTCCCAGCTCAGTGCAAATTTCAGTGAACCAACACAGACTTAACGCGGCGCGTTGGCCATAGCGTCGATGCCAATGATGCGGTGCGTCGGCTTGTGCGTCGATAGTCCAATTTTTAGTCATTAAAAAGTCGCGTCCTTAAGGGTAATTGGGTCATTTTCCCACCCCTATTCAACCCTAAAATATGAAATTCAGCTCTCATTAAGCAAAATACACTCACTTTCTCTCAAAATCTCTCAAGAACAAAACCCTAGGAGGATTAATTTCAATTCAAGAACTCATGAAACCACCACCAATCTCTCAGAATTCAAGCTTTAAGGTATGTTAAGTGTTCATCCAAGTGTTTTCTTCCACCCTTGTAGTTCAAGTATCCCTTTTTTTTAACTACAAGTTGAAGATTTGATGAATTCCATGATTTTATTTGATCATGTTCATGACTATTATATTAATAGGATTTCTAATCCATGATTAAGTGCAAGACTTATGTGAAATCAGTTAGTATGTATGTAGTGTCATGTGAACTCATGTTAAAGCCTCGAAATTGTAATCTTGGTGTTGAAATTATGATGATCATGTGATGATTAGTACTATGTGCATAAACCATGTCCCCCAAGTGTTTGATGAGTTGTTCATGTGAACTAAATAGTGAGATTATGTCATATTAGCATGCGTTCTAGATCATGCCAATCAAGAGTTTGATAAAATTCCTCTATAGATGCATTATGAACAAGTGTGTATTTTATCCTATGCAAGATCTTGTGATGCTTTACTTTTTATGCTATCGAGTCTTGGGAGTATTTAATACCCGACAATTTAGTTGTTTACCTAGATCCAGTGTCAGTTATAGAATAATATTAGTTATTTAATGATTAGTAGTACTCTCAGTCAGTTACAAGACTCAAAAAAACTCAGTAGACTAAGTATCAGTCTAGTCTAGTTCAGTATTCAGTTCAGACCTAAGTAAACTTAGTCAGTTAATAGAATTCAGTGAATTCAGTTTAGTTCAGTTAGACAGTACAATCAGTAAAAGTTTAATCGAGCCTAGAATAAACTAGTAAACCAGTTCAGCGTCTATTTAGTTGGGAGTAGAATTCAACATCGAGCGAACCCAGGTATGGGGGCATTCCTGCCAGTAGAGGATTGACCCTTAGTAGCAATCCCTGCGTTATAGAACTACGTAACCACCATAGGGTGAGATATCTTCCTGCCAGACTAGGGTTGATACATCTCTTATGAGTTTTCCTGCTAGTGAGGGTTGGCGAAAGAGTTTCCCGTTAGAGAGGGTTAACTTACAACTTGTCTTTACCCGTGGAACGGTACTGATACCCTTCAAACTGGGGTTATAGGTTGGACCCCAATCTATTCAGAAAAGGGCATGTCAATTAGATAATTACCTCCTACAGTCTCAATTTCAGTTCTAGTCTCAGTATAGAACTCAGTTTAGTTCTACAGAAATCAGGACTGTCAGACAATGTCACTCAGCTCAGTATGAAACTTAGCGTAGTTCCACAGAATTAAGACTGTTAGATACAGTCATTCAGTTATTAGTAAATTAGTATCCAATAAACTCAGATATCAGTTAAACAATATTCAGACTCAGTATCCAGTATTATCAAGATCTCAGTTATAGTTTACGTTTTTATTCATATACTCTCATTCAGTTATACTCATGTCATTTAGTCAGTACTGTTTATGCATATGAACTGTTGACACCCAATTTTGACCTCCCAATATCACTTTTAGGTTGCTATTTTTATCAAAATTAATTAATTTTAATTATTAATATTTTTTACATATTATTCTTATATTAAATACATACTAACGTGTCACATTCATAATTTAGAAAAATGCACAAAACTACTTCTATCTTCTAGTATCATTCTTATAATTTTAAACTCAAATACGACATTTTATGTAATTTTACTATTTATTAAATTATTTTTTTTCACATAATAATGCACATCCACATTGTTTGCAAATACATTGTCAAGTTTTCCATAATTTAGTACTGCTTATTTATATATTTTATTATTATTTATTATTATCATTACTATTATTTATTATTTATAATTATTTACTGTTTATTAATATTATTATTATTTATATTTTTTATTATTATTATAATTATTATATATCATTTATTATTATTTATTATTTATTCCTCCTATTATTTAAATAGCAACCTAATTAAAATCACTTTACCAAATTTATTTACTTTTTTAGCCCAATTTTATCCAAATTCTTACATTTGTAGCCTATTCCATTCATTTCATTAGAATTATAGCCAATTATTTGACCCAATTTAAGATTTTAACCCTTTTCTTAACCTATTAGATCACAACCATTGATCAAATTTGATCCAATGACTGAGATCAAGCCCTCTCTCCTTTCCTTTTTAATTCCCCAAAACACAACCTAAACCCTAATTCACAAACCATCCTCCTCCCTTGTTCCCTCTCTCAAAACGCTTTCTCTCTCAAGAAAAATAGCACCGCCACACCCCCTCTCCTCTGATCTCGTCGCCGATCAGCCGCTGAATGGCCCAGCACCGTCGTCGCACCTTTTTTCCCCCGAACCAGCCCCACGCTAGCGTCACCGGCGACCAACCAAACGACCCCATAGCTGCCCCCAGCGCCATCGCCCTCCCCCTCCAATGTAACCAGTTCAGATCTAGCACCACCTCCGCTGTTCACCACCGAATCATGACAGATTCATAGTTAATCCGTCTCAGGTTTGTTGTCCTCATTAAATCTTAATATTATTGCCTTCTTCTTTCCTTCTTTGCTTAATAATTTTTGTTATGATTTATGTCACTTTTTTTTACTCGCTTGTCTTACTTACATATTTTTATCGATTTTATCACTTAGATAATTAATAATTAAAAATAACAAAAATAGCTTGTGTTTGTTTATTAATTACGTAATCACTTAGTTAACATTTTAGTTAATAAAACAAGAGATATTCATTTGAACACATAGAATCCCCACGTAAAGTACGAATTCGGTCGGAAATCACCTTTGTGGACCTCGAAAGGTGCCTAACACCTTCCTTTCGAGGTAATTTGAACTGTTACCTGAATTTCTGGTGAACTAAGACTAAAAAATAAAATAAGTTCGTAGCAGCTTAGATCGATGCCTTAAAACACCTTAATTCGTTAGGTGGAGACTCTTCACACCTCCTCCTTAAACAATGGAGACTCTTCACACCTCCTCCTTAAACAATCCCAAAAAGAGTTTGTCACAACAAATCCCTTTTTTCGTGAGAAAAAGAGGCACGGCAGAATAACGACTCTGTTGGGAATCTTCGGTTCTAACCATTATGAATTTGTGCTTTATGTGGGATTCTTGTTATTTGTTTTATCATAATGTTTGCTTTTGACATGATTTATTTTCTATATGTTCTTCTCTTATTGTTTATTCTCATCATGATTTATCTGTCACTTCTCCTTCTCTATTTTTTTAATGTCTACTTTTCTTTTATTGATTAAATGTTTCTATCTGCTAAAGCATGCTATGGTGTTGCTATGTGCTACGTGTTACTACTTTATATAATTGGCACCCCGCTCATACTTTCCTCCACTTGAAAACCTCTTTTGTTTTCATTTTATGAATGGTTGCGTGAATACATGGACGTTCTTCCCTAAAACACCCTTCAGGAAATGTCTTGTGGATTGGTCGATCATTGGTGTGTTGACATCCACAAGCTCTCACTCTCGAGTTGTCCACTCGAGGAAACCATGTCATAAACCCACTCTTGCCCTTTAGGTCCTCCTGGCTACATATTTCTCTTATTTAGGAATATGCGTCCAATTCAACATAGGATGCCATGACATTCTTGAAGCGTTGAATGTTAGTCTCATTCAAAGCCCAAAGAGGTTCACAGCCTCAAAGGGACTCACAATTACTTTCTATGTGTTGCATTCCTACATATGTATTGACATGTGCCTATCTTATATTTCCGTTCTTTGCCTTAGTCACTTGTTACATTTAGTGTTCCACACTTTAGAGCTCGTTACTCTTAAAACTCTTGTCACGTTAGGTCCCTACCATACACTCTTAGGACCTATTCAACATTTTCCTTTATTATTATCCTCCTAATTCATTCGTTAGTATATTAATCATCCCTAGATTCAACTCTTACTAAGATAAGGCGATTCTAGTCCCGTTTACAATCTCTTAGTGCAACTTATCATTTCAGGATATATTCTTCCTAATGCTTTTAATGTTTACATAGTAGTGTCCTACCACGATTCTCGGACATTAATATCATTATATTTGTGCCGTACTTTAGCTTTTACAATCTCTAAGTTACATAGAGCTCTCATAACTTCTATTCACTCTGAATGAGCGTAACTCATTATTTTTAAATGAGTAGAATATTCATTCTAGACTCCCGTGTGTACTCTTGTTTATAATTATAAGTCCTTTCTTCTAAGGTTGACTAAATTTGAACATTACAAATGGCAAGTCAAGTAACGTTTATCAACCTTATCAATAGCGACGATGAGCATGAGAATTTGGGATTGCGTCAAAACAAAGTTATTTTGAATATCAGAAGGAAAGAAGGGAAAATAGAGAGAATTAGGGGGATAATGACTAATCTCCAAGGTTCAGTTGAAATGCCACTATCCAAAGATGACTTCATTTCTCCCACATACATTATGTCGTCTCCTATATCAATGACCTTACCCATGCCTAATTGTGGGCACACGTGTCTTTAAGTCGGTATTCAATTGCACTTCTAAAAGAACTTAATGGGTTCACAACCATGGGCAAGGAGAAAGAAATGAAAGGACGAATTTCTAAGCATAAGGTGGGGTCATCTCAACAACCTAAGATGAAAAAGTCGTTCAAAGCTAAAGAAGAAGACAAGGATAGAATTGAGTACTTGAACTTTCCATTATATGATGGGTCAGGAAACCCTAATTCCCATTTAGAGGCATACCTTGACGAACTAGCAGTTATAGGACAAAGTGATGGTCTCAAGAAGATCTTCGTCAGTTCACTTACTGGTCCTGCATTGATGTGGTACACCAAAAAATATACAAGCATAGGGATCTCTTGGGACGATTTGGAAATTGACTTTATTAGGAAATTCGACAATAAGCTTAAGAGGAAGATCATGGCCGAGACTAATTTGGTTGAGTCACAGTTCAAAGACAAGGGAAAAATGATCATCAATGGGACATCGAAACCTACAAAGATTGAAGCAAGCATACCTCAAACTCAACTGATATGGTACCCAGCTCCAGAAGTCATTCCAACATCCAATTATGTCCTAACCTATTATCCCCAGTCCTTTACAAAACTTCCTCCACAGACTATTTGGTAACTACCTCCATTTTTTGCTCCAACATCAAACTTCCTTCCAATGTCTTACCAAAATCCACCAACAAATCAACAACCCAATCAATCCACTAAACCTCAACATGAGCTGTAGAAAAATCCACAAAAACAATATACTCTTCTAAATGAACCCATAGAACAGTTGTATGAATGACTCAAAGATGCGGGCTACATCACACCCATTGCTTCCGTACCCTATGATCCTAAGTCTCGACGGTATCGTTCTGACCAAATTTGCACCTATTACTCAGGGATGAGAAGACATCCTACTAAGGCGTGCTTTGCTTTGAAGAACATGTTCCAAAAGTTGATCGACACCAAAGCGATAAATGTGATGAGGTCAACTTTTGATGTTACTTGATTTTCTAAACTTGACTGGAAATTGTGAAGAAGATATCGTGTTGATTCTCTACTCCAGAGCCCCCAAAAATTTGAAATTCCTTCAAGTTTTATAATTTGTAATTTTCTTTTATGTTTTCCTTGATTATGTAATTTGAACTACAATCGACCTGATTCCCCTGTGGATATATATGCGCTCATTTAATTAGTTCGGTCTCAGCATATAAAAACTTTCTTTTCCCCTACTTTATCATTATTCTATACGGATTTGGATGAATCAACAATAGGATGGAATCAACAAATATGATGTTCAACAAAAGTTGACCTTATTCATTTCCCTAGCTTACTATTCTATTTACAATTGCAATTACAAATTCGACATCATGTTCTATCACTATCCTATTTCGTGCATTAGGAGATCAATTCTTTACGCGTAGAACTCTTATTAAGGCTTAATCTTCATCCTAGAATGCTTGTTTTATATTTATTATATGTTAAACTTATATGTGTTGTGTGATAACTTTTGTTTGGGCTTGTTTATTTTGTTTAAAGGTTGTCTAGTATTTGAACATCGATCTTAATTAAATCTGCAATATAACAAATATGCTCAATATCCAAAAAGACTCCAGCCCTTTTATTTCTCGCCTAAAGAAAAACACCGTGCCTCTTTATCCTTCCTTATGCACACATCTTCTTAATAATTTCCTTATACCCATGAGGGAGTTGATTCTGATGTACGTCGTCAAAGGCTTCATGACCTAGAGAAAATGTTGGATGAGAAACTACGTTCTAAAGGCATTTATGACTTGAGATATGAGAAACTATGTCTACTTTCAAAAGTCGAGTTACCTCTAGGATACATAGTTCCAAATTTTAACATGTTTGATGGGCGAGGAGATCCAATCGTACACCTAATAGAATACTGTGGAAAACTAGTTGGCATAGGAATTAATGAGGCTCTGCTGAGAAGATTATTTGTTCAAAGTCTATCATGAATGGCACTCACATGGTTCGCTCAACAAGATTTTAACAAATGGCATAATTGGGAAGCATTGTCTCAAGATTTTGTAAGGCAATATAAGTTTAACATTAACACTGGACCAACAATGTGGGATTTGCTTGAGGTAAAAAGAATGGATCATGAATCTTTTGAGGAATATGCAATACTGTGGCGATTGGAAGCTTCTAAGATACGTCCTTCCATACCTGAAGAGGAGTTGGTCCAAATGTTCCTCAAATCACTAGATGGAATGTACTTTTAAAAAATGTTCTTCCTGCCACAGTTTCGAGAGTCTAATTTCAATTGGAAAGAAATTAGAATATGAAATTCGAGCGGGGAGAATTGTTGATGCTTCTGCAAAGTTGGCCACTTTTCAAACACCAAAGTGTCCATCTGTGGAAGGAGAAGAAGATTCATCACCCTTTATACCTCAGACACAAGGCTATCCGATTAATGAAGAGATTAATGTTGTTTTTTGTTCTCGTGGGATACATATTGAACCTAATAACTCACAAGATTCTCAAAATAAGGCTTTTCAGACCCAACCCGACTCTATCCAGCAAGGTTCTCATAATGAGGCTTCTCAAACACAACCCAACTTTCAACAAGGGCCTTATTGATGTGTCAGTAGATGCTAACACATTTGACGCTTTTAACTAAGAATAATTACAAAGTATTAAGAAACTTTTATCGTTTTTGATTGTTTTCTCTTTGATATTGCAGTAAATGTCGAGATACAAGAGAATCAACAATTGTGGGAGTAAAATAGTTGAATTCTGAGCAAGTAGAGAAGGAAAAATAGCTGATGACTTATCTAATAAGTCGTCAGCCTTGTTATAAGCTATCAAAGTTGCCGTCAGGCTTAGACAGAGAATGGCCTTCAGCTAGAATGTGTGACGACATCTGTGATAGGCCGTCAGAAGTGTGATAAGCCCTCAGGCGTAGGCAGGGAATGGATTTTGAAGTGAAGAAGTGACGACATCTATGATAAGTCATCACATGTATAATAAGATATCAAGCCTCATCGTCAGCCCAAGGCAGAGATTATTAAAGTGTAGAGGAGCTGACGACATTCCTGATAAGCCGTCAGACTCCTGATAAGCCATCACACACGTCGTCACCTGTCCGAGAAAATACTGTGATCTATGATTTATTTTCCATAATTAGAATGAAGTATTTAAAGCATATGTTAGGGTTTTCATTCATCATCTTGACATCTTGGAACTCACGTTTTGAGAATTTTTCTATCTATTTTCTGACTTTAACTTTAAAATTATTTTTAGAGAGATTATTACAATTGTTTTAGGATTTTCTATTGAGATCAAATCTGAGAAACATTTGTTGCTATTCATCTTTCTATAAGTTCATATATCAAACTATGAATTCAACTTGTTGTCTTGATTATTTTATTATGAGTAGCTAAATCCCCTTAACCCGAGTTGTGGGATCTATGGGTTTGGGTTTATAACATAACTAAGTGTTCAAGATTCTAACGGTGGTAGGAACTTCTTGTTAATTCCATTATTTTACATGCTGACTATTGGTTTCAAATAATAGGCTTTTCTTACGGATGATTTGCTTGAGATTAGAAATCAACCCTAGTAAGAAGTGAATTATTAACAGAGACTTGGAAGCATTAAACTTACATTTAATAATTAATGTTGTAAAAAGATTAATTAACTTGAGACAACATCCTGTTATGAAATATAAATTTCCTAAGTTTGAGAGAATTAGGTATTTAATTGTCTGAATAGGTTGAGAAACATTTGGACATAACTTCGACAAGGATAGTCTGCTGTTCCTACCTACCAAAAGAATCTTGAACCGTTACAAGTGTCTATCAAATTCCAACACCCATAGTGAACATAACTCTGGTTTCCTAATCATATTGATTTCAAACACTGAATTAAGAAGTAATTATTTTTTACCTTTCCACAAACCCCCATTCACATGAAACTGCTAACTATCAGTTGATTCATCCACAGATAACTTAAATTCACACCATATTCCCATAGGATTCGACCCCAACCTAGTTGGGTTATATATTGACAATGATCACTTACATTCTCGTAAGAGAGGTGTAGTTTGAGAGTTGTAAAAAATGGTGCTGTTGGCGGGGAATACGACGGTAAATTGAAGTTTTTGTGTGTACTAATTGACTGCTAGTCAAGTTTCCTAGTTTTATGTTTATTTGTTGTTTTTGTTTGTTGCAGTACTTGTGTGGTATATGCTAAGAACCAAAGGTTTAGGAGAACTATTATTACTATTTAATCCAGAACCGCAATAAATCGACAGAATGGTAGACCAGCAGAAGGCTGACAGGTTGGCAGTCTTGGCTAGAGCTCAGGTGAATGCGTAGAATGATGTTCAACAAGTACGACATCCAAATATTTAGGATGAAGATCTGGGAAATGAGGAGTTGCTAATCTCTGCTAACACAAGGCGTGCGGAGAAAATAGCTGCATTAGTACAACGTAATGCTAACAGGAACCGTCCATTCCGAGGAAGGCAAGATTGCCAGCTGGCCCAGTATGACTTCAATGATGATGATGATGGAATGGATGGAGCAGGTACAATGGATAAAATTATTCCTCCACCGTTAGCACCTGGGGCAAAATTCAACATTACGAGTACTATGATTCAACTCCTTAATCTGAAGGGGTTGTTTGGTGGCTTTCCTGGGGATGACCCGAACTTGCATCTGGTGAACTTTGTCACCATCTGTAAATCTTTTGATAACCCAGGAGTGGGTTAGAATGCTATCCGTTTGAGATTGTTTTCGTTGTCTCTGTCTAGGAAGACAACATTGTGGCTTAATTAGCTGACACCCGATTCTATAACCAACTGAAGGCATTTGAAAGGAGATTTCCTAGAAAGGTTCTTTCCACCTTACAGGAGGGTACAATTGAGGGATGAGATCAATAACTTTAGAAAGCTTCCAACTGAAGCCTTACATAAAACCTGGGAGAGATTAAAAAAGAAGCTGACGCAGTGTGTGAAACATAATATGACGGACATACACTTGATTGAGACTTTGTACAGGGATCTTAACTCAGTGACAAAACCAATTGTAGATAATACTGGTGGTGGTTCGTTTGTTGATATTACATTCCCAGAGGCTTCAAAAACGCTAGAGAGAATGACCAAACAGAGTCGTGCATGGGATACCAGAGACTCCGTGGTAGCAAGCCCCACTATTTTTGTGGGTATGACTGCGGAACAATGCAGAAGAGACGAGGAATGTGATCAAGACATAGCTCACCTAAAAAAACAGATGGACTTGCTAACCAAGCATTACTATCAGGTAAAACTTAGAAAGTGAAGGCTGTGGGATTGCAGGGTAAAGTGGAGTCTGACTCAGAAGAAGAGGCGAACTATGTAAATAATCAGGGGGGTTTCTAAGGCAATAGCCAATGAAATCAAGGTCGGACTTATTATGACAAGACTAGATATAAGAACCAGGAGCAAGGAAATTGGAGGAGCAATAATGATAGTAGCGGGTTATATGTTCCTCCTAGAAATCATGAGGCTGCTACAACAAGTTCTGAAAAGATGTCCATGGAGGACATGATGGATAAATTTTTAAAGGGAGTAGAGGCTACCAACTTAGGGGTGCCTACTATGAAGACCGATTTGTCCTCTATTAGTCAGTTGGTAAACTCGTACTTTACTGCAATCAAACAGCTAGAACAACAAATGAGCCAACTCTTCGCAGCGCTGAACCAGAGGAAGAGTCAAACATTATCTAGTGATACGGTTTAGAATTTGCAATATGGTGGATCATGTATGGGAATTACCACTAGAAGTGGTAAGATATTGCCTGGCTCTTCTGTGGGCAAAAGTTTAATTAAAGATGTGACTGAAGTAGAGGGTGATACCAAAGAAGAATGTCCAGTGGAGTCTGGGAAACTGGATGGTTCTGATGATGCTTCAAAAAAAGGGGAAAGAAAGGGAAAATAAAGTAGTGATGAAAACTCTCCCAAGGCCACCACCTCCCTTTCCTCAAAGCTTGAAGAAAAAGGTTGAGGACACGAAATTTAGTAAATTCATGGTGATGTTGAAGCAGTTAACAATAAATGTGCCTTTGGTGGAGGCACTTGAATAAATCCTAGGATATATTAAATTGATGAAGGATCTGGTGACAAATAAGATGGAAATAAGCTACGAGCTGGTGGATAATATCCACCATTGTAGTGCCATTGCTACACAATTCGTAGTGCAAAAGAAGGCCGACCCTGGAGCATTCACTATCCCATGTACAAACGGGTCTCTCAATTTTACTAAGGCATCTGTGATCTAGGGGCGAGCATAAATATGATGCCGCTAGCTATGTATAAAAATCTAGGTTTGGGGGATCTAACCCCGACAAACATACAGTTGGTGATGGCGGATAGGTCTGTAAGGCGGCCAGTAGGAGTATTACATGATGTATTGGTAAGGGTGGCCGACTTTATACTTTTTGCTGATTTTGTAGTCCTAGACTGTGAGGTGGACTTTGAAGTGCCCATCATTTTGGGTAGACCATTCCTTGCGACTGGGAGAGTAGTAGTAGACATGGAGCTGAGTGAACTGAAGTTCAGGTTCAATGACAATGAAGCAAGTTTCAAAATGCACTCATCCATGACACAACAAAAGGAGATGGGTGTCTTCTCAATTGTGGATGTGTTTTATGAAGATGGGAAAGAGGTAGCAACATGGTGTCTTAATGAAGTCTGAGTAGTCAAGATAACCTAGTCGTGTCGTGACATTAAATCAGGCGCTATTGGGAGGCAGCCCAAAATTTTTATGTTTAAATGTAGGTTGTTTAAATTTATCTAGATAGGAAGCATGATGAACTGAATAGGTACATAGGGGTATAAGTAAAAAAATTAATGAAGTCAATCAAGTGACCCTGACGACATGTGTGATGAGCTATCACAATTATAATAAGCCATCAGATATGTCGTCAGAAAATCCAAAGGAAGGCAACACTCTGCCTAAGGTTGACGACATTTGCGATGACTTATTAGACATCTGATAAGCCACCAGGCAGTTTGGGCCCAATTACTGAAAATTTGACCCGGCCCACAGGCAAATCTTTCCACCTTCCCGCGTATCCCTTTTCTTTTCTTTAAGTTTATTTCCTTCCATAGTTAGTTTATTTACTTACCCTTTTCAAAAAAAAATATTTCCTAAGTAAAACAAGAACAATATTCCTTCCTTATGAGTGTGGGTTTGAAATCAAGATAAAGAACTCTTTTTTCATCTACTACTTCCACTCATTCGAGTGACCAAGAGATGTCACCTATCAGGTATGCTCATAACTCAATTCTTCTCTTCATTTGCTAAGTGATGTAACTACTGTAAATTTTAGTTTCAAAGGGATTGAGGCAAGCATAACTTGCCATTGTGTGAAAAATAGCATCTAGGGTTTATAGTGCTGCATTGCGCTCATGAACCTAGGGCTTAGATCAAGAACACAACTCCATACGATTCTAAGAAGAAAATGGTTTGATAATCAAGACTAAAACTGAGTTGGAGGTTGTATTATGAGCTGACTATGTGTTTGATAAGTTATCACGCATGAGATAGCTTATCAGACTATGTCGTCACAGGTTGGGAAAAATAAGCCTATTCTATTTAAGGCTGACGACACAGATGATAAGCTATCACATTTGTGATGACTTATCAGAACATGTCATCACAACTTTGATTTGATACAATTGTGAACCTCTTTTGAGGGATGTGGAATTATAATGACTGAAGTTTTTGAGTTGTATGATCATGAGTGCTAAATGAGTGCTTTATTTTTCTACAGGTCTTATAATGGCACCTAAAGGAAAGAGCCCCAAACCTACAAAGAAAGTGCAAAAGGGGAGTGTACCTGTGAGACTCTTTGATGAGGGATCCGATTATGAGGAGGAGGAGCCACTACTTAGGAAGCAAAGGAAAAAGAAAAGCCCGAAAGAAACTTCGCCACCTCCACCAGTTTAGGTGGAGGAGAGTGAAGAAAGTGATACTTAAGCAATAACACCACCTGACAGTAGGCTTCTAAGCAGCCTGAGTTTGAGCATTCTGAGTCTGGGGAGCCTGAGTCAGAGCATGCTAATTCTGAGCAACCAGAATCTGAGGGACCATTATCTGAGTCCTCTTCTGCTGAGCAACAAGATAATGAAGAATCTACGATTCAGGGAACTCTGGTTAAATGCAAAAACCTTGGGGTTCGAGACAGTGCTAGGTGGCAAATTCCTAAGGCACAGAAAATATTCTATGATGGGCTTCTCAGAACTAAAAGAAGAACCGTTAAAAGGCCAATATTTGAAAAAAAAATCATCACTACCGGGTTGAGCAAATACCCTGAAGTGGAAAAGAAATTTCGAGACTATGACTTGGGATGGACCGCGAAAGGAGGAAGCTCATTTTGACCTACACTAGTTTGGCAGTTCTATGCAAACTATCAGACTCAATTGGAGAACATGTGCAAAGAAGGAGAGAAATCAGCGGATCAACCTTTGTTGGATAAAGTTCCAGTACGGGGTGTGATGGTGGATCTCTCAGAAACAACAATCAACAGATTTCTTCATGGCCCCAAATTCACTCCTCAGACCACTTCACCTATATTCTACGCTCGGTTGAAGTATCGTGCATATCAACGGTCTTGGTTAGCCACTCTCATAGATGAAGGGAAACCTGAATGGCTGACCAACCCGAATAAAAGGATTTTCAAGGCCTCCCGGACTCAAGAGGCAAGGTTCTGGTGGGGTGTAGTGTTCACCCATTTGATGCCTACCAAGGGATATAACATCATTGGAGACTATAGAGAAATATTGGTCGCAAGTCTTGTGGCTAAACTCAGTTAGAACTTCGGAGAGATCATTGCTGAAGAGACAAAAATTCGAGTCTTAAGGCCCGACACAACATATCCTTTCCCTTATATAATCACAAGGTTGTGTCAGGCAGCTAATGTACCTGAAGTTGCAGGGATAGACAACGAATTGCCTGCCAAGAAAACCCACAACCCCATCTGATATGATGAAAATCAGCAGAGGCTGACACTTGATAGAGTAGCAGGGGTTGAAATAGATCCACCATTTATAGGTACCAGCTCAGCATCTAATGTAGCGGTGTAGGATTCTAAAGCTTCTGCACCGACATCCTCAGCCATAGAAGATTCAGTGCCTAGAAATAAAACAAATCCTTCAGCAACTGTCTACCATAAAATTTTCCTTCAACCCGATGAATTTACGGAGAGTGGAAAAACAATCCAAGTGGTGTGAGGCTCGACTGCAACTTTTTGCCAAAAAATTTGCCTCTGCGGTAGACAAAAGGATTAAGGTCGCGCTGGAGCCCTTCTGAGCCTTGCCCGATCGGATTGATGAGTTAGAAAACCATTTCAATACACGGGTACGAGAAATGTTGGGCTCAAACCTTGCACAATTTAGAGCATCCTTAGATAAGGTAAAGACGGATATAGGGCTATTATAGCAGCACCAACTTATGGTGTCGGCAGATCCGGCTATTGATGAGCCTGAGGGGGAAATCCCATTGCTTGATCTCACGGGGGAACCAATGAAGAAAAAGAAGAAGAAGGGTGAGAAAAAAGGTAAGGGTAAGAGAGAAAGGCATGATAGTGATAAAGAAAGAAAAATAGAGAAGAGGGCAAGAAAGAAGGCGAAAAAAGAGAAAACGAGGAAGGCAATGATCAAGTCACTAGCTGACAATGAAAAATGGGAGGAGGCCCTACGAGCGAGAGCCGTAGGTGCCTCAACTAGTAGGCCTCCAAGAACTACTAGGCCAGATGTGTCAGAACGGGGGAAGACTCCCAATGGAGATAAGGCAGCTGAGGATGCAGCAGCAGGTTCAGGGACTCATGATCCCCGTGCTTGATCTACTCCAGGTATACCCTAACCCTTAGTTCAGTTTTTCTTTGATTTTAAGTTGAGGGTGTAACGTGAGTTATTGTTGTAACATTTTGTAGTTGACTATGAGAAATACAAGTACCTAAGGAAGTTAACGTGGTGTTGTTATTTTTTGAACACCTCTCAAAGGGTCTAACTATTTAACTGTGTGATTTGAATCTAATTGTGACCACTATGCATCTTTGTATGGTATTAGTTCTAGTGACTTGATAACCACTACTAAACAATTGCATGAACTGGATAAGTAGTAACTTGTGATATATTTGTGTGCCATGTGCGTGTGATATTTTACTTAGTTCCCTTTGTATGCTGAATTCAGAACTTTTCCGGTTAGTCTTAACTAGGTTGAAGGATAGGGGTTAGGAAAGGATCATAGGCCATTTTGATGTTAGCCCACTTTAGCCTAAATGACCTTCCCTGTATGCATAATATCCCTTGATCCTTATTTTGAGCCTGAATAGCCTATTTGTTTTTATGATACCTATCACCATCCCATTTATATCATAATGAACTTGTTTTGGCCCTGGTCCTCCTTGGACACTGTACACCTGGACTTAGGCAAATGGCCTAAGTTGAGGGTGGCTATCATAGAGGCGCGTGATGTAAAATGAGTATGAACAAAGGTAGAATAAAATAAAAAAAATAAAAAACTGGGTGCGGTGGAAAAGAATAAGAAAAAAAAAGTTGTGAAAAAAAGAAGTGATTGTAGAAAAAACCACACCCATCCTGAATATGTGTGATCAAGAAAAGAGAAGAATAGAAAAAGGCTAATGAATGAGACCCCAAAAGCTAGTGTAGTGTCAAGGAGGCTTAGTCACTTTAATTATCATCGAGTATCATACCATCCCCTAGCCTACATTACAAGCCAAAGAGAAGACCTATAGTGATCCTAGCTGACCTGTCTGAAAGTCTTGGTAATAAAAATAAGGGCAAGCCTATGGTATTTGACATCTATTGATTGGAAATTCATTCTGAGAGTGAGTGTCTTTTGATTTTCCCCATGGTTACATATGTGATGTCTGATATAAGTGAAGTGGGATTTCTTTGAAGTGAGGGCACACTGGTTACGTTGCTAGCTGCTAACTTATTTTGGATAGTGTAGTCTTGGTACATGCGTGGTTCTTGTTGCTGATCTGATGCCATATTTTGATTCCTGTGTGTCGCATTGTTGTCCTTCAATAATATACACAGTTGTTTTTAAATTGATTGACCTTAGAGATTGTGAAGATGTTTTGAGATAATATGGATGGTTGACTGCCGAATGTACTTTGTATCCTTTTGGTTGTGTTTTAGTTACTTGAGGACAAACAATTGTTTTAAGTTGAGAGTGTTGATGTGTGAGCAGATGCTAACACATTTGAGGCTTTTAACTGAGAATAATTGCAAAGTCTTAAGCAAATTTTGTCATTTTTGATTGTTTTCTCTTTGATATTGTCGTAAAATTCGAGATACAAGAGAATCAACAATTGTGGGAGTAAAAGAGTTGATTTTTGAGCAAGTAGAGAAGGAAGAATAGCTGACGACTTTTCTAATAAGTCGTCAGCCTTGTTATAAGCTATCAAAGGTGCCGTCAGGCTTAGAAAGAGAATGGCCTTCAGCTGGAATGTGTGACGACATCTGTGATAGGCCGTCAGAAGTGTGATAAGCCCTCAGGCGTAGGTAGGGAATGGATTTTGAAGATAAGAAGTGAAGACATCTCTAATAAGTCATCACATGTCTGATAAGCTGTCAAGCCTCATCGTCATCCCAAGGTAGAGATTATCAAAGTGAAGAGGACCTGAAGACATTTCTGATAAGCCGTCACACACGTCCTCACTTGTCCGAGAAAATACTGTGAACTATGATTTTGTTTCCATAATTAGAATGAAGTATTTTAAGCATATGTTAGGGTTTTCATTCATCATCTTGACATCTTGGAACTCACGTTTTGAGAATTTTTCTCTCTATTTTCTGACTTTAACTTTAAAATTATTTTTAGAGAGATTATTACAATTGTTTTGGGATTTTCTATTGTGATCAAATCTGAGAAACACTTGTTCCTATTCATCTTGCTGTAAGTTCATCTATGCATTCAATTTGTTGTCTTGATTATTTTATTATGAGTAGCTAAATCCCCTTAACCCGAGTTGTGGAATCTATGGGTTTGGGTTTATAATGTAACTAAGTGTTCAAGATTCTAACGGTGGTAGGAAATTCTTGTTAATTCCATTATTTTACATGTTGACTAGGCTTTTCTTATGGGTGATTTGCTTGAGACAAGAAATCAACCCTAGTAAGAAGTGGATTATTAACAGGGACTTGGAAGCATTAAACTTTAATTTAATAATTAATGTTGTAACAATATTAATTAACTTGAGACAACATCCTGTTATGAAATATAAATTCCCTAAGTTCGAGAGAATTAGGTAATTAATTGTCTGAATATGTTGAGAAAAATTTGGACATAACTTTGACAAGGATAGTGTGTTGTTCCTACCTACCACAAGAATCTTGAACCGTTACTAGCGTCTATCAAATTCCAAAACCCATGGTGAGCATAACTCTGGTTTTCCTTATCTTATTGATTTCAAACATTGAATTAAGAAGTAATTATTTGTTACCTTTCCACAAAACCCCATTCACCGGAAGCTGCTAACTATCAGTTGATTAATCCGCAAATAACTTAAATTCACACCATATTCCTGTGGGATTCGACCCTAACCAAGTTGGGTTATATATTGACAACAATCGCTTACATTCTCGTAAGAGAGGTGTAGTTTGAGAGTTATCACTTATCTAGTACACAACTCTTTCCATCAAATGGAAAGAGCGAGGTCTCGAGCTTTTACTCCCTTGAATGAGCCTTTGGCAAATATATTTGAAAGATTAAGGGACCAGGGTATCGTGGAACCGAGGAGAGGATGGATCCCTGAAAATATACCCGCTCATTTCAATCCATCTAAAAACTGTACTTATCACTCGAATATTCAAGGTCATGATATTAATGAATGCTCGGCGCTACGGTACAAGATTCTGAATCTGATTGAACAAAAAAGGATAAAAGTGCAACGAGGCCCAGTGAGCAATGATTACTACGAGTGATATCTTTATTCAAGGTGATCCTACAAAAGTATTTTCAAGACTTTCACATAAGAAGCGTAAAGCACACCAAATGAGTTGACGTGCAAGAATTTTTTATTTTTCACCATTCTCCTTTGATCCGTCTTATGGCCAATAACATTTTCTTGTTTTCTCTACATTTCTTTGAACTCATGAACTACATTTGACCTGAATTCCATTTGGATACATAGGCAGACCATTTGGGTCCATTCTTAATATAATAAAACATTTGCATTCCCTTCTTTGTCAAATTCTTACACTTCCAAAACGTCAGGCTGATAAGCCCAACTCTTGAGCATATAAAGGAAGATTGCAATTAAGGTCACGATATTCAAGTGTAGGACAACCTTTTTTCTTGGACTAATATTTTCTTTGAGTGGTACAGGAATATAAGGCTCCAAAGACGAAAAATGGGGCAGAATTTTTTGAGGTTTCAAGAAAACCTCAAAAAAAAATTCACAAGTGAACAATATATCAATGATGTGCAAAAAATGCCTTTCATTCTAAATTGAGGCAAAATTTTTTGAGAATTTCTCAACAATTTCACCATGATAAAGTACAAGTCCCAACAGTCCATAAAGCAGAAATAACAGCCAAGAAATACAATTGATGCAAGGTACGAATCAACATTTATTTTTGACTAACGAGTTTTATTTGAGTACAGATAATAGGTACTAAATGCAACAACAATGCTTTGATATCATCAAAGAGGCCAGGATTACATCCTCAATAAGGGAAACGATCTAAGGTGATATCTTTTAACTTTATTTTGACATTACATTATTTAACAATATTGGGTTCCTGTAGAACCTTATTCAACAATATTGGGTTCCTGTAAAACCTTAATCAACAATCTTGGGTGCCTGTAGGACCTTAATCAATAATATGGGGTTCCTGTAGAACCTTAATCACAGTATTGTGTTCCTGTAGAACCTTATTCAATAATATTAGGTACCTCTAAAACCTTAATCAACAATCTTGGGTTCCTGTAGAACCTTATCCACAATATTAGGTTTCTGTAGAACCTTATCCACAATCTTGGGTTCCTGTAGAACCTTATTAAACAATCTTGGGTTCCTGTAGAACCTTATTAAACAAACATGGGTTTTTGTAGAATCTTATCCACAGGGTTCCTGTAGAACCTTATTAAACAATTTTGGGTTCCTGTAGAACCTTATTAAACAATCTTGTGTTCCTATAGAACCTTATTAAACAAACATAGGTTCTTGTAGAATCTTAATAAACAATAATGAGTTCCTGTAGGACCTTAATGGACAATGATGGGTTCCTGTAGAACCTTATTAAACAATATCGGGTTCATGAAACCTTACGTTTTTTATGTGCTTATCGTATTCACATCCCACATTTCAAAACCTCTCTAACTTTGTCTATTTGTGTTATTACTACTCTAATCCTACCATTTTCAAAACTTTTCCATATGTTCTATTCCCTATCCTTTATTATTAACATTCTTTAGGAATATTGATCATTCCTAAATCTAGAACTACAAACGGCCTGATTCTCGTAAAAACAGAGATATGTAGTCGACTTAAAGCCAAAGTCTCAGCCATACTATTTTTTTAACACCTCCCGTTGTTTTCTTTCTAGCAAACTGTCATCTCGGTCGGACAAAAGTGGCTACTACTTCAACTTTGATTGCTTGACAATTCTTTTATCATTCTCAAACAATGAAGAGGTAGTTGTTGACACCCAATTTTGACCTCCCCACTTTTAAGCTGCTATTTTTATCAAAATTAATTAATTTTAATTATTAATATTTTTAACATATTATTCTTATATTAAATACATACTAACGTGTCACATTCATAATTTAGAAAAATGCACAAAACTACTTCTATCTTTTAGTATCATTCTTATAATTTTAAACTCAAATACAACATTTTATGTAATTCTACAATTTATTAAATTATTTTTTTCACATAATTATGCACATCCACATTGTTTGCAAATACATTGTCTAGTTTTCCATCATTTAGTATTGTTTATTTATATATTTTATTATTATTATCATTACTATTATTTAATATTTATAATTATTTACTGTTTATTATTATTATTTATTATTTATATTTATTTATTATTATTATTATTATTATTATATATCATTTATTATTATTTATTATTTATTCCTACTATTATTTAAATAGAAGCCAAATTAAAATTACTTTGCCTAATTTATTTACATTTTAACCCAATTTTATCCAAATTCTTACATTTGTAGCCTATTCCATTTATTTCATTACAATTATAGCCAATTATTTGAATCAATTTATGATTTAACCCTTTTCTTAACCTACTAGATCACAGTCGTTGATCAAATTTGATCCAACGGCTGAGATCAAGCCCTCATCTCCTTTCCTTTTTAATACCCCAAAACACAACCTAAACCCTAATTCACAAACCATCCTCCTCCCTTGCTCCCTCTTTCTCAAAACGCTCTCTCTCTCAAGAAAAATAATGTCTGTTGACACCCAATTTTTGCTCTCCGTGTCTAAAATTAACGTCTTTAAGTTTTCTGTTCGTTAAAGAGAACGAATCATAATTTTCACATCTTTTTATAATTGTTTGATAAATTATTGATAATTATCCTTTCTTTAGGATTTTAATCAATTTGTTGTCATATTTTTATTTTTTATAATTTATTAATAGTTTTTCTAATTTTAGAATTTTTATCAATTCATTATCGTTCTTTAACATTTTACAATCACCCGCACACGTGCACGCCATGATGTTATATATATATATATATATATATTTACAGTATTTTAAAATTAATTATATTTTAATAATTTTAATACTCTTTATATTTTTCATTCAACATCTATATTTTACATTCCGCAAACGTTGAGTCGGATCAATTATTTTTGTGCAGTACAATAATTCGATGTCTTATCACATCCGACAATGATTACACAATAATGTGTTGTTACGTCTGACAATGACCACTCAGTGTTGTCTTGTCACATCTGACAATGACCACTAAATGACACTACCCTTTGGATAATTACTTTGTCCGTTCGCCAAAAGGATGAAAATCCTTTGGCCAATAACTTAAGGACCTAAGGGTGTTCTATTATAAAAAGAGAGGACACCCTTTTATCCATTGGATAAAAGGCGTGCTCAATTTATTGTATAAATAGGTGGTGGGAGGACACATTTTGGACACACATTTTTTGTTCATTTTTTTCCTCTCTTTCAAAATATATATATATTTATTTTTTACAACTCATAAATATTTTTCTTTGCAAACCCACAGACAAGCATATTTTATTTATTCCATTTTTTTATTTTTCTCTTCAAAACACACCACAGATATAGGACATAACACAAAAATACACACATACACTACACATATCCACATACATATACACACACAAATATACTACAGAAAAAAATCATCATTTTCATCTCCTTCTCCCCCATAATTCTCTCCCTTTCTCCTTCACTGTCCCAGATCTAACGAACTGTCTACCGGCACCGCCCCTACACTCCCCTCTCTTCTGTATCTGGCAAAGCCCCCATCACGCTGGTCATCTCCAACCAGTGGTTCTTCACCAAACCTCTAGCCATCAAAAACTCACCAGCGCCCTCCACTCTCTTTTCCCTTTTTGCCGCGCCACGCCAGAGTTAATCGCTGGCGGGCGAGTCTCGATACAGCCACGAACCGCCGTAACCACCACACACGCCGCTACTACCACATAAAAAATGACCAGATCTGATCGGAATCTGGGTTCCAGCGTTGCTTCGGCATACGTCGTTGAAATAACGCCAAACTTTATTTGTTATTACACGATCCGCTAATAATTTGCTTATTTTATGGATTTGGGTCGCTCAGGGTGCTCTGACATTTTTTTTTTTACTTTTGGATCCTTGATATTTTTTGTTGATTTTGAATTATCTGGGGAGGTCTTGATTCTTGGAACATGCTTGCTTTGGGATGATTTTTGATTGCTAGCTATATTTTTTCGGCTGCTTGTGTTTCCTCTATGCAATACTGATTGGGATATTTGGGGTGATTCTTGTTTAGTTCACTTTTTTTTGATGACTTTGACATTTCTTTATCTTTATGGTCAAAAGTTGCTGCTATACTCCTTTACTTTTTATGAGTTGTTATGATTAATTTATGCAGATGATTTGGACATTTGTCCTTACGTTTTGTCTTACAATTTATTACACCGATAATGAATGGATACTATACATTTTTGGCCAATGAAAAAATTATTATTATTTTTGAGGCCTCCGTAAACAAAAGACGGACTTTTTACGTATACATACGTAATAAATAAATATTTTTTGGGCGATGATGAAACTTTATAACAACACAAGATTTTATAATTCATATCTTGGCAAGACGATTTAGGACGGTCAATTAATTGAGCAACCACTTCGTTGGAAGACGATTTAGGAATGCCAATTAATTGAGCAACCATTTCGCAGTCATGACTTTATCTGAGCCCACTTTTAACAAAAAATATTTTTTTATAATACGTAAATATACACATTCTCATTTATTATTATTTATTTGTTACTATAACCTTTTTTACAAGTTTTTATACAGGTTATTTTGGAATACTCGTCGGGAGTTGCAGTCAAAGAGGCTTTTTTAATTTTGTATTGTATTGTATTTTATATTCTTATATTTGTACAAATGTTATTATAGTGAAAACTTTATTCTTGGGGTGTTGGGCGGGATTTTCTTTATTTATACGACTTCTCGTGTTTATGCAAACTTAGGCCGTTAATGTTTACATTAATAAATTAAATTAATCAATTAGTTTACATACTTTGACATCATAAACATTGTAATCTTTTCTGTTCAAATAAATCTTTACTTTTTTTCGTAAATTTTAAATCAAGTAAAAATATTATTTTTAAATATTTTTCTCCTCATGGCATATCAAGATACACTTCTCTTCATACACGTCACAATTTTTTTTTTTTCACATGTAATTTTTATATTTTTTATACATATTTTTTTTCACATGTGTTTCATAACAATATGTTTTATTTATATATTTAATATACATATACCTTTACAAAATTTTAAACATTTATATTTTTTTAAAAGAATTATTTTATACTTAATACATATTTTATACATTATTTTAAATATACCTCCTCCCTCTTTGAAAAATTTTGTCTAGCCGGGTACCACATTTGTGGATCTCGAAGGGTGCCTAACCCCTTCCCTTCGGGATAACTTGAACCCTTACCTAGAATCTTAAATTAGTTTTCGCAGACTAAAAATATTAATCATGTTTGTTAATAAATAGGTTTCCTTATTTTCCTTAAAAATTGGATGGCGACTCTGTACATAAATTCATTCTTTTAGAGTCATAACGTCTGCTCATTTTGACCTTAGGTAGAAATAGGGTATGACAGAATGGCGACTTCGCTGGGGACCAGGAGACGTTCTAACCATGATCGACTCAATTTTCAATCGAGGGAGGTATTTTTACATTTTTTGTATATGATTAAATTCTTTACCTACTGCACTGCAAATTATGTGAATTTGCTCATAAATTCTTTACATTTTTTATCATGCTTAGTTTAGGATTTTTATGCTTTATTATGTTATTTATTTTACATATTTTTATATCATGCTATGTGTGAAAGGACGCAAGCCAAATCCAAACTTGCGTTCCTTATTTGTTTGAATAACACTACTTGTTACTGCTTTATCACTTCCATTTTTCTATCGACTCTTTGGCCGTACACATTTCACACACTGTGGTACACGCGAGGGGTGTACTGCACTCCTCTAAACCTTCTTTGGATTTCTTAGTTTCAGAGTCGGTTCAGTTAGGTTAGTGCACCTTCTCGCAAATATTCAGTCCCACTCTTGAACATTTAGGAAAAAATCCTACTCTAGTAATAGGTCATATTGCATATACCTTAGGCGGGACGGTCCAAGGTATCGTCTTCACAACTAGGAAGCTACTCTTTCGTCAAAAGGTTATGAAACCCTTATGACATATTTTGTGTTAGAACTGATACAGATAATCCAGAAATCGAACATTAATGGATTCAGAACAATCTAATTGGCCTTCTTTTACTCTTCCTTCCTTCGACATCATTTTCACGTTAATAGACATAAAGTATTACCTAAACTAGCCAACATTTGACACCATTTTCATGAATACAGAGTGTTGTTAAAACTCCGCTTCACAAATATCTTTCTCAGAGTCCATGAAAATCTAGTGTTCTAAAAATGCTTTGCTTTCGTTCGACTTTCTCTTCAAGTCCGCAGATAGCGAATGTCACTAAAAAATCCACCTACGTCTAACTTTTTTTTTTGATCCAAACTAGAGTGGAATGTCGTCAAGCATTCTTCCAATGTTTGATTCCTTTTTCTAGTCAACAGACGTAGAATATTATTCAAAACTCTACAATTATTTGACACCCTTCTTCAAAACAATGAATGTGGAATATTATTCATCTTCACCCACTTCTAACTCTTTCCAGCCAATGAGTGTGAGGCATTGTCGATACTTCTCCTTTGTTAGATATCTATACCACAAGATCCTCATTCATCAATAACGAGACTTGAGATACTCACTCTTTTAAAGGCATCATTTTAGCCCATTTCTATCAATTCTTCTCGACTATATAGGCCTCTTTTAGCCGCCCTTGTTAGATACATTCCCTCTTCAAGAAAACTTAAAATTGTTGTGAATCCAAAATGTGTCAAAATCTAGATTCATCTATATCAGTTTGTTTGGACGAAGGCCTACCTCTGGCAAAATGAGGCTCCACAATATAAGATACGCTTACTCGACGTTGTCTGAATGTGCTTGTCCATCGACATGAACTAACTCTTGAACTTTCATTTGTGTTTGCATTATTCCCCAATAGAGGTTGATTGTGTTGATCGATAGAACTAGCCGACTTAAGCTATATAATGAACACCAATACTGTCGACCCGACCAGAAGTGTTCCAATGCTGGCAAACATATCAGGGATTTTCAAAAGAAAAGATAATGTAGATAAGGATGAACGTATGCTTCTTTTGGAGCAACAACTCGAGACGTTAAGAGGAGAACTGCACCAAGGAAAGGATCCCACACATCCATCCACGGCTACTCTACCGCACCCTCCTAATTTTTTATCGCTAGAAACTCCAATACCTAAACGCTATCAGTTTGTACAACCTCCCACAACGACTGTTGGTTTAACAAATCCATCATCCCCGTTCATACTCATCACCTCCCATAAATTTCCTCATTGCACCCTACATCCCAATGTTGTCACATCTTCTCATGATATTCAACAAACAAATTATGCTACCTTTCGAGAACCATATATTTCTCCAATATGTGTAACTGAGACACCCGCTTTCACCATACCTGCTAAAAGTAGGTTTTTGATGAATTCAAGGATGAAAGAAGAAGACGACATAATTGTAAACGAGCTTCGTGATCTAAACCATGCAATGAAACACCTCCAAGAAACTCAAGTCAGCGAGCATTTAGACTATGAAGATTTATGTATCCATCCAGATGTTTATTTTCCAGTCGGGTTCAAGCCACCTAAGTTTGACTTATTTGATGGAACCGACGATCCTCATACTTATTTAAGAACATATTGTGATAAATTGGTTGGGATTGGCAAAAATGAGAAGCTCATAATGAAGTTGTTTATTAGAAATCTGTCTGGCAAGGAGCTCGCCTGGTGCACCAAACAAGACCCTCGTCATTGGCACAAATGGAGTGACATGGCTAAACAATTTATGAATCGTTTCAAGTTTAATATAGAAATCGCACCTGATCGACTTTCCCTCATTAGTATACAGAAGAAGCCCTCTGAACCATTCAGGAATATGCTCGGTGATGGAGGTCCGAAGCAGGAAAAGTTCAACCACCGATGGATGAAAGTGAATTGACAAAGTATTTCATCCGCAGTCAATAGGGTGTCTATTTCGAAAGGATAATGACTACATTGGGGCAGATGTTTGCTAACTGTGTCAAAATGGGGAATTTTATTGAAGAGGCGATTAACTCTTGAAAGATTAAGTCGGCAAATAACTTGAGCGAGTCTACTCGGTTAGAGTTCATCGAAGGAGCCAAGATGGAGAATGAAAAAGAAGTATCTATTGCGATACCACACCACTCAATACCTGAATCATCCCAATCACTTCAATGTCCAGATAATGAGCTGATGCAAATATCGAGTCACAAACTACATCATGCCTACAATAACCAACAAAATTACCTTCAACCCCAAGCTTCCACATACCAAAATCCACACTAACCATGTGTCCCAATCCAATTGTCAGTTTATCAAAATCCAACACCTTTTGCACTTAGACAAAATTCGAAGGGTAAACACAGTCGAAGCCACACACAATTTGTTGAACCATTGACACATTTGTTCGAAAGATTAAGAGGTGCAAATTTGCTGCAACCCGAGCTTGGGAAGATTCCTAACCCATTACCTAAATGGTTTGATGAAAGAAAGCGATGTACTTTTCACTTTGGGGTTCAGGGGCACGACACTGAAGATTGTCATAGGTTAAGGGATAGAATTGAGTGCTTAACTAAGGCCAGGGTAATCCAATGTGTCGAAGTGCAACCAAATGCAAATATTGATCCAATGCCCAGTCATGAAAATAGAAGAGTGTATATGACATGAGGGACACCATCCTCCACGCCGAGCCGGCAAGGCTTTCATATAAGCCATCCTACAGAAAACCAATTAAATTTAGTGGGAATGTAATAGTGATAAATCCAAGTTGATTGACTCAGAAGTAGGAAATATAGTCCTATATTTGAAGACATAGGATTTCCTCTAATTATCATGTATCAGAACTACGTTCTGACCTGATTTCTCATGGTGAGATACGTAGGCAACCCTCATCGGGTTCGGTCGTACTTAAGTAGAATTATTTCCCCTTTTGTAGTTGGAACTACGTGTGACCTGATTTCCCTCGGTGGGATACGTAGGCAGCAAGGCTCGGTCCCTTTAAAATACAAAATTCCAGTTTTCCCTAACGACGAGCGAAACTTGAACGCGACGGTATCCAAAAAATTTGACACGATCCATCAAGACTATCCCAAGATACGTAGCGAAGAATCATCGAGAAAGACTCTCCATGAGACTGGGGCAAAATTTTGAAGAACGTTTCGAAAATCAACGAAGGCTAGGTCGTTCAACTTGGAAATGTTACAATCAAGGTTGATTTCTACCAGATAATGCAAGACATCATTAGAGCTACAAGACATCAACGGGGGATGAATTAACTACAATATCGAGAGAAATGCACCAAGGATCAATACAGAAGACACTTCCACCACTTAACCAAAGATCTTCATTGTTAAAAGATATTATCAATACAAATGCTCCAAAATCACGTCGACGATCAGCGCAGGATCAAACACTCGTTACTTCAGTCATAAGGAGGTCAACCAAATCTTCAGGAGGATTTCCAAAATATGCTTAAAAGCGTTCAAGCTTGGATTATGACTAATATATCAATCAAGGATAGCAACATTCAATATCCGTTGACACGTGAGATAGCATACGTTGGCATCTAGGATATCTCATCATCCTATGAATCAACATCTGAATTCATCAAAAGCGCATGATTCGTCTTTAAGTCGCTATCTGAAAGGGAACATCATATGACATTTCCTTGAAATTGATAATTTGAGGATCATCTATAAGTCATATCATTTGAAATAAGATAGTGTCAAAGATTAACTCTGAGTTGATAGTCCATAGGTCATTCGTAAGCCGCAATAACATCCTAACCGGATAGTATGCAAGGTTACCCAAAAATTGATAGTCCGAAGGTTATCCATAAGTCCCAACTAAATCCTTACCGGAGAATATGCGAGATCATCAAATTGATATCTCCAAGGGTTCTCTATAAGCCGCGTCATATCCAAGATCGATTATGTGCAGGATTACCCAAGGACTAATAATTTAAGAGATATCTATAAGTCATATTGTATCCAAGGTTGGATGATGTGCAGGAACACCTGAAAGCTAGCAATTGGAGGGATGTCTGTAAGTCATCTCTAATCCAAAGTCGGATAATATGCAGGATTACCTAAAGGCTAGCAATTCAAAGGATATCTATAAGTCGCCTCGTATCCAACATAAAATAATGCGCAAGATAATCCAAAGATTGACGAGTCAAGAGGAATCTATAAGTCGTATTGATAAAAAAGATGCGCAAGACTTATCTGAGATCATATGTGAAGAATTATTGGCAATAACCAGAGAGGTCATCATTCCACAAGCATTATGGGTGACTTAAAAGGGTTACCGCATCAACACAAGATTACACGGTCGTGGTGACCCTTCTTCATAAAGTTTCATCGGTGTTCAAAAGGGGAACCGCACTTTGAAGACAAATTCAACTGACAAATAATTATGCAACAACCAAAAGGGTTGTTGTGTCTGTTATTGCAAGTTATTTCTTTTTAAATAGGTACACGAAAGGACGACAGTAGTGGACCCAAAAAGAGTTCATATACGAAAACGCCCACAAGATAAGGAGACTATCAATGAAGAGCCCAAGAAATATTCAGAGTTTACGCAGAGAAGACTCGCGCATGTACCCTAGCCTCTTTCTTTCATCAAAACAAAAGTCAGCAAGACTACATATGAAGATAGCTTATACAATGCGTTCACTACTCTTCCGCTCAAAACCCTGACACGAAAAACACTGAGATACAAATCTCAACACTTGGTCGACTCCAACAACTTACAAAAGCATTGCTCAAATTAAGAAATTCTTTGATCTTAATCATTAGCACAAGAAAAATTTATAAGATGTTGAAGACTCATACATAAGAGGCACCGCTTCAGCAAATGATCAAATGAGCTTTCCAATTAAAACTCATGATTATCAACCTTACCATTCTCCACATACCCACCCTTTTGGCCAAATTTTTCTTGATTCCCCTCACACGAAACTGCGTTTTGACTTGATTCCTATTATAGGATAGTAGGCATCTTAAGTCAAGCTCGGTCATATCAACTACATAATCTTTTACATCTTTTCAAATTTTATTTATCATCTCAAGCCACAACAACCGCGTCACTTTGATGGAAGTCCGAAAGCGAAGATCAAGATGGAGAAAGTTCCCACCAGAAGACATACTAGTATAAGCACATTATGTGGAGTTAGGAAGTGTCACTACTCCAAATCTCGAATAGATTACCGATTGTCGAAAGATTGAAGGAGGAGATAACTGGTAGGCTGAGTTCTCGATCAACACAAAATCAACATTCCCTCCCCAAACTAAGAAACTTCTCGAATAGATTACCGATTGTCGAAAGATTGAAGGGGGAGAGAGATGCTAGGCTGAGGTCTCGATCAACACAAAATCAAAATTCCCTCCCCAAACTAAGAAACTTTCTTTGAGCGCAGGTACAACATCGCTACAACAAAGGTTCAAACGTCTTGGAAGCCTAAATGTTGCCTCACCATCACAAGCTGAGAATCCACGTATCGTCAATTTATCCATAATTATTCCAAGACACTAAAGAATCTTCTTGAATTTTGCAGGTCATAATAATGCTCAAGGAGGCACGTGTCAAGTATCTTACCACATTCCATCAGAAACTCAACATCACATCTCTATCACAAGCCAGGAAGCCAGGTTTTATCAATTCATTCGCTAATACTTTCTAACTCTAAAAGAAATTTCTTGATTTTTTGCAGCTCGCATTAAAGGGATATCCCTATTAAGACTCGGTCATCAAGAACCAACAGATGTTCACAAAACTCTAACATAACACAGGGCAGTCCGCCCTGAACAATAGGACAGGGAAGTCCACCCCAAATAGTAGGACAGGGTTGTTCGCCCCGAACAATAGGACAGGGTAGTTCGCCCCGAACAATAGGACAAAGCAGTCTGCCCCGAACAATAGGACAGGGCCGTCCGCCCCGAACAATAGGACAGGGCAGTCCAACTCGAAAAATAGGATAGGACAAGTCCGCCCCGAACAATAGGACAGGGCATGCCCGCCCCCAATAATAGGGCATATAATGCAACTTTCACTTCCTTAACAAGAATTTCAGCCGACGGAGGCGATTTACATTTCAATCGATGAAGGCTATTTACATTTCAGCCGGCGGAGGCTATTTACATTTTAGACGGCTGAGGCTATTTACATTTCAGCCGGCGGAGGCTATTTACATTTCAGCCGACGGAGGCTATTTACATTTCAACAATTGCTCAGCTGACGGAGGCTATTTAAATTTCGACGGACGGAGGCTATTTATATTTCATCAACTACTCAGCCGACGGAGGCTAATTACAATTCAATTACTGCTCAGCCGAAGGAGGCTTTTACTTTCAAACAACTACTCAGCCGACGGAGGCTATTTACATTTCAGTTACCACCCCGCCAAGTGGATTGCCTTCAAAAATAGAGACAATACTAGAACATGCAGTACAACGTGGAACTATACTCTTAGCAGCAAACTGGGGCAAGCTAGCAGAATGTCAGGGATCCATAGTTACGTCAGCAATTTCGGCGAAGAAACTCAACTCAACCCAAAACTCTCATTTTTATAAGCCTTATTATCATTACTCAATGTCTTCTTAACTGGGGCAATCTTTGAAAATTTGCAATCTTATCTTCCCTCAAAGTCCCCAGCAAATATTGCTATCCGACATCTATTCATTTCCAGCTACCCAAGCAGTCAATTTTGGAACAAGCAATCATATTCATTCCATTCGTGTTAAAATCTTTGTTGTCATCCTTGAAGGAACCCAGTGTTACCATAACTCTACACTGAGGAAAATTTTGATATTTATCAAAATATTGCTATGATTCAAATTACAGTGACCTGATTCTTGTAACACTCAAGATATTTAGGAAGCTCTGTGCAGAGTTCGATCATCACAACCACAATTATTCTTTCTCCCTAGAAAGCACACAATCTTGCGTCTCCAGCATCTCACAGGGGCAATTTTGAAAGGGGCATCGAAAATAGATGAACACTTTTATTTCCAATTAGTCCTTCTCCCAATAATCATTTCACATGATCTCTCACCCTCAACAACAAGGCGATTTGCTTAAATTTTTTGAACTACATTGACCTGATCCTCATATAACTCGAGGTATGTAGGTAACATTAAATTGGTGTTCGATCGAATTTTCTTCAAATTATTTTTGTCGAGCAAAATTGGCTACACGTCAACGTCTTCATTTGAAGACTTCTGCATCATCCTCAAATGAAAAGGGGCAACTGTTGACACCCAATTTTTGCTCTCCGTGCCTAAATTTAACGTCTTCAGGTTTTCTGTTCGTTAAAGGGCACGAAGCATAATTTTCACATCTTTTTACAATTGTTTGATAAATTATTGAAAATTATCCTTTCTTTAGGATTTTAATCAATTTGTTGTCATATTTTTATTTTTTATAATTTATTAATAAATTTTCTAATTTTAGAATTTTTATCGATTCATTATCGTTCTTAACATTTTACAATCACCCCCACACGTGCACGACATGACGTTATATATATATATATTTACAATATTTTTAAATTAATTATATTTTAATAATTTTAATATTCTTTACATTTTTTCATTCAACATCTATATTTTACATTCCGCAAACATTGAGTCGAATCAATTATTTTTGTACAGTATAATAATTCGATGTCTTATCACATTCGACAACGACTACACAATAATATCTTGTCATGTCCGACAATGACCACCCAGTGTTGTCTTGTCACATCTGACAATGACAACTCAATGACACTACCCTTTGGATAATTACTTTGTTTGTTGGCCAAAAGGATGAAAATCCTTTGGCCAATTACTTAAGGACCTAAGGGTGTTCTATTATAAAAAGAGAGGACACCCCTTTATCTATTGGATAAAAGGAGTGCTCAATTTTTTTTATATAAATAGGTGGTGGGAGGACATATTTTGGACACACATTTTTTGTTCATTTTTTTCTCTCTTTCAAAATACACATATATTTATTTTTTACAACTCATAAATATTTTTTCTTTGCAAACCCACACACATATTCATAAATACACAAGCATATTTTATTTATTCTATTTTTTTTATTTTTCTCTTCAAAACACACCACATATATAGGACACAACACAACAATACACATATACACTACACATATCCACATACATATACACACGCAAGTACACTACAGAGAAAATCATCATTTTCATCTCCTTCTCCCTCACAATTCTCTCCCTTTCTCCTTCACTGTCCCAGATCCGGTGAACTGTCTACCGGCGTCGCCCCTACTCTCCTCTCTCTTCTGTATCCAGAAAGCCCCCATCACGCTGGTCATCTCCGACCTGCGGTTCTTCACCAAACCTCTAGCCATCAAAAACTCACCAGCACCCTCCACTCTCTTTTCCCCTTTTACCGCGCCACGCCGGAGTTAATCACTGGCGGGCGAGTCTCGATACAGCCATGAGCCGCTGCAACCACCACACGCGCCGCTACTACCACATTAAAAATGGCAAGATCTGGTCGAAATGTGGGTTCTAGCGTTGCTTCGGCATATGCCATTGAAGTAACGCCAACCTTTATTTGTTATTACACGATCCGCTAATAATTTGCTTATTTTATGGATTTGGGTCGCTCAGGGTGCTCTGACATTTTATTTTTTTACTTTTGGATCCTTGATATTTTTTGTTGATTTTGAATTATCTCTGCTTGTGTTTCCTCTATACAATACTGATTGAGATATTTGGGGTGATTCTTGTTTAGTTTACTTTTTTCGATGACTTTGACATTTCTTTATCTTTATGGTCAAAAGTTGCTGCTATACTCCTTTACTTTTTATGGGTTGTTATGATTAATTTATGCAGATGATTTGGACATTTGTCCTTTCGTTTTGCCTTACAATTTATTACACCGATAATGAATGGATACTATACATTTTTGGCCAATAAAAAAATTATTATTAATTTTGAGGCCTCCGTAAACAAAAGACGGACTTTTTACGTATACATACGTAATAAATAAATATTTTTTGGGCGATGATGAAACTTTACAATAACACAAGATTTTACAATTCATATCTTGGCAAGACGATTTAGGACGGCCAATTAATTGAGCAACCACTTCGTTGCAAGACAATTTAGGACTGTCAATTAATTGAGCAACCATTTCGCAGTCATGACTTTATCTGAGCCCACTTTTATCAAAAAAAATACTCCCTCCGTCCCATTTTATGTGTCGTCATTTAATCGGGCTCGGAGTTTAAGAAATAAGGGAAGACTTGGTAAAGTTTACCAAATTATCCTTTATCAAAAAATGTGTCAATATCTTTTTTTTAATTGAGTGGGACCAATAAGGGTAAAGGGGTAATTGTGCTTTTAAAAAGTTGTCAAATAAGGAAAGGCGGCACTTATTTTGGGACGGACTAAAAAGAAAATGATGACACATAATTTGAGACGGAGGAAGTATATTTTTTTATAATACGTAAATATACACATTCTCATTTATTATTATTTATTTGTTACTCTAACCTTTTTTACAAGTGTTTATACAGGTTATTTTGAAATACTCGTCGGGAGTTTAAGTCAAAGAGGCTCTTTTAATTTTGTATTGTATTTTATATTCTTATATTTGTACAAATGTTATTATAGTGAAAACTTTATTTTTGGGGTGTTGCGCGGGATTTTCTTTATTTATACGATTTCACCTCGTGTTTATACAAACTTAGGCCGTTAATGTTTACATTAATAAATTAAATTAATCAATTAGTTTACATACTTTGACATCATAAACATTGTGATCTTTTCTGTTCAAATAAATCTTTACTTTTTTTCGTAAATTTTAAATCAAGTAAAAATATTGTTTTTAAATATTTTTCTCCTCATGGAATATCAAGATACACTTCTCTTCATACACGTCACAAAATATTTTTTCTTTTCACATGTAATTTACACATTTTTTATACATTTTTTTTCACATGTATTTCATAACAATATGTTTTATTTATATATTTAATATGCATATACCTTTACATAATTTTAAACATTAATATTTTTTAAAAGAATTATTTTATACTTAATACATATTTTGTACATTATTTTAAATATACCTCCTCCTTCTTTGAAAAAATTAGTCTAGCCGGGTACCACATTTGTGGATCTCAAAGGGTGCCTAACCCCTTCCCTTTGGGATAACTTGAACCCTTACCTATAATCTTAAATTAGTTTTCGCAGACTAAAAACATTAATCATATTTGTTAATAAATAGGTTTCCTTATTTTCCTTAAAAATTAGGTGGCGACTCTGTACATAAATTCATTCTTTTAGAGTTCATAACGTCGTGCTCGTTTTGACCTTAGGTAGAAATAGGTTATGAAAATGTCGCCACACTCCCTCTTCTCTGATCTTGTCACCGACCAGGTGCTCAACGACCCAACACCGCCGTCGCACTTTCTTTCCCCCGAACCAGCCCCACGCCAGCGTCACCTACGACCAACCAAATTACCCTATCGCTGCCACCAGTGCCATCTCCCTCCCCCTTCGATGTAACCAGTCCAGATCCGCCACCCACCTCCGCTGGTCACCACCGAATCATGACGGATTCATGGTGAATCCGTCTCAGGTTTGTTGTCCTCGTTAAATCTTAATATTATAGCCTTCTTCTTCCCTTCTTTCTTTAGACATACTTTTGAGTATGAAATTGTTAAAATTTATCATTGATTTACTAATTGATTCTTTTGAATTCTTGTTCGTTCATTGATATATGCAAAAATGCCCATTGATTGTTGGTTATTTGACTGTTTTCTATAATTATTTTTAACTTTTTATCCCTCCAAGAGTAATTTTGTGGGTTTGACAATGTGAGGTTTGCTATGCATGTGAATTCCTTATTACTTGGTCGGTACTTGGAAAGAGTTGCATACGTATAATGTTTTGAAAAGAAAAATCCACGTGGTAGGTTTCTTTTAGGTATTGACTGATTCTTGGAATGATTTTTGGTCCTTATTTAGAATATACATCATTGTGTATGAAATTTTGGCATGCTTTGATATCTGATTTGCCTTAAATTACTGTGTAACATGTTTTTGGTAAGACAGGATACGATTCTGCCCAATTGAAACAATCTGACATCTCTGTATTTTACTTGTTTCGTCAGTTATGGTAAATAATTGGGAATATGTTGCACTTATGGTAAATTGGTCCTTTTACTTCTCTAATTGATTGTTGATATATTCCTTTTCCTTTTAATTTCGGAATTTAAGCTTCTTTGAAGATCTGTTTTTCCTTTTAGCGCTACAACCCCTTTACTATATAAACAAACTCTTCTTTCAATTAAAATATAACTCTTAAGTTCTTATGCTACAATTACAATTACAATTCTCTAATACAAAAATATCAGCTATTTTTAATACAAGGCAATTCTATACTTCGAGGGTTCTTCGATTTTTCTTCAAGGTTTACGAAAAACATCTTGCATATTTCACTGTGCTTGGATGTCACTTTATTCCTATTATCTCTCTTACTACTGATCACTGGTAAGTCCCTCATCAATGTATTTACATATTAGAAAGTACGTCTATAGGGTTAATTTGAAATAATCACTCATTGCTTATTTATTGTGATGTGTTCAAGTGTTTCAATATGCCTACTTATGTTTGTATTCATCCCATGCTTGCATTGTTTTTCTATTATGTTCAATAGGTGTTATTAGCAGGGGGTTCCGAAGAGTCGTCGGAATGTTCATACTAGTCATGTATTCTTTATAGCTAGTCGTTCTCTTTCTTTTATTTTTCATATTACTTGGTTTATAATATTATTGTAAAAAATGCTATTATTATTGTAATAATAATTTTGGGGGATTGCTTTGGTGGCGAAATTTTATGTGCTCTATGAATAATATAGGTAGATACAATTTAGGTTTATATGCGTTATATGATACGTGGATCACTTAGGCACTTCAATTATTCTTGATCTAACGAAAACCGACATACCATAGTAATTGTCATTGAGCATATTAATGAGACATTAGGCATATTCATATATTTTTAGTATGTTAGCGCAGTAATTTGCATTGAGCATATTGATGAGATATTAAGCATATTAATGTATTCCTTGTATGCTAGCATATTAATTTTGCATTAAGCATGTTAGTATATCTTAAGCATATTAACATTACCATGATAACACAAGTGTTGTTACAAACTTAGCACTAAATTGTCTGTATATTTTAGTATGTTAAACTTTAACATTTTTAAATATTAGAATTAAGCGTTTTAACACGTTACGCATTAAATTTGAGCATATCGTATCTTTTAACATGTCTTAACATTAAAATAATCTTGTCAATGTATTTTTATGTTAACAAACTTTCAGTATGTTAAACAGTTTACTTAAGCATGTTTTAGCATATCAGATTAATTTTTCTGCATGCCCACATGCTAATTCATTGTACATTAAAAAATATAATTTTGGTATAACAAATCAATTTCCAGCATGACTAACCTTTGGGCATGTTAGAATCAAATTTCAGCATATTTCTGCACATTAAAATGGATTTCAGCATTTTCAAAACTACTTTCATTAGTATTCATCATGTTCTCAATCTGTTAATATAAATTTCTACACTATTTGCATAATTTTCAGCCTTCCTATTTATCTTTTCGTATGTTTTATTAATTTCTGCTTAGTAAAATAATTTTCAGCAACTACGTATTAAAAAAAATGACTTTTTATTTCTCTATCAAAGTCATGGTGCGGTTTTTGACTATCACAATTTAAACTAGACATGACATTTTTACTCTTTGTACTATCTCCTAACCTATAGTTAGAGGGAAAGTAAAAAGAATCTCGAGGTCTGATTTTTATATTTTTAATTAATTTGATATAGTTTCGGGAGTACCACGTACCAAAAGTTTAAAAAGCGAAGACTATGCATACAAACATAAATATTTTTATTTTTTCGCTTGTCTTTAAAAATTATAATGTTATTATTTTCACTTAAAACCGACCCCCAATTAAAATTGTTGCTAAGTTGAACGAGCGCGATTAATGACATTGTGGCATCGTTTCTATAAAGCAACAAACATTTTTTTTAAGAAACAAAAACTCTCTTTTTTTTTTTTTTTTAAGTTTTGAATATTATTCCTCTATCAAAATAAGTTAGCTATTGTGCATTTTTCTTATTTCTTGACTTATTTGAGGTAGTTTAAAATTTTCTTTTGCTTAATAATTTTTTTTTGATTTGTCACTTCTTTTTCCTCGCTTGTCTTATTTACATATTTTTATCGATTTTATCACTTAGATAATTAATAATTAGAAATGAGAAAAATAGCTTGTGTTTGTTTATTAATTACGTTATCACTTAGTTAACATTTAAGTTAATAAAATAAGAGACCTTTATTTGAACACATAGAATCCCCACGTAAAGTATGAATTCGGTTGGCAACCACCTTTGTGGACCTCGAAAGGTGCCTAACACCTTCCTTTCGAGGTAATTTGAACCCTTACCCGAATTTCTGGTGAACACTAACAAAAAAAATAAGTTCATAGTAGCTTAGACCGGTGCCCTAACGCACCTTAATTTGTTAGCTGGCGACTCTTCACACTTCCTAGGTCGAATCCCGCTTTACGCGAGGAAAATGGGGAGCGACATGAACCCATTCATATCAGCTACCTCACTAAGCATACCAGTACATTTAATGTACTGACACATAATTTTCTTTTGTGCTATGACGTTATATATCATAGGTTCAGACATACGGGCTCTCGGTCATACTTAGTAGTTCAGATTTTTTAGCAGTCAGAGTTAGTGGTGAGTCCTCATAGTTCGAGGACATGATTATTATTTCAGTATTTTTGTTTATTTTAGTTTATTTTAGTAGTTGTAGTTAGTTGGGGACTTGTCCTATCAACTCCATGATTCAGGCAGTAGTGGCTTTCTAGACTAAAGTATTTCCAGACAGATGTTCAGTTTTGGTATTGATATACCATTTATTTACAATTTTTAACCTTATGGCCAGTTCTGCCTAATTTTCGCATATTCACAATATTATTATTCAGTTATTGCAGCAGGTACCAGTTATGAGTTGGCTTATGGTCCCTCAAGAATATAAGCACCGTGTAGCTTCTGGTGTACAGACTCGGGGCGTTACAATATTCCATCTAATCCAATACAAAGAATTGTTATGTATAAGTGTTGAGGTTTACTGTTGCCATGTATTTGAGATTTGGCCGGTTAAGAATTCTCATATCCAAAAGCTGAAAGTGGAGGAAATGAGGATGTTGCATTGGATGTGTGGAGTCACAAGGGCTGACAGGGTTAGGAATGAAATTATTTGGGAAAAGGTTGGGGTGGCGTCAGTGGAGGATAAAATGCGGGAAGTAAGGTTGAGATAGTTTGGTCATGTGATAAGGAGAGGCACGAATGCATCGGTTCGTAGGTGTGAGAGGTTGGCCTTGGAAGGTTTCAAGCGGGGTAGGGGTAGGCTGAATAAATACTGGAGAGAAGTGATTAAACGTGACATAGAACAGTTATAGCTGACCGAGGACATGACCCTAGATAGGAAGTTATGGAGGAAAAACATTAAGATAGAGGGCTAAGGGTGTGGATGAGTCGTAGTCAATATTTAGGTGGACTTTATTGTCCTTTGTTTGGTAATGTACTATTCTTGTGGATGTCGTACCTATGTTATTTAATCGTGTCCTATGTTTTTGATGCTTTTATTTACTGCCTTTTTATCTTGATCCGAGGAATTATCAGAAACAGCCTCTCTACCTCTTTAGAGGTAGTGGTATGGAATGCGTACACTCTACCCTCCCCAGATCCCATTATGTGGTAATAAACTGGGTTTGTTATTATTATTGTTGTTGTTTATTTCCCCCTTATACATCACTATGTAATGTATATAGATTTATTCCTTCTAATCTGATACATAGCATAGTTATGTATAAGAGTTGAGTTTACTGTTGCCATGTTCTTCAGATCTTATAGAAGTCCATTTTTTTGTTTTAAATTTTTTCATACTTATGTAGTAAAATTTCCTTTATTTGTGGATCAGGTAGTAAAAAATTTTCTCGTAGACTTACGTAGTAAAATTTTCTTTATACAAGTCTTTTTTCTTTTTAAACTATTCTATGTCCCTTTATTTTATAAGGGTTTTTTTTCTTTGTTTCTAAAATTTTGTAGGTGATTTATGTGGTAAATTTCCTTTTAGGAGTATATGTTTTGGAAGATTTATATAATTAAGAAATTCATGACTCACACATTAATAAGGTATAATCTTGGATAATTATTAGACTTGATTTATTTCCTTAAATATTATCAAGGAAGTTAGTTATGATACATAAGATACTTATGTATATTATCATTTAATTATGCATATGAACAATTAAAATTTGGGACAGAGAATATTTACTTTGGAGAGAGGGTAATTAAGAAGCAAAATAGTGGGATTTGAGAAAATAGCCTATAACCAAACCAATAAGAATGTAATGACCCTCGCATTGAAAGTATACTCTCGGTTCATTTTTTGATTTAACAGATAAGAATGTAATGACCTTCGCATTGAAATTTTTCTATGTTTTGATCATTTTGCTACTCCTTATGGTTTCCTTATTTGATTTATGAGTTACGGAGATGGTTGGAATGATCCCCGATTCTTTCCGGAGTTTTTTGTTTGAGTTTGAGGTTTTCCTTAAAAGGATAGATTTGACTTTCGCCAATATTTTGTGATCCGAGCATCGAATGACGATTCTAACAGTTTCATTAACTACAAAATATCATTTTACGGTCAGTAGAATGGTCAGTTTGGGTCCCACATCTCTATTTTATAATTCAACCCTTCATTTGAAAACTAAATAAATTTGGCCTTAGGGGATTCCAAGGGTTAATTTGCTGAAAATGATCTTTTTCTAAAAATTTAACTTCTCCATTGAGTTGTAATATTGAAATTACCCTAGAGGCATATTTGATTTGTTTCAGTAGGGTCCCGAATGAATCTCGAGGGTTCACTCGTAGAATTATTATACTTGGTATATTGTTGGTGTGATGTCTTAAGTGACCCCTTGATAGCTTAACCGATTTGCTTAAGTGACTTCGTGACGGATTAAGCAACCCCTTGATGGCTTAAGCGACCATTTGATGGCTTAAGCAACTATCGCTGATATTTTTATATATCTCTTTTGCCCTCATTTCCAACCATGGTTCTAAGCTTAAAACCTCTATTATTTACTTCTGGGAGCTTGAATTAAGTAGGAGATCCTTGATTTGAAGCGGAGCTTGGGTTGGAGATGTTGAGGTGACCCTTTTTCCATCATTATTACTTAAGTTTCTGTCCTAATCCTTCATTAAATTCTTTATTTTTCCTCTTGTTTTCTTTAGCTCTTTGGGCTGATTTGGGACACAATCAAGACTCCGTTGGTACTATGTTAGTAATAGTCAAGTTAGAGTTCTAAAGTATCATTAATAATAATACATTCTTCTTTTTCTTTCTTTAATAAGTGTACTTTTTAGAGGTGTCTACAGTTACATAATTTAAGTGTGTGTAGGCTGTAATCAGTTAACAGCACATGACAAAGGGTATGGACACATGGTGGAGAGATCTAACGAGAAACAGAGAGTCAAAAATTATCTTCCAAAGAGACATTCTCGATAATGAAAAAGTGTTTTTTTTGTCAAGGAAGAGTAAAAGGTATATGGTCAAAGACGAAGGGCCCATGTCCTAGTGACGTGGACAAAATTTATAGCTCGTGTGAGTGATGACTAGAGTGAAACAATGGAGTTCTTAGTGCTAGGAAGATACACTTACTGAAACTATGGTGAAAAGGAAATAATAATGTGGTTTGTTCATATTGTAAGAAACCCGAACATGATGCCGGAATATGATACAAACTCATAGGTACAGAATGGTGGACAAATAATCCAAAATATGAAGGAAAAACAAGATCTCGAGGAAGAGGTCAAACATGATAGTAGAGGGGAGGTTCAAGAACAAATCGAGAAAGGGGAACCTCCTGGTCTAATACAGTAGTGACTAAGGATGGGAAAGCAATGGAGATAGGACTCACAAATGTAGGTCAAAATATGGAAGCCATACAACTGAGCCCCCAAGATTGGCAAACTTTGACTGAGTGACACTCACACTAAACCTCTGGTGAGAGAACGATCTAGCCAAAATGAACCTGAAACCATAGCCATTTTTTAAGATAGAAATATCAACTAATCAATACTAATAATAAGAATCTAAAAATCCAACATAAATATTAGTGAGGAATGAAAAAAACTACCTATTGCAACTTTCCAAGGACCCAAAACTCATCATTCAAGAGCATTCTAGCTATCAGGGAGTAAATGTGACACCCCACCTTTGTAGTCATCAGGAACATTCTAGTCTCAACTGTTTGGTACTATGCAAGATTGATTATTGACAACGTGATATGAAACATGTCATTCAAGTAGGTTCACAGATACACTGTCTCATGTAGCTAAACTTATAGTAAAATAATCGACGATTAAAGACAAGGGTGAAAGAAGTCAAGGACCAAATGAGTGGTTAATTCTGATAAACTCAAGGAAATAAAATTTGCTAATTTAAAGAATTTGAATTTGATTTAAATACTTGATGATAAGGGAAAGTAAGTTGAGTTGGAAAAAGAGTCCTATGTAGAATAAGAAGGATTCTGAAGATTGAAGAAGTCTACGCAAGATTAAAAACATACTAATTGATGACTCTTTATTAGATCAAAGAAGTTTTGATGACTGACATATGAATGTAACATGTTACTCAAGTTGGTCCAAGCATAGGGAGACAGGTTTCAGTTTTCACTGGGAGGTTCAGTTAAGATTGCTTAAAGTCAGGAATGGATAAACAAGCCTAATTCTGATATACTCAAAGTATTAATCATGAGTGATAAAGAAAAAGTTATAGTTGAATACAACACTTGAAGATAAGCTGAAGAAAGAGTTTCACTCAATGAGGAGATCGAGTTGAAGGAGTTTTACCTATGCAAGGAGTTTGACTAAACAAAGGCCTTCTACTGGATAACAAACTCTGATGAGTTGAGTGATTGTGTCAAGAAAGAAGTATCATCCACCGAAGGACTTCTTGAAGAAATATGGTTAAATAGAGAAAGTGATTGACATAATCACTTATGCACTTACAAAACAAAAAAGGGGAATTGACAGATTGACTTTACTAAGTGCTACTCAATCACTGAAGAAACATATTGAAGAACTTAGTCCTTATATAGAATCTGGCTAAGAGTTTAAGCATTGATTGTTAGGAGTTGTTCATTGTGTTGAACAATTGATGTAATATCAGTTTTAGTGTGATATAAATTGAACTAGGGGCTAGTCTTCAAGTTGGGGGAAACCCAGAGATTTTGGGAAAATATACCTTGGGTGGTGTGTGTGTAGTTAGTAATTAGAGTTTATAATTTTTAGTTGTTAAGTTGAAGGAATTAGAGTTTATAATTTCTAGTTGTTGAGTTGTAGGAATTAGAGTTTATAATTTCTAGGTTACAAGAGTTTTATAATCAGTCGTTTTTAAGGCTCAAAGTTATTTAGTGAAGTTGGGTTAAATCCTTTAGAGGTACAGGCCGTATTTTTTTACACCTTTTGAGCCGGGGTTTTTCACATAAAAACGTTTGTGTTCTCTACTTTTTGTATTTACTGCTTTCACTGGAACACGTTAGGCAACCCATTCCATCTATAGACAACTATTAGGCTAAACTAAGGTAATTAGTAGGGCACGTACTCTAACAAGTTGTATCAGAGACAAGTTGTCTTAAAAAATGTTAGAACCTAAGATAAAGATCACTATGATGAATTCCGCACAACCTAATGGTCATAGTGAAGGTCAATCCACTACTAGACCTACACTCTTTGATGGTTCTCACTTCATTTGGTAGAAAGCTATGATGGAAATATATCTTCAAATTAAAGATTATGAATTATGGAATAGAACTATTGATGGACCAACAATTTTCATGAAGATAGTGGATGGAGAACAAGTGAAAAAGGTAAGGACTGAATTCCCAAAAGATCTTGTTACACTAAAAAAGAATGCAAAAGTCAAAAATATTCTTGTTTGTGGTGTTGGTCCAACCGAGTACAATAGTGTCTAATTGCAATACTACTAAACAAATCTGGGATGCATTGGTAAATGCACATGAAGGCACTAGCCAAGTGAGAAAATCCAAAATTCCAATACTTTTCATTGAATATGAGGCTTTCAAAATGAAGAAAAATAATTCACTACAAAAAATGATAACTAGGTTAAGTTCATTGGTAAATGAGTTATCATCTCTAGGAAAGGTTTTATCCACTGAGGAATAGGTAGAGAAGTCCTTGAGAGTTCTACCAAAGTCTAAGTGGTATGTCAAAGTTACAGCCATAAGAGAAGCTAAGGATCTCACTAGAATGTCCCTTGATGAGTTAGTTGGTAATTTGAAGGCCTATGAGATGAACATGGAAGATCTAAATAGGGCATATAAAAGTGATGAATCAGATAATGAAGAAGTTGATAAAACTGCTCTCATGGCCATTGGAGATTCAGATACGAAAGAAGAAGATGGAACCTCTGAGGTAAGCATTTCTGAACTCAAAGCAAAATTGCATTTATTTTAAAAAAGAATACTTGTTTCTTCAATAAGTTCTTTAATTGATGATTTTCAAGAAATAACATTGATAGGGATGAAATCTTCAATAGTCTGGCAAGCCTAAAGTTTGATTATATCAATCTAGAGGCTTGTAAAAACACTATTGAAAAGAAAAACTATACTCTTAAGAAACAGGTTAGCAGACTTGATTCATGAAACCTGACTCTCAAATTTGAAGTCCTAAAACTGTCTCTTTCTGAAAAAGGAAAAAAGGTCAAGAGTGAGGAAAAAGAAAAAATTGAGTCAGAATTGACTAAGATTAAACATGAATACTTTTGTGAAAAAAAAAAAAGTTAGTCAACTAAGTCAAGAAGTTTCTATATTGAAACTTGATCTTGAAAGAGCTAATAGATGGACACTTTCTTCAAGAATTATTCATAAGTTAGGTGAAAGAACTTACAATGAAAATTCTGGCTTGGGCTTTTATAAAAGTTTTAATGCTATTAAAGATCTGTGTTATATTTGTGGTAACCTAGGGCATTCAACCACTGAATGTTCAGTTATAAAAAAAGCAAATCAAGAAGAATAATCCTAGAAAAAGAATATGATTCCATGTTAGTACAAACTAACAAGAAGGTCAAAATTAGTCAGAGAAACATGCCACATAACCTATTTCCTTGATGGCTAGAAGGAACCTCATTCATCCATTTTATCACAAGAAAGGACCCAAGTTTGTCTGGGTGCGTAAAGTTAACCCCTATTTTATTTTACAGGTGAGAGTGAAAGGAGGAAAGGAAACTTAGTACATGGATAGAGCTTTCTCAAGGCATAAGACTTCCCTTCACTTACCACATTTAAAGGGGGAATGAATCTTTTGGAGATGGTAAAAAGTGAACCATTACTAGAGTTAAAAAGATTGAGAGAACTAAAACAAAAGCCTTTGAAAGATGGACAAATTTGTAGTGCTCATGTAAGGGGAAGAAGGGAGATCCTCTTTCAAAACAAAGAATCATATAAGTATGACCAAGTGCTTGGACCTGGTCCATATGAATCTTGGTGGACCAATGAGGATAAGAAGCATAGAAGGGTAAGAGGAGCATGTTTTACCACTTGGTCTAAATATTGTGTAGACTGAGGGCATATTGATATGGGGAGGAACAAATTAATAAATTGATTCATCAATAACACCAACACAAGTTGCTGATAATTTTGTTGGAAGTTCACAAGCATTGGTCCTGAAAAAATACCGGTGTCAAAGCATTTGTGTTATCTGTGGAGGAGAAACTACATAAAGTGTGGGATTATGTGCAAGATTTCAAGATAAGCCTGAAGAATCTCAAGGAAAAAAATGACTTGGGACTATGGTATCCAAAGAAAAGTAATTTCACTCTTATGGCCTATAGAGATGTTGACTGTGCGGACTACTTAATTGACTGAAAAAAGCACCACAGGCACTAAGTAGATAGCATTTTGAAAAGAATAAGTTAGACTTGGCGATGATTAAATTGGATGAACTCCCCTCAATGATTGGCAAGAATAACTATTTTCTTTTTAATCTTATTAGCTAAAATGTTTTTTGATTCAGTCTTGCACATTTAGTTGTGCATACCTATTCTAGGTTTTTGACTCTTCTAACCTAATCTTGTATTAGATTGTGCAAAAAAATGGGCACAAGCAAGAAATTGTGACCACAAAGTTCTTCTTATTAGGTATGTTCTACACTAACATAAGCATAGGCGGATTAAGTTGAAATAGTTGAGCACACCTGTTCAATTCCTCACACTTCTTCCTCCCCTTGTCCTATAAAGCTGGCGAATTGGCACATGATTTTTTTCATAATTCTCTCTCTGAATTCACTCGAAAAAAATAAAAAAATACATCTTTGCATTCTGTGAAAGGTATGCATCCTTATCCTCCTCTCCCATCAAACCATTATTTGATCAAACTTTTTTTGATTCTCTCCAAATGATTGTGCACAAATGTGTTAATCCTAAACCAAAAATTCTTCTGCTTTCTCAATCAAAATATCAGTTTTTGCACCATGGATTCACCAAGCTTGATCATCAATCATATGCAACATATGTTTCTAAAGAAAAAAAAGGGCATGCTCTCTTTTTTGGGTTATAATTGGCTCAAATTATTTAGAACTTCTCAATCCTAGTTCAGGTTTGACTTTTCAAACAATAAAGGATGTTTTTGAATAGATGAATCATGTTGCTCTACTTATTTCAATAAAGAGGACTAACACTCATCAGCAAAACAAATTAAAAAATTTAAAAATAATAATAAAGAAATGCTTTAGCTCAGAAAAATTCAAAGCTAGAAGCTGCACAAGACAGTCATGAAGTGGAATAAGAGGTCCTTCAGGGTAGGATCATGACTTTGAAGCTTAACCTTGATTGAGAGAGAGCTTAAAATGTTTAAGTTGTTCGTCAATTGACACAGTTGATATCACATGTTTCACCTTCTTCATCAACTCCTTACTATTCATATCCTTAGCCATGTCCTATTTTTATACTGTATTTTTTTTTATTAATGCTCAGTTGTTTTGCTTTGTTCTGTACTAGCTTAGGTTTAATGTGGAACATGCTCTGGCAGTTTAATGGAATGGTTATCTTTTCTTAATTGACTCATATTTTTGCTCTCCTCAATACATTACTATGTTGGCTAAAGTTCTTGTCTGATTGTTTTGGTGATATCCCCAGAGGCCATGAATAACATAACTAATCACTTTAGCTAGTATATTATTACATTAAAATGATTTTCCGATAGTGACCAAAGGGAGAAGATTAGGATTTTGCAGTGTTTATAACTCATTGACTAACCTGTTTCATTCTAGTGTTTCATGCTTCACTGCCCACAGGTAAACATGTTTGTATGCACAAAGACAAGATGTTTTTCATCAACAAAAAAAGGGAATTTATTGGGTACTATGCAGTTTTGATGGTTGCCAACGTGATATGAAATATGTCAGTCAAATTGATTCCCGATACACTATCTCATGTAGCTGAACCTATAGCAAAATCATTGATGAATCAAGACAAGGGTGCAAGAAATCAAGGACCATATGAGTGGTTAATTTTGATCATCTCAAGGAAATAAACATGTTCTAATTTGAAGAAGTTGAATTTGATTCAAATACTTGATGATAAAGGAAAGCAAGTTGAGTTGAAAAATGAGTCATATGTGTAGAAGGAGAAAGATTCTGAAGATTGAAGAAGTCTATGCAAGATAGAAAACATACTAATTGAAGGATTCTTTGTTATATCAATGAAGTTTTGATGACTGACACATACATGAAACATGTTACTCAAGCTGGTCCAAGCACACGGAGACCGATTTCAGTTTTCACTGGGAGATTCAGTCAAGATTTCTTAGAGTCAAGAATGGATAAATAAGCCTAATTCTGATATACTCAAAGTATTAATCATGAGTGATAAAGAAGAAGTTGTATTTGAATACAACACTTGAATATAAGCTGGAGAAAGAGTTTCAATCAATGAGGAGATCAAGTTGAAGAAGGAGTTTTACCTATGCAAAGAGTTTGACTTAACAAAGGATGGATAACAAACTCTGATGAGTTGAGTGGTTGTCTCAAGAAAGAAGTCTCATCCACTGAAGGACTTTTTGAAGAAATGTGGTTACATAGAGAAAGTGATTGACATAATCACTCATGCACCTACAAAGCAAAAAAAGGCAATTGACAGATTGACTTCACTAAGTGCTACTCAATCACTGAAGAAACATATTGAAGAACCTGATCCTAGTATAGAATCTGGCTAAGAGTTTTAGCATTGATTATTAGGATTTGTTCATTGTGTTGAACTATTGATGTAATATTAGTTTCAGTTTATTATAAAATGAACTAGGTTCTAGTCTTTGAGTTAGGAAAAACTCAGAGACTTTGTGAACACATACCTTGGGTGTTGTGTGTAGTTAGGAATTATAGTTTATAATTCCTGATTGTTAAGTTAAAGGAATTAGAGTTTATAATTCCTAGTTGTTGAGTCATAGAAATTAGATTTTATAATTCCTAGGTTACAAGAGTTTTGTAACCAGTCGTTGTTCAGGCTCAGAGTTATTTAGTGAAGTTGGGGTTAAATCTTGTAGAGGTACAGTTCATGATTTTTACATCTTTTTGAGCTATGTGTTTTCCACGTTAAAACGTTTGTGTTCTCTACTTACTGTCTATACTACTTTCATTGGAACACATTAGGCAACCCGTTTCATAGATAGGCAATTGCTAGGCTAAACTAAGGTAATCAGTAGGGCACATACATCAACGATTGAATACAAATGAAAAGATAGATGGTAAGACAGAAAATAAGAAGGCAACAGTCATGGATTGATTATCATTAATTTCTTCTTTATGACTAACGATAAATAGTGACAGTTTAGATATAGATAGTTATGAAAATTAGTGATAGTTTATATAAATATTGTGATGTATGTCAAAAGAAAAAGACAAACTAGAAGTTCTTTGGAGAACAAGGAATACTTTGTCTGAAGAAATGTAGACTTCTATGAGACTTAATTCCATTTGCCTCCAAATCAATTGAAATTAAGGAGTCATGAGAAGATAACAACTATATATATGGCGAGGAAGATCAAATGAAGAAGGAACAGAACTGGAGGAAGTTGGAATTGATCAAGCAGATGAAAACATGACAAGATTCAGACAGAATCTTAAGTAAACAACAATATTCAGATGAACACAAATAGAGATATGTTAGATAACAAAAAGAACAGTTGAAAGTAAATAAGCAATAAAGCAATAGCAAGGAGGAGGTGAGAAGCCAAAAAGAATGGAAATGAGTACGATGCAGAATGTCCTAATAACCAGACTGTTAAAGACGTGTAACTCTGCCCATTATATACTAATAGATGCCTGCCTTGCCCTCTACTGCACAATTAATCCTTTCTCTTTTAACCGGGTTGAAAACTGATGGAAGCAAGCAAACCACTTGTTGTTCGGGATGCCCAATACACTTCTTAAGTAGATAAATGTGGAACACAGTGTGGATGCAGCTGTTTTTGCCTCGAGGTTTGAGGTCTCGTTTATTGCTCTACAAAGGATGAGTCCTCCTCTCCTTTAGTTATTTTTCTTAGCTTCTCCGTGATAGTTCTCAATTTGATTCTTATGTTTGGTGTTAACTTGTACAATGTTTAGTCCTCTTTTCTTTGTTCTTCACTGTTCACTGTTCAAATTATTAATTCATTTCAGTTGTGGTAGTTACAGATATTTATTCCTAAACTATGTCATTGTTATCATCATGTTAAAGTACTCCCTTCCTTTAAAGACCCACTTCTCTTTTTAGTCTGTTTAAAAAAAAATGATCCTTTTTTTTTTAAAAAATACTTTAATTTCAATTTTCCACATGGCATGTTTAGGACCATAAGATTAAAGGGCATTTTGGTATATTTGACACAACTTTAATTTAAGGCCACAAGATTCAAAAGTCTTCTTTATTTTCTTAAACTTTGTGCTAAGTCAAAGTAGGTCATTCTTTTTGAAACGGAAGGAGTATATAACTATAACTAAAATCTTCACATTTGTAAATTTCAGATCAAAAGACTGTTATAATAGCTCATATATTTTATAAAAAAGCTTAAATAAAGAATCATCTACTACACATTTGCTAAAATGATTAATAGATGATCTAACAAGCAATTTTTTTTTAATTCAGCGATGCTGCATAATTATGATTATCTTAATTAATACAAATTAAAGCACTTTCCGTCCTCTAATTGAAGGAACTCTCTTGTTGAGAAATTTTATTTGTAGAAGCAATCTCCATAAGCTACAAAAATCATAAAATAGATATAATTAAGAAATAAGTACACATTTTCTCGATAGAATTAAGCACTTCAACTTAAAATTAGGAATCAATCGTGAGAAAAACTTACAGGGATTCATATGTACTATCATGCCAAGATCCTCCGGACATGGTTCACTATGTCTCCTTTTCTTATACTGATTGTTAAGAATATAGGAAGCATGACTATGATTTGTATTAGGGTCATAGCAAGGCATTCCAGGTTGAATGCCTTTACAAACCTGCTTGTGTTTACATTTTTTAACCAGATAGGCCCATAATTGCTCATCTTCTACAAACCAATTCGTTACACACCAACTCCCTTGTTTTGCTCCCTGTATGAAAAAATATTAATTTACTCTCACAATAAATAAGGCAAATTAAATAGTCTCTTATGATTGGATGCATACAAATAATATTTCATATATTTTAGTCTTTTAAGTTTGTCAAAAATAAATAATTTTGACATTTGTTATATATTTATCAAATTACGAATACTAGATTTAACAAATATTATTAGTAACAAATCAACTAGAAACACCAAAAAAGTTTAGAGACCACAACTTCGGAAATAGTAGAGGTTGCGCCTATCTTCACGAGACACCAGAAACAATCGAAAAATAGCAAAAAAGTACAACTCTAAATTTGAGTTTCCATAATTAAATCTTTTTTTCAACACAATTTTCATAAAATCTAACTATTAACGTTTAATTATTTGAAAAGACTAAAAATACACATATTTTATAAATTTAAAGAATCAAAATTATATTTAAAGATTTATAGTAAATTGCTAATGAAAATATACCTGACAAAAGCTTGTGAAGAACAACAACACAAGGAAGCACGTGAATAAATGGAGCTTTTCCATTATTTTTTGCTTATGCCTAGGCATAAGAAGTTTCGTCAGTTAAATAACTTGATTCATCGATTTGAATATAATCCAATATTAATTGGTTATTAATATTTATTAATTGTTTTTTTCCTATAATAGTTATTATATAGGAAAACTACTTTAATGGGGCTTAAGTTGATTTTAAAGCATTCATTTCCTCAACAAGAAATCAAAGCCTAGATGTGTTTGCATTTATTTTGTTAGAAAATCAATAATCTAGAAATGTTTCCACATGTTTGGTACTCAAATTATATTTTTGTAGCCTGCAGATCGTAGTACGAATTCTCGCCGTTGGTGTATATATCATGCGGAGCAGCCATGAATTGGAGATTTGGGGTGAGCTCCTAACGTTCGGAGTATTCCTACTCTCCTTCTTATTGTTAGGCTGATCTCTAAATTATATTTTAGAGACATTTTTGAATATATATATATATATTACTAGAGTTGTGACCCAAATTTTGTTGATCCAGCCCAGAATGTTTTGCGGTGCGATCCATGTTGGTGATTTTCAATGGGGTCTGTGGTGGTAGCATAGGGATCAGACCGACAGGCCTGATATGGACCTTTATGTTTTTGGGCCTAGGACTTATTTATATGCACATATTATATTAGTGCATTTAGTGGGTTATTTTGGGTATTCAGAAAATTCAGCCTTTTTTACATTGTACTCTCTCTCCATTATAGTGAAACCTCCTTTGCTTCTGCTTGTGATTTTCCCCGCAAGGGTTTTCACGTAAATCTATGTATTTTTTTCTTTTACTTGTGGTTTGCTTACTCTGTCTGAATCATAACAAACTGGTATTAGAGCCTGTTCGATTGTTTTCTCGGAGATGAAAACCCTGAAGTATGATATTTTGTTGTTGGATCGCAACACCAGATTTTTGTTATGGCAGGTTAAGATGCAGGCTGTGCTCGCGTAGATGGATTTTGTAAGCCCCCATAAAAATTCTCAATCTAATTCAGTCTTACATAGCATAAATGAGGTCCCAGACTTAGGAAAATTTTAAGCTAAGGAAAATTTTAAGCTAAGTATTAAAACTTAGTCTTATTTTGACCTTGAAACTTCCATGATTTTATTTTCTATCTTCCCGACCTCAAAAATTTAATTTTTAAGTTGATTCATGATGGGGCAAGTTAATAGTACATCTCGGGTGAGTTTCAAAATTTTTGGACAAGTATAAGGGTGTGTTTGGATGCCTAAAGCATTGAGGTCTCGCAATAAGCTCTTGACGCGAGATTCATTTCTCCTTTCTGGAAGTCACGTCGTGAGATTCATTTCTCATTTCTAGGTGTCGCATCACGGGATTTATTCCCCGTTTCTGGGAGTCGCTATGTGAGATCCATTTATCTTATGGGAAACAAGGCTAAGAGGGCAGTTTTGTCCTTTCTCTCTCACCCAAGTCAACTATAACACAAAATTAATCATCCTACAGGGAAAGATTTCATTCTTTATTCATAAACTCTCACAAGAACAAGATCTAGCTTCAACAAGTTCAAGAATTAAATCTCAAGAACTCCCTCCAGTCTTCACAAATTTAGAAATCCAGGTATGTAAGGTGTTCATCCAAGGGTTCCTTCCACCCTTGGAGTTCAAGAAACTTCTTTTAAAAACATGAATTGTGATTTTCATGTTGTGGGTTTGATTGTAATCATGTTTATGTTAGGTACGATTTCCAAGTTGAAATTTTTAATGTATTTCTTGATATTATGATAGCATGTAAGTTGAATTTTGATTCTCTTATGTTGAAAATCTCGAATTATGAAATAATAAGGTATTCATGCTATATTAGCATTATTATTCATGCCCAAGTATAAAGCTATGCCTACCATGTGTTTGACAGAATGCTTAATTGAGTTTATAGTGCTTTTGTGATCATTTGGTGATCTAAATGATGAACTTATGCTATACCCACATATTCGTGATGACTCCCATGCTAAAGCTATGCCTTGTAAGTGTTTGATGGAATGCTCATGAGATTGGATTTGTGAAATTATGATATGTTAGAATGCATTTGTATTCATCTACAAGTTCATGACTTTTAAGTCTTTGATGACATGCCTCATTGATTGTATTGTGAGTGTTGACTATTGTCACGTATTCAAGAATTGTCATGTCTTATTGATACGGGAATTCCTAGCTCGAGACCTTTCACACGAAGTCAAGCACGTGAGTTGCAATGACTCCAAGCCTTGTTCACATTCTTGGCCATGTGTGAGGCCCTTGTGAGCCCATCTAAGGGCCTATATTTAATAAAATGTAAAGAGGCCCACCAAGACACCCCAAATCCACCCACTTAAATGACAAGGGTAATTTGGTCTTTGTCCCTCCTTTCTAAGTGACTATATAAGCCATGTAATAGGGCTAGTCTTGCTTTAGTTCATTCCTATTATTCAAGAAACAAAGACTTGTAAATTTTTGACTTCTCTTTCTCATCATTTGGAGAGGCCAAAACCAAATTCTCACTAGTAGAGTGATACTAGTGTTTTATCTTGGCTAGAAACTAGGTTCTTGAGGTTCTTTGAGTTCCTCTTGGTCCAAGTAAGAACTTGGTATTGATATTTATTAGTCTTTGGGTCCTTTCTCTTGTTAGGGTTCTTAGATTAATGAATATTGTGTGTCAAGTTTCTATCTCTTTCTTTGTAAATCTTGTTAACATTGTGTTGTTGAATATAAAAGTCTAGTGAAGCCGTGTGGGGCTCTTTCGATTCACTAGCAATATTGTCTTTGTTGTTAAACTCACTTTTCTAGTTCAAACAAGTGTTGTAAGCCTAGTGAAGCCGTGTGTGGCCATTTTTGATTCACTAGCACTTTGTTGTTCATCTTGTTGTTCTTGTGTTGGTTGGAATCTCTTGATACACACTTAGCATTGTATCATTTGGTATCAAAGCTCAAGGCTAGGTTTCGTTCTTACAAAAACAATCTTGGAAAGCTCTTACCAAAAAGTGTGTTCTTGAACATTTTGGTAAAAATAAATTGGTTGTAGATCTACAAAAGTTTTACTTGTTTAGTTGTTTCTTGTGTTGGTTTCTTTCTCATCAACACAAAGGGTGTCTAAATCTAAAGTTGAGCTTAATGAAAAAGAGAATTGTGTTGTGAAAAAAAAAACACTTGGAAGTGACCATTGTGGTGTATTGTTGTTGTGTTCTTGAAGGTGTTGATGTTGTGTTCATCCTAAACTTCTCCTCATCTTATGTCTTAACTTCTATAAAGATAAATAGATCCAAAAAGCTTGTAAGACAAAATTGAAAATTGTTTGTGAGATGACTTGCCAACATCACCTTTTCAAGACTTGACAACCACTTTTCCTTAAAACAAGGAACCTTGTCTTGTGGAACTAATGAGGTCAAACATCACCTTTTGAGTTTGAAAAAAAAAGAAAAGAAAAGAAAAAGGGGGTTTGAAAAAATGTTACAACACTTTATGTTTTCCATCCCAATAACAAGTCATCCATTACAAAAGATCTAAGGGGACTAAGACTTCAAGTTGATGAACTATTTATGTGGACCCGCGGCCATTGACATGCTGCCACATCACCCTAGTTACTGTTCACATGATAATTAAGCTTAAATTTGGATGTTCTAGTTTCTAATTATTGATTCCTAGTTTCATCTAATTGACTTGAGAACTAATTAACAAACTAGTACATTCCTACTAGCTTGTCAATTAGTCACTTGAAGCCTTGTGTTTGTGTCAACGTTTGTTTCAAACAAGAATTCTTTGAGTTTCAAACAAGAATCTATTCCGGGAAAGAGCATACTCATACCTTACGGATTCACGGGTTCCTAGCCAATCTACAACTCTTATGGAACTTGAGTGTGAGTGAACCAAGAGAGTGTGAGTGAGGAGAGGGATTTTAAACTAACTTATTTGTTGCTTGTGTAGGTGATACCTTGATAATGGAGGGAACCATGTCTAAAACCGTGGATTCTAATGAAATGGAGAATATGAGGGTCACTCTTTAGGCTATGACCCGAGCTCTTGAAAGGTTGAGTACGGAAGTGGGAGCCATAAGGGGAGAAGTGACAACTATTAGTGGGAGGTTAGAACAAGTGGAGAGTCAAAGGAACTTTCGTCCTTCTACTCCTCGACATGTTTCGTCAAGTGGACATTATAGAAATTCCTCCGCCACCGTTACTCCCGAAATATGGCCACAATTTCCAAATCCTTCACAGCTCCACTAAATGCCGCAAGCTAAACCACTTAACCGAGACTCTAATAGACCAACCCATTTCCAAATGTCTCAAGTTCCGCAAGAGGTACTCAGACGTCAAATGCCTCTACAAAATCCGAACCCCTCCTTTCAAGCTCCACTAAACCAAAGACCACCACCTCCACAAAATCCAATTCCTCCAAATCAAGTTCCAAATGTCCAAAATCGTCCCGTCCACCTTAAGGAATATGGTAGAGAGGATTATGAAGGGTATGGAGCCTTTGATGATGCCTACATGAGGGAGAAAGAGATGAGAGGAGGTCGTGTGGATCCAAGGATATACCGAGGGTATGGAGAAAAGGGAAACCGACACCACATAGGCATCAATACCATCAAATTGAGCCTACCTATCTTTAAGGGTGAAAGTGACCCTGAGGTGTATCTTGCTTGGGAGTCGGCGTGTGAAAAAGTGTTTCAAGTGAATGATATCTCGGAGGAGAAGAAGAGTTGTTATGCCATAGCTCATTTTGAAGGCTATGCTAACACTTGGTGGGAATACGTCAAGCAGTTCGTCAACGAGTTGGTAGAGGGACAACCACCACCATGGTTTCAGTTGAGGTACCTAATGAGGCAACGGTATCTTCCCGAAAGTTATCGTTATGAGTTGATTGCTAGGTTGTATAATTTGCGACAAAGGAATCGAAGTGTTATGGCATAATATGACGAGTTTCAACAACTCATGTTGAAGCTTGATCATCAGGGAGAAGAAATTGGCCATGACATCATTTGGTTCAAGTGTGGGTTGAACAAAGAGATCTCCACTCATTTGACTCTTCACAAGTTTGATACCGTTGAAGGGATTTTCCAAGCGGATCTTGAGATTGAAAGGGAGCTTAAAGAGAGGTCGTCGTTCAAGGCAAAGGGACCATCAACCTTGGGTTGGTCGAGGAGCAAAGATATGGTTCAACCATCTTTGGGTTGGCCCAAAAGCAAGGGCCAACCCTCCACTACAAGGCTGTCCGAGTCTAAAACAGTCCATAAATTTCCTCCCCGGCAAGAAGCTCACAAGTATCCTAATCCTAAAGGGTTCCAATGTTTCAAGTTCCAAGGTTGAGGACATAAAGCCAATAAATGTCCAAACCGGCGCAATGTGATCCTAAGGGAAGGGAGATTGTATTACCTTGGTGAGGAAGTGGGTCTTGAAAAAGAAGAGAATGAGGCCGAGCCTCAAGATGGAGAGAAACCCAAAAATAGGCCACATGATGATGATGATTGTGAGGATGCTTATCCGCAAGAAGGGGAGTGCGTGGTTCCAAACTTTGTAGTGAGGAGTGCCATGATTAGTAAGGCGATAGATGACCCTAGATAACGGGAGAATTTATTCCATACTAAATGTCTTGTGAAGGGAAGTGTGTGTACTATGGTTATAGATAGTGGAAGTTGTGCGCATGTGGTTAGTGTTGCAATGGTGAACTTCTTGAAATTGCCGACTACACCTCACACTAGTCCTTACAAGTTGCAATGGTTGAATGAATGCGGTGAGCTAAAGGTCACAAGGCAATGTGTGATATGTTTTAAGGTAGCCAACTACCATGACGAGTTGCTTTGTGATGTGATACCAATGCAAGCTTGTCACTTATTGTTAGGAAGGACTTGGCAATAGATAGGTCGACCAAACATGATGGAAGGTCCAATCGGTATACACTTGAAAAGGATGGCCGAAAGGTCGCTCCTTATCCATTATTGCCTTCCCAAGTGAGTGAATTATACCAAAAGATGCGGGAATTGAGGGAAAAGGGAAAGAAGGCCAAGAGTGAGGAAAAAGAGGGGAACCCGAGAGTGAGGGAGTAGGGGAAACCGAGGGGCTCCTAATTTCTAAGGGGCAAGGAAGTGTGGTGATGATGGCTAGGAGGAAAGAATTATTTGTGGATCATGACGAGGACACTCCGATGCTCCTCTTGGCTCATTGTTTTAACACTAACGCCACTAACATTTCCATTTCTCTTCCTATTTCTCATGTTTTGCAGGATTACGAGGATGTATTCCCAAAGGAATTACTGCAAGGATTTCCCCCACTTCGGGGAATTGAGCACCAAATAGATTTTGTACCGGGTTCACAATTGCCCAACAAACCGGCTTATAGGAGCAACCCGATGGATACCAAGGAATTGCAACGCCAAGTTGAGGAACTCCTCAACAAAGGATATATCAAGGAGAGTATAAGCCCTTGTGCGGTTCCGGTGCTACTAGTTCCCAAGAAAGATGGGACTTGGTGTATGTGTGTTGATTGCTGAGCCATCAACATGATAATGGTAAAATATCTTCACCCTATTCCTAGATTAGATGATATGCTTGATGAATTGAGTGGTTTGTGTTTGTTTTCTAAAATTAATTTGAGGAGTGGCTATCACCAAATTCGTATGCAACCGGGTGATGAATGTAAAACCGCTTTCAAGACCAAATTTGGTCTCTATGAATGGATGGTTATGCCATTCGGCCTAACAAACGCTCCAAGTACTTTCATGAGGCTAATGAATCATGTGATGAAGCCATTTATCGGAAAGTTTTTTGTTGTTTATTTTGATGATGTATTGGTGTATATTAAGTCCTTAGATGAGTATGTAAAGCATTTACAATGTGTATTTGATGTCCTCCGAAAGGAGAAGTTATATGCTACTCTAGAAAAGTGTTCTTTTGGTGTCCATGAGGTTGTATTTCTTGGGTTTGTGGTGAGCTTAAGAGGGGTCAAAGTGGATGAATCTAAGATTGACGCCATTAAAAATTGGCCAACTCCCAAAACCGTAGGTGAAGTGACAAGCTTCCATGGGTTGGATAGTTTTTATAAACGTTTTGTCAAAGGATTTAGCACCATTGATGCCCCCTTGACAGAAGTGATTAAAAAGGATCGGCCTTTCAAGTGGGGAGATGAACAAGCTAAGGCCTTCGAGGACTTGAAAGTTATGCTCATCTCGGCCCATTTGCTACAATTGCCGAATTTTGACAAGACTTTTGAGGTCGAATGTGATGCAAGTAAAGTCGGCATAGGCGCAGTTTTAATGCAAGAATTGAAGCCTATTGCCTACTTTAGCGAAAAGCTCAAAGGAGAAACTCTAAACTACTCTACGTACGATTTAGAGTTGTATGCCTTGATTAGAGCCTTGGCCACTTGGAAACATTATTTGTGGCCTAAAGAATTCGTGATTCGAACGGATCATGAATCTTTGAAGCATCTACGGGAACAAGACAAGCTGAACCGGCATCATGCCAAATAGATTGAATTTCTTGAAACTTTCCCTTATGTTATTCAATACAAGAAGGGTAAAGACAATGTGGTTGCTGATGCTTTGTCCCAAAAACATGTGCTTGTGTCTACTTTGTCATCTAAGTTTATGGGGTTTGAAATCCTCAAGTCTTTATATCCCGAGGACCCTCACTTCGCTTCTATCTATAGGCAAAGTGAAGAATTAGAAAGAGATAGGTGGGTTACGTATAGGGGTTCCCATCCCTATACCAAATTTGATGGATACTTGTTTAAAGGTAGACGATTGTGTGTTCCCTCAATTTTGTGGAGAGAATTATTTGTGAGGGAAGCACACAATGGTGGTCTAATGGGCCATTTTGGGGTCGAGAAGACCCTCGGAATTTTGGAAGAATAATTTTATTGGCCTAGAATGCACAAGAATGTGGCCCGGATTTGCGGTCAATGTGTTGAGTGCAAAGGAGCCGAGTCACAGCTCCAACCCCACTGGTTGTACACCCCATTATCGACCCCTTTGCGTCCTTGGCTTGACATATCAATGGACTTCGTGTTGGGATTGCCGAGGACTAGAAGGGGGCGGGATAATATTTTTGTCGTGGTGGATCGGTTTTCCAAGATGGTTCACTTTATTCCTTGTTCTAAATGTGATGATGCGCCTAGCGTAGCCTCTTTGTTTGTTGATAATGTTGTAAAACTTCATGGTGTTTCGAGGACCATAGTGAGTGATAGTGATTCTAAATTCCTAAGCCACTTTTGGAAGTCCATGTGGGGTAGACTCGGTACTAAGTTGTTGTTTTTGACTTCATGCCACCCATAAACCGATGGCCAAACGGAAGTAGTAAATAGGACCTTAGGGTTTATGCTACGGTCCATGGTTAAAGGAAAAATGACTTCTTGGGAGGATCACTTACCATTGATTGAGTTTGCTTATAATCGTGTTATACACTCGAGCACGGGGATGACACCCTTTGAGTGTGTATATGGAATCAACCCCCTCATCCTTTTGGATTTAACCCCTTTGCCAAGTCATCTTGTGATAAGCTTAGATGGAAGCAAATGGGCCGAGGCCATGAAAAAGCTACATGAGAAGGTGAGGTTGCGGTTGAAGAAGAAAAAACAAGAAGTCGCGAGGCGAGCCAACAAAGGAAGAAGAAAGCTCATTCTTGAACCGGGAGATTAGGTGTGGGTGCACCTAAGGAAGGATAGATTCCCGTCTCAAAGGAATGATAAGTTGATGCCACGGGGTGATGGCCCATTCCAAGTATTAGAAAGGATCAACGACAATGCCTACAAGATTGATCTACTCTCGAAATATTAAGTGCACAACACTTTCAACGTGTATGATCTCTCTCGGGTGGAAACGGTGGAGGATGGCAATGATCCAAATTTGAGGACAAATTCCCTTCAAGATGGAGAGGATGATACGGGAATTCATAGCTCGAGACCTTTCACACGAAGCCAAGCATGTGAGTTGCAACGACTCCAAGCCTTGTTCACATTCTTGGCCATGTGTGAGGCCCTTGTGAGCCCATCTAAGGGCCTATATTTAATAAAATGTAAAGAGGCCCACAAAGACACCTCAAATCCACCCACTTAAATGACAAGGGTAATTTGGTCTTTGTCCCTCCTTTCTAAGTGACTATATAAGCCATGTAATAGGGATAGTCTTTCTTTAGTTCATTCCTATTATTCAAGAAACAAAGACTTGTAAATTTTTAACTTCTCTTTCTCATCATTTGGAGAGGACAAAACCAAATTCTCACTAGTAGAGTGATACTAGTGTTTTATCTTGGCTAGAAACTAGGTTCTTGAGTTTCTTTGAGTTTCTCTTGGTCCAAGTAAGAACTTGGTATTGATATTTATTAATCTTAGGGTCCTTTCTCTTGTTAGGGTTCTTAGATTAATGAATATTGTGTGTCAAGTTTCTATCTCTTTCTTTGTAAATCTTGTTAACATTGTGTTGTTGAATATAAAAGTCTAGTGAAGCCGTGTGGGGCTCTTTCGATTCACTAGCAATATTGTCTTTGTTGTTAAACTCACTTTTCTAGTTCAAACAAGTGTTGCAAGCCTAGTGAAGCTGTGTGTGGCCATTTTCGATTCACTAGCACTTTGTTGTTCATTTTGTTGTTCTTGTATTGGTTGGAATCGCTTGATACACACTTAGCATTGTATGACTTATTCTTTTAATGCTATCGAGTCCTAGGGTATTTAATACCCAACAATTTAGCTGATTACCTAGAGCCAGTGTTAGTTTCAAGATAATCTCAATCATGTCATGATCAGTAGAACTTAGTAAGTTACAGAAGTCAGGAAAACTCAGTAGAATCAGCATCAGTCCTGTCCCATTCGGTATTCAATTAAATCCTTAGCAAACTCAGTTAATTAGTAGAATTCAGTAGTATTCCGTCAGTCAATGGAAAAAATCAGTCCAAACCAGCTCAGTATAATCAGTTCAGTATCTATTCAGATGAGAGTAGGATTCAGCACCGAGTGAGCCCAAGGATGGGAACTCACCTGCTAGCAGAGGGTGTGATTCTTAAAAGCAATCCTTGCATTCCAGAACTACAAATCCAGCGTAGGTTGAGACATCAAACCTGATAGTTGAGGGTTGATGAGGTGGCTTAACCTATCAGTTAAGGATCCCACCATTCTCATTAGAGTATCTATTAGATGAGGGTAACTCACCGTGTGTCCTTACCCATGGCACGTTATTGACACCCTTCCAACTGGGATTACAGGTTGGACCCTGAATCTATAAATAAAAAAGGGCATGTTGGTTAGATGATTACCTCCCACAGTCTCAATTTCAGTCCTCAATAAAGAACTCAGATAGTTCTGCAGATTTTAGGACTATCAGATACAGTCTCAGCTCAGTACAGAACTCAGCTAGTTCCATCAGAATCAAGAATGTCAGAAATAGTCACTCAGTTATCAATTACATCAGTTATTAGTACCCCATAATATCAGTAAACTCAGTATTTAGTATCGCTATGACTTCAACTACGGTTTATATACTTATGCATGTATCCTTATTCAGTCATGCTCATGTTATTCAGTCAGTTACAGTTCATGCATATGAACCCATGCATTCAACCTACCTTACTTTGTATACCAGTACATTCACACGTAATGATGTATAATTCTCTCTTGCACTATGGTGTCTTATACCATAGGTTCAGACACTCAGGTTCTTGACCACACATAGATAGATTCAGATTCAGCCAGCAGCAGTAGACTAGCAATGAGTCCTCATCATTCGAGGATATTCTTTTATTTTATTATTTCATTAGACTCAGTATTTCAGTAGATGGAGTTAGTTGGGAAATTGTCCTATCAACTCCAAATTTTAGATAGTTCAGTTTAGAGGCTTTTCAGACTAGATATCAGACAGTTTACAGTTTCATCAGATATTGTTATTATTCTTTACCAGTATTTCAATGTTGAACCTTATGGCATTTCAGCCTATTGTTCCACATTATATAGTATTATTACTTAGTTATTATAGCAGGTACCAGTCATGGGTTGGCTTGTGGTCCTTCGGGTTCATGAGCACCGTGTAGCATTTGGGGTGTAGACTCGGGGCATTACAAACTTGGTATCAGGGCCTAAGGTTCAACAGTGTCCTAGGAAGTCTGAAAACTGCATCTAGTAGAGTCTTGTACATGGGTGTATTGCGCGCCACACTTATGGACAAGAGGTTATAAGATGTTTTAGGAACAATTTTCCTTCTTTCAGTATTCATGTCGTGCGAGTGAGCATAAGCTTCGGTTAAAATCTCAGTCTAAACCATGTTTCTCTTCTATTTACAAAACATGCCTCTAAAATGAACTCCGGGAAGAGGAATGGGAGACCAACTAGTACCTCAGCCAGTCCATCCAGATCCTCTGGATGGGTATGTCTCCCACGTTGAATTTAGAGCAGCTTTCACTACTCTAGCCAATTCAGTTGCTGCCCAGAATGAACGCCCAGCTGCCATTCCAGCCAACGCTCCTACGGCAAGGATTCAGGACTTCACCCAAATGAATCCTCCATCTTTTACCTGGTCTAAGTAAGATGAGGACCCTCAGGAATTTCTTGATCAGGTGCAAAAAGTTATTAATATTATAGGGGTAAAAACTAGTGAGAGTGCTGAGCTAGCTGCATATTAGTTACAGGATGTGGCTCACTCATGGTTCAAATAGTGGAAGGTAGAAAGGGCTGCAGATGCAAGGCCCATAGAATGGGAGGAGTTTGTCACTATTTTTCTGGATAAATTCTTTCCCCTAGAGCTGAGAGAGGCTAAGGTATTAGAATTTATCAACCTCAGGCTGGGTAACATAATAGTGAAAGAGTATTCTCTTATGTTTACTCAACTAGCTAGATACGTTCCTCATGTGATGACAGATAATAGATATAAGATAAGCAAGTTTATGTCTGTAGTGAATGATAGCATGGTCAAAGAGTGTAAGACCACAATGCTGATTAGTGAGATAGAATTGGCTAGGCTGATGATCAATGCTCAATAGATAGAGAAGCAGAAGAATAAGGAGAGAGAGAAGCAGAATAAGAGAGCCAGAACAGGTAGTTTCAACTTTGCTCAACCTAAGTCAGAGGGTGGGTATCGTTCTTAGTTTCACCTAAAATATTCACTTCCATCTCCTTCGTCAGCCAGTGCTCCAGTCCCTAAGTTTAGAAATGGTAATAAAGATAGGGCGCCAAGATCTAAATCTCAGAGTAGTATCAGCAGTGCTCGAACCAATCCTCTTTGTCAGACTTGTGGCAAGAACCATAGAGCATTTGCAGAGCAGGCAGTGATGTTTGTTTCAGATGTGGCAAGCCAGGCGACAGAGTCAGAGATTGTCCTTAGTCAGGTTTTCAGGTCAACATAACCGTCCTCCAGCTTAGTTCGATTGCCCAAATCAGCCGGATGCCTCATCCAGTGCTACCAGTGGGCAGCGCCTAAATAGACTCTATGCTCTTCAGTCTCGACACGATCAGGAAAATTTTCCTGATATGGTCATCGGTACGTTACAAGTTTACCATTTACATGCTTATGCTTTGCTAGATCCAGGAGATTCTTTGTCCTTTGTTACTCCTTATATAGCTGTTAACTTCAGAATAAGTCCCGAAATCCTAGAAGAACCTTTCTTAGTATCTACCCAGTGGGTAAATCTATCATAGCACAATGGGTATACAGGAACTTTCCAATTATGGTATCTCAGAAAGTCACATCAACAGACTTAGTCGAATTAGAGATGACAGATTTTGATGCCATTCTCAGCATGAATTGGCTTCATTTCTGCTATGCCTTAGTCGATTGCAGAAATAGAATTATCTAGTTTTAGTTCCTAAATAAACCCATCCTAGAGTGAAGGGGTAGTACTTCAGCACTTAGGGGTCAACTTGTTTCCTACCTGTAACACCCCAACTTAGGAAGGAGTCCCATATCGGCAAAATACTGAAGGGATGCAAGGTATATAAGTATGAAAAACCTTACTCTCTAGTGACGTGTTTTAAAGTCGTGCGGGAATATTCCCAGAGTGGATAATTTCACTAGTGGGTCGAGGAGTTACAGGGGTCTCTTGGGACTTTATGGCTCGGGATGCCCATCGTGGCCAGAGCCTCAGCTTGGGTCATGACAAAACAGTATCAGAGCTGCTCCTATGTCATCCCTGTGGATGTGGGCCAGAGTTCAAACTGAGTGTAGGCAAATCTCGATAAGTCAAGGAAAACCTCAGTCCTGAGTGTAGGCAAATCTCATTCGGTGGGGTAAACCTCAACGAGGACGCTGAGTCCATAAGGGGGAAGGGGGTGTATGTAACACCCCAACTTAGGAAGGAGTCTCACATCAGAAAAACACGAGAGGTATGCTGGGTATATAAGTAAGAAAAACCTTACTCCTTAGTGACTCATTTTAAAGCAGTGTGTGCCTCTGACCAGAGCGGATAATATCACTAATGGGTCGGGGAGTTAGAGGGGTCTCTCGATCCTTCGTGACTTAGGATGCCTATCATGTCCTGACCCGATCCACGAAGGCCGGAGAGACCCCTGTAACATCCCACCCCACTACTGATATTATTTACTCTTGGCACAGGCCTACACGGCTTTAAAACACATCACTAGGGAGTAATTCTTTCTTACTTACATACCCAGTATCCCTCCTGTGTTTTACCGATGTGGGACTCTTTCCTAAGTTGGGGTGTTATATACACCCCTTATGGACTCAACATCCTCGCTGAGGTTTGCCTACACTTAGGGCTGAGGTTACCCCGCCTTATCGGGATTTGCCTATACTCGGTTTGAACTTTGGCCCACATCAACAGGGTATGTAACACCCTAACTTAGGAAGGAGTCCTAAGTTGGGAAAACATAGAAGGGATACTGGGTATATAAGTAAGAAAGACTTACTCCCTAGTAATGCATTTTAAAGTCGTGTGGGCCTGGGGACAAAGAAGACAATATCACTAGTGGGGTGGGATGTTACAGGGGTCTCTCGGGACTTCATGGTTTGGGATGCTCGTCGCGGCCAGAGCCTCAAGTCGTGTCGTTACACTACCTAAGGGTAAGAAAAAAGATATATAAGGGGTGTGTTTACCATCTCATTTGAGTCAAGGACTCTAGTTTAGAAACCCCTAATCTTAAATCAATGTCAGTAGTATGTGAGTTCCCAAATGTGTTTCCCGAAGATTTTTCTAGAGTTTCTCCCGAAAGGGAAATTGATTTCAGAATTGACCTTCTCCCAGATACTCAGCCCATATCTATTCTACCATATAGAACGACACCTGTAGAACTCAGAGCGTTAAATGAACAGTTGAAGGAGATCCTAAATAAGGGATTCATCAGGCCTAGTGTGTCCCCATAGGGTGCACCAGTTCTATTCATGCGCAAGAAAGATGGTTCTCTCAAAATGTGTATAGACTACCATCAGCTAAATAAAGTCACGGTCATGAACAAGTATCCACTTCCCAGAATCGATGACTTGTTTGACCTATTTTAGGGGGCCCATTACTTTTCCAAGAAAGACCTCAGATCAGTCTATCATCAGCTCAGAGTCAGAGAATATGACATCCCGAAGGCAGCTTTTAGAACTCGGTATGGTCACTTCAAATACTTAGTCATGTCCTTTAGTCTTACCAATGCCCCTACAACTTTCATGGACTTGATGAACCGCATGTTCAAGCAGTATGTAACGCCCCGATTTTATGAACCTGAATACTACACAGTGCTCATGACCCCGAAGGACCACAAACTAACCCATGACTAATATCTGTACCTATATACTGCATAATATACTGTATAATTGCAGAAACATATACTGAAAGGCCATAAGGTTCAAACTAAATAAACATCTGGTAACATAATCTCTGAAAATGATACAATAATACCAAAATAAATTTGAAATAACTATCTGACATGCTATAGTCTGAAAGCCTCTAAACTGTCTGAATAAGGAGTTGATGGGATATGTCCCCCAACTAACTCCAACTACTGAAATAAACTGAAATCTAAAAAGTAATGAAATCATCATGTCCTCGAAATATGAGGAATCACTTCTAACTCTGACTGTTGAGACTGGAATCTATTGCTGATCTGGAGGTCGTACCTCTAAACCTATTGTATAAGACACCATAACATGAATGCATTAGTACTTTGAATGTACTAGTATGCAAGTGAGGTAGGCTAAATTTATGGGGTTCATATGTATGAACAAATATAACTAACTGATTAACATAAACGTGATAATATATGCTAAGGGACTGAACATTATATTACTGAATACTGAGGGACTGATACTATGCTACTGATACATGAATAACTGAGTCTGATAGTTCTGATTATGATGAACTAGTCTGGTTGACTGTATCTGACAGTCCTGAAGCTGAAGACAGATTATATATGTTCTGATAACTGACATAACTAATAACATGAGTGACTGTGTCTGAATAATTGAATCTGAGATCAGTCTTATCTAGTGGGTGATCTCTGAGTATACTGATAATAAAGATGATTTGGCTTAGTATGAGATCAGTCCTACCTAGTGGGTGATCTCTGAATCTGATTATGCTGCTACTGTTTGACTATAGTTGAGATCAATCCTATCTAATGAGTGATGCCGTAGTCTATTTATAATGACAAGGATTGACTATATCTGACAGTCCTAAATCTGTATTACTGAGCTAAATTTACTGTATTTGACAGTCCTAAAATCTGAAGAACAATATGAGTTCTTTTACTGAGACTGACACCAAAATTATGGGATGTATTCATCTAACCGACATGCCCCATACTAAGCTAACTGGGGTCCAACCTGTAACCCTAGTTGGAAGGGTGTCAGTACCGCGCCACTGGTAAAGACAACTGTTGTGGAGTCAGTCCTAATCTTGTGGGTGACCCCTGTGATCAGTCCTACATTTAAATGCGCTAACGAGTGATCCCTGAGTATGTCAGCCCTATCTATCGGGTGACAACTTATACCTACGCTGGCTATATAGTTCTAGAACTTAGGGACTTCTTCTAGGGAGATCAGTCTTATCTAGTGGGTGAGTCCCCATCCCTAGGCTCGCTCGGTGCTGAATCCTACTCCCATTTGAAAGATATTGAACTGATTGACTGAACTAAACTAATTGACTGAATTGATACCAGGGGTATTGTTTAGCGAAGTTAAATTGAATTTATTGAGTTCTGCTGACTGATGGAATGTACTGAGTTTTGAGGACTAACTGAGAATATTAAAGTTACTGAGATTACTGAGAATACTGAGTACTGAGATTACTGAGAGTCTTAAGTATTTCCTAAGTCACATGACTTGCTGAGTTCTATGAATCATGGCTTGATTGAGGATATCGTGAAAACATGACATGGCCCTAGGCACACAACTAAATTGTCAGGTACAAGTACCCCCAGGACTCTATAGAATGAAACTGACAAGGCTTGACCCTTTTGATCACATGACCAATAACTACAATTCATAATTCATATACTGAAGCACTTCATCAGACATGTGATATGCACAACTTGTACATACATGGGGATTTCATAATATCATACTATTGTACATGGATAGTGATGCACATAAACATGGCATAATTTCATGCTTTTAATCTTATGAACACCAAATCAATCAATCACAATACATACGTTTATCATGGAAATCATCTTAATCAAGTAGGTATATCATAACTTAAAGGGCATGACATAATCTTGACACATGGAGACTAAGTACTTGCTCATCATTCATTCTTTAGGGCATATTATCAAACACCTTTCATGCACACTTAGGGCATAGGTATGATCATCAATTTAATACTTCATGGTTCCACAATTTCACTCAATTGCATGAACTTCAACCCTATGCTAACATAGTTTCATGAAAACATGATAAAGATGCAGTCTTGGCAATCATACAACAATAACAACATGAGCAAAATCAATTCAAACAAAAACATCATGGCATATAGTTTAAAATAGGGTTCTTGAGATTTATGGACGAAAAGAGTCCATGAATCAACACTGTGCATATCTTACCTTGTGATTCTACGAAGATTGACGAAGAGATTCTTGAAATTTGACGGTGAATTCCCTTGGAATTGAACTTTCTATGAAAACCCTAGGGCTTGTTCTGAATTATGGCCAAATATCATGTTATAAGGCTTATATATGGTGGAAAATTGACCCTTTTAACCCTAGTACACGTCTTTAATTTCTGAGAAAATTTCTCGGTTTTCATCCTTGGCGCGATGCGCCACTATAACGCCAAGTCACTGGAAAGCGACAAGTAGGAAATTGCACGGTGGCGCGATGTGGAGCTATAGCGTTTCCACCTTGTCTGTGACCTAGAATTTTGGCGTGACGCACCATTATCATGGAGCAACACTGGAAATTGACAATTTCCATTTGAGCTATCTCCGCGATGCGCTGAAGGCTCAGGTGATACACTGTCACATTAAAAAGGCTCTAACTCTTCACCCTGGTGTTGAATTTAGGCAAATTTGGTATCGATGAAAAGCTTATTCAATTACTCAAATGATCAAAAGTGAAAATCTTGAAAATACAATATTTATAAGAGTGGATTCATCTTTCAAAGAAAGCTTCTAACATTCTTCGAAAAAAAATTCAAGCTAGGAAATGTATGGGTATTACATAGTACTTGGGCATGTTCCTCATAGTCTTTATGGATGATATTCTTGAATATTCTCACAGTGAACATAATCATTTAGAACATCTCAAAATAGTATTACAGACTCTCAAAAATCATCAATAATTCTCCAAATTCAGTAGTGTGAATTTTGGCTAACGTTAGTAGCTTTCCTTGGCCATATTATTTTCGGTGATGGCATTAGAGTAGATCCCCAAAATACTGAAGCAGTGAGAAACTGGACTAGACCCATCTCTCCAACAGATATCAGGTGTTTTCTGGGTTTGGCTGGCAATTACCTATGGTTTTTTAAGAGATTTTCGTCTATTGCATCCCCTATGTCCAGGTTGATTTAGAAGAAAGTCTGATTTCAGTGGTCAGATTCTTGTGAGAAGAGTTTTCAGGAGTTGAAGACTCTACTTACCTCAGCCCAGTCTTTACTTTACCAGATGGCTCAGATGGCTTTGTTATGTACTGTGATACATCCATAGTAGGTTTGGGTTGTGTCCTCTTGCAGCGTGGTAAGGTCATAACCTATGCCTTCAGACAGCTTAAGCCCCATGAGAAAAACTATCCAACTCATGATCTTGAGTTAGCAACTTCAATATTTATTTTAAAGATCTGGAGGCATTACTTGTACGGGGTGCATATAGATATTTTGACAGATCACAAAAGTCTCTAGTATGTATTGTCTTAGAAAGACTTAAACCTCTGTCAGAGAAGGTGGTTAGATTTGTTGAAAGATTACAATATGAGTATTCTTTATCATTCGGGAAAGGCCAATATAGTGGCTGATTCTCTTAGTAGACTGTCTATGGGTAGTGTTGCTCATATTGAGGACAGTAAGAAGAAGTTAGCTCAGGAAGTTCATCATCTTTCCCGACTAGACGTCCGCTAAGTCGATTCAGCAGAAGGTAATGTGTGTGTTCAGAATAGCTCAGAATTATCTCTAGTTTCTGAAGTAAAGAAAAAGCAGGATAGAGATCTCAGTTTAGTCAAGTTGAAAGAATCGGTCAAATAGTAAAAGGTAGAGGTTTTCTCCCATGGGGGAGATGGTGTGTTACATTGTCAGGGTCATCTTTGTGTGCCAGGTGTAGATGACTTGAAGCAGCGAATTCTTGCAAAAACGCATGGTGCATGTTACTCTATTCATCTAGGGTCCACTAAGATGTATTGTTATTTACATGAGATCTATTGATGGAGTGGGATAAAGAGAGGCATTGCAGAGTTTATGGCTAAGTGCTCAATATGTCAGCAAGTTAAGATTAAGCATCAGAAACCAAGTGGGTCCATGCAGTAGTTAAGCATTCCTACTTGGGAGTGGGAAGAAGTCAACATAGACTTTGTGATGGGTTTGCCTTGCACTCGTCATCAGCATGATTCAGTTTGGGTCATTATAGATAGAATAACCAAATCAGCTTATTTCCTTCCAATCTAGACCTCTTATTAGCCAAGGATTATGTCAAACTCTATATTAGAGAGTTGGTCAGATTGCACGGTGTTTCGTTGTCCATTATCTCAGATAGAGGTACCCAGTTCACCTATCATTTATGCAAAGCATTCCAAAAGGGTCTTGGTACCCAAGTTCACCTCAGTATAACCTTTCATCCTCAGACAGATGGTCAAGCAGAAAGAACCATCCAAACCTTAAAAGATACGATAAGGGCGTGTGCAATTGACTTTAAAGGTAGTTGGAATGACCACTTGCCTTTGATTGAGTTTTCCTACAAAAATAACTATCATTCCAGTATTCAGATGACTCCATTTGAAGCTCTCTATGATAGGAGATGTAGATCTCCAATCAGTTGGTTCAAAGTAGGTGAGGCTGCAGTGGTAGGGCCTGACTTGGTATTTAATACCTTATAAAAAGTTTAGTTGATCAAAGAAAGGCTTAAGATAGCTTAGAGCCGATAGAAATTGTATGTAGATGTGTGAAGAAAGGATCTCGAATTTGAGATTAACAATTATGTGTATTTGAAAATATCTCCCATGAAGGGAGTGAAGAGGTTCTACAAGAAGGAAAAACTCAGTCCCCGATATGTCGTCCCTTTCAAAGTTCTCAGCCATTTTGGAAAGGTAGCTTACGAGCTCGAGTTACCTTCAGACTTAGCTTCAGTCCATCCAGTATTTCATGTCTTCTTTATTAAGAAGTGCAAATGTGCCCCAACAGTCGTAGTCCCTATAGAGGACATAGATGTTCAGAACAACCTCTCTTATTAAGAGATCCTAGTCAAAATCCTTGACTATCAGATTCGCAGACTGAGGAGCAAAGAAGTCCCTATAGTTAAAGTTCTTTGGCAGAAATAGTTCATTAAGGAAGATACTTAGGAAACAGAAGAAGATATGCGGACCAAGTATCCTTACCTCTTCTCCACAATCTCAGACCCAGCTCAAGGTAGCAGTTTTCCTTAAGCTTACTCAGTTTCATGCTCAGATTTCTATTATACACTTGGTATCAATTACCATTGCTTATTCAGTCATATGTTCATGTGTTAGTTCAGTCATGTATAAATGAATCATATGTGCATACTCAGTATGATAAACTCAGCTTATCAAAAATCCCAGTCATGCATTCATGAGTTAATTCAGTCATGAAATCATGCATCAAATATGCACGCTCAGTATGAATCCCAATATATCAGTAATGTCAGTCATGTAATCATGTTTTAGTTGTGCATGTTTAGTATTTACTTTCAGTCTATCAGCTCATCTATCTTAATCAGTCTCATTCGAGAACGAATGTTCCTAAGGGGAGATATTGTAAGACCCCATTAAAAGTATCAGTGTAATTCAGTCTTACATAGCATTAATGAGGTCCCCAGAATTAGGAAAATTTTAAGCTAAGTATTGACACTTAGTCTTATTTTGACCTCAAAACTTCCATGATTTTATTTCTAACCTTCTCGACCTCAAAAAGTTGATTTTTAAGTTGACTCATGATGGGGCAAGTTAATAGTACATCTCAGGTGAGTTTCAAAATTTTTGGACAAGCGTAAGGGTGTGTTTGGATGCCTAAAGTAGTGAGGTCTCACGATAATCTCGTGATGCGGGATTCATTTATCCTTTCTGGAAGTCACATCATGAGATTCATTTCTCATTTCTGGGTGTCGCATCATGGGATTTATTCCCCATTTCTGGGAGTCACTATGCGAGATCCATTTATCTTATGGGAAGAAAGGCTAAGAGGGCAGTTTTGTCCTTTCTCCCTCACCCAAGTCAACTATAACACAAAATTAATCATCCTACAGGGAAAGATTTCATTCTTTATTCATAAACTCTCACAAGAACAAGCTCTAGCTTCAACAAGTTCAAGAATTAAATCTCAAGAACTCCCTCCAGTCTTCATGAATTTAGAAATCCAGGTATGTAAAGTTTTTATGCAAGGGTCCCTTTCACCCTTGGAGTTCAAGAAACTTCTTTTAAAAACATGAATTGTGATTTTCATATTGTGGGTTTGATTGTAATCATGTTTATGTTGGGTACGGTTTCCAAGTAGAAATCTTTAATGTATTTCTTGATATTATGATAGCATGTAAGTTGAATTTTGATTATCTTATGTTGAAACTCTCGAATTATGAAATAATATGGTATTCATGATATATTAGAAATATTATTCATGCCCAAGTATAAAGCTATGCCTACCATGTGTTTGACAGAATGCTTAATTGAGTTTATAGTGCTTTTGTGATCCTTTGGTGATCTAAATGATGAACTTATGCTATACCCACATATTCGTAATGACTCCCATGATAAATATATGCCTTTTAAGTGTTTGATGGAATGCTTATGAGATTGGATTTGTGAAATTATGATATGTTAGAATGCATTCGTATTCATCTACAAGTTCATGACTTTTAAGTGTTTGATGAAATGCCTCATTGATTGTATTGTGAGTGTTGACTATTGTCACATATTCAAGAATTGTCAGGTCTTATTCTCTTAATGTTATCGAATCCTAGGGTATTTAATACCAGACAATTTAGCTGATTACCTAGAGCCAGTGACAGTTTCAAGATAATCTCAGTCATGCCATGATCAGTAGAACTTAGTCAGTTACAAAACTCAAGAAAACTTAGTAGACTCAATATCAGTTTAGTCCTGTTCAGTATTCAGTTAAATCCTTAGTGAACTCAGTCAATTAGCAGAATTCAGTAGTATTCCATCAATCAACGAAACTCAGTGAACTTTGTCCAGTTCAGCTCAGTATAATTAGTTTGGTGTCTATTCAGATGGGAGTAGGATTCAACACTGAGTGAGCCCAAGGATAGGAACTCACCTTCCAAAAGAGGGAGTGATTGTTTGAAGCAATCCTTGCATTCTAGAACTATGTAGCCAATGTAGGTTGAGACATCAAACCTTCCAGTTGAGGATTGGTGAGGTGGATTAACCTGTTAGTTGAGGGTCTCACCATTCTCATTAGAGTACCTGTTAGATAAGGGTAACTCACAGCTTTTCCTTACACGTGGCACGATATTGACACCCTTCCAACTGGGGTTACAGGTTGGACCCCAAATTTATATAGAAAAAGAGGCATGTCGGTTAGATGATTACCTCCCATAGTCTCAGTTTCAGCCCTCAGTAAGGAATTCAGATAATTTTATAGATTTTAGGACTGTCAGATACAATCAATTAGCTCAGTACAAAACTCATCTAGTTCCATCAAAATCAGGACTGTTAGAAATAGTCACTCAGTTATCAGTTACATTAGTTATATGTACAACATGATATTAGTAAACTCAGTATTTAGTATCGCTATGACTTCAGCTACAGTTTATATAATTATGCATGTATCCTCATTTAGTCATGCTCATTTTATTCAGTCAGTTACAGTTCATGCATATGAACCCTTGCATTCAGCCTACCTTACTTTGTATACCAGTACACTCACATGTACTGATGCATATTTATCTCTTGCACTATGGTGTCTTATCCCTTAGGTTTGAATGTTCAGGTTCCCGACCGCACATAGATAGCTTCAAATTTAGCCAGCAGCAGTAGACTAGCAGTGAGTTCTCATCATTCAAGGATATTCTTTTATTTCGTTATTTTATTAGACTCAGCATTTAAGTAGACGGAGTTAGTTGGGGTATTATCCCATCAACTCTAAATTTTGGATAGTTCTGTTTAGAGGCTTTTCATACTAGATGTCTGACAGCTTACAGTTTGATCAGATATGTTATTGTTCTTTACCAATATTTTAGTTTTGAACCTTATGGCATTTCAACTCATTATTCTACATTATACAGTATTATCGCTATGTTATTGCAGCAGGTACCAGTTATGGGTTAGCTTGTAGTCCTTCGAGGTCATGAGTACCGTGTAGTGTCTGGGGTGCAGACTCAGGGCATTACATATTTGGACTATGCTATATTAGGTTTTGATAAGATACCCTTATTGTGGATGGATAAGGACAAATGGCGTAAGGATCGGAAGGCTCTATCTCAGATCCACCATTATTTATCCAATCAGATTCTATAGGATATTTTGAAGGAGACTATTACCACTGCATTGTGGTTGAAATTGGAATCATTGTTTATGACGAAGAGCCTAACAAGTAAGTTGCATCTCAAACAACGACTTTATTCCCATCGCATATCTGAGGGTGCGTCCTTGGGGGATCACCTATCTGTATTTAAGGAAATCATCTCTGATTTAGAGACTCTGGAGGTTAAGTATGATAAGGAAGATGTAGGGTTGATTTTTTTGTGTTCACTGCCTGTATCATACACGACCTTTAGGAATACAATTTTATATAGTCGTGATACCCTTACCATAGATGAAGTCTATGATGCATTGTTCTCAAAGGAGAAAATGAAGCATTTTGTGAATGGGTTGGAGACTCAAGGAGATGGTATCATTATTGTGGAAGGAAAATGAGAAGAACTCTAGGGGTGATGATAGAAACAGAATAAAATCCAGAAACAAAAACAAAACCTATAATTATTGCAAGAAGAAGGGCCACATCAAATCTGAGTATTAGAAGTTATAGAATAGAGAGAAAAGAGAAGCTCCAAAATCCAAGGGAAACCAACCAGAGAAGTCCGGTAAAGCTAGTTTTGTTAAAGATGGCGGTGGTGATGGAGAACTCTTGGTTGTTTCTAATGGTAACTCCAAACCCTATGAGGATTGGATTCTTGATTCAGCTTGCACATTTCATATGTTTCATAATTGGGATTAGTTTACAACATATGAAACAGTCTCTAAAGGTGTTGTATTGATATGAAACAACACACCTAGAAAGATAATTGGTATTGAAACAATCAGAATTAAGATGTTTGATGGGGTTGTGAGGACACTTGGTGATGTGCGGTATGTACCAGATCTGAAGAGAAATCTTATTTCCCTGAGTATTCATGATTCCAACGGATATAGGTACACCGGTGAAGGTGGAGTTCTGAAGGTTACTAAAGGCGCTCTTGTTATGATGAAGGGATAGAGAAAGTCTGCCAATATGTATGTTTTGCAAGGCTCTACAGGTTACAGGTGATACACTATTTCTACCTCAGCTCTATTAGAAAGTGACGTTGCTAAACTTTGGCATATACGCCTAAGGCATGTGAGTGAAAACGGGATGGATGAACTAAGAAGGAGAGGACTTCTTGATGGGCATAGTATTACAAAACTGGAGTTCTATGATCATTGCATTTTTGAAAAGTAGAAGAGAGCCAGATTAACTAAAGGCATGCACTCAACTAAAGGCACACTTGATTCAATTCATGCTGATCTCTAGGGTTCTTCTAGAGTACCTTCTAAAGTAGGGGCAAATTATTTGTTGACTATTATTGATGACTGATGATAGGAAAATTTACACGCCTATAGCACTACATTTTGCCTATATTTTAGCCTAGTTTTGAGAACAAATTATATATTTCATGCACTTTTAGTCCATTTTCCTGTAAGTGAGCTAACGAACATGATTAGCAAAGTTTCAGGTATAAATGATGCAAAATTCAGCATTTCATGGATAAATTGACGCCAAAGAAAGCTTCACGAAAGGAGAAAAGCCAATCTTGGACACCAAGGACTAAAGATGGCGCATGAAAATTCTGTCCCGGGCTAAAACAACATTTCTGAAGACTTTGGGGACTAGCAGTAACTTATTAGGATTAGGATAATGATACATTAACCTAGTACAATTGGGTTAAGTATTACATTAGCTTGTTAGGATTAGGATAATGATACATTAACCTAGTACAATTGGGTTAAGTATTTCATTAGCTTAGTAGGATTTGGTTAAGCATTTCATTAGCTTAGTAGGAATAGGATATGGGTATTATAAATACCCTATCTTGCTAGAGTTTTTAGGACATCTTCTTACATTCAATTCTATTCTATTCTACTTCTAAGACATTCTAGTTCTAGACAATCATTCTTCCATTAATTCTATTTTTCTTCTTCTATTCATCTATTCTTAAATTCCACAACAAGAGAAACGTTACTTTGCTAAGGGATTCACGCCTAACGCCTACCACACCATTACAAACGTGAAATCTTTATTGTGGTATAACAACAATGTCAATTTTGATTTCCTTCGCATTCATGGGTAACTAAACTTCTCTGTTGGGGTTATGGAAGCCGTATGAGATACTATCTATTGCTGTGAGTTTGTGAGTTCGTGACACGTATGCTGCTTATATCATTATTCTCTTCATCTTAATCTAAATTCTTTGTGGTTGCAAATGCAAGAATACGCCAGTATAACATTTAACTTGTTCGAAAGAAAGGTTATCTGTCTGGAAAAGTGATAATGTCAAGGTAGTATGGTCCCATCCCCTATTAAAAAGTTAGTGTCGTAACTGGATTAACCTCTTGGAGAATTCGTACCGTTAGACACACTTTAAGCTCGAAAGAGTTAAAGTGAAATAATCCTCGAATAGGTCGAAAGACGCCTGGATTTACCATCGAATACAATTCTCTATAAGCACATGCATGTCTGAATTTCGCACACTCATAGCCAATAGAGACGTATAACTCAGAAGGTGGACATAACCCCAACTCCTCAATTCTCATTGTTTACATATTACAAAACATTCGTTCTTTTACTTTGCTATTTTCTGCTTTACTCTCTTATTTTGGTTACATTACTTTCACAATACAATTCCCCCCTTTTTACGAGACTTGCACTAAAAGTCTAGTAATCGTTGCTTACTTGTTGACCAAGCTATTCCCTGAGGGATCGATACCCAACCCAGGTTGGGTTCTATATTTGACAAACGACCGTTTTACACTCCTACGAGAGCTGTAGATTGAGCGTTATCAAAAATTGGCGCCGCTGCCGGGGAATACAAGTGTCAATTAAGTTCGTGATAATTACTAGACCCTTTGGTCAAAGATTCTCGTACTTTTACTTTTAGTTTTTGTTTTTGTTTACTGCAGGTTTTTATTCAGTGCATGCCCCATACTCGAAGTTCTGGTCAACCGTTATTACCAATCAATCCTGAACCACAACGAATTGGCAGAATGGAGGCACAAACGGAAATCGAAAGAATGGCTGCTCAACACGAGAAGGCGAGATAAGCTGCTCTTGCCGCCGCCCAAGTACACCAACAAAACATTGATAACCTTGGGCGAGCAACAAACCCTGACGATGAGGATTTAGGTGATGACGAGTTACTAAACCCAAGGCATGATGCTGAAATCACAACACCTGCCAACAGAAGAGGTCGACAAGCTCGGTTTAGGTATGATCGCCAACCCATGCAACCAGTTTTCGACGATGATGATGATGATCTTGATGGAGCCGGAGCCACATGAGATATTATTCCCCCACCATTAGCGCCCGGAGCCAAGTTCAACATCACAAGCACCATGATTCAGTTATTGCAACACAAGGGATTATTTGGTGGACTAGCAGGCGATGATCCGAATATGCATCTCATCAACTTTATTTCCACATGCAAGTCGTTTGACAATCCTGGCGTTGGTCAGAATGCAATTCGATTACGTCTATTTCCATTGTCTCTATCTGGGGAGGCAACTCTATGGTTGAATGGGCTGACTCCTGATTCTATTACAAATTGGAGGCAATTGAGAGACGCTTTTCTAGAATGATTCTTTCCGCCATCCAAAAGAGCACAAATGAGAGATGAAATCAGCAACTTTCGTCAGCTTCCAACTGAAGCCCTTCATGAAACATGGGAGAGGTTCAAGACGAAGCTAATGAGGTGCCCAAACTATCACATGACTAATGTTCACCTAATGGAGATACTTTACAGAGCCTTGAATTCAATAACTAAACCAGTTGTGGATAATGCGGCTGGAGGATCATTCATGGATCTCACCTTTGGACAGGTAAGCAATATGCTAGACCGGATGACGAATCAAAGTAGAGCTTGGCTTACTAGGGATTCTAAGGTAGCAAGCCCCACTTTATCTATAGGCATGACTGCAGACCAAAGGAGAAGAGAAGAAGAACGTGATCAAGATATGGCGCACATGAAGACACAAGTGGATCTTCTTACAAAGCATCTATTATCAGGGAAGACCGAAAAAGTCAAAGCCATTGCGTCAAAAGGAAGAGACGAATCTGATTCGGAAGAAGAAGCCAACTACTTAAACAATCAGGGGGGTTTCCGAGGTAATACCCAAGGAAACCAAGGTTGGAACTATTATGATAAATATGGAAACAAGGACCAAGGTAGTTGGAAGAAAAAGAATGACAAAAGTGGTTTGTATGTTCCCCCTGGAAGACGTGATGCCACCACATCTAGTTCTTGAAGTATGGAAGACATGATGGCTAAACTACTGAAAGGAGTGGAAGCAACGAGCGCAGGAGTAACGGAGGTAATAAATGATTTGTCCTCTATGAAGCAATTAGTTGATTCTCATTCCTCTTCAATCAAGCAAATAGAGCAGCAATTGAGCCAACTTTCAGCAGCACTCAATCAAAGAAAGGCTGGTACTTTACCTAGTGATACTGTGCAAAACCCAAGGAATGATGGGTCATGCATGGCCATCACTACCCGAAGTGGTAAGGTGCTGGAAACTTCAGAAAAAGGCAAGCAAGTGGTTGACGAAGAAGAGGAAATTGATGATATGGCGAAAGGGGAAGATACCGCAGCAGCCGATCCTAACGTCCTTAACGTCACTCCTCACGACGTGCAGCCTGGAAAAGCTAAAAAACAGAAGCAAGAGGAGAAGAAAGCCGTGGAGAGAACAATTCCATACCCACCACCACCTTTTCCCTAAAGATTGAAGAAGGTGGCGGATGATACGAAGTTCAGCAAATTCATGACTATGTTAAAGCAGCTGACCATTAATTTTCCATTGGTGGAAGCACTTGAACAAATGCCTGGGTATGCGAAATTTATGAAGGATATTTTGACAAAGAAGCGGGCAACAAGTTATGAGTTGAAAGATGATGTCCATCACTGCAGCGCAATCGCTATCCGATCAATAGTTCAGAAGAAGGCTGACCCCGGAGCTTTCACTATTCCTTGCACCGTTGGATCTTTGAATTTTGCCAAAGCATTATGTGATTTAGGAGCCAGCATCAATTTGATGCCATTATCTATCTATAAAAAGTTGGGGTTGGGTGATCCTAGTCCAACCAATATGAGGCTCGTCATGGCGGATAGGTCGGTAAAACGACCTGTTGGTATCCTATGTGATGTCTTGGTAAAGGTTTCTTCATTCATCTTTCCAACAGACTTTGTTATTTTGGATTGTGAAGCGGACTCAGAGGTTCCCATAATCTTGGGACGCCCTTTCCTTGCTACAGGAAGTGTGCTCATTGATTTGAGAGCTAATGAGCTTTCATTCCGAATAAATGACGAAGTGGTTCGCTTTGATGTTTGCAAATCAATGAAGCAACCTAAAGATCCGAGTGTATTTTCGGTGGCTGATGTTTTCTTTGATGATCCGAAAGAATTACTTAAAGAAGAGCAAATTATTGTTGACCCTTTGGCGGTTGTGCTCATGAATGGAGAGAGTAAGGATGCTGAAAATTACAAAGAAGCTATTTGTGCTCTATCAGGATTAGGGACATATCGCTATTCTCCCAAGAAGCTGGACCTTGATCTCAAAAATCGACCCACACCACCAGCTAAGCCATCTATTGAAGAGCCACCCACGTTAGAATTGAAGGAGCTGCCAAGTCATTTAAAGTATGCATTCTTAGGAAGCGGAAGCACACTTCCAGTCATTGTGGCAGCAGATTTGGGTGAGCAATAAGTTGCAGCTCTTATTACTATTCTACGGAAGTATATTAGAGCCATTGGATGGACCATTGCGAATATTATTGGTATTCCACCTGGGATTTGTACTCACAAGATTCAGCTTGAAGAAAATTGCAAACCAACCATTGAGCATCAAAGACGTCTAAACCCACCTATGAAAGAAGTGGTGAAGAAAGAAATTATCAAGTGGTTAGACGCAGGGGTTGTGTATCCAATCTCTGATAGTACATGGGTAAGCCCGGTACAATGTGTTCCCAAGAAAGGAGGCATGACGGTGGTCGCGAATGAGAAAAATGAACTTATTCTACTCAGACCCTTCACTGGATGGAGAGTATGCATGGACTACCGGAAGCTAAATTCTTGGACGCTCAAAGATCACTTTCCAATGCCATTTATGGACCAAATGCTAGATCGATTAGCGGGGAAAGGATGGTTTTGTTTCTTAGACGGCTATTCAGGCTATAATCAGATTTGTATTGCTCCCGAATACCAAGAGAAGACAACGTTTACATGCCCATATGGTATGTTTACCTTCAAGCGTATGCCATTCGGGCTATGTAACGCACCAGCCACCTTTCAACGCTGTATGATGTCCATTTTTTCTGATATGGTTGAAGACACTTTGGAGGTATTCATGGATGATTTTTCAGTTGTTGGTGAGACTTTTGAAACGTGCTTGACAAACCTAAGTATGGCGTTGCAAAGATGTGTAGAATTCAACCTAGTGCTGAATTGGGAAAAGTGCCACTTCATGGTAAAATAAGGTATTGTTCTTGGGCACAAAATCTCCGAAAGAGGAATTGAGGTTGATCGAGCAAAAATTGAAGTCATTGAGAAACTACCGCCTCCAATTTCGGTGAAGGGTGTTCGTAGTTTTCTCGGCCATGCAGGTTTCTACCGTCGATTCATCAAAGACTTCTCCAAAATTGCTAGTCCATTGTGCAAACTCTTGGAGAAAGATGCGAAGTTTGACTTCAATGACGATTTCTTGAAGGCATTCTAATGCCTCAAAGGAAAACTCATTGAAGCCCCTATCATGGTAGCACCAGATTGGTCTCTCCCGTTCGAAGTCATATATGATGCTAGTGGTGTAGCCGTTGGTGCTGTACTTGGTTAGAGAAAGGAGAAGCTATTTCATCCTATCTACTATGCGAGTAAGGTCCTAAATAAAGCCCAAAGGAACTACACTGTTACTGAACAAGAGCTCCTAGCGGTTGTGTATGCGTTTGAGAAGTTTTGTGCCTACCTATTGGTTACTAAGGTGATCGTTCATACAGACCATGCAGCTCTTAGGTATCTAATGACAAATAAGGATGCAAAACCAAGACTAATTCGATGGGTATTGCTGCTGCAAGAGTTTGATTTCGAAGTTAAAGATAGAAGAGGTTGCGAGAACCAAGTGGCCGACCATCTCTCTAGACTCGAGAACGAGCATGTGGCGCAACCTAAAATCGAGATTGATGATGCATTCCCTGATGAGGAGATCTTAGCCACGATAATAGAAGAGTTACCATGGTATGCCGACTTTGCAAACTTTGTGGTGAGTAATGTGATACCTGCAAATTTATCTTACCATCAAAAGAGGAAGTTTATGCATGATGTACAGCACTACTTTTGGGATTAGCCATATTTGTTTCGACGATGCGCGGATGGTGTTATCCGACGATGTATATCCCATGAAGAGGTGCCAAATATATTGGAAGCATGCCACACTTCCCAAGTTGGGGGACATCACGCAGGTAATTGGACGACAAGAAAAGTATTGCAAAGTGGATATTATTGGCCTTCCATATTTAGAGATGCTCATGACTTTGTTAGAAGATGCGACCAATGCCAGCGACAAGGTGCTATTTCGAAACACCATGAGATGCCCATGTCGAAAACTCTTGAGGTAGAACTATTTGATGTATGGGGCATTGATTTCATGGGTCCATTCGTGAATTCATTTGGAATGAAGTACATCTTAGTTGTTGTGGATTATGTCTCGAAATGGGTTGAAGCTGTAGCGTTGGCCGACAATGAGGGAAAGCGTGTTGTAGAATTCTTGAAGAGGAATATCTTCTCTCGCTTTGGAGTACCACGTACTATCATAAGCGATGGAGGATCTCACTTTTGCAACAAGCTATTCAAGTCCGTGTTGGCAAAATATGGTGTCAAGCAACATAAGGTAGCCACGCCTTATCACCCACAAACTAGTGGACAGGTAGAGGTTTCCAATCGAGAGATCAAGCAAATCCTTGCGAAGACGGTAAATGCTAATAGGAAGGATTGGTCTCGGAAGCTGGACGATGCACTATGGGCGTACAGGACTGCATTCAAAACGCCAATTGACATGTCCCCTTATCAACTAGTTTATGGGAAGGCTTGTCACTTACCTATTGAGCTCGAGCACAAGGCATTGTGAGAGCTGAAGCGATTGAATTTGAATTGGGATAATGCAATGAAGCTGAGGATGGAGCAACTGAACGAGATGGATGAATTCCGTCTACATGCTTATGAAAGATCAGACCTATACAAGGAGAGGATGAAAAAGTATCATGATCAGCGGATTGTTCGTCGAAACTTTCAAAAGAATGATATGGTACTTCTCTTCAACTCCAGATTGAAGCTCTTCCCAGGTAAGTTAAAGTCCAAGTGGTCTGGTCCATACAAAGTTATCCAAGTCTACTCGTCTGGAGTAGTTGAATTGGAAGATAATAATGGTGTTATCTTCAAAGTGAATGGCCAACGTGTGAAACCTTATATCGGTCCTCTTGATTCGATAAACTTCATGGCCATCACTTATCTCGACAAAGTCTATGTACTCGAGGTAACTATGTCGAGCCACGACAATAAATAAGGCGCTAGATGGGAGGCTACCCATCGTTTATCGTTTATCGTTTATCGTTTTACATTTTTTTTGTTTTTTCTTTCATTTTAGTACGTGTTTTGTTTTTGATAAATAAAAAAATCCAAAAATAAGAGTCGTGCCACGACCAAAACTAAGGCGCTTGATGGGAGGCAACCCATCGTACTAATTGTTTTCATTGGTTTGAGAAAATGTAGGTGCAAGAGGTATAAAACGAGGCGATTGATTTCAAATGACGATTTGGACGTATTTCATGGTAAAGGTGGTGAGTTAGGAATGAAGATGCATAAGGCTATGGATTGAGCATTTCTTATGACAAAATAGGCATCGAGCAAGGCTAGGCCTAGGTAAAACTAGGCCACGAACAAGGCATGGCCTATACTATAGCCCAAGGTCTCGGAATCTAGTGTGCTATAGCAGAGGCGCCGCCCATGCTCAAGTATGCCATAGCATAGGCGCCGCCTATGCTAAAGCATTTGGTCTCTGAATCTCATATGCCATGCTAAAGGTGCCGCCTATGGTCACTAAAGGCATTGAACTAGGCGCCGCCTATGCTAGCAAATGCTTTGCATTAGGCGCCGCCTATGACAAGCTTAGGCAAAGCTAAAGGCGCCGCCTATGGTCACTTTTTGTCTCCAAAACCGATTTTAAATGGGTCAAAACCCGACCCATTCTTTTCCTATATAAAGGAGACTTAGTCTTGAAACACAAACACATTGAAAACTTGACCTAGGCGCCGCACATACTCTCCAAATCATCTCAAAACTTTTCTTTTTGCTCTCCCACTTCACAAGAACATCTCCAAAGGCTTCAATCACGTAAGTACTCTTTTGTTCTTCATCTATTTTTCGTAAGTGCTACGTTGCTATGTCTATTATGAATTGCTACATCTTGAAGAAATATTGGTGATGTTAATGTGTTTGAATAGTTGATACAAAACCAAGTGAGTGAACATGTACGTTAGGATACTCTTAACTTGTTTCCGACTTGAATTTGATTTTGATGCATTGTTATACTACTAGCGGAATTGCTATAGTCATAAACATTGCATAATCTTGTCACTAGAATGCTTACATGTTAGAATGTCCCGTTCATCGGAATAAGACTTATAGTTGCCTACCGACATAGGAGGTTGTGATTATTGATAGAAACAATACCATGATGTAATCCCTGTGTAGTAGTCTTGTTATATCTAACATGAAAGTATTGCAAAGATTGCAAGAAGTGTTACATCTCTGAATTTCCTGTTGGAATATAGCCCCTAAAATGTATGTCGATGAAGCCTAAGTAATCGATCACTTTCACTTCACTAATTTGTGCCAACAAACTAAGTGTGGGGTGGTACCCCTACTGCTTGTGTATAGATTGTATCCATTGAGCTGATGCTAACATGAACATTGTTCTAAGTCTCAGGTACAATGGCACCCAAAGCAAGACAAGGCAAAGATAAGGCTACCACTTCCCAAAAGAGCAAGAAAAGAAGTCGCAAGGAGAAAGGAGAATCATCCTCAATGCAATTACCACGCCGAACGTTTGGAATAAAATGGGTTCTTGAGGAGGAAGCGAAGGAATGGTATAGGAACAACAAAGAAAGAAAATATGTTCATGTGGACCTGATCAACAAGGAAAGCCTAGCGAAGAAGGAGCCGCGCATGTTGGCAAAGATCATGACATTACCTTTGGATTTCATCTTCCGAGACATGGGAGAATGCAATCTTGATTTGACAAGGGAATTTTATGCCAACTGGTCGCCGAAAACCACAGGCAGCGAAGTCAAGATTCGGGGCCAAGTTTTGCAACTCAATGCGGATTTCATCAACTCCTTTCTTGGCTTGCCTTCAGTCGATCCAACACCATTCAAAGAGTTGTACAGTAGACCTCCATATAGAGTAATTCGACACAGACTTTGTGGAAGTAGATCCATGGCAAGGTGGAGCAAACATAAAGACACCGGGCGACACAACACCTTTCCCTATGCTTCTTTGAATAGGGAAGCAAGGATATGGTTGCGTATTGTCAACTCTTGCCTCATACCAGGGACTCAGTACACCAAGATAACAAGAGATAGAGTGTTCTTGGTATACGTATTGATGACGAATGTCCCTATCAACGTCGGGGCAATTATTCATTCCACAATGCGGAAAGCTAGGCTACACAAGAGGTCCCACTTCAGTTTTGGCAACCTGTTTACTGCAATACTAAGGAAAGAAGACATCGAAGAGGAACCGGCTGATCACAAACTCCCACACAACACAAAGAAGGTTGACCTCATGAAGGTTAAAGATGCTGAAACCACTCATGGAGTCAACCTTACCACTTCAGAAAGGCATGCTCGCGACGAAAGCTTCTCCCGCCATTTATATGGCATGATGAAGTTTACCATGATGAGCGGGGGTCGTGTTCCAACTGCTGCAGAGCTCCAACAGTTGGATTATGACTACCCAAAGAATGAGCATGCGAGGGAGATGTGTGGAGAAGGTGTATATTTTGAGGAACCTCTTGATGAAGACATGCCAACCGATGATGATCGACGAATGCCAAACTCCGACGTGGAAGAGAACTCTGATGACGACGACTCTGATGATGATTCCGATGCTGGGGGTATGACCCCAGACATAGAGGATGAGTCCGACTAATCAGGTTCTTCTTATTTATTTTTCACTGAGGGGAGTGTGTCCCGTCTAAGTGTGGGGTGCTGGTATTTGCATGCTATACTTCTCTATCCACATTTGTATTTATTTATGTTTGTTTGTTTTGTTAGTAGTTAATTGTTTTTTTTCAGTAGTTAAATTATTTTTTTTAACTTAGCATCGCATGAAATTATTCTAATAGGCAGCATGAGATTATGACAAGAGTTTGTGCTAAAATCATGACTATTGAGACGTTTAGGCTCTAATTGTGACTCACTATGTGATATTGTTTGGTTTAATTCCTTCATCTGTTGGGTCAATATTCTATACTACTCCCAATAAAGTCGACCATGTGCCTTGTGTGTGAGAGCTAATAGTATATTTTGTGCTTGTGGCTGATGCTAGAACTTGCCTGGTATGTATGTAAAGCGAAAATAAGGAGTGTAAGTTTAGGAGATGATTTAGGCATTTCTTTGGCAACCTATATTTGCTTACCTTCATTTTTACCTACCCATGGACATTATCCTAGTTAACCCTTTTGAGCCTTTAGCCAATTTTCTTTGACAACCTCATATGTAAGCCTAATCCATTTTTTTCAAGACCATAATTTGATCCAAATTCCTAAGTGCTTTAAAGTGTAAAGTCATGTGACAAAATAAGAGGAAATTGGGTGAGTATGATGCTTTAGAATGCATTGGTGCTTGAAATTGCTATGAAAAAGAAGTGCTATCATAAGAGGTATGTTATGAAAAGAAAAAGGAAGAAAAAACTGAAAAGTTAGTCATGTTTAAAATCGAAAAACAAAAGAGGAGAAAAAGGGTGGTAGAATAAATGAAAGAAAGGTTGTTAGAAAGAAAAGTGTTAATGACACGATGTGATGTATTAAAGTGCTTAGGAACATAGTCACTATTTCTGGCCAAAATAGTCCTACCCGTCCCTTAGCCTACATTACAACCATCAAAAAACCTATTTGATTCTAAGCTTAGCATTCTGACATTTAGTGGAGCATTACACTAAGGGAAAGCCTATGGTCATCAGTTGTTGCATATGAATTCTTTGTGAGAGTGAGAGCAAGGATATTTTGATACCCATGTTTGAAAAATATGCTATACTTGTGAGTGATTATGGGTAATATATTGTGAGACACACATGGTTGATGAGTTTTGGGTAGTTGTGTATGATTCTTTGTGCCTTAACTTTTGAATATGAGTTGACCACCATCACGAGTCTATGTTGGAGGCTAAATGGTCTCTACTAATGATCGGAAAACTACTCTTTGTTGATAATTGTTGTGCTTGTCTTGACGAATATTTTATGTTGTTGCTGTGAAACCCTAAGTTGATGTTTAGAGGGACATAATATTTTATTCGAGAACGAACAAAGCTTTAAGTGTGGGGTGTTGATGATAGGCGAATTTACACGCCTATAACACTATATTTTGCCCATATTTTAGCCTAGTTTTGAGAACAAATTATATATTTCATGCACTCTTAGTCCATTTTCCTGTAAGTGAGCTAACGAACATGATTAGCAAAGTTTCAGGTATAAATGATGCAAAATTCAGCATTTCATGGATAACTTGACGCCAAAGAAAGCTTCACGAAAGGAGAAAAGCCAATCTTGGACGCCAAGGACTAAAGATGGCGCATGGAAATTCTGTCCCAGGCTAAAACAACATTTCTGAAGACTTTGGGGACTAGCAGTAACTTATTAGGATAATGATACATTAACCTAGTACAATTGGGTTAAGTATTACATTAGCTTGTTAGGATTAGGATAATGATACATTAACCTAGTACAATTGGGTTAAGTATTTCATTAGCTTAGTAGGATTTGGTTAAGCATTTCATTATCTTAGTAGGAATAGGATATGGGTATTATAAATACCCTATCTTGCTAGATATTTTAGGACATCTTCTTACATTCAATTCTATTCTATTCTACTTCTAAGACATTCTAGTTCTAGATAATCATTCTTCCATTAATTCTATTTTTCTTCTTCTATTCATCTATTCTTAAATTCCACAACAAGAGAAACGTTACTTTGCTAAGGGATTCACGCCTAACGCCTACCACACCATTACAAACGTGAAATCTTTATTGTGGTATAACAACAATGTCAATTGTGATTTCCTTCACATTCATGGGTAACTAAACTTCTCTGTTGGGGTTATGGAAGCCGTATGAGATACTATCTATTGCTGTGAGTTTGTGAGTTCGTGACACGTATGCTGCTTATATCATTATTCTCTTCATCTTAATCTAAATTCTTTGTGGTTGCAAACGCAAGAATACGCCAGTATAACATTTAACTTGTTCGAAAGAAAGGTTATTTGTATGGAAAAGAGATAATGTCAAGGTAGTAGGGTCCCATCCCCTATTTAAAAGTTAGTGTCGTAACTGGATTAACCTCTTGGAGAATTCGTACCGTTAGACACACTTTAAGCTCGAAAGAGTTAAAGTGAAATAATCCTCGAATAGGTCGAAAGACGCCTGGATTTACCATCGAATACAATTCTCTATAAGCACATGCATGTCTGAATTCCGCACACTCATAGCCAATAGAGACGTATAACTCAGAAGGTGGACATAACCCCAACTCCTCAATTCTCATTGTTTACATATTAAAAAACATTCGTTCTTTTACTTTGCTATTTTCTGCTTTACTCTCTTATTTTGGTTACATTACTTTCACAATACAATTCCCCCCTTTTTACAAGACTTGCACTAAAAGTCTAGTAATTGTTGCTTACTTGTTGACCAAGCTATTCCCTGAGGGATCGATACCCAACCCAGGTTGGGTTCTATATTTGACAAACGACCGCTTTACACTCCTACGAGAGCTGTAGATTGAGCGTTATCAATGACTATTCCAGAAAAGTTTGGGTGTTCTTCCTGAAGTAAAAGAATGATGTGTTGCCTACTTTCAAGGAGTGGAAGATTATGATTAAAAAACAAACAAGAAAGTAGGTAAAATGCCTTTGGATTGATAATGGTTTAGAGTTTTGTTCTAATGAATTTAATGCTCTATGCAAGTCAGAAGGAATTATGAGGCACTTGACAGTTCATCATACTCCATAGCAGAATGGTGTGGCTTAATAAATGAATAGCACTATAATGGAGAAGGTGCATTATATTCTCTCTAATGCTAGTTTACCCAAGTCCTTTTGGGAAAAAGCTACTTCCACAGATTGTCTTCTTATAACCGCTCTCCTTCAATTGCAATTGATAAAAAGACTCCATAAGAGGTATGGTCTGGTGCTCCTACTAGTTATTTTGATTTGAAGATATTTAGATGTCCTACGTATGCTCATGTTGATAATGGAAAGTTGGAGCCTAGATCTGTCAAGTGCTTATTTATGGGTTATAATCCTGGTGTTAAAGGTTATAAGCTTTGGTGTCTAGAAAGCAGAAAGATTATAATTAGCAGGGATGTTATGTTTGATGAAACTGCCATGCTTCGGGCTCTCTCCGAATCTAGTATTTCTCTTCCGATGATTTGAGTTATATGAATTAGCAAAAGTCATTCACCCACGTTGAATTACAAAGTGGAGCAGAGTGTACACTAGTGCTTACTTTTTAGTCTAGCCCAGAGATACAGAGTGGTACTATTTCCTCTTCACCACCAGTGATTCCACAATATTCAATTGCTAAAGACAGGCCTAAAAGAGATATTAAACCTCCTCAAAAGAATGTTAAAGCTGATTTGCTTACTTATGCATTGAATGTAGCAGAAGGTATTGATTTTGGTGAAGAACCTTCTTACTCAGAGGCAGTTAGTTGTGATGATTTCGGTGGATGGATGATTGTTATACAAGAGGAGATGGAATCACTTCATAAGAATGGCACATGGGATTTGGTGAGATTGCCTAAAGATAAGAAAGTTGTCTGTTGCAAGTGAGTATTCAAAAAAAAGAAACATCGGGAGTTGGAAATTCTAGGTACAAAGCAAGACTATTTGCTAAAGGTTACAGTCAAGTTTCATGTGTTGACTTCACAGATGTGTTTTCTCCAGTTGTAAAGCATAGTTCGATTCGAGCCTTTCTTGGTATTGTGGACATGTATGATCTTGAGCCTAAGAAGTTGGATGTTAAAACTGCATTCTTACATAGAGAACTTGGGGAGGATATCTATATACAACAAACAGAGGGTTTTGTAGTCTCATGAAAGGAGGACTATGATTGTTTGCTGAAAAAGTTTCTTTATGGCTTAAAACAGTCTCTTATGCAGTGGTATAAGAGGTTTGACTCTTTTATGACCTCTCATATGTTTTGGAGGAGTAGTTATGATAGTTATGTCTACTTTAAGAAGGCAAGTGATGGTTCGTTCGTGTATCTTCTGTTGTATGTTGATGATATGGTGATTGCAGCAAAAGATATGAGAGAGATAATAAAAGTTAAAGCCCATTTCAATAAGGAATTTGAGATGAAGGATCTAGAAGCAACAAATAAAATTCTTGGCATGGAAATTACGAGGGATAGAGAGAAGTGTAAGTTATACTTAAGTCAGAAATGGTATATTGAGAAAGTGTTTCACAGGTTCAATATGCAAAATGCCAAACCTGTAAGTACTCCATTGGCAGCTCACTTTATACTCTCGGACACTTTATCTCCAAAGACAGATAATGAGCATGACTATATGTCTCAAGTTCCATAGTCTAGTGCCGTTGGGTCTCTTATGTTTGCGATGGTGTGTTACCGATTAGATTTTTCTTGTACCGTCAGTGCAGTTAGCAGATACATGACAAATCCTAGCAAATAACATTGGAAAGAAGTTCAATGGATTTTTAGATACTTATATAGATCTGCTGATGTTTGTTTGTAGTTTGGGTGAAATAAGATGGAGTAATCAGGTATGTTGATTCTAATTTTGCAGGAGATCATGATAAAAGGAGGTCCCTTAAAGGCTATGTTTTCACCATTTGTGGTTTTGTTATTAGTTAGAAAGATACCTTACAAACTACAGTTGCTTTATCAACTACTGAGACAGAGTAAATGGCTATTACAGAGGCTTTCAAGAAAGCTATTTGGTTGAAGGGTCTATTCGGCGAACTTAGCAAAGACTTATAAAATACTATAATTTTTTGCGATAGTTAGAGTATTATCTTCCTTATCACAGATCAAATGTTTCATGAGAGGACAAAGCACATTGATGTTCGGTATCATTTTGTGCGTGAAATTATTGCTCGTGGTAATATTATGGTAAGAAAGATTAGTACTCATGATAATCCCACTAATATGATGACCAACACACTACCAAGTGCCAAGTTTGAGCATTGCTTGGACTTGGTTGGTGTTAGCTGTTAAGATATGCCCTTAGGGGCTTTTGTGGAAGAGGTGGAGAGTTTGTCTTGAATAGATTTGAGTTCTGAATTAGAATTTGTGTCAAGGTGGAGATTGTTAGAGTTGTGACCCTAATTTTGTTGATCCAGCCCAAAAAGTTTTTTGGTGCGACCCATGTTGGTGATTTTCAATGGGGTCTGTGGTGGTAGCGTAGAGATCGGGCCGGTAGGCCCGATATGGACCTTTATGTTTTTCAACCTAGGACTTATTTGTATGCACATATTATATAAGTGCATTTAGTGGGTTATTTTGGGTATTCAAAAAAATTAGCCTTCTCCACATTATACTTTCTCTCTACATTATAGTGAAACCTACTTTGCCTCTGCCCGTGGTTTTTCCCGCAAAGGTTTCCACATAAACCTATATGTTGTTTTTGGTTTTTTTACTTGTGGTTTACTTACTCTGTCCGAATCATAACATATATTCATTTTTTATTTTACTTTGTACTTCTATTATATTAGTAGTTATTGTACTGACTTCGCCACATTTTGAAACTATATATCTACATTAGTCTCTTTATTAGATTATTTTCACTATTTCCTTCTTTCCCCTTGGTAGCTCATTACTAGCTATTCCGGACTATAGGTCAGCTTACTTACTAGTAGTTTATAGTAGTGTAAGACCCTCAAAAAAACTTCTAAGCTTAATTCAGCCCTTTAAGCTTGTCAAGAGGTCCCAGACTTAGAAAATTCTAACCAAGTTCCCAGACTTATCCTATTTTTGGACTTCAAAAGTTGGAATCTCATCTCGCCATCTTAACATCCTTAAAGGCCCGTATTTTCATTAATTCATGATCAGGGAGGTCAATAGGTGTTTCCGGATAAGTTTTGGATTTTTTGAAACACGTTTAGATCATGTTCGGAGTCCCAAAACAGTGGACCTACACGATCTTGGCGCGCCGCATCGCCAATCGCATTGGTCAACATTTGTACAGGCTGCTAGAGCCAAAACTTCTGAGGCTCGATGCAATCATGGTGCGATGTGTCAGGTACGCGACCCAGCCATCAACGTTCCACGTCGCTTGTAGCTTCGACACCTAGTTTTTAGTTATTAAATGACCATGTCCTCAAGGGCAAAAGGGTCAATTTTCCACCCTTATATAAGTCAAAAACACGTAATTCAGACCTATTTCACCCAAATTATAGTGGTTTCTCTCTCAAATTCATCAAGAACAAGCTTAGGGTTTTAAAATTGAGGATCCAATTTCAAGAATTTCATTAGTTTTCAAGAATCTTCCATCGAAGGTATGCATAGTGTTGATTTATGGATTCCTTTCATCCATAAAGCTCAAGAACCCCATTTCAAATTATAAATCATGATGTTTATGTTGTGGGTTGTTATGTAACCATGTTTATCTTATTATACGATTCCCAAGTTGGAATATTTACGTGTTTTTCATTAAACTACGTTAGCATGCAAATTGAAATCCATGAATTGAGTTGCTTATTATGTGTAATTTGATAATTACACCTATGCCCTAGGTTGTGCATGTAAGGTGTTTGATAAAATGCCTAAGAGGATAAAAATTATGTATTATAACTCAATTGTAACCCATATGATAAATGCATGTCTTACCCTTATGTTCAAATGAATCTTATGTTATTGATGTGCAATGTAGATGTTTATTGGAATGTCATGATGTTAGAGTATGAAATTATGATACTTATTACATGCATTCCTACTATGTACAAGTTTATGATAACCATGTGCTTCATGAAATCTCCAACTTATTATATTGTGGATTGTTGAGGTTGGTCATGTATTCAAGAATGTCATGCCTTGTCAGTTTTATTCTATTGAGTCCTGAGGGTAATTGTACCCAACAACTTAGCTGTGTACCTAAAGCCAATGTTATCTTTTCATGATACTCTCAGTCAAGCTACGGTCAATAGAACTCAGTCAGTCATGTGACTCAGGAAAGCTCAGAAATTTAGTAATCTCAGTAGTATTCCGTCAGATAACGAAACTCAGTTAACTCAGGCCAGTTCAGTTCAGTTAATCATGGTCAGTTTCTATTCATATGGGAGTAGGATTTAGAACCGAGTGAACTTAAGGATGGGAACTCAACTGCCAGTAGAGGGTGTGATTCATAGAAGTAATCCTTCTGTTCCAGAACTATGTAGCCAGTGTAGGTTGAGACATCTAACCTGGAAGTTGAGGGTTAATGATGTGGCTTACCTGGCAGTTAAGGGTTCCCACCATTCTCATTTGAGTACCTGCTAGTTGAGGGTCACTCACAGCTTCAACTATCGGTGGCGCGGTATTGAGACCCTTTCGATTGGGGTTATAGATTAGACCCCAATTCAGTTATATTGCTTTATTTGGTGCATATCAGTTAGATGACTACTTCCCACAGTTACAATTTCAGTCTCAGCCTCAGTAATAGAACTCAGATAGTTCTATAGAATTCAGGACTGTCAGATACAGTCAACTCAGAATAGTACAGAAGTCAGCTAGTTCCATCAAAACCTAGACTGTCAGATACAGTCACTCAGTATCAGTTATTAGTACTCATGTTATCAGTATTCAGACTTAGTAGTTAGTATCATCACGAATTCAGTTACAGTTATTTATTCCTGCATGTATTCTCACGTTTATGTTATACAGTCGGTTAGCATAGTTCATGCATATAAATCCTTGCATTCAGCCTACCTCGCATGCATACCAGTACATTCAATCGTACAGACACATTTACTCTATGGTGTTTTATACCATAGGTTCAGAAGCATGAGCTCCAGAGCATCAGTAGCATTCCACCCGCAGCAGTCAGAGTTAGTAGTGAGTCCTCATCCTTCGAGGATATGAGTATTACTTTATTATTTTAGTTTAGCTTTCAGTATATAGAGTTTTTTGGGGACATGTCCCATCAACTCCTTATTCTGATAGTTCAGTTTTAGAGGTTTTCAGACTATAGTATGTCCAGACAGTTTATTTCAGTTTATGTTTTGGCATTGATATACCGTACTCTCAGATATTATATTTTATCCGTTTTGAACCTTATGGTATGTTTTAATCTATTATTTCCACATTTTACATGATGTTATACAGTATACAGGTACAAATATTAGTCATAGGTTAGCTTGTGGTCCTTCGGGGTCATGAGCACTTTGTAGCATTTTGGGTACCAGATTTGGGGCGTTACAAACTTGTTATCAGAGCCTAAGGTTCAATAGTGTCCTAGGAAGTCTGAAAGCCACATCTAGTAGAGTCTTGTACATGGGTTTGTTGCGTGCCACATTTATGTACAGGAGGCTATAAGATGTTTAGGAATAGTTACCTATTTTTTCTGTATTCATGTCGTGCCAGTGAGCATAATCTTAAGTTAATATCTCAGTTTAATCCCTTTCTCCTCCGTTTATGGAACATGCCTCCCAAGAAGAGAATTGGGAATCAGTCAGCCCCTCAGTCCAAAGATCCTTTGGGTGAGAATATCTCTCATGCAGAGTTCAGAGCTCCATACACTATTCTTGCTCAGTCAGTTGCTACTCAAAATAAATGACCAGTTTTTATTTCGGCCAACCCAATAGCTAATTTAGCAGCAGCGAGGATTCGGGACTTCACCCGAATAAATCCTTCATCCTTTTTGGGGTCTAAGACTGACGAGGACCCTTAGAAATTCCTTGACCAGGTTAATTAGGTTACATACATCATAAGGGTGTCAGCGGTTGAGAGTGTTGAGCTAGCTGCATATCAGTTGCAGGATATTGCTCACACATGGTTAAATTAGTGGAAAACAGAGAGGGTTGTAGATGTAGGTCCCATTAAGTGGGAGGAGTTTGTCACTGTATTCTTAGATAGATTCTTTCCCCAAGAGCTAAGAGAAGCTAAGGTGTTAGAATTTATTAACCTCAGGCAGGCAATATGATAGTGAAAGAGTATTCCCTTAAGTTTACTCCATTAGCCAGATATGCTCCTCATGTGTTTACAGATAGCTGGGCCAAGATGAGTAAGTTTGCTTCTAGGGTGTACGATAGTGGGGCATAAACATAGCCAGGCTTATGACTTATGCTCAGCAGATAGAAGAGCAAAAGATTAAGATGTGGGAGAAGTAGAATAAAGGAACAAGGATAGGTAGTTTCAACTTTGCCAGCCTTAGTCAGAGAGAGAAAACCGTTCTCAATTTTGTCATAAGTCATCAGTTCCAGCTTCTTCTTTAGACAATGCTCTAGCTCCTAAGTTCAGGAATGGTAATAGAGATAGGGCACTGATAACGCCCAAACTACAGCTCTCGTAAGAGTGTAAGCGGTCGTTGTCAAATATAGAACCCAACTAGGTTGGGTGTCGAATCCCACAGGGAATACTTGGTCACTAAGTATGCAACGATTAGTAGACTGTTGATCGAAAATTCTACGAAAAAGGGGGGATTTAATTGTAGCGTGAATTAAGAGTATCAAAGTAACAAAGAAAAATGGAATGTTTAGTAGGTTTTAATCAATGAGAATTGTAAGTTAGGGTTATGTCCACCTTATGAGTTTTACGTATCTATTGGCTATGAGTTATGCGGAATTCAGACATGCATACGCTTATAGATATTCGTATTCTACGGTAATTCCTAGTGTCTTTCGACCATCAAGGATTATATCACTTTAACTCTTTCGAGCTTAAAGCGTATACTAATGGTACGAATTCTCCAAGAGGTTAATCCAGTTACGGCACTAACTTTTAAACAGGGGTTGGTAGACCTATTTCCTTGTCATTCTCTCTTTTCCAGACATGTAACTTTTCTTTCGAACAAGTTAATGCTATACTGGCGTATTCTATATGTTTGCAACCACAAGAATTCAATTAAGATGAAGAGAGTAATGATATAAGCAGCATACGTATCAAGAATTCACAAACTCATAGCAATAGATAGTATCTCATAAGGCTTCCATAACCCTAACAGAGAAGTTTAGCTACTCATGAGTGCAACGGAAATCACAATAGATATAATCATCATACCACAACCTAGAGTAATCTTGGCAATGGAAGTGATATGGCATCAAAAGCTCTCACACGTTTTGCCCTAGCCGTTCTTCTCAAGATAGCCGAGTTCTCTGTGTTAGACTTACAGAATATTGTAACGTGAATTAGGAGCAAAAGTCGAATGAAAAAGTCTTGAATTAATGAATGAGTGAATAGTAAAAAGCTTGCTGAAAAATTCAGCAAATAGGGTTTTTATAACATCCTTGTCCTAGTCCTACTGAAATAGGGTTTTTATCCTTGTCCTAGTCCTACTGGGTTACTGCATACTTTTCCTAATCCTACTAAGTTACTGCTGATCCCCCAAGTCTTTAGAAATGCTGTTTTTTTGCCCGGGACAAGTTCTCCATGCATCACTTTCAGTCCACAAGCTTCCAGAAGCTGCCTTCCTTCTTACGTGAAGTTTCCTTTGGCGTCCAACAGTCCATAAAATGCTGAAATCTTCATCATTTATACCTGAAAACTTGCTAATCACGTTGGTTAGCTCACTTACAGGAAAAATGACTAAAAGTGTAGGAATTATATATTTTTTCCTCAAAACTTAGCTAAAATATGGGTACATTAAGGTGCTTTAGGCGTGTAAATATGCCTATCATCAACACCCCACACTTAAAGCTTTGTTCGTCCTCGAACAATACATCATGTCCATATAAACATCTACTTAGGGTTTCACAGTAACAGCACAAAATATTCATCAAGACAGGCACAACAATTATTAACAAAGAGTAAGTTTCTAATCACTTCTAAAAACAATTCAACCTCCAACATAGACTCGTGATGATGGTTAATTCGTATTCAAAAGTTAAGGCACAAAGAATCATACAAGACTACCCAAAACTCATCAACCATGTGTGTCTCACATAAGATATTACCCATAATCACTCACAAGTATTGCATTTTTCAGAACATGGGTATAAGATTATCCTTGCTCTCACTCTCACAAAGAATTCATATGTTGCAACTGATGACCATAGGCTTGCCCTTAGTGTAATGTTCCACTAATATCAGAATGCTAAGCTTAGGATCAAGTAGGACTTTTACAGGTTGTAATGTAGGCTAAGGGAGGGGTAGGACTATTTTGGCCAGAAATAGTGACTATGTTCCTAAGCGCTTTAATACATCACATTATGCCATTAACACTCTCTTTTAATCAACCTTGCTACCTTTCTTTCATCTCTCACCCCTTTTCACCTATTTTTCCATTCAAACATAACTATCTTTTTATTTAATCATAAACACAATTTATCTTTTTATTTTTCTATTTCTTTTTCTTTTCTTCTCTATAGCACACCTCTTATGATAGCCACTCTTTTTCATAACAAATTCAAGAACCAATACACTCTAAGGCATCACTCTCACCCAATTTTCTCTTATTTTGTCACATGACTTTACAATTTAAAGCACTTAGGAATTTGGATCAAATTATGGTCTTGAAAAAAAATGGATTAGGCTTACATATGAGGCTGTCAAAGAAAATGGCTAAAGGCTCAAAGGGGGTTAACTAAGATAATGTCCACGGGTAGGTAAAAAGAAGGTAAACAATCACAGGCTGCCAAAGAAATGCCCAAATCATCTCCTAAACTTGCACTCTTTATTTCGCTTTACACACACACCAGGCAAGTTCTAGCATCAGTCACCAATCACAGAATATACTATCATCTCACACACACAAGGCACATGGTCAACTTTATTGGGAGTATTATAGACTCTTGACCCTAACAGATGAATGAATTAAACCACACAATTATCACACAGTGAGTCACACTTAGAGCCTAAATGTCTCAATAGTAATGATTCTAGCACAAACTCTTGTCATAACACCATGCCACCTATCAGAACAATTTCATGCATCAAAATCTAAAAAAATCTACGACTAATTAAAACAAACAAAAAAAAATATAACAATAAATGTAGGCAAAGAAGTACATCATACGAATACCAGCACCCCACAGTTAGACGGGACACACTGCCCTCAGTGGAAAATAAATACGGAAAACCTGATTAGTCGGACTCCTCTTCTATGTCTGGGGTCATAACCCCTGCGTCGAAATCATCATCAGAGTCATCATCCTCAGAGTTTCCTCAAATTGTACCCCACTTGATCCAAAAGTGCGTTGAGGTATTTGTAGCGAGGAGGATTCAGCTTGCTCTTTTCTTCCGTTTTTCTAACCTTTCTGTGAGGTGGATACTTTTTGTTTTTCATGTCGTCCTTTTGAGGCCATTCTACCTGAGATCCTAATAGAGTCATGTTAGCTTCATCTCAGAAGATTCAATTGATAAACAAACAGTAATGGCACCACCCCACACTTAAGTTGTTGGCACAGACTAATTAAGTGAGTGATGTCGACTACTCAGACTTCATCGTCATACATTTGGGCGATATGTTCCAACAATATGTTCAGCACAGTCATACTTTCATGTCGTCTTAACTATCTTTTCCAACTCTATTTCATGTAATCTTGATCATACTTTCATGTTTGGATTAATGCACTTTTTGAACAAGACAACTTCATAGAGATCGTATCAAGTTATGGCATAGAAATAATCACAACATCTCATGCTTGTATTCAATCATGATCTTTATCTCGATGAACGAGTCATTCAAGCATTCAAGCATTCAATTTTGAAGATTATGCAATTAACTTCACCATGTCGACTCCGCAAAAGTATGACAGTGTATAACAATCAAATACAAGTTGGAACAAAATCAAGAACACCCACACGTATTCTTTCACTCAACGAGATGTATCATATCAAACCAATCACATTCAAATTACCAACACTACTTCAAGATTTAACAACTTATTATAGGCGTAGTATGGTAATACTTACGGAATATAAAAGAAGAGCAAAGAAGTACTTACTTGGTTGATGGCCTCGGAAGATGTTCTTGCAAAGTTGAAAGAGCAAAAGGAAAATTTTTGAGAGATTTTGGAGAGGTAGGCGGCGCTTAGGTTGAGTTTGCAATGAATTGTTGCTCTAAGACTAAGGTTATATTTATAGGACAAGCTTGGGTCGGGTTTTGACCCATTTGGAATCGGATTAGGAGACCAAGAAGTGACCATAGGCGGCGCCTAATGCTTTGCCTATGCTTGGCATAGGCGGCGCCTTTTGCAAAGCCTAGTTGAGCATAGGCGGTGCCTATGCTATGGCATTGTTAGGCATAGGAGGCGCCTATGCCATGACATTCTAGATTCAGAGACAAAAGGCTTTTACATAGGCGACGCCTATGCTATGGCATTGTTAGGCATAGGCGGCGCCTATGCCATGGCACTCTAGATTCAGAGAGCTTAGGCCATAGCATAGGCCTTGCCTTGTTCGTTGCCTAGATTTTCATAAGCAATGCCTAACTCCTAGCCTTTTTCTTCTTCATTCCCAACTTACCACCTTCAACATGCAATACTTCCAAATCAAAATTTGAAACCAATCTTCTCCTTTACACCTCTTGCACTTACACTTATTCAAAAACAACAAAAACAATTAGAACGATGGGTTGCCTCCCATCAAGTGCCTTGGTTTTGGTCGTGGCTCGACTACAAAAACAAACTCCTAGTAAAACAAAACAATTAAAGACGATGGGTTGCCTCCCATCTAGCGCTTGATTTATTATCGCGACACGACATAGCTTATCTCGATTACTCAGACTTCATCGAGATATATAGTGCATCATTTTCTGAATGGATTCAGGCGACGCTGATGCTTACTTGTAGGCATGCAGTCTTCTTTGAGATGACTCTTGTGTATACATATCCCAGGAGGGATACCAATTATATCATCAATAGACCAACCCATAGCTCTCTTGTGCCTCTTCAGAGCAGAGATGAGAGCCTCTACGTGCTGTTCACTTAGATCATCCGCAACACTCACTGGAAGTGTATTTCCACTTCCCAAGAATGCATACCTTAGATAATTGGGGAGCTTTTTCGATCCTAGCACTGGTGTCTCTTCAATGGAAGTCTTCGCTGTTGGTGACGGTTGATTCTTAAGATCAAGGTTCGGCTGCTTAGGAGTATGAGAATAGGACCATATTTCTGTTAGAGAAGACATAGTTTCTTCATAATCTTCATCATCCTCATGCTCAACATTCAGCAGCGCAGCAGACAATGGATCAACAGTAAGCTGTTTCTCTAAAGATAATGCTTTCTTATCCTCATAATGAACATCATCTACAGAGAACACATCCATATCTCTCGGCTGCTTCATCGATTTGCAAAAATCAAAACGAATCACTTCGTCATTCATTCGAAATAAAAGCTCATTATCTCTCATGTCAATAAGCACACTTCCAGTTGCGAGGAAGGGCCATCCCAAGATTATGGGAACTTTTGAATCTACCTCACAATCCAAAATCACAAAGTCTGCAGGAAAAATAAAGGTGGACACCTTCACCAACACATCATTTAAGATACCAACAGGTCGTTTTACCGACCTATCTGCCATCATGAGCCGCATATTGGTGGGTGTCGGATCGCCCAACCCCAACTTCCTGTAGACGGATAGCGGCATCAAATTGATGCTAGCTCCCAAATCGCATAATGCCTTGGCAAAATTTAAAGATCCAACAGTGCAAGGAATGGTGAAGGCACCAGGATCGGCCATTTTCTGAACTAGCGATCTGGTAGCGATTGCACTGCAATAATGAACAGTATCTGTCAACTCATAACTTGCTGTACGCTTCTTTGTTAAAAGGTCCTTCATGAATTTAGCGTATCCGGGCATCTGTTCTAGCGCGTCCACCAAAGGAACATTAATAGTCAGCTGCTTCAACATAGTCATGAATTTACTGAACCTGGTATCATCAGCTTTCTTCTTCAGTCTCTGCGGAAAAGGTGGTGGTGGAAGGGGAATTGTTTTCTGCACCACTTCCCTTTTATCTTGCTTCCGATTATCACTCTTTTCAGGATGGTGACGCCTAGGTGTAACATCATGAGCACTCACTTCAGCTTCTACGGCATCTTCAAACTCTGTTTCATCAACATTCTCTGCTATATCATCAACCACCTGCTTGCCTTTGGATGGATTTTCCAATACTTTACCACTCCTGGTAGTAATAGCCATACATGATCCACCATTTCTTGGGTTTTGCACAGTGTCGCTAGGTAAGGTGCCAGCCTTTCTTTGATTGAATGTCGCTGATAGTTGACTCAATTGTTGCTCCAGCTGTTTTATCGCGGTAGAATGCGAATCAACCAATTGATTTATTGATGACAAATCATTCTTTACCTCAGTAACACCTATATTAGTCGTTTCCACCCCTTTCAACAGCTTAGCCATCATATCATCCATGGACATCTTTCCAGAGCCAGACGCCACAGCCTCACGGTTTCCAGGAGAAACATACAAACCACTTCTGTCAATCTTATTCTTCCAACCACCTTGATCGCGGTCCTTGTATCCAGCTTTATCATAATAGTTCCGACCTTGGCTTCCTTGGGCATTGCCTCGGAAACCCCACTGATTATTCAAGTAATTTGTTTCCCCCTCAGAATCTGACTTATCTCTTCCCTGTGACACCACATCCTTGAATTTTCCATCTTCCCTGCTAATAAATGCTTAGTAAGAAGATCCATCTGCGTTTTCATGTGAGCCATATCCTGGTCACGTTCCTCTTGTCTTCGTCTCTGCTCTGCAGTCATGCCAATAGATACAGTAGAGCTCGCTACCTCAGAATCCCTGGTATGCCAAGCTCTACTCTTCTTTGTCATACGATCCAGCATATCACTCACCTCAATAAAAGTAAGGTCCATGAATGACCCTCCTGCAGCATTATCAACCACTGGCTTTGTGACCGAGTTCAAAGCCCTATATAATATTTCCATCAAGTGGATATTCGTCATCTGATGGTTTGGGCACCGCATAAGCTTTTTCTTGAACCTCTCCCATGTTTCGTGGAGAGCTTCAGTAGGAAGCTGTCGAAAGTTGCTGATCTCATCCCGTAATTGGGCTCTCTTGGATGGCGGAAAGAATCTTTCTAGGAAAGTGTCTTTCAATTGCCTCCAATTAGTAATAGAATCAGGAGTTAGCTCGTTCAACCATAGAGTTGCCTCCCCAAATAGAGATAATGGAAATAAGCGCAGCCGAATTGCATTCTATCCAACTCCTGGATTGTCAAACGCCTTGCATGTTGAGATAAAATTGATCAGATTCATATTCGGATCATCGCCTGCGAGTCCACCAAATAAACCTTTGAGCTGCAATAGCTGAATCATGGTGCTAGTGATATTGAACTTGGCTCCGGGAGCCAAGGGTGGAGGAATAATAGCTCCTGTGGCACTAGCTCCATCCAGATCGTCATCATCCTCATCAAAAGGAGCCTGCATAACTCGGCGGTCAGGTCTCATTCTAGCTAGACGATCTCTCATATGCATAGGTGCCGCCACCTCATCAGTACGCCTAGGATTCAGTAGCTCCTCATCACCCAGGTCCTCATCATCAGGATTTGTTGCTCTCCCTGGGTTATCAATGTTCTGTTGATGCACTTGAGCAGCTGCCAACGCAGCTAATCTAGCCTGCTCCTGTTGAGTAGCCCTTCTTTCAATGTCACGTTGTGCATCCATTCTGCCAATAAGTTGTGGTTCAGGATTGATAGGTAATAACGGTTGACCTGAACATTGCGTGTTTGGCATGCACTCAAGCAAACCTGAATAAAACAAAAACAACAACTAAAAGTAAAATTCAAGAATCTTTGACCGAAGGGTCTAGTAACTATCACAAACTTAGTTGACAACCGTATTCCCCGGCAACGGCTCCAAAATTTGATAACGCCCAAACTACAGCTCTCGTAAGAGTGTAAGCGGTCGTTGTCAAATATAGAACCCAACTAGGTTGGGTGTCGAATCCCACAGGGAATACTTGGTCACTAAGTATACAACGATTAGTAGACTGTTGATTGAAAATTCTACGAAAAAGGGGGGATTGAATTGTAGCATGAATTAAGAGTATCAAAGTAACAAAGAAAAACGGAATGTTTAGTAGGTTTTAATCAATGAGAATTGTAAGTTAGGGTTATGTCCACCTTATGAGTTTTACGTATCTATTGGCTATGAGTTATGCAGAATTCAGACATGCATGCGCTTATAGAGATTCGTATTCTATGGTAAATCCTAGTGTCTTTCGACCATCAAGGATTATATCACTTTAACTCTTTCGAGCTTAAAGCGTATACTAATGGTACGAATTCTCCAAGAGGTTAATCCAGTTACGGCACTAACTTTTAAACAGGGGTTGGTAGCCCTATTTCCTTGTTATTCTCTCTTTTCCAGACATGTAACTTTTCTTTCGAACAAGTTAATGCTATACTGGCGTATTCTATATGTTTGCAACCACAAGAATTCAATTAAGATGAAGAGAGTAATGATATAAGCAGCATACGTATCAAGAATTCACAAACTCATAGCAATAGATAGTATCTCATAAGGCTTCCATAACCCTAACAGAGAAGTTTAGCTACTCATGAGTGCAACGGAAATCACAATAGATATAATCATCATACCACAACCTAGAATAATCTTGGCAATGGAAGTGATATGGCGTCAAAAGCTCTCACACGTTTTGCCCTAGCCGTTCTTCTCAAGATAGCCGAGTTCTCTGTGTTAGACTTACAGAATATTGTAACGTGAATTAGGAGCAAAAGTCGAATGAAAAAGTCTTGAATTAATGAATGAGTGAATAATAAAAAGCTTGCTGAAAAATTCAGCAAATAGGGTTTTTATAACATCCTTGTCCTAGTCCTACTGAAATAGGGTTTTTATCCTTGTCCTAGTCCTACTGGGTTACTGCATACTTGTCTTAATCCTACTAAGTTACTGTTGATCCCCCAAGTCTTTAGAAATGCTGTTTTTTTGCCCGGGACAAGTTCTCCATGCATCACTTTCAGTCCACAAGCTTCCAGAAGCTGCCTTCCTTCTTACGTGAAGTTTCCTTTGGCGTCCAACAGTCCATAAAATGCTGAAATCTTCATCATTTATACCTGAAAACTTGCTAATCACGTTGGTTAGCTCACTTACAGGAAAAAGGACTAAAAGTGTAGGAATTATATATTTTGTCCTCAAAACTTAGCTAAAATATGGGTACATTAAGGTGCTTTAGGCATGTAAATACGCCTATCATCAGGCACCATGCTTTTAGTCTTAGGGTAGCGTTAGCAATGCCCGAACTAATCCGCTGTGTCATACTTATAGCAAACACAATCAAGGTATTTGCAGAGCTGGCAGTGATATTTGTTTTGGATATGGCAAGCCAACCCATAGAGTCAGAGGTTGTCCTCAGATATATTCCCAGAATCAGCAGAACCATTCCTCAGTCAACCCGGTCACCCAAATCAGCAGGGTGCCATTTCCAGTGCTACTAGTGGTCAATACCCAAATAGAATTTATGCTCTCCAGTCCTTGAAAGATTAAGAAAATTCTCCTGATATGGTTACTGGTATGTTACAGATCTTTCACTTGTATATTTACGCTTTGCTAGATCCAGGAGCTTCCTTGTCTTTCGTTACTCCTTATATAGCAGTTGATTTTGGAGTCAGTCCTGAGATTCTAGTAGAGCACTTCTCAGTATCTACCCCAGTAGGTAAAACTATCATAGCCTGACGGGTATACAGGAACTGTTCAATTATGATATTTCTGAAAGTCACCTCAGCAGACTTAGTCGAATTAGAGATGATTGATTTTGATGTCATTCTCGGCATGGATTGGCTTCATTCCTACTATGCCACAGTCGACTGTAGAAACAGAATAGTTCAGTTTCAGTTTTCGAATGAACCCATCCTAGAATAGAAGAGTAGTGTATTCGCTTTCAGAGGTCAGCTTGTTTCTTACCTTTGGGCACGAAAAATAATATCTAAAGGATGTGTCTATCATCTTGTTCGAGTTAAGGACACTAGTTCTGAAACTCTTAGTCTTGAATCATTCCCAGTCGTGAATGAATATTCAGATATCTTTTCTGCAGATCTTCTAGAAATTCCTTCCGAAAGGGAAATAGACTTCGACATTGATCTTCTTCTAGATACGAAACCTATATCTATTCCGCCATAAAAAATGGAGCCAGCAGAACTCAAAGAACTAAAATAACAGTTGAAGAATCTCTTGGATAAGGGATTCATCAGACCCAGTGTGTCCCCGTAGGGCACACCGGTTTTATTTGTGCAAAAAAAAGACCGTTCTCTTAGAATGTGCATTGATTACCATTAGCTCAATAAAGTCAAGGTCAAGAACAAGTATCCACTTCCCAGAATCGATGACTTGTTTGACCAACTTCATGGTGCCAACTATTTTTCTAAGATAGACCTCAGATCAGGCTATCATCAACTCAAAGTCAGAGAATGTGCCATTTCAAAAACAGTCTTCTATACTCGGTATGGTCACTTCAAATTCCTAGTCATGTCATTTGGTTTTGCCAATGCCCCAACAACTTTCATGAACTTGATGAACCTAGTGTTTAAGAAATACTTAGATATGTTCATCATAGTCTTCATCAATCATATCCTTGTATATTTCCTCAGTGAGCGTGATCATGTAGACCATCTTGGAATCGTGCTTTAGACTCTCAGAGATTATAAGTTGTTTGCTAAATTCAGTAAGTATGAATTTTGGCTAAGGTCAGTAGCATTCCTATGTCATATCATTTCTGATGATGGAATTAGAGTAGATCCTCAAAAGATCGAAGCAGCAAGAAACTAGCCTTGCCCTATCTCTCCATCAGATATAAGGAGTTTATTGGGTTTAGCTGGATTTTACAGATGGTTTATTGAGGGATTTTATTCTATTTCATCCCCTATGTACAGATTGACTCAGAAGAAAGTCAAGTTTCAGTGGTCAGATCCTTGTGAGAAGAGTTTTCAGGAGTTGAAGACTCGACTTACCTCAGCTTCAGTTTTGGCTTTTCCAGATGGTTCAGAGGGGTTCGTAGTGTATTGTGATGCATCCAGAGTAGGCTTGCGTTGTGTCCTCATACAGCATGGTAAGGTCATAGCCTATGCCTCCAGACAACTTAAATCCCATGAGAAGAATTATCCAACTTATGATCTTGAGTTAGCAGCCATAGTTTTTGCCTTAAAGATTTAAAGGCATTACTTATATGGGGTGCATGTAGATGTGTTCACAGATCATAAGAGCCTTTAGTATGTATTTTCTCATAAAGATCTCAAATTTCATTAGAAAGGGTGGTTAGAGATCTTGAAAGATTATGACATGAGTGTCCTTTATCATTCGGGCAAGGCCAACGTAGTGGCCGATGCTCTTAGTAGACTGTCTATGGGTAGTGTTTCTCATGTTAAGGGTAGTAAGAAGAAGCTAGCTCAGGAAGTCCATCAGCTTTCCAGACTAGGTGTTCACTTAGTCAATACAGGAGAGGGTATTACATTGGTTCAGAGTAGTTTAGAATCATCTCTAGTTTTTGAGGTGAAAGAAAATCAGGATAGAGATCTCAGTCTTGTCAAGTTGAAAGAGTCAGTCAAGGATAAAAAATTAGAGGTTTTCTCCCAAGGGGGAGATGGTGTTTTGCGTTGTCAGGGTTTTCTCTGTATGCTAGATGTAGGTGACTTAAGGCAACAAATTCTTGCATAAGCACATGGTGTGCGCTACTCTATTCATCCAGGGGCCACTAAGATGTACTGCAACTTGTGGGAGATCTATTGGTGGAGTGGGATGAAGAGGGATGTTACAAAATTTGTGGCTAAGTGTTCTACATGTCAGCAGGTTAAGATAGAGCATCAGAAACCTAGTGGGTCCATACAAGAGTTCAATATTCCCACTTGGAAGTGCGAAGAAGTCAGCATGGACTTCATGACGGGTTTTCCTCGTACTTTTTATCAGCGTGATTCAGTTTGGGTCATTGTAGACAGAATGACCAAATCAACTCATTTTCTTCCAGTCCATACCTTTTATTCAGTCGAGGATTACGCCAAAATCTACATCAGAGAGTTGGTCAGATTGCATAGTGTTCTATTATCTATTATCTTAGACAGAGGTACCCTGTTCGCCTCTCATTTTAGAAAGCATTCCAAAATGGTCTTGGTACCCAAGTTCATCTCAGTACATCCTTTCATCCTCAGACAGATGGTCAAGCAGAAAGGACCATTCAGACTTTAGAAGATATGCTGCGAGCCTGTGCAATTGATTTCAAGAGAGGTTGGGATGACCACCTACCTTTGATTGAGTTTGCATACAACAACATCTATCATTCCAGTATTCGGATGACCCCATTCAAAGCTCTCTGCGGTAGGAGATGTAGATCTCTAGTTGGTTGGTTCGAAGTTAGTGAGGCTTCAGTTATAGGGCTTGACTTAGAATTCGATGCCTTAGAAAAAGTCCAGTTGATCAGAGAAAGACTCTGAGCTACTCAGAGCCGACAGAAGTCTTATGCTGATATGCGCAGAAAGGATCTCAAGTTCGAGATTGGTGGTTATGTTTATCTAAAGATCTATCTCATGAAGGGAGTGAAGCGGTTCGACAAGAAGGGAAAACTAAGTCCCTGATATGTCGGTCTCTTTAAAATTCTCAGTCGTTTCGGTAAGGTAGCTTATGAGCTCAAATTACCTTCAGATCTAGCCTTAGTTCATCCAGTCTTCCATGTCTCTTTGCTCAAGAAGTGCATAGGTGATCCAACAGTTGTACTCCCTATTCAGAGCATAGATGTTCAGAATGGCCTCTCTTATGAAGAGACTCCAGTCGAAATTCTTGCCTATTAGACTAGTAGACTGAGGAACAAATAAGTCTCTCTAGTCAAAGTTATTTGGCGAAATCAGTCCATTGAGGTAGCTACTTTGGAAGTAGAAGCAGACATGCGAACCAAATACCCTCACCTCTTCTCCGCTAACCCAGATCTAGCTCAAGGTAACATTTCTCCTTAAGCCTTTAAGTTTCATATTTAGATTTCAGTTACAACTTGGTATCCAGTTCATGTTCAGAATTCCATTATAAACTTGGCATTAAATACCATTCCATATTCAGTCATGCATTCATATATCAGTTCAGTCATATAATCATGTATCAGATATGCATTCTCATTGTGAGAAACTCAGTTCATCAGAACACTCAGTCATGCATTCATGAATCAATTACTCATGCATCAGATATGCATGCTCAGTATGGTGTATTCAGTTATCAGTCATGTCAGTCATGGAAACATGTTTTAGTTGCTCATGTTCAGTATGTACTTCAGGTTATATCTTCTCCCCTCTCAGTCAGTCTCATTTGAGGACGATTGTTCTAAAGGGGAGAAATTGTAAGACCCCACAAAAAACTTCTAAGCTTAATTCAGCCCTTTAAGCTTATCAAGGGGTCCTAGACTTAGAAAATTCTAACCAAGTTCCCAGACTTAGCCTATTTTTGGCCTTCGAAAGTTGGAAATCTCATCTCGCCATCTTAACGTCCTTAATGGCCCGTATTTTCATTAATTCATGACCATGGAGGTCAATAGGTGTTCCCGAATAAGTTTGGGATTTTTGGAATACGTTTAGATCATGTTTGGAGTCCCAAAATAGTGGACCAACGCGATCTTGGCTTGCCGCATCGCCAATCGCATTGGTCAATATTTGTGCAGGCTGCCAGAGCCAAAACTTCTAAGGCTCGACGAGATCATGGCGCAATGCGTTGGGTATCGCATCGCAGCCATCAATATGATGTGTTGCTTGTAGTGTCGACACACATTTATTAGTCATTAAATTACCATGTCCTCAAGGGAAAAAGGGTCAATTTCCCACCCTTATATAAGTCACAAATACGTAATTCAGCCCTATTTCACAAATTATAGTGGCTTCTCTCTCAAATTCATCAAGAACAAGCTTTATAAGATCTCATAGCCTCCTGCATATAAATGTGGTGCGTAACACACCTATGTACAAGACTCTACTAGTTGCGGCTTTCAGACTTCCTAGGACTTTATTAAACCTTAGGCTTTGATACTAAGTATGTAACGCCCAAATTTTTTGAACCGGAATGCTACACGGTGCTCATGACCCTGAAGGACCACAAGCTAACCCGTAACTGATATCTGTACCTGTATACTACATAAAACATGGTATGATGCGGAAACATGAACTGAAAGGCCATAAGGTTCAATACTGAATATAATCTGAATAGTAATAACATCTGAATAAGGTGGTATCAAAATACTAAAAGAAAACTAAAATAACTATCTGACATGCTATAGTCTAAAAGCCTCTAAACTGTCTGAATAAGGAGTTGATGGGACATGTCCCCAACTAACTCGAACTACTGAGATAAACTAAAAACTGAAATAGTAATGAAATCATTATGTCCTCGAAAGATGAGGACTCACTTCTAACTCTGACTGCTGATACTAAAATCATCTGCTGATCTGGAGCTCGTGCCTCTGAACCTATGGTGTAACATAAAAAGAAAGCACCATAGCGTGAATGTGTCAGTACGATGGAATGTACTGAGTATACATGTGAGGTAGGCTGAATGCATGGGGTTCACATGCATGACAATGCTAACTGACTGTCTAACATGAACGTGAGAATGCATACATAAATACGTAACTATAACTGACAACGTGATATCATGATTACTGTATCTGAATATAATTGGTAACATAAATGACTGTAACTGAATATAAGTGATAACATGAATGACTATAACTGACAGTCCTAAATCTGATGGAACTATCTGAGTCTCATACTATATCTGAGTTGACTGTGTCTGACAGACCTGAATCTGAAAAACTATCTGAGTTTTATTACTGAGACTGATTGACTGTATCTAACAGTCGTGATTCTATAACATGAATTTATGGGAACGTACTATTTAACCGATATGCCCCAAATATGCTATAATAGCTAATCTGGGGTCTAATTTGTGCCCTGATTGGAAGGGTGTCAATACCGCGCCACTGGTAAGGACAACATGTGAGTAACCCTCATATAACAGGTAACTCTAGTAAGAATGGTGGGAACCCTCATATGACAGGTTAAGCCATCTCATCTACCCTCATATAGCAGGCTACGATGTCTTAACCTATGCTAGCTACATAGTTCTAGAACGCAAGGACTTCTTCTAAGAATCACACTCTCATATAACAGGTGAGTTCCCATCCTTGGGTTCACTCGGTGCTAATTTATACTCCCATATGAATGGACACTGAACATGATTTACTAAAATGAACATGAACTGAGTTACTAAGTTCCGTTGGCTGACGGAATACTACTGATATCTGACAACTAACTGAGTCATGAGATCATGGAGATTTCCTGAGTCATAAGACTATTTGAAGTCTAAGGATCATAGCTTGACTGAGAGTATCGTGAAAACATGACATGGCTCTAGGCATACAGCTAATATTTCGGGTACAAGTACCCCCAGGACTCGATAGAAGGAAACCAACATAGCATGATTTACTTGAACACTTAACTAACATCATAATACATACTACATTCATAGGAGCATTTCATCAAACATGTAATTTTCATAAACTTGTACATACATGGGGATTTCATGATATCATGCTAGTTAAACAATATTCCTTATATTAGGCATTTAATCAAACACATTGCAGGCATGACACTTGTTAACATCATTGTTCAATTCTAATTTAATCTAAATCTTAGTATTACATGAATCTATGGATATAGTAACTAAAATACCATAGAAATTATCAACAATAATGGAGTAGAATCTAATTTCACATTTATCAACATGAACATGAGCAGCCAAATCATGAAAACATGAAGGAAATCCATGACTTAAGTTTTAGAAAAGAGTTCTTGGACTTCATGGATGAAAGGGGTCCATGAATGAACACTATGCATACCTTAGATTGTGATTTCGTGAAGATTGATGGTGAAACCTTTCTGAATTTGAATCCCCAATAAAAACCCTAGCTTGTTCTTGAGATAAACTTGAGAGAAACTAATATATTTTGGGTGAAAAGTGGCTGAACCATGTGTTAAAGGTCTTAAATAGGGGTGGGAAATTGACCCTTTTAACCTTGGACATGTAATTTAATTTTCAGTAAAATTTCCCAAATTGGGCCCTTGGCGCAATGCGCCACCAGGGCGCCAAGTCACTGGAAATTGACAAATGGAAAATTGCACGATGGCGCGACGCGGAGCTATCGCAATGCCACCTTGTCTATGACCTGGAAGTTTGGCGCGATGCGCCAGTATCGCGAAGCAACACTGGAAATTGACAATTGCCATTTGAGCTATCTCCGCGACGCGCTAAAGGCTCAGGTCAAATACTGACTCACTAAAAAGGCTCTAACTCTTCGTCCGGGTGTCAGATTTGGGCGAATTATATATTGATGGAAATCTTATTTAATTTTTTACGTGATATGAAGTGAAAATTATGAAAATACCATGCGTATAAGAATGAATTCTTATTTCAAAGCAAGTTCTGACATACTTGAGATGATTTTTAAGCTAAGAAAAGTCACGGGTATTACATGTTCTATCCTTGACATCGGAGTAGAATCTTAACTTTAGTGATCACTATTTAACCCACTTGGGGTAATCAAAATCCTACGGTGGTTCATAGTTCTGGGGCACGATACCTCGGAATCAAGCCCAACTCGGTGCTAAATACTACTCCCATACTTAGGCTCAAAACTTTTAGAAAATCCACTTCAAATAATACTTAGAAAGTGTAATGGAAGCTAACTATGCTTCGCTTTGCTTTAAATCATAGATAAAAGTGGATTCCTATATTAGCTTAAGATCAAAATCAACTCCTTTCTTGAAACTTAGGTATACTATCATCAATAAGCTTTAAGACTTCAATAGCATGGAAATATATGTACACTTCTTGAAACTCATTAGAATATATCAAAAATTCGTTCTTGGACTTAAGGCATGAATACATGTTCAAGAAATCTCAATTTTAAATGGAGAGTAATTCATGACTTCAACCTTAAAATCACTCAAGACATCAATCATTGTAGGAATATACAATTCATAACCTTAAATTCTCAATTCAAAACATAAAATTGGTGAAATATCACAAAATTCAAGACTTAAACAAATTTATAATCTCATAAACTTGAAGTATAGCAAACTAGGCATAAATTCGACTTGAAAATATGAAATTCTTTAAGAAAACTAAAACTTTGGGCACAAGACCGAAAGGAGTGTTCTTGTTCAAACCACACATACCTTAGATTTTGAACTTAATGAATAGACTTGATTTCGAGATGTTACTTGTATTATTGAATGAGGGTTCTTGGAGTTCTTGAACTAGGAACTTGGAATCTTGACTTAATTTGGAGAATCGATGGAGAAGTCTTTAGTTTCTTGGAGGAGAAGTATGATGAACTAGGGTTTTTGGTAGAGGGAACTTTGAGAAATATCATATATGCTGCTTGTAATGACCCTAAATCTGATGTTTGGACGATTTAAGAGGCTTGGAAAAAGTCCAAAATGCCTTTTTTAACTTCTGAATGAAACTGCAAAATTTGAACTGGGAGCCCAATTTTATGGGCCACCACGATGCACCACTATCGCGGTAGCTCACTGGAATTTGACGAATGGGAATCTGGGAGTCACCACGATGCGGAGCCATCACGTAGTCCCATTGGTTGGGATTTGGAACTTTAGCGCGACGAGCCACGATTGCGCTAGGCTACTGGAAATTGACTATTGGGAAATTGGATCCTCCTCAATGCGACACTATCGCGGAGTCCCACTGGAATTGGACATTTTTTAATTAAGCCCTCTCCGCAATGTGCTAAATAGCAGAATGACGGTGTTTTACGACTAGAACTTAAATTAGCCATAACTTCTTGCTTGGTTATCGGATTTAGGAGAATCTTATATTGTTGGAAAGATAATTCAATTTCCCACATGATAAAAATTTGAAATTAGGAAAATTGTATATTCATTAAACATTAATCACTTAGAAAGTCATTCCTTAACCTTATAGAGCCGAAATTAAGCTTAACGAAGGTTCGAGGTATTGCAATAGCTCCCTCTTGGGAATATTCATCCTCGATTGTCGCTAGATATGAGAATACATAGAAAGTCAGGGATGCATAGATAAAACAATTGCTAAAATGACGCTATATCATTCTAAACTTTGAGTACTTTAGACAATGCATGAACTCATGATAAGAATAGCTATATAGCTGAATCTTTGATTAGAAATGGAATGAATTAAGGAAGAATAGTACCTTAGGCTTGATCTGAACATGAGAAGAAGAGGTGCAGGTACTTGGCTCACATGTCTGCTTCTGCTTCCCAAGTAGCGCCCTCAACAGACTGGTTTCGTCACAAAACTTTTACCAAGGGAACTTCTTTGCTCCTTAGTCTTCGGATCTGATGGTCTAGAATCTCAATTGGAATCTCATCATATGAAAAACTTGTCTGAACATCTGAGCTTTCTAAAGGATCCTCCAAAATGGAATCACCAATACACTTCTTAAGCATAGAGACGTGGAAGATAGGATGGAAAACTAACAACTCTGCGGGCAACTCAACTTCATAGGCTACTTTCCAACACGGCTCAGAATTCTATAAGAGCTAACATAATGGGGACTACGCTTCCCCTTCTTGGCAAACCTTTTCACCCCTTTCATTGGTGAAATTTCTAGATACACCAAATCATTAACTTCAAACTCAAGATCTCTTCTTCTCACATCTGCATAGTAGATTCTAGATATCCGCAGACAAAGTTAGTAGTGAGTCCTTATCCTTTGAGGATATGATCATTTCTTTAGTATCTCATTAATTATTTCATTAGTTGGAGTTAGTTGGGGATATGTCCCATTAACTCCTTATTTTGACATTTATGTTTTAGAGGCTTTTCAGACTATAATATGTTCAGACAGTTTATTTCAGTTATTTTGGGTATTTTCATACCCCACCTCAGATGTTATGTTTTTATCAAATTTGAACCTTATGGCCTTTTAGTTCATGTTTCAGCATTTTATAGTATATTATGTATTATACAGGTACAAATATCAGTCATGGGTTAGCTTGTTATCCTTTGGGGTCATGAGCATCGTGTAGCATTTCGGGTACCAGATTCGGGGTGTTATAAACTTGGTATCAGAGCCTAAGGTTTAATAGAGTCCTAGGAAGTCTAAAAGCTACATCTAGTAGAGTCTTATACATGGGTGTGTTGCGTTCCTCATTTATGTGCAGGAGGCTATAAGATGTTATAGAAATAGTTTATCTTCTTTCAGTATTCATGTCGTGCTAGTGAGCATAATCTCAAGTCAATCTCTTAGTTTAATTCATTTCTCCCTTTCTTCTACAGAATATGCCTCCTAAAAGAAGAAATGAGAATCAGTCAGCCCCTCAGCCTAAAGATCCTTTGGGCGAACATGTTTCTCATGCGGAGTTCAGGGCCGTATTCACTACTCTTTCTCAGTCAGTTACTACTCAGAATGAACAACCAGCTGTCGTTCCTGCCAACCCAGTGGCCAATTCAACTGCAACTAAGATTCGAGACTTCACCCGGATAAACCCTCCATCCTTTCTCGGTCTAAGTTAGATGAGGACCCTAGAGAATTCACTGATCAGGTTCAAAAGGTGGCAGACATCATGGAAGTGACTACTGTTGAGAGTGCTGAGCTAACTGCATATCAGTTATAGGCTATGGCTTATACTTGGTATGAACAGTGGAAGTCAAAAAGGTCAGATGATGCAGGTCCTATAGAGTGGGAGAAGTTTGTCACTGCATTCTTAGATAGATTCTTTCCCCAAGAACTTAGAGAAACTAAGGTGTTATAATTGATCAACCTCAGGCAGTGCAACATGACGGTGAAAGAATATTCTCTTAAGTTTACTTAATTATCCAGATATGCCCCTCATGTGGTTGCTGACAATAGGGCCAAGATGAGTAAGTTTGTGCCAGGGGTGAATGATAGCATGGTTAATGAGTGAAGATCTGCCATGCTGAATAGTGACATGACTTTATCTAGGCCTATGAATCATGCTCAGAAAATAAAGGAGAATAAGAAAGCAAGGATAGGTAGTTTCAGCTTCGCTCATCCCAAATCAAAAGGAGGAAATGTTCTTAGTTTTATCCTAAGCCATCAGTTCTAGCTCCTTCCTCAGCTAGTGCTCCAGCTCCTAAGTTCAAGGATAGGAATAGATATAGAGCACCAGTCTCTAAGTCTCAGAGCAGTGTCAGGAATGCCCAAACTAATCCTCTTTGTCAGACTTGTGTTAAGAACCACAAGGGTGTTTGCAAAGCTGGCAGCGAGGTCTATTTCAGTTATGGCAAGCCAAGCGATAGAGTAAGAGATTTTCCTCAGTCAGGTTATCAAAGTCATCTCCACTCCTCAGCTCATTCCGATCACCCAAATTAGTAGGGTGCCACCTTCAGTGCTACAGTAGGCAATGCCTAAATCGATTTTATACTCTCCAGTCCTGGCAAGATTAGGAAAATTCTCCTGATGTAATTACTGGTATGTTATAGATCTTTCATGTGTATGTTTATGCTTTGCTAGATCCAAGTTCTTCCTTGTCTTTTGTTACTCCCTATAAGCAGGCGATTTCGGAGTCAGTCCCAAAATTTTAGCAGAACCCTTTTCAGTTTCTACCCCAGTGGGTACGTCATATCCCGGTGGGTATACAGGAACTGCTCGATTATGATATTTTAGAAATTCACTTTAGCAGACTTAGTCAAATTAGAGATAACTGATTTAGATGTATTTCTCATCATGGATTGGCTTTATTCCTGCTATGCCATGGTCGACTACAGAAATAGAATAGTCCAGTTTTAGTTCCTAAATTAACTCATCCTTAAGTGGAAGAGTAGTGTATCTGCTTTTAGAGGTAATCTTGTTTCCTACCTTTGGGCAAGGAAAATCATATCTAAGGGATGTGTCTATCATCTTGTTCATGTTAAGGACTCTAGCTTTGAAACTCCCAGTCTTGGTTCAGTCCCAGTCGTGAATGAATATTCAGATATCTTTTCTGAATATCTTTCAGGGATTTCTCCCTAAAGGGAAATAGACTTCGGTATTGATCTTCTTCCAAATACTCAGCCTATATATATTCCGCAATACAAAATGGCATCATCAGAACTCAGAGAATTGAAAGAACAGTTGAAGGTTCTCTTAGATAAGGGATTCATTAGGCCCAATGTGTCCCCGTAGGGCGCACCAGTCTTATTCGTGCGCAAGAAAGAAGGTTCTATCAGAATGTGCATTGATTACTGTTAGCTCAATAAATTCATGGTCAATAACAAGTATCCTCTTTCCAGAATCGATGACTTATTTGACCAACTTCAGGGTGCTAGCTATTTCTCTAAGATAGACCTCAGATCCATCTATCATTAGCTCAGAGTCAGTGAATGTGACATTCCAAAAATAGCTTTCCATACTCGGTATATTCACTTCAAATTCGTAGTTATGTCCTTTGGTCTTACCAATGCCCCAGCAACCTTCATGGACTTGATGAACAGTGTGTTCAAGCAGTACTTGGACATGTTCATTATAGTCTTCATAGATGATATTCTAGTCTATTCCTGCAGTGAGTGAGATCATGTAGACCATCTCAGAATTGTACTTCAAACTCTTAGAGATCATCAACTATTCGCCAAATTCTGTAAGTGAGAGTTTTGGATAAGGTTAGTAGCATTCCTTGGTCATATCATTTCAGTAATGGCATTAGAATAGATCCTCAAAAAAATGAAACGGTAAGAAACTGGCCCAGACCTGTCTCTCCATTAGATATTAGGAGTTTCTTGGGTTTGGATAGCTATTACAGATGATTTTTTGAGGGATTTTTATCTATTCTATTCCCTATGTCCAGATTGATTCAGAAAAGGGTCAAGTTTCAGTTTTAGCTCTTCCATATGGTTCAAATGGTTTTGTAGTGTACTGTGATGCATCCAGAGTAGGTTTAGGTTGTGTCATTATGCAGCATGGTAAGGTCATATCCTACGCCTCCAGACAACTTAAACCCCGTGAGAAGAATTATCCTACTCATAATCTTGAGTTAGCAGCCGTAGTATTTGCCTTAAAGATTTGGAGGAACTATCTCTATGGAGTTCATGTAGATGTCTTCACAGATCATAAGAGCCTTCAGTATGTATTTTCCTAGAAAGATCTTAATCTTTGTCAGAGAAGGTGGTTAGAGCTTTTGAAATATTATGACATAAGTGTCCTCTATCATCCGGGAAAGGCCAATATAGTGGCTGACGCTCTCAGTAGACTATCTATGGGTAATGTTGCTCATGTTGAGGACAGTCAGAAAAAGTTATCTTAGAAAGTCCATAAGCTTGCCAGACTAGGCGTTCTCTTAGTCGATATAGATGAGGGTGACGTATGGGTACGGAGTAGTTCAGAATTATCTCTAGTTTTTAAGGTGAAATAAAAGAAAGATAGAGATCCTATCCTTGTCAAGTTGAAAGAGTCAGTCAAGGATCAGAAAGTAGACATTTTCTCCCAAGGGGGAGATAGTGTCTTGCGTTGTTAGGGTCATCTTTGTGTTTGGGGTGTAGATGACTTAAGGAAGAGAATTCCTGCAGAAGCACATGGTGCACGCTACTCTATTCATCCAGGGGCCACAAAGATGTACCACAACTGTGGGAGATCTATTGGTGGAGTAGGATGAATAGAGATGTTACAGAGTTTGTGCTAAGTGCTCTACATGTCAGCAGGTTCAGATAGAGCATCAGAAGCCTAGTGGATCCATGCAGGAGTTTAGTATTCCTACTTAGAAGTGGGAAGAAGTGAACACGGACTTCGTGATGGGTTTGCCTCGTACTCGTCATCAACATGATTCAGTTTGGGTCATTGTAGACAGGATGACCAAATCAACTCATTTCCTTCCAGTTCATACCTCTTATTCAGCCGAGGATTAAGTCAAACTTTATACTAGAGAGTTGGTCAGATTGCACGGTGTTCCGCTATCTATCATCTCAGACAGAGGTACCCAGTTCACCTCTCATTTTTGGAAAGCGTTCTAAAAGGGTTTTGGTACCCAAGTTCATCTCAGCACAACCTTCAATCCTCAGATATATGGTTAAGAAAAAAGGTCCATTCAGACTCTAGAAGATATTCTAAGGCAGTGTGCAATTGATTTCAAGGGTAGTTGGGATGACCACTTACCTTTGATTTAGTTTACATACAACAATAGCTATCATTCTAGTATTAAGAAGGCTCCATTCGAAGCTCTCTATGGTAGGAGATGTAGATCTCCATTTGGTTGGTTCGAAGTTAGTGAGGCCTCAGTTATAGGGCCTGACTTGTCTTCAACGCCTCATAGAAAGTCAAGTTGATTAGAGAAAGACTCTAGGCTACTCAAAACCGACAGAAGTCTTATGCAGATGTTCGTAGAAAAGATCTCAAGTTTGAGATTGGTGACTATGTCTTTCTAAAGATCTCTCCCTTGAAGGGAGTGAAGCAGTTTGGAAAAAAGGGAAAGCTCAGTCCCCGATATATCGTTCCCTTCAAAATTCTAGTCGTCTTGGCAAGGTCGCCTATGAGCTCGAATTTCCTTCAGATCTAGCCTTAGTTCATCCAGTTTTCTATGTATCTTTGTTCAAGAAGTGTGTAGGTGACCCAGCAGTTGTAGTCCCCATTCAGAGCATAGATGTTCAGAATAGACTCTCCTATGAAGAGATTCTAGTCAAAATTTTAGACTACCAAACTCGTAGACTGAAGAACAAAGAAGTCCCTCTAGTCAAAGTCCTTTGGCAAAATCAGTCCATTGAGGGAGCTACATGGGAAGAAGAAGAATACATGTGTACCAAGTATCCTCACCTTTTCTCTGTCAACTCAGATCGAGCTCAAGGTAACAGTTCTCCTTAAGCTTACTCAGTTTTATGTTCAGTGTTCATCAAACTTGGTATTGAATACCATTGCATATTCAGTCATGCATTCATGTATCAATTCAATTATATAATTGTGCATCAGACATGCATTCTCATTGTGAGAAACTTGGTTTCTCATAACACTCAGTCATGCATTCATGAATCAGTTACAGATGCATCAGATATACATGTTTAGTATGATATGTTCAGTTATCAGTCATGTCAGCCATGAGATCATGTTTTAGTTATTTATGCTCAGTATGTACATCAGTTTATGTTCTTCCCCTCACTCTTAGTCTCATTCGAGGATGAATGTTCTCAAGGGGGAGATATTATTATACCCCATAATTTTTTCTAGCTTGGAATCATGTCAAGAATCTTAAAAACTTACTTTGAAATATGAATCTATTTTTGTAAATGTGGTATTTGTAATATTTTTACTTTTTATCATGTGGGAAATTAAATTATCTTTCCAACGATACCAATTTCGTCCAAATATGGTATCGGAGTAAAATGTTATGGACGTTTTACTCAGAGCTGTCAGAATCGCCCAGGTGCGATGGCCAGTTTGACAGACCATCGAGCCAGCGACGGACTGTCGCCTTGACCGTCTCAGCCAAGGTAATGAGGCCACCTTTTGGATAAGGTACAATAGATAGGTTGATGGACCGTTGGACTTGCGACGGACCGTCACCCAGGCCGTCGCTACTTAGGCAGTGAGTCCCTATTCTGGTCCACGTGTGACGGTCAGAACAACAGACCGTCAAGCCAGCGACGGACCATCGTACAAGCCATTGCAGGTCCCATTCAGCAAATTAAAGCCATTTTTAAAAGGGTATTTGGGTCTTTTTCCACCCGTTTTAACCCCTAATAATATCAGATCAAGGCTCATAATTTCATTATCCATTTACAATATCAAATTATGGTTTTCTTCCTAAGAGAAATCCTTAAGCAACAAAATCCAAATCTTCTTCAAGAAATAAAGAGATTCAAATTCTTCAAGTTCAAGAACTTCAAGAAAACACACAACCCAGGTATGCATAATGTTCATTCATGGACTTCTTTCATCCATGAAGCCCAAGAATCTCTTTTCTAAATTCAAGTGTATGGATTTTTATGAATTCCATGTTGGGTTTGCTTTTGTTCATATTGATAATAACCAATTGGATTCTATTCCATTTTTTGGTGATAAATCTTAACTAAAATTAATTTAGTATAGGGTAGCTTCATGTGAATCTATGATTAAACCCTTGAATGATGAAATTAGAGTTGAATCATGATGTTTATTTGTTGTATAATGTAGTCTACATATACTATGCTTACCATGTGTTTGATTAAATGCCTATGTGAAGGAAAAGTGAATGTACTACTTCTATCATATATTTGATTAAATGCCTAGATGAAGGAAAATTGCTTAACTAGCATGATATCATGAAATCCCCATGTATGTAAAAGTTATGCCTATCACATGTTTAGTGAAATGCTTCAATTAGTGTATTATGGTCATTATAATGTACTCCAGTAAGTCATGCTTTGTCAGTTTCCCTTCTATCGAGTCCTGGGGGTACTTGTACCCCAAACATTAGTTGTGTGCCTAGAGCCATGTCTCATTTTCACGATACTCTCAGTCAAGCTACGATCCTTAGACTTCAAATAGTCTTATGACTCAGGAAATCTCCATGATCTCATGAACTCAGTCAGTTTTCAGATATCAGCAGCATTCCATCAGTCAACGAAATTCAGTAACTCAGTCCATGTTTAGTTCAGTTTTGTTAATCATGTTTAGAGTCAATTCAGATGGGAGTAGGTATTAGCACCCATTGAACCCAAGGATGGGAACTCACCTTTCATATGAGGGTGTGATTCTTAATAGCAATCCTTAAGTTTCAGAACTATGTAGCCAGCATATGTTGAGACATCATAGCCTGCTATATGAGGGTAGATGAGGTGGATTAACCTGTTATATGAGGGTTCCCACTGTTCTCACTAGAATTATCTATTATATGAGGGTTTCTCACATATAGTCCTTGCCAGTGGTGCGGTATTGTCACCCTATTAATCAGGGCACAAATTGGACCCCAGCTCAGCTGTTATGGCTTATTTGGGCCATGTCGGTTAAACTGCTACTTTCCACAGTTTCATGTTATAGAATCAGGACTGTCAGATACATTCAATTAGTCTCAGTAATAGAACTCAGATAGTTATTCAGAATTCAGGACTGTCAGATACAGTCAACTCAGATACAGTACGGAACTCAGATAGTTCCACTAGATTTAGGACTATCAGATATAGTCATCCATTTTATCAGTATTTAGATTCAGTAATCACGTTATCATTGTGTCAGTTATAGTTACGTACTTATGCATGCATTCTCATATTCATGTTAGAAAGTCAGTTAGTATTAATCATGCATGTGAACCCTTGCACATAGCCTACCTCACATGTATACTCAGTATATTCTATTATACTAACACATTTGTGCTATGGTGCTTTTTTTTTATGTTACACCATAGGTTCAGAGACATGAGCTACAGATCAGCAGTAGATTTCAGTCTCAGCAGTCAGAGTAGAAGTGAGTCCTCATCCTTCGAGGACATGATTTTTTCTTTACTATCTCATTGATTAGCTTAGTAGTTGGAGTTAGTTGGTAACATGTCCCATCAACTCCTTATTCAGATTATTCAGATATTAGAGGCTTTTAGACTAGATGTAGACTAGCTACAGACTATCATTTTTCAGACTTCAGTTTTTGTTTTGGGTATTCTATTACCCCACACATATGTTATGTTATTCAGTTATGTTTAGTATTGAACCTTATGGCCTTGCAGTGCATGTTTTCGTATTTTCATGTCATATTATACAGTGTACAGGTACAGATATCAGTCATTCATTAGCTTGTGGTCCTTTGGGGTCATGAGCACCGTGTAGCATTCCAGTTTAGAAAATTGGGGCGTTACAAACTTGGTATCAGAGCCTAATGTTCAATATAGTCCTGGGAAGTCTGAAAGTCGGATCTAGTAGAGTCTTGTACATGGGTTTGTTTCACGCCATATTTATGTGCAGGAGGATATAAGATGTTTTAGGAATAGTTTCCCATCTTTCAATATTTATGTCGTTCTAGTGAGCATAATCTCAAGTCAATCTCTCAGTCTAATCCATCTCTTCTCATTATTTCAGAACATGTCTTCCAAGAGAAGAAATTAGTCAGCCCCTTAGCCCGAAGATCCCTTGGATGATCATGTTTCTTATGCAGATTTCAGGGCCACATTTACAACTATTGCTTAATTAGTCGCCGCTCAGAATGAACAACCAACAGTTATTACGGCCAACCCATTGGCCAATTCAGCCGCAGCTAGGATTCGGGACTTCACCCGAATGAATCCTCTGGCCTTCCTCGGGTCTAAGGTATATGAAGACCCTCAGGAATTCATTGATCAAGTTCAAAAAGTGATAGACATCATAGGGCTGACTCCTGCTGAGAGTGCTAAGCTGGCCGCATACCAGTTACAGGATGTGGCTCATGCTTGATTCAAACAGTGAAAGTCCGAAAGGTCAGATGTTGCAGGACCTTTAGAGTGGGAGGAGTTTTTCACTGCATTTTTAGATAGATTCTTTTATCAAGAGTTTTGAGAAGCTAAGGTGATAGAATTCATCAACCTTAGGCAGGTCAATATGATGGTGAAAGAGTATTCTCTAAAGTTTACTCAATTAGCCAGATAAACCCCTCATATGGTTGCAGACGGCAGAGCCAAGATGAGTAAGTTCGCTTCAGGGGTAAATGATAGTGTGGTAATAAGTGCAGATCCGCCATGCTGAATAGTGACATGACTTTATCCAGGATTATGACTCATGCTCAGCAGATAAAAGAGCAAAAAATTAAGTAGGGGGAAAACAGAATAAGAAAGCTAGGACAAGCAGCTTCAATTTTAGTCAGCCTAAGTCAGAGGGAGGCAACCGTTCTCAATTTCTTCCTAAGATGTCAGTTCCAGCTCCTTCTATAGCTAGTACTCTAGTTCTTAAGTTCAGAGAGGGAAACAGAGATAGAGTGCCAGGCTCTAAGACCCTAGGCAGTGTTAGCCGTGCTCGCTCCTATTCTCTTTTCCAGACTTGCGATAAGCACCATCAGGGTATTTATAGAGCGGGTAGTGGCATTTGTTTCGATTGTGGCAAGCCAGACCACAAAGCCAGAGATTGTCCTAAGCCAGGTCCTCAGGGTCAGCAGAATTATCCCACAGCTCAGTCCGGTCGCTTAAATCCGCAGGGTGCCACCTCCAGTGCTACTAGTGGGCAACGCCCAAATAGACTCTATGCTCACCAAACCTAACAAGGTCAGGAAAATTTTCCTGATGGAGTTACTGGTACGTTGCAGATCATTTATATGCATGTTTACGCTTTGCTAGATCCAGGAGCTTTCTTGTCTTATGTTACTCCTTATATAGCAGTTGATTTCAGAATCAGTCCTGAAATTCTAGCAGAGCCCTTTTTAGTCTCTACCCTAATGGGTAAAACCATCATATCCCGGCGGATATACAGGAACTGCCCAATTATGATATTTTAGAAAGTCACTTTAGTAGACATAGTCGAATTAGAGATGACTAATTTTGATGTCATTCTCAACATGGATTGGATTCATTCTTTCTATACCACAGTTGACTCCAGAAATAGAATAGTTCAGTTTCAGTTTCCTAATGAACCCATCCTAGAGTGGAGGGGTAGTGTATCCGCTTTCAGAGGTCAGCTTGTTTCCTACCTTCGAGCAAGAAAAATGATATCTAAGGGATGTGTCTATCATCTTGTTAAATTTAAGGACTCTCATTCCGAAACTCCCAATCTTGATTCAGTCCTAGTAGTGAATGAATATTCAGATGTTTTTCTCGAAGATCTTTCAGAAATTCCTCCCAAAGGGGAAATAGACTTCGGCATTGATCTTCTTCCAAATACTCAACCTATTTCTATTCCACCATACAGAATGGCACCAGTAGAACTCAGTGAATTAAAATAATAGTTGAAGGATCTCTTAGATAAGGGATTCATCAGACCCAGTATTTCCCCGTGGGGCGCACTAGTTTTATTTGTGTACAAGAAAGATGGTTCTCTTGAAATGTGTATAAACTACTGTTAGCTCAATAAAGCATAGTAAAGAACAAGTATCCTCTTCCCAGAATTGATGACCTATTTGACCAACTTCAGGGTGCTAGTTATTTCCCTAAGATAGACCTCAGATTCGGCTATCATCAGCTCAGAGTTAGAGAATGTCACATTCTGAAAATAGCCTTCCATATTCGGTATGGTTACTTCAAATTCTTAGTCATGTAATTTGGTCTTACCAATGCCCCATCTTCTTTCATGCACTTGATGAACCGTGTGTTCAAGCAGTACTTGGATATGTTCGTCATAGTCTTCATAGATGATATTTTGGTCTATTCCCGTAGTGAGCGCGATCATGCAGACCATCTTAGAACAGTACTTCAGACTCTTAGAGATCATCATTTATTTTCCAAATTTAGTAAGTGCAAATTTTGGCTATGGTCAGTAGCATTCCTTAGTCATATCATTTTCGGTGATGGCATTATAGTAGATCCTCAAAAGACCAAAGTGGTAAGAAACTGGCCTCGCCCCATCTCTCTATCAGATATTAGAAGTTTCTTGGGTTTGGCTAGTTATTAAAGATGGTTTGTTGAGGGATTTTGTTCTATTGTATCTCCTATGTCCATATTAACTCAGAATAAAGTTAAGTTTCAGTAGTCAGACCCTTGCGAGAAGAGTTTTCAGGAGTTGAAGACTCGACTTACCTCATCTCCAGTCTTAGCTCTTCCAGATGGTTCAGATGGGTTCGTAGTGTATTGTGATGCATCCAGAGTAGGTTTGTGTTGTGTCCTAATATAGCATGGTAAGGTCATTGCCTACGCCCCCAAACAGTTAAAGCCCCATGAGAAGAATTATCCTACTCATGATCTTGAGTTTGCAGCCGTAGTCTTTGCCTTGATGATTTGGAGGCATTATCTCTACGATGATCATGTAGATGTCTTCACAGATCATAAGAGTCTTCAGTAGGTCTTTTCTCAAAAAGATCACAATCTTCGTCGGAGAAGGTGGCTAGAGCTCTTGAAATATTATGACATGAGTGTCCTTTATCATTCCAAGGACAACATAGTGGCCGATGCTCTCAGTAGACTTTATATGGGTAGTGTTACTAATGTTGAGGATAGTAAGAAAAAGTTAGCTCAGGAGGTCCATCAGCTTGGCAGATTAGGTGTTCACTTAATCGAATCTTCAGAAGGTGGTGTATGTATTCAGAGTAGTTCAGAATCATCTCTAGTTTTTGAGGTAAAATAAAAGCAAGATAGAGATCCCAACCTAGTCAAGTTAAGAGAATCAGTTCAGGATCATAAAATAAAGGTTTTCTCCTAAGGGGGAGATGGTGTTCTTTATTGTCAGGGTCGTCTCTGTATGCTAGGTGTAGATGACTTAAGGCAGTGAATTCTTGATAAAGCGCATGGTGCGCGTTACTCTATTCATCTAGGGGACACTAAGATGAACCATGACTTATGGGAGATCTATTGGTGGAGTTGGATGAAGAGAGATATTGCTGAGTGTGTAGATAAGTACTCTACATGTTAGCAGGTTAAGATAGAGCATCAGAATCCTAGCAGGTCCATATAGGAGCTCATTATTCCCACCTGGAAGTGGGAAGAAGTGAACATGGACTTCATGACAGGTTTTCCTCGAACTTATCATCAGCAAGATTCAGTTTGGGTCATTGTAGATAGGATGACCAAATCAACTTATTTTCTTCCAGGTCATACCTCTTATTCAGTCGAGGATTATGCCAAACTCTATATCAGATAGTTGGTTAGATTGCATGATGTTCTATTATCTATTATTTCAGATAGAGGTACCTAGTTCACCTCTTAGTTCTGGAAAGCATTCGAAAAGGGTCTAGGTACCCAAGTTCATCTCCGTACAGCCTTCCATCCTCAGATAGATGGTCAAGCAGAAAGGACCATTTAGACTTTAGAAGATATGCTAAGGGAGTGTGCAATTGATTTCAAGGGAAGTTGGGATGAACACTTGCCTTTGATTGAGTTTGCATACAATAATAGCTATCATTATAGTATTCAGATGGCTCCATTTGAAGCTCTCTATGGTAGGAGATACAGATCTCCAATCTGTTGGTTCAAAGTTAGTAATGCCTCAGTCGTAGGGCCTGACTTGGTATTCGACACATTAGAGAAAGTTCAGTTGATACGAGACAGACTCCGGGCTGCTCATAGTCGATAGAGGTCTTACGCAGATATTCATAGAAAAGATCTTGAGTTCAAAATTGGTGACTATGTCTACCTCAAGATCTCTCCCATGAAGGGAGTGAAGAGATTCGGCAAGAATGGAAAGATCAGTACCTGATATGTCCGTCCCTTCAAGATTCTTAGTCGCTTTGGCAAGGTATCTTATGAGCTCGAATTGCCTTCAGATCTAGCCTCAGTTCATCCAATCTTTCATGTATCATTGCTCAAGAAGTGCATAGGTGACCCAATAGTAGTAGTCCCTATTCAGAGCATGGATGTTCAAAACAACCACTCTGATGAAGAGATCCAGTTGAAATCCTAAACTATCAAACTTGTAGATTGAGGAACAAAGAAGTCCCTCTTGTTAAATTTCTTTGGCGAAATCAGTCCGTCGAGGGAGCTACTTGGGAAGCAGAAGCAAACATGTGTACCAAGTATCCTCACCTCTTCTTTGCGAACTCAGATCAAGCTCAAGGTAATAGTTCTTCTTAAGCTTACTCAGTTCATGATCAGTGTTCATCACGAACTTGGTATTCAGTTTCATAGTCCTATGATAAACTTGGTATCAAGTACCATTGCATATACAGTCATGCATTCATGTACCAGCTCAGTTATGTAATTATTCACCAGGCTTGCATTCTCATTTTGAGAAACTCAGTTCTTCAAAACACTCAGTTATGCATTCATGAATCAGTTATGCATTCATGAATCAGTTATACATGCATCGGATATGCATGTTCCGTATGTTATGTTCATCTTTTCAGTCATGAGATCAAGTTCCAGTCATTCATGCTCAGTTTATATTTATCTTTTTGTTTTCCCTCTCAGTCAGTCTCATTCGAGGATGAATGTTCCCAAGGGGGAGATATTGTAATACCCCAATTTTTTCTTAGCTATTTTCATCCCAAAATGTCTAGTATTTGCTTCTAAATTGAATGATGATTATTCCATAAGGAATATTCAAGATTTTAACTTTTTGTCAAGTGGAAATTTCAATAAGTTTTTCATCGATATAAAATTCACCTAAATTCGATAACCGGGTATGAAGTTATGCCTATTTCAAGTTCCCTTCATAAAATAGAGCCATATTGGTCAGTGGCGCACCGCGCCATGAGCTAAAATGGCAACTGTCCTTTTCCAGTGGCTCAGTGCGATTTCCCCTGCGACGCACCAAAGTTCCAGGTCACAAAGAGGAGGCAACGCAATGGCTCTGCGTCGCGCCATCCCTCCATTTCCTAATTATCAATTTCCAGTGACACGGCACGATAACACCACGTCGCTCCAGGTGCCTAGTATGAAAAATTTTATACTGAAATTATAAGACGCGTCCAGGGTTTAATGGGTCAATTTCCTACCCTTATTTAAACCCAATAACACGTGATTTAGCCCTTCTTCACCCAAAATATACTAGTTTCTCTCAAGAACAAGCTAGGGTTTCTATTGGGCATACAAATTCAAGAAGGTTTCACCATCAATCTTCACGAAATCATGAACCAAGGTATGCATAGTGTTCATTATGTACCCTTTTCGTCCATGAAGTCCAAGAATCCTTTTCTAAATTCAAGATTTTGGATTTCATTTGTCTTTTCATGATTTGGTTGTTTTTGTTCATGTTGATAAATGAATAGTTGAATCCTATTCCATCATTGGGTGATAGATTTCATGTGGGTTAATTAGTATAGATATAAATTCATGCAAACCTAAGATTTAACCCTTGAATGGTGTTATTAGAGTTGAACCATGATGTTTAATTGTTAAACCATGATGTTTACATGTACTAAGTCTATCATATGTTTGATTAAATACCTAGATGAAGGAAAATTGCTTAACTAGCATGATATTATGAAATCTCCATGTATGTACAAGTTATGCCTATCACATGTTTGGTGAAATGCTTTAATGAGTGTATTACGGTGATTATTATGTACTCCAGTAAGTCATGCTTTGTCACTTTCCCTTCTATCGAATCCTGGGGGTACTTGTACCCAAAACATTAGCTGTGTGCCTAGAGCCATGCCTCATTTTCACGATACTCTCAGTCAAGCTACGATTCTTAAACTTCATACAGTCTTATGATTCAAGAAATCTCCATGATCTCATGAACTCAGTCTGTTGTCAAATATCAACAGTATTCTGTCAGTCAACAAAATTTAGTAACTTAGTCCATGTTTAGTTCAGTTCATTTAATCATGTTCAGAGTAAATTCAGATGGGAGTAGGAATTAGCACCGAGTGAACCCAAGGATGGGAACTCACCTGTTATATTAGGGTGTGATTCTTAGAAGTAATCCTTGCATTCCAAAACTATATAGCCAGCATAGGTTGAGACATCATAGCCTTCTATATGAGGGTAGATGAGGTGGCTCAACCTATTAAATGAGGGTTCCCACCGTTCTCACTAGAGTTACCTGTTATATAAGGGTTTCTCACATGTTACCAGTTTCATGTTACAAAATTAGGACTGTCAGATACAGTCAATTAGTCTCAGTAATAGAACTCAGATAGTTATTCAGAATTCAGGACTGCCATATACAGTCAACTCAGATACAGTATGGAACTCAGATAGTTCCACCTGATTTAGGACTGTCAGATACAGTCATCCATGTTATCAGTATTCAGATTCAGTAATCACGTTATCATGGTGTCAATTACAGTTACGTAATTATGTATGCATTCTCACGTTCATGTTAGAAAGTCAGTTAGTATTAATCATGCATGTGAATCCTTGCATATAGCCTACGTCACATGTATACCCATTATATTTCATTGTACTGACGCATTTCTGTTATGGTGCTTTATTTTTATATTCCACCATAGGTTCAGAGATACGAGCTCCAGATCAGCAATAGATTTCAGTCTCAGTATTCAGAGTAGAAGTGAGTCCTCATCCTTCGAGGACATGATTATTTCTTTACTATCTTATTGATTAGCTTATTAGTTGGAGTTAGTTAGGGACATATCCCATCAACTCCTTATTCAGATTATTCAAACATTAGAAGCTTTCAGACTAGATGTAGACTAGATACAGACTATCATATTTCAGACTTCATTTTTTCATTTGGGTATTCTATTATCCCACGCACATGTTATGTTATTCAGTTATGTTCAGTATTGAACTTTATGGCCTTTTAGTGCATGTTTCTGCATTTTCATGTCATATTATGTAGTGTATAGGTACAGATATTAGTCATGAGTTAGCTTATGGTCCTTCAGGGTCATGAGCATCGTGTAGCATTCCGATTCAGAAAATTAAGGAGTTACAGATTACTCCCCCAATCCCTCCTTTTCCTGGGTTTCCTGTGCAGGCTCTATCAGTATCAAGTTTGAAGGAGTTGATTGGGGGGATCGACTTAACATAAATATCAATAGTGTGAGGTTTGGCAGTGGCAGATTTTAAACAACAGAACTCAACGGCTTAAGTATAGGAGTTCTTAAAGAAAGGTCTGTTGGTGTGACTATTGAAGAAATTATCATTCCTAGTATTTCAAATAGTCTAGAGTGAAAAGGAGAGAATGGTTGACCAAGGAAGAAGATTGTCAAACGGTTTGTTCTTGATTTCCCCCATGTTGTATCCCAATTTTTCTTCTTGAGGTCTAGTATAGACACAGGTAAATGGTTAGAGTTCTTTTGCATCATGTCATTCCAGAAGTTGGTGGTAGTGGGCATGATGTAATAATATGGTCTACATTCTCTATAGGGTGTTACCATATTTTGCACATATTATCCACATATATGCCCATTCTATTGAGAGTATCACAACAAGAGAGTCTTTCATGGTGGAGGAGCCAAATAAAGTGCTTTATTTTATTAGGCACATGCATCCCAGATCCAGGTGAAGGAGTTGCTGGGCCTACTCTGATCCTTGATGCTGTTGGATAGGATAAGGTTGTAGACACTCTTACTGGTGAAAATCCCATCACCAGTCAAACCCCAAAAAAGCTTATCTTCTTTGAGTTTAGGATTGAATAAAGAAAGATCTTGTAATTGTATGGATGATACTGGGGGAAAGTTTAAGGATGAAGGAGTCAAAGTCCCAGGACCTATTTTGCCAGACTTTAGAGAATTTGGTGTTCAGTTGTCTATCCATAAAGGGTCTTGTAATGGAATTTCTAAGTGGAGGGTGGTCTAGTATCCACTTGTCAGACCAGAAGTTGATGAGGTCTCTATTGTGGATAACACATTTAGAAGCTTGCTTGCAAATGTTCCAACCCTTTATGATCCCTTTCAAGTTCTAGAGTTGGTATCGTTGCAGAGTATTCCCTTGGATCCATGTTTGGAGTGCAAGACAGAGGATCACAAAGTGTGAGGGTTAAGATTAAGTCTCTATGCCAGGCTTGAGAGCATTGAGAGATTCTTTAATTCAGCCTTTTGGACACCTAACCTACCCTGGCTTTCTGGCAAGGTGATGGTGTTCCAGTTTAGCAGGTGGAGCTTTTTCTTCTTCTCAGTGGTTCCCCAAATAAAGTTCCTCTGAGTCTTACTAATGATTTTTAGGATTTTAGAGAGAATTTTTATGAATTGCATTACATGATTTGGAATGCAATTAAAGGAGGTTTGAGCAAGAGTTTCCCTTCCTGCCAAGTTTAGGAACTTAGTTTTCCAATTTGCTAACTTGTTCCTGAGGTTATCAATGATGAACTGTAAGTCAGAGTTGGTTGGGTGTTTCTGCAATATAGGAAATCCAAGGTATTTGCCAAAGGAGTTCCTTGCCTTGATGGAAAGGATGTTGGACAGGTCAAAGATAGTGTCCCTATTGCAGTTTGCAGGGAAGATGACTTTGGATTTTAAGGGGTTTATCCTCATTCCAGAATAGGAGCTAAATAAAAAGAGGGTTCTATTGATGGTTGTGCAGTTTTTTATGTTAGCCTTGGCCAGAAGAGTTAGGTCATCTGCAATCAAAAGATGAGAAATCTTGGGCCCTGAGTGGGTAATAGAAATAGGATCCTAAGTGAGAATGTCCACTTCATGGTTGATCCTCGTAGAAAGCATTTCCATGCAAAGGATAAAGATATAGGGGCTGATGGGGTCCCCCTTCCTAATTCCTCTAGTTGGTTTGAAGAAGTTAGTTTTTTCCCCATTAACAATGATAGAAATGGAGGTGGAGGTTATGCAATACATGATGAGAGTGATGAGGTCTTTTCTAAAATTGAAGAATAGAAGGAAAAGTCTGATGAATGACCATTCCAGCCTGTCAAAGGCTTTTTCAAGGTCAATTTTGAGGATCTTGTGCCCTGTTTACCTTTCATTTTTTTAAAGTGGATTATGAATTCCTAAACTATTATGGCATTATCAAAAGATCTTTTTTTTTATAGGAAACTTGCTTGATTTTTGCCAATAATTACAGGAAGGAAGGGCTTGATTCTATTCACAATAATTTTTATGATGATCTTGTACTAGGTGTTACAGAGCCCAATAGGTCTGTAATTTTTTAGGGTGGTAGAATTGGGGCATTTAGGGATAAGGCAAAGTTAGGATGAGTTACCTTGGTCCTCTATTTTAAGTATGGAGAATGTGTAGAGGCAGAAGGTAATGGGGGGGCCCTATAATGTGAGTAGTAGTGAAAATTTTTGTAAAATAATCTAAAGCATGCTCCTTAATGAGATGGTGATCAGTGATCCACTGATCATTGATATCTTTAAAATAAGATATCCTATTGTTTCGCCTTCGGTTAATGACAGACATATGGAAAAAGCGAGTGTTAGCATCACCATGATTAAGCCAGTTAATTCTAGAACGAAGTTTCCAATTATTATATTCATCCATAAGAATATTATTTTAGTCATGAATTAAATTTTTTTTAAGGGTTTGGAAATAAGTACTAGGGGGATAGGTAGCAGAGTTGTGGATACCACTAAGACGGGCTATCAAATGATTCTTTTTCTGAAAAATATTGCCAAAAGTGGCTTTATTCCAAGTGGTGGAAGCTGTGGAAAAATCCTTAGTAGCAGCCAAAAGATCAATATGGTTGTTATGCCAACAATGTTGCACTAATGGCTGGAAGGTAGGATGCCTTATCTAAAACTGTTCTAGGCAGAAAGGCCATGGAGATCTAGGGCTATGTCAGGAATTCATATTAATTAACAACGAAGTGTTATCGGAATGAGTTTTAGGAAGATGAATAACTTTAGCATTAGGGTAGAAAGTGAGGCAGGAAGTAGTAGCAAAAGCACGATCTAGGCGTTCTAAAATAAGACCCACACCATTATGCTTATGTCTATGATTTGACCAAGTATAATGGCCACCTTTGAAGCCTAGGTCAATTAGATTACAAGTATTAATACAATCCCAAAAACGAGATCAACGGTAATTATTTATACCACGGCCACCCCATTTATCCCGATGGATAAGAGTATCATTAAAATCTTCTGCTAGAAGCCACAGACCATGAATAGAATTAGCATAGTTAGTAGAATTATCCCAAAGGGCTAAATGCTTAGAAATATCAGTACTAGCATAGATTGCAAAAAATACCAAGTGGGAGTTTGGTAATACTTGGACCATAGGATACACCTCTTGGTCGGTGCAATATTTTTGAGTCACAGTGATCACATGAGAGTACCACATTAACACAAGCCCACCCGAGTGTCCTATAGCAGGGACTTCAAAAATCTCATCAAAAGCAAAGTGATCCTTAAGACTAGAATGATTAGACATTTTCGTTTCTAGAAAAGCCAGCACCCAAGGGTTATGTTTTCTAATAATTTCTTTTAATTTTATTTTAAAAGAGTCATTATTTACTCCACGTGTGTTCCAAACTATAAGACTAGTGTCTTGATCCATAGAGTTTAAAGCAACAAGAGGAAAGGGGTCGTCACGATTCTCCGCCATCATCCTCATTAACGGTACCATTATTACCACATTCTTTGCCAAGTCCTGATTCACTACTGGTCAAAGGACAAAGGAATATTTCAGTATATTCGTCGGGTAGTTTAGTATGTATTTTTTATCTTCTTTCACCTTTAACACCATAAGGGCCGCAGAGTTTAGATTTGAGATTTCGGTGAACGCGGTCCTATATAGGTTCCTTTCTAGTATGTCCAACATCATGCCTGGGGTCTGAGAGACTGCTTTCGAGACTCGTGGTTGACGGGGCAGAGGAGAAATAGCTTATGGGGAGAAAAGTGGTGTTGGCATAAATGCTAGGGGGTCCAGCTTGACTGGTTGAGGCTTCCATGGGAAGAAAATTGGATTGGTTGAGACAGCTTCGTGCGGAGTGAAGAATGAGGTCTTTGTTATGTTCTTCATATTGGGAAAGAGTCTGAGGAAGTGAGTGAAGTTCCAAAGGCCCTGCATGATCTGAAGAAAACCCGGCATTGTGGTTGTCAAGTTCAGCATCAGGTTGTTGGTAGACCACATTTGGTTGACTAAGTGTTCCAGAGAGATGCACATTTCCTCCATAACTAGTTGAGCTAGTTTTTACTCATTTTGAATGACTATCAGGGATTGAGAGCCATTGACCTCCAGCGTGAAGGTGGTTTCATGACCCCTCAGCCCCATCTCTATCCATGATTAGGGTTGAATAGAGAGGAGGGCTAGTGGGGTTGCATAGACTGTGGGACTGTTGTTTCCAATCGTGGCTTCATATAGTATCGGAGACGGATTGAGTGGGGAGAGTTGAATGTGTTGGTGAGGGGGGATGGGAGCATCCATTTTCGTTAATAGCATACAAATAGAAATAAGTAACTCCTTGTGAAAGTGAAGTATAGAGTGATGATTGGAAATCTTTTGGAGTAGATTTTATAGAGGTGTGATTGGATGAGAGAGTGGCAGTAGGAATAGAGTTAATTTTTTTGCAAGAAAGGCATGACACTTGGCTAGAGTCTTGTGCCAAGTGTACATGCATTCAAAGGGATAAAGTTGATGAGGGATTGGTCGTTAATTGAGAAATATCAGTTGGGGAGTTGTTATGCAATAAAATATTTTGGGGAGGGGGGGGGGGGGTTTGTAAAATTTATTGATGGGGTCTTAAGTTCCTTGGTATTTCCAAGTGGAAGATCAGTTCCATAAGGAAGATTAATTTTATTTTCGGAACAGTAGAGGGTGTAGAGATGGCATTGAGATCAGTAATGGTATTCGTAGCGTTTCCCTCGGAATGTTTGGTACTAATACCCGCATTGTGGTAATGGTCAGTACGAGGAGGAGTGAGATTACAATTAATAGCATTAAAGGTGTTGGTAGTGTGCGGTAATTTTGATTGGGGGGAAGAGGAAAGGTTTAAGGAACTTACCTTTTCTTGGCGTTTCTTACCTGGGTTAGCTGTTTTTTTTTCTTCTTGGAAATTGCACCGTTTGCCAATCTTTCATTGGGGAAGTATGCTCCTTAGGGGCTTGTGAGGGTGTAGTTCCATCCTGCAGTTCCTTTGCCTTCTGGGGATTATAGAATGAGCAATCATTTTCACTGAGACCAAGACAACCACATTTCTTGTATAGAAATCCATCAGTTTCATAAATATGTTATAGATGATGGCCAATTCGAATCCAGGTTAGGACTGGTGTGTAAAAGCACATCTGGACGCAGAGACGGGCATATCGTCCCCTGAGCATGGCACTAGTACAAGTGTCAATTTTCAGCAATTTACCAATGGAGTTTCCCACTTGTTGAAGAAGTATGTTATCATAGTACACTATGGGAAGTTGGGGTAGACGAATCCAAACAGCAGAGGAATTTAAGACTGCTTTCTCTGGCATGAAATTATGCACCCATTTTTGGATCGAAAGATAATGACCATAAACAAACCATGGTACATTGTTTAAAACAAAATTCATTTTGTCTATGTTGAAAATTTTAAGAATATAGTAGTTTGAACCAAGATCAATTAGTAGGACTCGATCCATGAACTTCCATAATTGTTCTAATTTACTTCGAAGGGTTTGATGGTTGATGCGAAGACTCGTTAACTTAATGATGAGGGAGTATTTTCAAGGTGCATATAACCTGAGATTATCCTCTTGAGTTAAGTTGATGGATTTAATACCATAGAGGAGCTCAGAGTTGTTTTCCAGGTGCAGCAAGGAGTCTGATTCATCTGGCATAGGACTATCATTTATAGGGCTATCACTCATAGGAGTTTTTTTTTATATTTCATCACCAGCAAGTTTATCTTTGAAGCTGGGGGGGGGGGAGGAATCTTGAGGTTTTGCCGGTGGTTCAAATGGCAGGGATGAAGAAGCTTTGTTACTTTCGGAGGAAGTTTAAAAGAGCATTTTTCCCTAACGTGTGAACAAGTTGCATATTATATTTGTATATAGAGACCTACAAAAAAATAGTTTTATAACTAACAAATAACTGTGTATGGTAATTTTTTAAAACCTTTATCATACCATACAAATTAAGCTATTGCTTTATGTATTTGATGCATAAGACAACATTAGATACATATATAAATACAGTTAATTACCTTATTTTTAGGTAACAACTAAAGTTTAAATAGGTAAAAGAATTTTAGCTTCCTTAAATCACGTTCACCCAACTATTTAAAAATTAATTGAAGATTGTATTTCTAAAAATAGAATTTTTTTGACAAGTTTCAAAACTCAAAATAGATTTGAATGATAAAATAATATTTTTATATTTTTCTCTCTTTTATTTTTCATTTTTTATTTTTTGTTGCTTCTTTTCTCTTTGCAATATTTCTGTATACTTTTTCTTTTTTAGTTTCTTCCATCATTTTATTTACATTTTCTTTTTTCTTTGCACTTTTTTTTGTATTCGCTTTTTTCTTTATTTTTTCATTTCTGTTTTTTGTTTGTTTGTTTTCTCTTTTTCCTTTTTTATTTTTTATATTGTTTTTCTCGTTGTTTTTTTATTGTTGTATTCTATATTTATTTAATTTTTATATTTTATATTTATTTGTATCAATTATTTATATATATATATATATATATATATATATATATATATATCCATCCTGCTTCATGCTTCATTACGCTCTTATTTACTATTCTTTATCTTGAGCCGGGGGTCTATCAGAAACAACCTCTCTACTTCTTCGGAGGTAGCGGTATGGACAACGCATATTTTATCCTCCCCAGACCCCACTTTGTGGGAATACACTGGGTTTGTTGTTGTTATTGTTGTTATTTAAATATATATATATATATATATATATATATATATATATATAAAATAAATTTACTATCTATATTTTGAATAGTTTACCTGTGAATATGCACAATTTATCATTCGTATTTGTGTACAAATAAGTACATGTATTAATTGTATTTACTTGAGTCTAAAATATACAAATATGCAATATACCATTTAATACAAATATAGTGTTAATATTTGTGTGTCAAATTTATCATTTGTATTTGTATATATATAAACATGTATTATTTATATATGTATGGTTCAAGTCGTATAAATATGTATCGTTTGATGCAAATGTAATATTTATATTTGTATAATTTATCATTTGTATTGTATTGTTTAATTTGTATGAATAAAACACAATACATATCAATGAATATATACACAAGTGTTCATAGAAAGAAAATAGCAATTCTTTTTCACTTTCATAAAATATAAATGATGCAATCAACTACAAATTCAAATACGAATAAATGAAATTACAAATATAAATAAATATAACTTAATACTACAAATACAAAATATTTTTAAAAAATACAAGTGTATCGATGAAAGTAAAATAAAAATAAGAAATAAAAATACTAACAAAATAAAATCACAAAATAAAAATGCAATATGCAATCAACAATAAAATACAAACACAAAAATATTCTTTAAAATACAAGTGCGAATTGTATAAAATATAAATGATAGTGCGAATTATAAAATTCAAATACAAATTATAAAATACAAATATAAGTGCAAAATATAAAATAAAAATACAAGTAAAAATTATAAAATACGTACAAATACAAGTGTGAACAATAAAGTACAAATACAATTGTATCAACGAATATAAAATATAAATAATGGTACCAATACAAATACAATAAATGATTATGTTATTTTCGTTATCTCAATGACTTGTACTCGACATTTTCATATTTTCAAAAATTCAAGGAAAATATAAAATATAACCAAAAGAAAATGAATATATATATATATAATAGAAAATAGAGATAGAAGAGCAAAAAAAACCACAAAAATAGAAAAAGAAAAAAAATGAAAAATAAAAAACCCAAAAAGAAAAAGAAGTGAAAAGGGAAAAAAAAAGAGAAATAAAAGTTAGAAAAAGAAGAGTAAAAATGAAAGTGAAAAGAAATGTATAAAAAAAGAAAAAAAAAGGAAGAAAATAAAAATAGGAAAAGAAAAATAAAAATATGAGAAAAAAAAAATCAATATAGAAAAACAATGAAAAAGGAACAAAAAAAAAAGAAGAGAAATAAAGCAGAGGAAAAAGGTGAAAAGAAAAAGAAATCAATATAAAAAAAATAAAAATCAAAGTCATAATTAAGAAAAATGATGAAGAAAACTAAAAAGAGAAAAAAAAAAAGGTTAGGGATATAAGAGAAAGAACGAGAAAAATAAGGGAAGATAAAGAGTCACTAAAATATTGCTATGGTTGCTATCCTACATAATTTTTTAAGTGTTGCTATTTAGCTTAATTATAGACTTAAATTTGCTACTTCTTGTATTTTAACTTTTATCATGTTATTATTTGCTACCAACTATTAACTTAGTTGAATATTCCACGTAAGAGTTGCTATATTCATCTTTTTGCGAAATACATCTTTTTTATAAATTAGTCAAATAAAAATAATTTTCTAAATAAGTAATTATTTTTCAATGTTAGTCAAATAAATTAAGTTTAATTAGCTCGGACAACCGCATGTACGTGGATACATTAGATATTTACAGACCTTCCAAAGGTATTAATAAAAATCTCTTACCTAAAATCTCTAATTTTCAAATGGTTTTTCTGTTTTAGTCTTTAGAAAATTTTCAAAGTTTTTTCTTAATTTTTCCTAAAAAATAAATTAAGTCGTGACTCTCTTTTCCAAAATCGGGTTTGAAATTTTTTTTCTAAGTGTTTGAATTTGAAATAATTGCAAAAGTCATTTATCCACAAAGCATGTGGTCAAGTCAAATATAGATAAATAAAATGCTCTGAAATAATATACTTTAATGTTTAAAGTTGCAGGAAGAGTTTTACTTAAGAATGTCTAATTTTAAAATGAGATTATTGATTTTCTAACATAATAAATGTCGATATATCTAGGCTTTAACTTCTTATTAAGGACATCAATGTTTTAAAATCAACTTAAGCCACATTAAAAAGTAGTTTTCCCATATAACTATTATAGGAAAAAAGCAATAAATAACATTAATACTCAATTAATATTGGATTATATTCAAATCAACGAATCATGCTATTTAACTGACGGAACTTCTTATGTCTAGGCATAAGCAAAAAACAATGAAAAAGCTCAACGTATTCACATGCTTCCTCATGGTGTTGTTCTTTACAAGCTTTTGTCAAGTAAATTTTCATTAACAATTTATTATAAATCTTTAAATATATTCTTGAATAATTTTAATTGTTTAAGTTTGTCAAATATGTGTATTGTAAGAGTAAATTAGTATTTTGTCATGCAGGGATATCGAACCGGGAATTGGTGTGTCACACAGTGGAATGCAACAGATGAGGTACTAACAGCCTATCTAGCTAAAAAATGTAAAAAACGATCGCTTTGTACAAACATTCGACCTGGAAAACCTTGTTATGAGCCTAATATACCTCACGCTCATGCTTCCTATATTCTCAACCTTTTGTTTAAGTTACGTCGTGATCCATGTTGGGATGATATCGGCATGATAACCCATAATAATCCATGTGAGTTTCTTTCATGATATATTTCCAAATTTAGAGTTAACATGTTTAATTCTATCGAGAAATTGTGTACTAATTTCTTTAGTATGTCTATTTTGTGATTTTGCAGCATATGCAAATTGTAGGTACAGATGAAGTTTCTCAGCAAGAGAGTTCCTTCGATTAGAGGATGCAAAGTATTTTAATTTGTATTAATTAAGATAGTTATAATTATGAAGCATCATTGAATAAAAAAATGATTGTTTCTTAGATCGTCTATTAATCATTTTAGCAAATGTGTAGTAGATGATCCTTTATTTAAGTTTATGAAAATATTTGAGATATTATAGCAGACTCTTCATCTGAATTTTATGATCGAAAGGGGCAAAAAATAACCCTGAACTATACCCTCCATTAGTTTTTTTGCTCAAAAATATCCCTTCGTTAAGTTTTCGCTCAAAAATGCCCCACTCTCTAACGAAATGATACCAAACACACCACGCGGACAAAAAGTACCATGGACAGTCCACATCAGCGTCCACGTAAAAAATCACCTCATTTATCAATCCATTTTTTATCCATTTAAAATTCGACTATCAAGCTCGATTTTCATGTCTGATTCGACCATCATATCAATTGGAAAAGAAAATAACTAGCAATGAACACAATAAAGTACAAAATCAGGTGTAAGGGTATTCAAAAGACGTAAAAAAACTCTGAGAATTGAAAGAACACGGCATTCTGCAAAAGGATTACTATGAAGATTTCAACATTTCATTTTCTCTTTTTTAATACTTCACAGTGCCCAGAATATAGAAATGAAAAAGAAAAAAGCAATTCGGAGCACAAAGCATCTTGTGTTAGCAAACCTCGGAATATAGAATTCATCATTTTTGTGTAATCCCAAGAAGCAGAAGTAAGGTGTGCAACCAACTTGGTACTTTAAAATATATTAGGACCTAGATCATGCATAGTAAATCATGGTTCTTTTATAGTTTTATGAGTAAGTTAGATGTATATTAAGGCTTCAAATAACTCCTAGCTATCAGAAGAATCAAAATATTCCTTACCGATTGAATTCTTGAGAAGGATATTGGTATAGTCAACTTCAATCGAGCATATATCTCATTATACTTGGAATTTTTGAGCTCATGACCTATCAACAGATATATAATTGAATTATCTTTCCAACGATACCAATTTCACCTAAATACGATATCGGAGCAAAGTGTTATTCCTATTTTACTCCAGCATGTCAGGCTGGAAACTGTGTGACGACATTCGTGGTAGCTTACCACATTTGTGACGCCCTACCACGAAGGTCGTCAGCCTTAGGCAGAAACCAGCTCCTATGTGACGACATTCGTGGTAGCTTATCACATTTATGATGCCCTACCATGAAGGTCGTCACCCGTAGGCAGAAACCAGCTCCTGTGTGACGACATTCCTGGTAGCTTACCACATTTGTGACGCCCTACCACGAAGGTCGTCAGACTTAGGCAGAAACCATCAATTCCATCTCTTGTGTGACGATATTTTTGATGGCTTACCACACTTTTGATGCCTTGTCACAAATGTCGTCAGCTATGATTTTCAGCAACTGGGAATTTATTTCATAAGGGTATTTTGGTCTTTTCCTTCACCTTCCGCGACTTATAACCCTAAAGAGGTGTAATTTTTCCCATTTTTCTTTATTTAAGTATCTCAAAAACCCTCTCTTACGCTTTCAACCACAATATTAGGGTTTTCTCTCAAGATCATCTCCTCAGGAACAAGAACATTCTTTCCCAAAGGGGTTAAACCCTAGTCAAGAAAAATCAAGGGCAAGCCTAAGGATTTCTTCAAGAACCTTCAGAAACATTAGATCTCTTTCAAGATCAAGCTTTAAGGTATGCTTAGTGTTCATCTATGGATCCAATCCGTTCATAGAGCTCAAGAACCATGTTTTAAATATTATTTTGTAAACTTTTTATGGTGATATGACTATGTACATGTTGACGATTGTTGTTTAAGTTGCAATGTGATGTCTAAAGGTGTTTTCATGGAATATATATGCTTGTTAATTGAAAACCATGAACTTTAGGTTGTTTAATATGGTGCAAGTATGAAACTCACCTATGCCTTAAAGAATGCATGCAAGGTGTTTGATAAAATGCTTAGGATGCTAGAAATTCATATTTACATGATTCCATGATATCTAAATGACAAGTCCATGTTCGCTATACACTTCAATATAGATTTCCATGCTATTTATGTGTTGTTATTGTTGTGGTATGAAGCATGTATGATAATGGAGATATGAATTATGTACATGAAATATATCCATGCTTTCCCCTACCATGTTTGAGATGTTGAATAAATACATGAAGTATAATATCCCCTACTTATGATATTGTGAATTGTGGACTCCGATCTTGTGATCAAGTCGTGTCATGTGTGAGTCAGTTTCATTCCATCGAGTCCTAGGGGTATTTGTACCCGAAAACCAGAGTTGTGTACCTAGAGCCATGTCATGTTATCATGATACTCTCAGTCAAGACATGATCTATAGAATTCAGTCAGTCATATGACTCAGGAAAATCCAATAACCTCAGTAATCTCAGTAGTTCAGTAATCTCAGTGATCTCAGTAGTTCAGTATTCTAGTAATCTCAGTGCTCGGTAACCTCAGTAATCACAGTAAATCTCAGTAACTTCAGTACTCTTAATTAGTCCTCAGAACTTATTATATTTCATCCGTCATCAGAATCCAGAAAACTCAGTTTTAGCTCCGCTAAACAATACCCATATTTTCAGTTCAGTTAATCAGTATCAGTTCAGCAAATCAGTTTAGTTAAGTTATTTAGTTCATCCCAGTTATTCAGTTCAGTGTCTTTCAGATGGGAGTAGGATTCAGCACCGAGCGAACCTAGGGATGGGGGCTCACCTGCTAGAATATGACTGAGATCCCTAGAAGCAATCCCTAAGTTCCAGAACTACGTTGCCAGCATAGGTACGAGATGTCACCCGTTAGATAGGACTGACATACTCAGGGGTCACCCATTAGCACATTTATATGTATAGGACTGATCCCAGGAGTCACCCGCTAGATTAGGACTGACTCCACATCAGATGTCTTTACTGGTGGCGCGGTACTGACACCCTTCCAGTCAGGGCAGAGATTGGACCCCAATCAGCTTAGCTTGGGGCATGTCAGTTAGATGAACACATCCCACAGTTTCAGTTACAGATTCAGGACTATCAGATATAGTTAACTCAGCTTAGTAGTGCAGATTCAATACTATTAGATACAGTCAATTTTTATCATTATAAATAGACTTCAAGATCACCCATTAGCTAGGGCTGATCTCAACGATGATTAATCAGTATCAGAATCATTAGATTTAAAGATCACCCACTAGATAGGACTGATCTTAGACTAAGTCAAATCATCCTTATTATCAGTATACTCATGATCACCCGCTAGATAAGACTGATCTCAGATTTAGTTACTCTAAGTAGAACGGAACACAGATAGTTCCATCAGAACTTAGACTGTCAGATACAGTCACTCAATAGCAATTACATCGGTTAGACTGATCATTAAAGTTATATCAGTTATATCAGTTTTCTGAACTCATGTATCAGTCATATCAGTTATCAGAATTCATGATATCAGTATTCAACTTCAGGACTGTCCGACACAGTCAACCAGACCCGTTCTTCATAATTTGAACTATCAGAAATAGTCATTCATCTATTTAGTATCTCAATATCAGTACACTCATGTTGTCAGTATTCAGACTCAGTAGTCAGTATCTCCACGAGTTCAGTTACAGTTATGTATGCATGTATGTATTCTCACGTTCATATTAGCCAGCATTGTTCATGCATATAATCCTTTGTATTTAGCCTACCTCACTCGTATACTCAGTACATTCAGACATACTGACGTATTTTCACTATGGTGTTTTCTCTTATGTTACACCATAGGTTCAGAGGCATGAGCTCTAGATCAGCAGTAGCATTCCAATGTTTAGAGTTTGTAGTGAGTCCTTCTCATTCGAGGACGATATGATTATTGCTACATTTACTATTCAGTTGCTAGATGGAGTTAGTTGGAGACATGTTCCTTCAAATCCTTATTCAGTTCAGTTAGAGGCTTTCAGACTAGATGTCAGATTAGATATTCAGATCTCATTATTTTTAGTATTTATGACTTTTTATAGTTATACCTTTTTTAGACATTTTGTTATCAGAAGAATATTTAGTTCGAACCTTATGGCCTCTCATGTTCACGTTTCCACATTTTATGATATATTCTACAGTATACAGGTATAGATATTAGTCATGGGTTAGCTTGTGGTCCTTCGGGGTCATGAGCATCGTGTAGCATTCTGGTTCAGAAAATTTGGGTGTTACAAACTTGGTATCAGAGCCTAAGGTTCAATAGAGTCCTAGAAAGTCTGAAAGATGCATCCAGTAGAGTCTTGTACATGCGTGTGTTGTGTACCACACTTATGTGCAGGAGGCTATGAGATGTTTTAGGAATAGTTTCCCTTCTTTTAGTATTTATGTCGTGTCAGTGAGCATAATATCAATCTAATCCATTTCTCCCTTTCTTCTACAGACATGCCTCCTAAAAGAAGAAACGGGAATCAATCAGCCCCTCATCCCGAAGACTCTTTGGGTGATCATGTTTCTCATGTGGAGTTCAGGGCCATATTCACCACTCTTGCTCAGTCAGTCGCTGCCCAGAATGAACGACCAGCTATCGTTCTGGCCAACCCAATGGTCAATTCAGCTGCAGCTAGAATTCGGGACTTCACCCGAGTGAATCCTCCTTCCTTCACAGGGTCTAAGTTAGATGAGGACCCGCAGGAATTCCTAGATCAAGTTCAGAAGGTGACAGATGTTATAAGGGTTACTACTTTTCAGAGTGCTGAGTTAGCCGCATACCAATTACAGGATGTCGCTCATACTTGGTACAGGCAATGAAAGTCAGAAAGGTTAGATGATGTAGGCTCTATAGAGTGGGAAGAGTTTGTCTCTGCTTTCCTTGATAGAGTCTTTCCGCTAGAACTTAGAGAAGCTAAGGTACTAGAGTTCATCAACCTCAGGCAGAGAAGTATGACGGTAAAAGAGTATTCTCTTAAGTTTACTCAATTATCCAGATATGCCCTTCATGTGTTGCAGACGGTAGAGCTAAGATGAGTAAGTTCATATCAGTGGTGAATTATAGTGTGGTAAACGAGTGCAGATCTGCCATGTTGAATAGTGATATGACTTTATCTAGACTTATGACACATGCTCAGCAGATAAAAGATCAAAAGATTAGGATGAGAGAGAGACAGAGTAAGAGGGCAAGGACAGGTAGTTTCAGCTTTGTTCAGCCTAAGTCACAGGGTGGTAACCGATCTCAGCATAATAAAAAAATTTCAGTCCTAGCTCTATCCTCAGCTAGTGTACCAGCACCTAAGTCCAAAAATGACCGTTATGATGGAGCGCCAGGCTCTGAGGCCCAGGGTAGTGAAAATAGAGGTCTTACTTATCCATTTTACGAAGAGTGTGGTAAGAATCATCTAGGTGCATGTATGGCAGGAAGTGATGTATGCTTTGGGTGTGGCAAGCCAGGCCACAGGATGTGAAAGTGCAGAGTTCTAGCACAGAGAGGTAAGGAGTTGCGTCAGCAAGGTACCAATAGTGGTCAACGTCAGAATAGACTTTATACACTCCAGACCCGTCCTAATCCAGAAAGTTTCCCTGACTTAGATTCGGGTATGTTACTAGTCTTTCATGTTCATAGTATGAATTGTTAGATATTTTTCTCTCATTCGAGCATATGTTTCAGTATGAGTTAGCTAGTAAATCCAGCAACTCAGTTTAGCAATCGAGCAGTCAGATTTTTATAGCTTGTTTTCTCATCCTTGCATCTATTCATGCTATCCAAAATCTCAGAGAAAGTAACTATTTCAAGGTAGAACCTCCTAGTAGTTGCAAGTTCAGTTCATCTCATGCATCATGCATTAGTTTCAGACTCCCAAATTTTAGTTATAATCTAGTTCGTAGATGCTCTGTGCATCACCCAGTATCTCCGTAAGGTAAGCATTCTTAGAGGGACATAGCATCCCAAGGGGGAGATACTCCACTTTCTCTTAACGCTCTCATGTCTTAGATCCTTTAATTTCCCCTTGGATAACGAATTCAGTCTAGAATAGAGGGTACTCATAAGTTGACCCTCAAGTTAGAACTCAGCTGTAAGTCAAGTATTAAGAGGTTCAGTTCAGTTCATGATGTTCAGTCCATATGTCACGTAGAATACTCAGCCATGTTCTCATGTTTTAGTTCAATCTTAGTGCCTTTATCATTGCATGCTCAGTCGCATGATCGTGAGTCAGTTCAGTCATGTATTCACTCATCAGATATGCGTGGTCAGCTTATCAGTACTTTCAGTCATGCATTCACGTATCATGTCAGTCATATAATCATGCATCAGATATGCATGGATTCAACTTATCAGTTAAGTATCAGATATGCATTCTCAATTTGAGAAACTCAGTTTATCGAAACACTCAGTCCTACATTCATAAATCAGCTACCCATGCATCAGATATACATGTATAGTGTGATATGCTCAGTTTTCAGTCATGTAAGCCATGAAATCATGATCAGACATTCATGCTATATATACGTTATTTTATCTTTTCTCCCCTCTCAAGCAGTCATCATTCGAGGACGAATATTTCCAAGGGGGAGATATTGTAATACCCCAAAAAATCCAAACCAAGATTAGAGCCATGTACCAAGCTCATGCATAGTACATCATGATTCTTTTATAGTTTTATGAGTAAGTTAGATGTATATTAAGGCTTCAAATAACTCCCAGCTATCAGACGAATCAAAACATTCCTTAACGATTGAATTCTTGAGAAGAATATTGGTATAGTCAACTTCAATCAAGAATATCTCTCATTATACTTGGAATTTTTGAGGTCATGACCTATCAACAGATATATAATTGAATTATCTTTCCAACGATACCAATTTTGCCTAAATCCGATATTGTAGCAAAGAGTTATTCCTATTTTACTCCAGCATGTCAGGCTGGAAACTGTGTGACGACATTCGTGGTAGCTTACTACATTTGTGACACCCTACCACGAAGGTCGTCAGCCTTAGGTAGAAACCAGATCCTGTGTGATGATATTCATGGTAGATTACCACATTTGTGATGACCTACCACGAAGGTCGTCAGCCTTAGGCAGAAACCAGCTCTTGTGTGACGACATTTGTGGTAGCTTACCAAATTTGTGATGCCCTACCGCGAAGGTCATCAGACTTAGGCAGAAACCATCGATTCCATCTCCTGTGTGATGACATTTTTGATGACTTACCACACTTTTGATGTCTTGTCACAAATATCGTCAGTTATGATTTTTAGCAACTGAGAATTTATTTCATAAGGGTATTTTGATCTTTTCCTTCACCTTCCATGACTTATAACCCTAAAGAGGTGTAATTTTTTCCATTTTTCTTCAGTTAAGCATCTCAAAAAACCTCTCTTATTCTTTCAACCACAAGATTAGGGTTTTCTCACAACATTATCTCCTCAGGAACAAGAACATTCTTTCCCAAAGGGGTTAAACCCTAGTCAAGAAAAATCAAGGGCAAGCCTAAGGATTTCTTCAAGAACCTTCAGAAACATTAGATTTCTTTCATGATCAAGCTTTAAGGTATGCATAGTTTTCATCTATGGATCCAATCCGTTCATAGAGCTCAAGAAACATGTTTTAAATATTATTTTATAAACTTTTTGTGGTGATATGAGTATGTACATGTTGACGATTGTTGTTTAAGTATCAATGTGATGTCTAAAGGTGTTTTCATGGAATATATATGTTTGTTAATTGAAAACCATGAACTTTAGGTGGTTTAATATGGTGCAAGTATGAAACCCACCTATGCCATAAAGAATACATGCAAGGTGTTTGATAAAATGCTTAGGATGCTAGAAATTCATATTTACATGATTCCATGATATCTAAATGACAAGTCCATGTTAGCTATACACTTCAATATGGATTTCCATGCTATTTATGTGTTGTTATTATTGTGGTATGAAGCATGTATGATAATGGAGATATGAATTATGTACATGAAATATATCCATGCTTTCCCCTACCATGTTTGAGATGTTGAATAAATACATGAAGTATAATATCCCCTACTTATGATATTGTGAATTGTGGACTCTGATCTTGTGATCAAGTCGTGTCATGTGTGAGTCAGTTTTATTTCATCGAGTCCTGGGGGTATTTGTACCCAAAAACTATAGTTGTGTGCCTAGATCCATGTCATGTTATCACGGTACTCTCAGTCAAGGCATGATCTATAGAATTCAGTCAGTCATATGACTCAGGAAAATCCAATAACCTCAGTAATCTCAGTAGTTCAGTAATCTTAGTGATCTCAGTAGTTCAGTATTCTCAGTAATCTCAGTGTTCAGTAACCTCAGTAATCACAGTAAATCTCAGTAACTTCAGTACCCTTAATCAGTCCTCAGAACTCATTATCTTCCATCCGTCATCAGAATCCAGTAAACTCAGTTTTAGCTCTGCTAAATAATACCACTATTTTCAGTTCAGTTAATCAATATCAGTTCAACTAATTAGTTCAGTTAAGTTATTTAGTTCAGCCCAGTTATTCAGTTCAGTGTCTTTCAGATAAGAGTAGGATTCAGCTCCGAGCGAACCTAGGGATGGGGGCTCACCCGCTAGTATAGGACTGAGATCCCTAGAAGCAATCCCTAAGTTCCAGAACTACGTTTCCAGCATAGGTACAAGATATCACCCATTAGATAGGACTGACATACTCAGGGGTCACCCGTTAGCACATTTATATGTATAGGACTGATCCCAGGAGTCACCCACTAGATTAGGACTGACTCTACATCAGATATCTTTACTGGTGGCGCGGTACTGACACCCTTCCAGCTAGGGCAGATATTGGACCCCAGTCAGCTTAGCTTGGGGCATGTTGGTTAGATGAACACATCCCACAGTTTCAGTTACAGATTCAGGACTGTCATATACAATCAACTCAGTTTAGTAGTACAGATTCAGTACTATTAGATAGAGTTAATTTTTATCATTGTAAATAGACTTCAAGATCACCCACTAGCTAGGACTAATCTCAACTATGATTAATCAGTATCAGAATCATTAGATTTAAAGATCACCCACTAGATAGGACTGATCTCAGACTAATTCAAATCATCTTTATTATCAGTATAAGTATGATCACCCTCTAGATAGGACTGATCTTAGATTTAGTTACTCCAAGTAGAATGGAACTCAGATAGTTCCATCAGAACTTAGACTGTCAGATACAATCGCTCAGTATCAGTTACATCGGTTAGGCCGATCATTACAGTTATATCAGTTTTTTGAACTCATGTATCAGTTATATCAGTTATCAGAATTCATGATATCAGTATTCAGCTTCAGGACTGTCAGACATAGTTAACCAGACCAGTTCTTCATAATTCAAACTATCAAAAATAGTCGTTCATCTATTCAGTATCTCAGTATCAGTACACTTATGTTGTCAGTATTCAGACTCAGTAGTCAGTCTCTCCATGAGTTCAGTTACAGTTATGTATGCATGTATGTATTCTCATGTTCATATTAGCCAGTATTGTTCATACATATAACCCTTTGTATTTAGCATACCTCACTCATATACTCAGTATATTCAGACGTACTGACGTATTTGCGCTATGGTGCTTTCTCTTATGTTACACTATAGGTTCAGAGGCACGAGCTCCAGATCAGCAGTAGAATTCCACTGTTCAGAGTTTGTAGTGAGTCCTTCTCATTCGAGGACGATATGATTATTACTATATTTACTATTTAGTTGCTAGATGGAGTTAGTTGGAGACATGTTCCTTCAACTCCTTATTCAGTTCAGTTAGAGGTTTTCAGACTAGATGTCAAATTAGATATTCAGATCTTATTATTTTTAGTATTTATGACTTATTTTGGTATTGTTATACCTTTTTCAGACATTTTTTTATTAGATGATTATTCAGTTCAAACCTTATGGCCTTTAATGATCATGTTTCTGCATTTTATGATATATTATGCAATATACAGGTACAGATATCAGTCATGGGTTAGCTTGTGGTCCTTCGGGGTCATAAGCACTATTAATAACAACCCAGGGCAGTGTAAATCCGGGTATTACAACCCAGGGCAGTGTTAGTAGTGTCCGCACCTATCCTCTTTGCCAGACTTATGGTAAGCACCATCAGGGTGTATGTAGAGTGGGTAGTGGCATTTGTTTCGGTTATGGCAAGCTAAGCCACAGAGTTAGAGACTATCCTCATCCAGGTCCTCAGGGCCAATAGAATCTCTCTTCATCTTAGTTCTGTCGCCCAAATCAGCAGGGTGCCACTACCAGTGCTACTAGTGGGCAACGCCCAAATAGACTCTATGCTCTTCAGACTTGACAAGATCAAGAAAATTCTCTTGATGTAGTTACTGGTATGTTATAGATCTTTTATGTGCATATTTACGCTTTGCTAAACCCAGGAGCTTCTTTGTCTTTTGTGACTCCCTACATAGTAGTTGATTTTAAAATAAGTCCCAAAATTCTAGCATAGCCCTTTTCAGTCTCTACCCAGTGGCTAAAACCATCATAGCCCGGCGGGTATACAGGAAATGCCCAATTATGATATTTCAGAAAGTCATGTCAGTGGACTTAGTCGAATTACAGATGAATGATTTTGATGTCATTCTCAGCATGGATTGGGTTTATTCCTGCTGTGCCACAGTCGACTGTAAAAATAGGATAGTTCAATTTTAGTTTCCGAATGAACCCGTCCTAGAGTGGAAGGGTAGTGAATCCGTTTTCAGGGGTCATCTTGTTTCCTACCTTCGGGCAAGGTAAAGGATGTGTTTATCATCTATTTCATGTTAGAGGATCCATTTCTAAGACTCCTAGTCTTGAATCAGTTCCAGTTGTAAGCGAATATTTAGATGTCTTTCCCAAAGATCTTCCAGGAATTCCTCCCGAAAAGGAAATAGACTTCGGTATTAATCTTCTTCCAGACACTCAGCTTATCTCTATTCTGCCATACAAAATGGCACCAGCAAAACTAAGAGAATTGAAAGAATAGTTGAAGGATCTCTTAGATAAGGGATTCATCAGGCAGAGCGTTTCCCCGTGGGGCGCACCAGTCTTATTCGTTCGCAAGAAAGACGGTTCTCTTAGAATATGTATAGATTACCGTCAACTCAATAAGGTCACGGTCAAGAACAAGTATTCTCTTCCCAGAATCGATGACTTATTTGACCAACTTCAGGGTGCTAGTTATTTCTCAAAGATAGACCTCAGATCCGGCTACCATTAGCTAGGAGTTAGAGAATGTGACATCCCGAAGACAACTTTCCGTACTCAGTATGGTCACTTCAAATTTCTAGTCATGTCGTTTGGTCTTACCAATTCCCCAACTGCTTTCATGGACTTGGTGAATCGTGTGTTCAAGCAGTACTTAGACATGCTCGTAGTCTTCATAGATGATATTCTGGTCTATTCCCGCACTAAGCATAATCATGCAGACCATCTCAGAATAGTACTCCAGACTTTTAGAAATCATCAGTTATTTTCCAAATTCATTAAGTACGCATTTTGGCTAAGGTCAGTAGCATTCGTTAGTCATATTATTTTTGGTGATGGCATTAGAGTAGATCCTCAAAAGACTGAAGCGATAAGAAACTAGCCCATACCTATCTCTCCATTAGATATCAGGAATTTTTTGGGTTTGGATGGCTATTACAGACGGCTTGTTGAAGGAATTTCTTCTATTGCATCCCCTATGTCCAGATTGACTCATAAGAAAGTCAAGTTTCAGTGGTCAGATCCTTGCGAGAAGAGTTTTCAGTAATTGAAGACTCGACTCACCTCAGTGAAAATGCTCAACTTACACCTCAAATAAGTGCAAGACGGTCGTCGTCAATATATTTACCCAACTTCGGAGTCGGGGTCGAATCCATGAGGAACAATGGATCAAACCAATTTGAAACTACAGCTACAAGTTGAATTTAAACAAATGATAGAAAAAGATAAAATTTGGGGGTTTTAAATGGTTAAACAAAAGTTGATAAACACTTTGATTTAACAATGTTATGGGACACTAGATTTATGGTTACCAAGATGCTTACATAGGTTGGGTTGCAAATCACTTTAGAGTTCCAATTGACACTTCAATTGCAAGAAGATTTGAATCCTATTATTTACCCATTTGTCTCTCGACCTCAGTAGGTAGTGTATCCGTTAATTCTCTTGAACTTAAAGGATGTGTTTGCTATTCAACTATGTTCTCATGTAGGCAAATCCGGTTAAGGCACCTACCATTAAACTAAAGATTAAAATCTTTCGAGTCTATGTAAACTCTTTCTTTTCCCACATACACTTTCCTCTCGGACAAGTGATGTTCTTGGGCTCACCTTTCAAGTTGCAACTAAGAAAGATCGTTACATTGCTCGACAAGCACTTTCCTCTCGAACAAGTGATTGTTTTATTGAAGTAACCTAGCAAACACTTTCCTCTTAGACACGTGATGTTTTTAGTGCTGACTCTATTAAGTTGCAACCAAGAAAGATCATTAAAATAAAGAAAGGTTTATACAACATCAATTTCTTATGGACGTACATTAGATTCACAACCCAAATTAGTATTCACATCAAGGTTCCCATAACTCAAGTAAAGAAAATTAGCTATTCATGATACAAAGATCAACAATATGTATTGAATTCATAATCAAGAATAAGTAATAAATCATACCCACAATCAATCTTCAAATGGAAGATGTTTACAAGAATGTTAGGAACCCTCAATGATAGGTTTATCTCATTTTCCGTACCCCAGTAAAATTGTTCAGATAGATGAATTATCCCTCTATCAAAAACCCTAAAAGATGTTATTTATACTAAAATCTAATTAAAGAAATAAAATAACAAAATTAATAAAATTATTCGGAATAGGTGACGCCCAGGCTGACGCCGCATCAAGAAGTTGACGCCCTATCACGGATGGCATCAGAGAGGCTTCAGTTGCCTTCAGGTTCTATCCTAGGCTGACGATGTGGCTGACACCGTGTTAGGGATCTAACGGCGTATCACCTACGTTGTCAGATATCTTCTTCCCAAGATAACTTTATGCTTAAGGTTGACGCCATTCTTGACGCCTTAGCACAACTTTGACGCCACATCACCAACGTCGTCAGAACTGCTTCAGACTACAACTCCCTGGTTAAGGCTGACGCCAATGCTAATAGGCTATCATAAAGCTGACGACTTATCACGGAGGTCGTCAGCCATATTTTCTTCTATTTTGCTCAAATTTTCAACTCTTTTGCTCCATTATTGTTTATTATCATTTCTTCATCCTTTTTCTACAATATCATGAGCAAACACATCAAAACAACAAGAGTTGCTTCAGAATTCACAATTATTTTGAACTAAAAACATTAAATGTGTTAGCTTTTGCTCACACATCACTTAGCCCCAGTTTTAGATCTTCCAGATGGTTCTGATGGATTCATAGTTTATTATGATGCATCCAGAGTAGGTTTAGGTTATGTCCTTATGCAGCATGGTAAGGTCATAGCCTATGCCTCTAGACAGCTTAAGCCCCATAAGAAGAATTATCATACTCATGATCTTGAGTTAGCAGCCGTAGTATTTTCCTTGAAGATTTGGAGGCATTATCTATACGGCATTCATGTAGATGTCTTGACAGATCATAAGAGCCTTAAGTATGTATTTTCTCAAAAAGATCTCAATCTTTGTCAGAGAAGGTGGTTAGAGCTCTTGAAAGATTATGACATGAGTGTTCTTTATCATCCGGGCAAGGCCAACATAGTGGTCGACGCTCTCAGTAGACTGTCCATGGGTAGTGTTTGTCATGTTGAGGATAGTAAGAAGAAGTTAGCTCAAGAAGTTCACCATCTTGCCAGACTAGGCATTCGCTTAGTCGATTCCTCAGAGGGAGGCATATGTGTTCAGAGTAGCTCAGAATCATCTCTAGTTTTTTAGGTGAAATAAAAATAAGAAAAAAATCCCAGCCTAGTCAAGTTGAAAGATACAGTTCAGAATAAAAAGATAGAGGTTTTCTCCCAAGGGGGAGATGGAGTCCTCCGTTGTAAGGGTCGTCTATGTATTCCAGGTTAAGATAACTTAAGGCAGCGAATTCTTGCAAAAGCATATAGTGTACGATACTCTATCCATGCCGGGGCTACTAAGATGTACTATGACTTGCGGGAGATCTATTGGTGGAGTGGGGTGAAGAGAGATATTCAGAACCTGTAGCTAAGTACCCTACATGTCAGCAGGTTAAGATAGAGCATCAGAAGCCTAGTGGTCCTATGAAGGAGTTTAGTATTCCTACTTGGAAGTGGGAAGTTATAAACATGGACTTCATGACAGGTTTGCCTTGAACTCATCGTCAGCATGATTCATTTTGGGTCATTGTAGATAGAATGACCAAATCAGCCCATTTTCTTCCAGTTCATACCTCTTATTCAGCTGAGGATTACGCCAAGCTCTACATTAAGGAGCTGGTCAGATTGCACGGTATTCCATTGTCTATTATTTCAGACAGAGGTACCCAGTTCACCTCTCATTTTTGGAAATCATTCCAAAAAGTTCTTGGTATCCAAGTCCATCTTAGTACAGCCTTTCATCCTCAGACAGATGGTCAAGCAGAAAGGACCATTCAGACTCTAGAAGATATGCTAAGGGCGTGTACAATTAATTTCAAGGGTAGTTGGGATAACCACTTTCCTTTGATTGAATTTCCATACTATAATAGCTATCATTCCAGTATTCAGATGGCTCCGCTCAAAGATCTCTATGGTAGGAGATGTAGGTTTCCAATTGGTTGGTTCAAAGTTAGTGAGGCCTCAGTTATAGGTTCTAACTTAGTATTCGATGCCTTAGAGAAATTTCAGTTGATTAGAGAAAGACTTTGGACTGCTCGGAGCCAACAAAAGTCTTATGCAGATGTTTGTAGAAAATATCTCGAGTTATAGATTGGTGATCACGTCTACCTGAAGATCTCTCCCATGAAAGGAGTGAAGAGATTCGGCAAGAAAGAAAAGCTCATTCCCTGATATGTCGGTCCCTTTAAGATTCTCAGTTGCTTTGGCAAGGTAGCTTATGAGCTCGAATTGCCTTCAGATCTAGCCTTAGTTCATCCAGTCTTCCATGTCTCTTTGCTCAAGAAATGCATAGGTGAACCATCAGTCGTAGTCCCTATTCAGAGCATAGATGTTCAGAACAGCCTCTCTTATGAAGAGATTCTAGTTGAAATCTTAGACTATCAGACTCGTAGATTGAGGAACAAAGAAGTCTCTCTAGTTAAAGTTCTTTGGAGAAATCATTCCGTTGAGGGATCTACTTGGGAAACAGAAGAAGATATGCATACCAAGTATCCTTACCTCTTCCCCGCCAAGTCAAATTAAGCTCAAGGTAATAGTTCTCCTAAAGCTTACTCAGTTTCATGTTCAGTCTTCATCACAAACGTGGTACCCAGTTTCATGTTTATGTTCCCAGTATACATTTGGTGTTAAACACCATTGCATATTCAGTCATGCATTCATGTACTAGCTTAGTTATAAAATCATGCATTCTCATTGTGAGAAACTTAGTTCTTTAAGAACACTCAGTCATGCATTAATGAATCAATTATGCATGCATCAGTTATACATATTTAGTCTTATATGTTCAGTATGTTATGTTCAGTCAGGTTAGTCATGAGATCATGTTTCAGTTATTCATGTTCAGTTCATGTTTAGTTGTTGTTTCCACTCTCAGTTAGTCTCATTCGAGGACGAATGTTCTTAGGGGGGAGATATTGTAATACCCGTGCCTTTTCTTAGCTTGAAATCATCACTAGGATGTTTGAACTTTCTTTGAAATATGAATTTATTTTATACACATGGTATTTTTATGATTTTCACTTTCCATCACATGGGAAATTAAATAAGTTTTTCATCTATACCAATTTTATCAGAATTTGATATCAAGTGAGAAAGTTATGTCCAAAAAATAGAACGTAGAAAATTCACCCAGGAATGATGGTATGGCTCGATGGGCCATCGCATGTCCGACGGACCATCGGAGGCCACTGTCGCAGCAAACCAGTAGACCCTTTTTCAATTCATATCCGACGGCGCTGCCCGATGGATCATCGCAGGTCCGTCGGACCATCGGATGTCACCGTCAGACAGAAAATGTGGGGCCAGTTTCTATCCCTGTCCGACTGTGTGACTCGATGGACCATCGGAGGTCACTGTTGGAGGCTTCCAGTGACTTCAGGTTCTGCCCAGGTCCGATAATATGGCTAGACGGACCGTCGTAGGTCCGACGAACCATCAGAGGCCACCATCGAACCTTATGCCAGTGATTTCCAGGACATTTTAATAGGAGTATTTTGGTCATTTAGAACCCATCTATACATACTCAGGCACTTTATCCATTAATATTTCACAAACAAAATTAGGGTTTCTCTCTAAATTTAATCTCCAAGAACAAGATCCAATCTTCTTCAAGAATTAAGGAATTTCCAATTCTCCAAGTTCAAGAACATCAAGAAATCATAACCCATTTATGCATAGTGTTCATTCATGGACCCCTTTCATCCATGAAGTCCAAGAACCCTTTTCTAAAGCTCAAGTTATGGATTTTCTTCATATTTTCATGATTTGGCTGCTCATGTTCATATTGATAAATGTGAAATTTGATTCTACTCCATGATTGTTGATAATTTCCATGTGGGTTTAATTACTATAGTTATAGAATCATGAAACCCTAAGATTTAAACCCTTGAATGATGAAATTAGAATTGAACAATGATGTTTACATATATCATGCCTGTAATATGTTTGATTAAATGCCTAGATGAAGGAATATTGTCTAAACTAGCATTATGTCATGAAATCCCCGTGTATGTATAAGTTTATGCTTATTATATGTTTGATAAAATGCTCCAATAAATGTAGTATGTATTATGATGTTAGTCAAGTCTTCAAGTAAATCATGCTATGTAGTTTCCTTCTATCGAGTCATGGGGGTACTTGTACCCAAAATTTAGATGTGTGCCTAAAGCCATGTCATGTTTTCACGATACTCTTAGTCAAGCTATGAACTCTTAGACTTCAGATAGTCTTATGACTCAGGAAAAATCTCCATAATTCATGACTTAGTCAGTTGTTAGATATCAGTAGTATTCCATCAGTCAACGGAACTCAGTAACTTAGCTCATGATCAGTTCAGTAAATCATGCTTAGTGTCTATTCAGATGGAAGTAGGAATTAGCATCGAGTAAACCCAAGGATGGGAACTCACCTGTTATATGAGGGTGTGATTCATAGAAGTAATTCTTGCATTCCAAAACTATGTAGCCAGTATAGGTTGAGACATCATAGTCTGCTATATGAGGGTAGATGAGGTGGCTTAACCTGTTATGTGAGGGTTCCCACCATTCTCTCTAGAGTTACCTATTATATGAGGGTTACTCATATGTTGTCCTTACCAGTGGCGCGGTATTGACACCCTTCGAATCAGGGCATAGATTGGACCCCAGCTCAGCTATTATAGCACCTTTGGGGCATGTCGGTTAGATACTACTTCCCACAGTTTCACGTTACAAAATCAGGACTATCAGATACAGTCAATTAGTCTCAGTTATAGAACTCGGATAGTTCTTCAGATTTCAGGACTATCAGACATAGTTAACTCAGATATAGTACAGAACTCATATAGTTCCATCAGATTCAAAACTGTCAGACACAGTCACCCATGTTACTAGTTATATTCAGATACAGTCATTCACGTTATTAGTCATGTTATGTTATCAGTATTCAGATTCAGTAATCACGATATCATGTTGTCAGTTACAGTTATGTATTTATGTATGTATTCTCACATTCATGTTAGACAGTCAGCTAGCATCAGTTATGCATGTAAACCCTTGCATATAGCCTACCTCACATGTATACTCAGTACATTCCATTGTATTGACGCATTCGCGCTATGGTGCTTTCTTTTTATGTTACACCATAGGTCCAGAGACACGTTCTCCAGAGTAGCAGTAGATTCTAGTTTTTAGCAGTCAGATTAGAAGTAAGTCCTTATCCTCCAAGGACATGATTATTTCCTTATTTTCTCACTAGTCACTTTATTAGATGGGGTTAGTTGGGGACATGTCCCATCAACTCCTTGTTCAGATTTTTCAAATAGTTAGAGGCTTTCAGATAATTACAGTGTTATCAAATTTAAACTTCAGTTTTGTTTTGGTATTGTGATACCACTTTATTTAGATATTATCATTATTCAGATTATGTTCAATGTTGAACTTTATGACCTTTCAGTACATGTTTCCACAATACTATGTCATATTATGTCATATTATGCAGTGTATAGGTACAAATATCAGTCATGGGTTAGCTTGTGGTCCTTCGGGGTCATGAGCACTGTGTAGCATTCCGGTTTAGCAAATCGGGGCATTACAACCTGCTAGGTCATACCCTCGATGTGACATTTATGGAAAGTACCATCCAGGGAAGTACCAGTTTAGCAAGTTAGTATGTTATGCTTGCTTCCACCCAGGTCACTTTCATAGGGACTATCCTACTGTTAGAGGGAGTGTTGGAGGTGCTAAGTCTCAAGCAAATTCCTTCGCACAACCACCACCTCCCAAAGGCTGTAACACCAAGATTTGCTAAACCAGAATGCTACATGGTGCTCATGACCATGAAGGACCACAAGTTAATCCATGACTGATATATGTACCTGTATACTGCATAATATAACATGAAAAATACGGAAACATGCACGGAAAGGCCATAAGGTTCACAACTGAGCATAATATGAAATATATGATATCTGAGTGGGGTAATGGAAAACCCCAAACAAAATAAAAGTATTTAAATCATGATAGTCTGCATCTAGTCTGACTCTAGTTTGAAAGCCTCTACTATCTGAATAATCTGAATAAGGAGTTGATGGTACAAGCCCCCAACTAACTCCAGCTAATGAGCAAATCAAAAAAATAATAAAGAAGTAATTATGTCCTCAAAGGATGAGGACTCACTTCTGACTCTAGCTGTTGAAAACTGGGATCTACTGCTGATCTGGAGCACGTGTCTCTGAACCTATGGTGTAACATAAAAGAAAGTACCATAACACGAATGCGTCAATACATATGTACCGAGTATATATGTGAGGTAGGATAAATGCAATGGTTTACATGCATGAATAATGCTAACTGACTGTCTAACATGAACGAGAGAATACATGCATAAATACGTGATTGTAACTGACAATGGGGTATCGTGATTTACTGAGTCTAAATACTGATAACATAACATGACTGATAACATGAATGATTGAATCTAAATGTGAGTGATAACATGGGCGACCGTATCTGACAGTCCTGAATCTGGTGGAACTATCTAAGTTCCGTACCGTATCTGAGTTGACTGTATCTAACAGTCCTAAAATCTGAAGAACTATCTGAGTTCTATTACTGAGATTGATTGATTGTGACTGATAGTCTTGATTCTTTAACATAAAACTATGGGAAGTACTATTTAATCGACATGCCCCAAAGGTTCTATAATAGCTGAGCTGGGATCCAATCTATGCCCTAATTAAAAGGGTGTCAATACCACGCCACTGGTAAGGACAAGCTGTGAGTAAGCTTTATTTAATAGGTAACTCTAGTGAGAATGGTGGGACCCTAATCTGATAGGTTAAGCCACCTCATCTACCCTCATATAGCAGGCTACGATGTCTCAACCTATGCTGGCTACATAGTTCTAGAATGCAAGGATTGCTTCTAGGAATCACACCCTCACATAGCAGGTGAGTTCCCATCCTAGGGTTCACTCGGTGATAATACCTACTCCCATCTGAATAGACACTAAACATAAGGTACTAAAACTGATCATGAGCTAAGTTACTGAATTCCGTTGACTGACGAAATACTACTGATATTTGAAACTGTCTGAGTCATGAGATCATGGATATGTTTCCCTGAGTCATAAGACTATCTGAAGTCTAAGAGTTCATAGCTTGACTGAGAGTATCATGAAAACATAACATGGCTTTAGGCACACAGCTAATATTTCGGGTACAAGTACCCCCAGGACTCGATGGAAGAAAATTGACATAACATGATTTTCTTGAAGACTGGACTAGCATCATAATACATACTACATTCATAGAAGCATTTCATCAAACATGTATCAGGCATAACTTGTTCATACATAGGGATTTCATGGTATCACAACTAGTTAGACAATATTCCTTCATCTAGACATTTAATCAAACATATTGTAGGCATGGCACATATAAACATCATTATTCAATTCTAAATTTCCTCATTCAAGGTTTAAATCTTAGGGTTGCATGGAATTATGGCTATGGTAATTAAACCTACATATAAATTATCAACAATCATGGAATAGAATCCAATTTCACATTTATCAACATGAACATGAGCAACCAAAACATGAAAAAACATATAGAAAATCCATAACTTGAGTGTAGAAAAGAGATTCTTGAACTTCATGGATGAAAGGGGTCCATGAATGAACACTATGCATACCTGGAATAATGCTCTTCACTTGGAGAAGTGAAAATCCCTTAATTCTTGAAGAGGATTGTATCTTGTTCTTGGCAATTAAATTTAGAGAGAAACCCTAATGTTGCTGGTGAAATAATGATGGATAAAGTGGCTGAAGTCGTGAAATAATGGGTATATATAGACGGGTACTAAATGACCAAAATACCCCTATTAAAATAACCTGGAATAGCTGAACGTGTCATTCGACGATGGCCTCCGACGGTTCGATAGACCTGCGATGGCCCGTCGGGCCACACTGTTAGACCTGGGCAGAATATGAGGCTACTGGTTGTTTCCGACAGTGGCCACCGACGGTCCGTCGGACCTGCGACATTCCATCGGGCCACGCTGTCAGACAAGAACAGAATCTGGGTCCACTTCCTCCATTTGACGGCTGCCTCCGACTTCCCGTCGGACTACCGACGGTACGTCGGGTCCTACCGTTGGAATGGCTTAACCTGACTGTTTTCATAAAATATCCATAACTTCCTCATCTGACATCGTATTTTGATGAAATTTATATCGATGGAAAGCTTAAATAATTTCCCAGGTTATGGAAAGTGAAAATCATAAAAATACCACATGTATAAAATAAATTCATATGTCAAAGCAAGTTCAAATATCCTGGTGATGATTTCAAGCTAAGAAAAGGCACGGATATTACAAAGGCGCTACTTCAGCTACCGGGAGTGGTCAAAATCAGTTGTATGCATTATCAAATTGCTAGGAGGTAAAGGCCTAACTAGGTATAGTCATGGGTACGTTATAAATTTTCTCCCGTGATGTGTATGTGTTACTTGATCCCAGGTTTACCTTGTCTTATGTGACCCCGTATGTGGTGATTAGTTTTGGGTTTGAGCCTGAAGTTATTCCTGAACCTTTCTCTGTTTCCACCCCTATTGGGGACTAGATTGTGGCTAGGAGGGTGTATAAAAATTATGTCGTACCCATTTGTAGCCATGATACGGTGGCAGATCTCATAGAGCCTTATATGGTAGACTTTGATGCTATCTTAGGAATGGACTAGCTCTATTCTTGTTATGCTACACTAGATTGTAGGACCCGAAAAATCACTTTCTTTTTTCTGAATGAGCCAGTAGTAGACTGGGAGGGGCATTCTATAGCACCTAGGAGGAAATTTATTGCTTACCTCAGAGCCCTTAAGCTTATTTCCAAGGGTTTCCTGTATCATCTTATTCAGGTTAAAGATTCAAACATGGAAAGTCTTTCTCTCAAGTCTATCCCTGTGGTTAATAAATTTCCAGAAGTCTTTCCCGATGATCTCCTAGGAAAATCACCTGATAGGAAGATAGATTTTGATATTGATTTATTGACAGAAACCCGTCCTATTTCTATTCTGCCATATAGAATGGCTTCTACAGAATTAAATAAGTTGAAATAACAGCTAACAGATCTTCTTGACAAAGGTTTTATCTGTGCTAGTGTTTCTCTCTGGGTGCACCTGTACTCTTTGTGCGTAAGAAAGATGGTTCTCTCTATATGTGTATAGACTATCGTCAGTTAAATAAGGTCACCATTAAAAATAAATATCCCCTTCCTAGAATCAATGATCTCTTTGACCAACTTTAGGGTGCTAAGTATTTTTCAAAGGTAGACTTTCATTCGGGATATCATACGTTGAAGGTTAAGGAGGCTGATATTCCCAAAACATCTTTCCAAACCCGATATAGCCATTATGAATTCTTAGTCATGTCCTTTGTATTAACTAATTCCCCTGCAGCTTTCATGGATCTCATGAATAGAGTGTTCAGTCAATTTCTAGATTTGTTTGTCATAGTCTTTATTGATGACATTTTAGTTTATTCTAAGAGTGAGGAGAAGTATGCCAGTCACCTACGAATCATTCTACAGACCCTCAAAGATCATAAATTGTACGCAAAATTTTCCAAGTGTGAATTATGGCTTAGTGCTATTGCTTTCTTGGGGCATATTGTGTCTAATGAGGGAATTAAGGTTGATCCCCAAAAGATTGAGGCAGTGAGGAAATGGCCAAGACCCACGACTCTAACCGACATCCAGAACTTCTTGGGTTTAGTAGGGTATTATCGGCGGTTCGTAGAAAGTTTTTCTTCCATTGTTGCAACACTTACTAGGTTAACACAGAAAAAGGCAAAATTCGTGTGCTCTAACTCCTTTGAAAATAGTTTCAAGAAATTGAAAGACAAGTTTACTACTACACCTCTTTTAAAACTTCCTAAGGGTACAAAGGGTTTTGTTGTATACTGTGATGCATCCCGAGCAGGACTCAGGTGTGTACTTATGCAGTACGATAAGGTGGTAGTGTATGTATCTAGGCAGTTGAAGGTGCATGAGTGAAATTACCCTATCCATGACTTGGAGTTAGTACTGGTGGTGTTCGCACTCAAGATATGGTGTCATTATTTGAATGGTGTACACGTTGATATCTTTAATGACCATAAAAGTTTACAGTATGTATTTTCACAGAAAGTTAAATCTTAGGCAAAGGCGGTGGTTGGAACTGTTGAAGGATTATGACATGAGTCTGCACTATCATTTAGGCAAGGCAAATGTGGTGGTTGATGCCCTCAGTAGATTATCTATGGGTAGTCTTTCTCATGTTGAGGAAGAAAAAAGAAAGATGGTGAAAGATATTCATCGGCTTGTAAATCTGGGGGTGCAACTCCTGGATTCCAAAGATGGAGGAGTAATTGTCCATGAAATAACTAAATCTTCTCTATGTGGGAGGTTAAAGAGAAACAGGCCGAAGATCCTATCTTGATGCAAATTAAAAGCGATGTGGGTCAACAGAAGGTGATGGTATTTAAAATTGGTGGTGATGGTATCTTAAGGTATCAAGGTAGGTTATGTGTACCGAATGTGGATGGTTTCCGAGAGAGAATCCTCAATGAAGCCCATACCTCGAGGTATGTTGTTCACCCGAGCTCTACTAAAATGTACTATGATCTTAAGACGATTTATTGGTGGAACAATATGAAGCGTCATGTTACTAACTTTGTTTCTAAGTGCTTGAATTGTCAACAAGTCAAGGTGGAGCATTTGAGTTCAGGCGGTACTTCTCAAGAGATAGCCTGTAACGCCCTAAGTCTGGTTTCTCGGACGCTACACGGTGCTCATGATCTTGAAGGACCACAAGCTAACCCTTGACTGGTATCTGTAACTAAGCACTATATAATATACAATAAAAATACGGAAAACTAGCGAAAAACTTGCCATAAGGTTCAAATATCTTAAATAAAACTAAAAACTGAATACTAATACAATTGTCTGAACATCTAGTCTGAAAAACTCTAAACAATCTGAACTGTAGAGTTAAAGGGACAAACCCCCAACTAACTTCATCTACTAAAATACTGAATCTAATGCAATAATAAAATAAAGATTATCCTTGAATGATGAGGACTCACTGCTACGTCTACTGATGCTGACTGAGTCTGAACTGCTAAGGGTACTCGATATCCCATGCGTCTGAACCTATGGTATAAAACACCATAGCGCAGGAAAGTATGCATCAGTACGTGAGAATGTACTGGTATGCTAGATGAGATAAGGCTAAATGCAAGGGCTTATGCATGAACAATTACTTAACTGAATAATATGAGGATACTGAATGAGGATATATACATGAATGCACAAATCATAACAGAGATCATAGTGACACTGAATACTGAGTTCTGAATGTTGATTTACTAACATCAGAGATCACTAATGTTGGGATACTGAATAACTGAATCTACTGATGTTGATATCTGAGTTTTCTGATATTGGTTGACTGTATTTGGGATCAGCCCTGTCTAGCAGGTGATCTCTGAATTTGTTGATACTTGATACTAATTGACTGCATTTTGAGATCAACCCTATCTAGCAGGTGATCTCTGAATCTCTTGAACTATCTGGATCAGTCTTATCTAGCAGTTTCTCTCTAAATCTCTTGAACTATCTAAGTTTTTTACTGAGCTGAGTGACTGTATCTAACAGTCCTGATTTCTGTAATACTGATCTGAGTTCTATTACTGAGACTGATCCTGAAATTGAGATTGTGGGAGGTAGTCATCTAACTAGGGCTGAGATATTTTTGTTAAACCGAAAAAAATGAAAAACCATACCGAAGATGGTTTTTTGGTTCGGTTTCGGTTTTCAATTTTTGAAATTTGGCTATACGGTTCGGTTTTCAATTTTTTTTAAAAATAATTTGAATAAACCAATTAACCAAAATTTTATAAATAATTAATAATATATATTTTATTATATATTCATATTCCGTAATTATTGGATTGCGGGATTTGCGGCAGATTTCATCATATATTTTATTACATATATCAATTAAGTAATTATGTTGTCGTTGGGATTACGGGATTTGCGGCAGACTTCCTCGTAAATATTTTATAATATATATTAATATATAATATATTTAATATATAATAATATAATATAATTAATTATATAAATATATAAAAGCACATTAGGCTTTGGCGCTTAGCAGTTAAAAAGTAGACTTCCTCATAAATATTTTATTATATGTATTAATATATAATATATTTAATATATAATAATATAATATAGTTAATCATATAAATATATAAAAGCATATTAGGCTTAGCAGTTAACAAGTAGCAACTAGCAATCCTAAATTTGTATAGCACTGCATCACATACATCAGTCTATAGCACCGGCGAGCAGTGACCATTCTACTTTCCGGCAGACGATGACCACTATGGGCTTTTCGGCAGCGAGTCAGCAGCCATTCTTCCGGCGACCAGCGAGGAAGTGAGCCAGTGACCATTCTGATAAACCACTTTCCGTTGGCGGCGTCTTATTCAGCTATCTGTCAGTCTATAAAACATGTCTAATCCGATAAATTTTTTAAAAATTTTCATTTAAATTAATAGTTTAAGAGACTTAGAACTATAAATAAATTATTTTTCTTTCACAGATTGAAAGTAGAAGTGAAGGTGGAGCGTCAAACGAAAATATTTCAATTTCATCTCCAAATGAAGTTGAAACTACGGTAGAAGCTGAACCATAAAAAAAAAGGTCATGGAACCTAGGGCAAGATGTTGGCAGTGGTTTGACAAAATCTTTGATGAAAAAACTGAAGTTAATAAAGCAAAATGTAAGTATTGTGGAAAATGTTATGTTGTTACTTCGAGTGCTAGTGGTACTTCGTCGATGAATAATCACATGCTAAGATTATGTCCTTATCGTCCTAATATTGGTAAAAACAGTCAAACAAAATTAGCTTCTTTACCATGTTCTGCGGATCAAAAGAATGGGGCATTGGGTACTTGGACATTTGATCAAGGACGAAGTAGGAAAGCTTTAGCACAAATGATAGTTGTTGATGAGTTGCCATTTAGTTTTGTTGAAAATGAAGGTTTTAAAAATTTCATGAAAGTCACAGCTCCACACTTTCATATTCCTTCTCGTAGAACCTTGACAAGAGATTGTTATCAGTTCTACAATGACGAGAAACAAGTTTTGAAAAAGATTTTCAAAGAAGTACGTCCAAAAATTTGTCTTACCACAGATACTTGGACATCTATAACAAAGATTAACTACATGTGTCAAACAGCTCACTTTATAGATACAAATTGAAAATTACATAAAAGGGTGATAAATTTTTGTCTAGTTTCTAGTCATAAAGGTGTAGATATGGCTGCTTCCATTACTAATTATTTTCTTGAATAGGATTTGGATACTGTGTTTAGTATTATAGTTGATAATGCTAGCTCCAACGATGTTACAGTGATAGAAATATCTAAACAATTAAGTAATTGGGGAACTAACATAATGGAGGGTCAACATCTTCATTTAAGGTGTATGGCACATATTCTTAATCTTATTGTGCAAGATGGGCTAAAGGAAATTGATAAGTCTGTCAAGAAAGTAAGACAAGCTGTGAAGTATGTTAAACAATTTGCTGCGAGAGTTAAAAAGTTCAAAGAATGTTGTGAATCTCAATTGATAACTTGTAAGAAATCTTTATGTTTAGATGTTCCTACTTGTTGGAACTCTACATACTTGATTCTTGAAACAACACAACATTTTGAGCTTGCATTTGAAAGATATAGTTTCTATGATAATGGTTTTTTGGATTATCTTTGTACCTCTCCTTGTGAAGATGGAACTAATGCATGCGCATTTACTAGTGAGGACTGGGAAAATATGAGGATAATGGTTAGATTTTTGAAAAATTTTTATGATCTTACTTTGAAAATTTTTGGTTCAGAGTATGCTACTAAAATGTGCACTTTGTGGAAATTCATGAGCTTGATTTGATTTTGAAAGAGATGATAGAAAATGAATATTCTAGTTTGAAAAAAAATAGCCTTAAATATGAGGAAAAAGTTTAGAAAGTATTAGGGTGATCCATAGAAAATGAACAAAATGATCCTTATTTCATCTGTGTTGGATCTCCGAAACAAACTAGAATATGTTCCTTTTGCAATTGTGGACATGTTTGAAAAAGAAATTGGGGAAAAGATGTGTGAATCAGTGGAGACATATATGAAAGTATTGTTTGAGCATTATGTTAAGAAATCAAAAAACTCTTAAACTACTTCTTATTCTATAAACTCTTCATATGTGAGTGGTTATGAAAATTTTCAAAGAAGAGAAATGAGTGCAAAACAACAATTTGTGAAGCATAAAGAAATTAGTTGAGGTTCAAGTAGTAAATCTGAGTTGGAAAAATATCTTGCTGAAGATATTGAGCCAGATTCAGAAAAATTTGATATATTAGGTTGGTGGAAAGTTAATGAGCTGAGATTTCCTATTCTTGCGGAGATGGCTCGTGATGTGTTAGCCATTCCCATCTCAAGTGTTGCATCTGAATGTGCATTTAGTATGGGAGGGCGTGTTATTGATCCCTTTAGGAGTTCATTGACTCCTAAACTTGTGCAATCTTTTATTTGTCTTCAAGATTGGCTTAGACGTGAACCTATTTCAATTAATATCGAAGAATATTTAGAGTATCTTGAGCAACTTGAAGTTGGTAAGAATTTTATTATTTTGTATTTATTATGTTAAAAATAATTTATTATTTAAATTATATTTTTAACAAGTGTCTTATATTTATTCAGAAATGACTTGTAGTGGATCCGTGTCTAGCATTGTTGATATGTAGTTGTCAATAAGCAAATATAGATTGAGGTTGATTATTGGTAATTCTTTTTTTTTTTTGGGGAATAATTTTAGTTTGTTGCAATCTACTAAGTTTTTTTTGTAAAATAAAGTTTGAACTCACAACAAGTTTTCTTAGATTGTAGGTGGCTGTTTTGTGGGCTATGGACCGGTGGCTGTTTTGGTGGAATGTGATAGTTGTGTTATGGACTGATGGACGTGGCCATTTTGTAGTTTTATGGAATATTGTGTTTTTTTATGGATTGTTTTAATGTTTTATGAATTATTTTAGTGACTCAAATATTTTATGTAATGTTTTGGCGACTTTAGACTATTTATGAAGAAATGTGTTGTAGTTCTTTTATGGACTGAGGTCACTACTTTAATTTTTAAAACCAAAATAAAAATTTGAAATAACCGAACCGAATTTGTAAAAATCGAACCGAACTAAATTTATTTTGGTTTGGTTTTGGTTGTCATTTTTGTCAATCCGAAAATTGAAAAACTGAACCGATATTAAACTATCAGACCGAATTAACCGAATGTCCATCCCTACATCTAACCGACATGCCCCTTTCTAGCTAGTTTAGGGTCCAATCTGAACCCCACTTGGAAGGGTGCCAGTACCGTGCCATGGGTAAAGACCCTTCTATACGTGACCCTCATCTATCAAGTACTCTAACGAGAATGGTAGGGGCCTCATCTAACAGGTTAAGCCACCTCATCAATCCTCATCTAGCAGGTTTGATGTCTCAACCTACACTGGCTACGTAGTTCTGGAGCACAAGGATTGCTTCTAAGAATCTGTAGTACCCCATAAAATCCTAAGTCTAAAATTCAGCTCGTTAGGATTCACAAGCTCCAAGACTTAGAAAGAAAAAAATTGCTAAGTTTTCAATACTTAGTCTTATTTTAGACCTCTGAACTTCATGGATTTATTTGATGACCTTTCCAATCTTCGTTTTTGGATTTTCAAGTTGCATTGCGATGGGTCAAGGTTGTAATACATCTCTGATAAGTTTCAGAAATTTTTGAATAGCATAAGGGGGTGTTTGGGTTTCCAAACTAGTAGCAAAAGTTGTTTAACCCGCGTCGCCGAGCCTAGAGCACCGCTCTAAGCAAGGCACCACCTGGCTACAGAGGGGGACTATCAAGGTGCCGCCCTAGCTAGAGCGGGGCTATAGCAAGGCGCCGCCCTGCAACTCCGGTGGGTGCCCAGCTTTCAGCATTTCACCTCTGTGTTTCCAAGGGCAATTTAGTCAATTTTTCTACCCTATATAAGCCTTATAACACGAGATTTGGCCATAATTCAGCAACTTATACTCTATTTATCTCAAAAAATCTCAAGAACAAACCCTAGAGTTTTCATAGAAGGATCAATTCCAAAGGAATTCACCATCAAATTTCTAGAATCTCTCCGTCAATCTTCAATAAATCAAGAGATAACGTATGCATAATGTTGATTTATGGATCCCTTTCATCCATAAAGTTCAAGAACTCTCTTTTAAATTTTGAATCATGAAGTTATGTTGTGGGTGGATTATGTTTGTGTGATTGATTTTTATACAACTCCCAAGTTAGAATCTTTATGTGATTTTATTAAACTAGGATGACATGTAAATTGAAACACATGAGTTTTGGGTGATTTGAATCATTAATGTGATAAATATGCCTATGCCATAAAGTGTGCATGCAAGGTGTTTGATAAAATACCTAAGAGACTAAAAATCATGTATTATAGCTAAATAGAACTTAAATGACAAGTCCATGCTCTATTCCTTATGACTCAACCTGAATTTCATACTAATTGTTGCGTATTGTTGTTGTGATATGGAATGCTCATGAAATTAGAATCATGCTAGTATGCACATGTTATATGCATTCCCTTTCATGATCAAGAATATGATAACCATGTGTAGTATGAAATCCCATATTTATGGTATTATGTATTGTGGATTCAATTCCTATGATCAAGAAGTGTCATGTGTGTCAATTTCCTTCCATCGAGTCCTGGGGGTACTCGTACCCAAAAAATAAAGTTGTGTGCCTAGATCCTTATCATGTTATCATGATTCTCTCAGTCAAGCCATGATCTATAGAATTCAGTCAGTCATGTGACTCAGGAAAACTCAGAAATCTCAGCAGTCTCAGTAGTTCAGTAATCTCAGTGACCTCAGTACTCAATAATCTCAGTAACTTCAGTATTCCCATTAATCTCAGAAAGCTCATGAACCCAGTCATCTTCCAGATATCAATAGTATTCCATCAGTCATGGAACTCAGTAAAATCAGTCTAGTTCAGTTCAGTTAATCAGTTCAGTGTCTTTTAGATGGGAGTAGGATTCAGCACCGAGCAAACCCAAGGATGGGAACTCACCTGTCAGTTTAGGGTGTGATTAATAAAATCAATCCTTGTGTTCCTGAACTACGCAACCAATGTAGGCATGAGATTTCACCCATTAGATTAGACTAACATACTCAGGGATCACCCGTTAGAATATTTAAATGTATAGGACTGGTCCCAGGGGTCACCGGCTAGATTAGGACTGACTCCATAGCAGTTGTATTTACTGGTGGTGCGGTATTGATATCCTTCCAATTAGGGCAGAGATTGGACCCCAGTAAGCTTAGCATGGGGCATGTAAGTTAGATGAATACATCCTACAGTTTCAGTTACAGATTTAGGACTGTCAGATATAGTCAACTCAACTCAGTAGTATAGATACAGTCAATCCTTATCATTATTAGTAGACTTCGGGATCACCCATTAGATAGGAATGATCTCAACTATTGCCAATTAGTATCAGTATCATCAGATTAAGAGATCACCCGCTAGGTAGGACTGATCTCATACTAAGTGAATCATCTTTATTATCAGTATACTCAAATATCACCCACTAGATAGGACTGATCTCAGATTTAGTCACTCAGCTCAGAAAGGAACTCAGATAGTTCCATCAGAACCGAGACTGTCAGATACAGTCGCTCAGCATTAGTTATATCAGTTATGTCGATCATCACAGCCATATTAGTTATATCAATAATGATAACTCACGTTATTAGTATTCAATTTTAGGACTGTTAGACACAGTCAATCAGACCAGTTCTTTATAATTCAAACTGTCACAAATAGTTGTTCCTCTATTCAGTATCTCAGTACCAGTAAACTCATGTTGCCAGTATTCAGACTCAGCAGTCAGTATCACTATGAGTTCAGTTAGAGTTACTTATGCATGTATGTATTCTCATGTTTATATCAGCCAGCATTATTCATTCATATAACCCTTTGCATTTACCCTACCTTACTCATATACTTAGTAAATTCAGACATACTAACACATTCGTTCTATGGTATTTTATTTTATGCCATAGGTTCAGAGGCACGAGCTCCAGATCAGCAGTAGATTCTAATCTTAGCAGTCAGAGTTAGAAGTGAGTCCTCATCTTTTAAGGACATGATGATTTCATTACTATTTCAGTTTTTAGTTTATTTCAGTATTTGGAGTTAGTTGGGGACATGTCCCATCAACTCCTTATTCAGATAGTTAGAGGCTTTCAGACTATAGTATGTCAGACAGTTATTTCATATTTGTTTTGGTATTATTATACCATTTTCAGACATTGTGTTATCAGACGTTTATTCAGTTTAAACCCTATGTCCTTTCAGTATATGTTTCCATATTTATACAGTATATGATGCAGTATACTGGTATAGATATCAGTCATGGGTTAGCTTGTGTTCCTTCGGGGTCATGAGCACCGTGTAGCATTCCAGTTCAGAAAATCGGGCCTTTACAAACTTGGTATCAGAGCCTAAGGTTCAATAGTGTCCTAGGAAGTCTGAAAGCCGCATCTATTAGAGTCTTGTACATGGGTGTGTTGTGCACCACACTTATGTACAGGGGGCTATGAGATGTTTTAGGAACAGTTTTCCTTTTTTCAGTATTCATGTCGTGCCAGTGAGCATAATCTCAAGTCAATCTCAGTCTAATCCATTTCTTCCTTTCTTCTATAGAACATACCTCCTAAAAGAAGAAATGGGAATCAGTTATCCCCTCATCCCGAAGATCCTTTGGGCGATCACGTTTCTTATGCGGAGTTTAGGGCCGCATTCATCACTCTTGCTCAGTCAGTCGCTGCCCAGAATAAATGACTAGCTATCATTCCGACCAACCCAGTAGCCAATTCAGCTGTAGCTAGAATTCGGGACTTCACTCGAATGGATCCTCTTTCTTTCACAAGGTCTAAGTTAGATGAGGACCCTCAGGAATTCCTATATCAATTTTAAAAGGTGACAGATATTATGGGGGTGACTACTGTGGAGAGTGCTGATTTAGCTGCGTATCAGTTGCAGGATGTGGCTCATACTTTGTACAAACAGTGGAAGTCAGAAAGGTTAGATGATGCAAGTTCTGTAGAGTGGAAGGATTTTGCGTCTTCTTTCCTTGATAGATTTTTTTCGTTGAAGCATAGAGAAGATAAGGTGCTAAAGTTCATCAACCTCAGGTGGGGCAGTATGATGGTGAAAGAGTATTCTCTCAGGTTTACCCAATTATCCAGATATACCCCTCATGTGGTTACAGATGGTAGAGCCAAGATGAGTAAGTTTATGTCAGGAGTGAATGATATTGTGGTAAACAAGTACAAATCTACCATATTAAATAGTGATATGACTTTAGCCAGGCTTATAACTCATGCTCAGTAGATAGAAGAGTAGAACATTAGGATGAGGGAGAGGCAGAGTAAGAGAGCAAGGACAGGCAGTTTCAGCTTTACTCAGCCTATGTCACAGGGTGGTAACCGTTTCAGTATAGTCAAAAGTTTTCAGTCCCAGCTCTATCCTCAGCTAGTGCACCAGCACCTAAGTCCAGAAATGACCTTCATGATGGGGCGCCAGGCTTCGAGGCCTTGGATAGTGAGAATAAGATTCTTACCTATCTGCTTTGCAAAGAGTGTGGTAGGAATCACCTAGGTGCATGTAGGGAAGGCAGTGATTTATGATTTGGGTGTGGCAAGCCAGGACACAAGATGTGAGACTGTAGAGTTCTAGCACAGAGGGGTAAAGAGTTGCGTCAGCAAGGCACCAAGAGTGGTCAGCGTCAAAATAGACTTTATACACTCCAGACCCGTCATGATTCGAAAAGTTTTGCTGACCTAGATTCGGGTACGTTACAAGTCTTTCATGTTCATGGTATGCATTGTTAGATCTCTTTCTCTCATTTGAGCTTATGTTTCAGCATGAGTTAGTTAGTAAACTCAGCAAGTCAGTCTAGCAATCGAGAAGTCAGATTTGTATAGTTTGTTTTCTCATCCTTGCATCTATTCATGCTATCCAAAATCTCAGAAAATGTAACTATTCCAAGGTAGAACCTCCTAGTAGTTGCAAGTTCATTTCAGCTCATGCATCATACATTTGTTTCAGACTCCCGAAGTATTGTTATAATCTAGTTCGTAGATGCCCTATGCATCGCCCCAGTATCTCTGTAAGGTAAACGTTCTTAGAGGGACATAGTGTCTCAAGGAGGAGATACCCCAAAATTTCCTCAACGATCTCATGTCTTAACTCATTCAGTTTCTCTTCGCATAACGAATCCAGTTTAGAGTTTAGGGTATTCATAAGTTGACCCTTAAAATTTCAGCCTCAACTGTAAGCCAAGTATTCAGAAGCTCAGTTCAGTTCATGATGTTCAGTTCATATGTCATGTATCATACTCAGTTATTCTCTCATGTTTCCGCTCATGCATGTTTAGTAAACAATCTCAGGTTCATTAGCATTTTCATTTAAATGTAACGGTCTTCTTTAAGCTCATTCAGCTTCATGCTCCGTTTTCAGTACATACTTGGTATTTAGTTTCTCGCTCATGTTTCCATTATAAACTTGTTATTAAATACCATGTCATAACCCATCATGCTTTCAAGAGTCATCTCAGTCAGACACCCATGCATTAGATATGCATGTCCATCATGAGAATTCATCCTATGAGAAGCTTCAGATCTCATATGTGTCAGACATGCATGTTCAGTATGAATCAGTTTATTTGTCACGTCAGTCATGAGATCATGTTTCATTCATTCATGTTCAGTTCATGTTCAGCTTATTGTTTCCCCTCTCAGTCAGTCTTATTAGAAAACGAATGTTCTCAAGGGGGAGATATTGTAATACCCTGTAAAATCCTAAGACTAAAATTCAGCTCATTAGGCTTCACAAGCTCCAAGACTTAGAAAAAAATTTGCTAAGTGTTCAATGCTTAGTCTTATTTTAGACATCCAAACTTTGTGGATTTACTTGATGATCTTCCCGACCTTCGTTTTTGAATTTTTAAGTTGCGTTACGATGGGGAAATATTGTAGTACATCCCGGGTAAGTTTCAGAATTTTTCAAATAGCGTAAGGGGGTGTTTGGGTTTCCAAACCAGTTGCAAAAGGCATTTAGCCCATGTCGCCCATTCTAGAGCACAGCTCTAAGCAAGGCGCCGCCTGGCTACATCGGGGGACTAGCAAGGCGCTGCGCTGGCTAGAGCGGGGCTATAGTAAGGTGTTGCCCTACAACTCTGGTGGGTGCCCACTTTTCAGCATTACACCTCCATGATTCCAAGGGCAATTTGGTCAATTTCCCTACCCTATATAAACCTTATAACATGAGATTTGGCCATAATTCAGCAATTTATACTCTATTTTTCTCAAATACTCTCAAGAACAAGACCAAGGGTTTTCATAGACGGATCAATTCCAAGGGAATTCACCCTCAAATTTCAAGAATCTCACCGTCAATCTTCAATAAATCAATAGCTAAGGTATGCGTAGTGTTGTCTTATGGATCCCTTTCATCCATAAAGTTCAAGAACCCTTTTTTAAATTTTGAATCATGAAGTTATGTTGTGGGTGGATTATGTTTGTGCGATTGATTGTTATGCAACTCCCAAGTTAGAATCTTTATGTGATTTTATGAAACAAGGATGACATGTAAATTGAAACACATGAGTTTTGGGTGGTTTGAATCATTAATGTGATGAATATGCCTATGCCATAAAGTGTGCATGCAAGGTATTTGATAAAATACCTAAGAGACTAGAAATCATGTATTATAGCTAACTAGAACTTAAATGACAAGTCCATGCTCTATTCCTTATGACTCAACCTGAATTTCATACTAATTATTGCGTATTGTTGTTGTGATATAGAATGCTCATGAAATTAGAATCACGCAAGTATGTACATGTTATATGCATTCCCTTTCATGATCAAGAAATTGATAACCATGTGTAGTATGAAATCCCCTATTTATGGCATTATGAATTGTGGATTCTATTCCTATGATCAAGAAGTGTCGTGTGTGTCAGTTTCCTTCCATCGAGTCCTGGGGGTACTCATACCCAAAAAATATAGTTGTGCCTAGAGCCATGTCATGTTATCATGATACTCTCAGTCAAGCCATGATCTATAGAATTCAGTCAGTCATGTGACTCAGAAAAACTCAGAAATCTCAGAAATCTCAGCAGTCTCAGTAGTTCAGTAATCTCAATGACCTCAGTACTCAATAATCTCAGTAATTTTAGTATTCCCCATTAATCTCAGAAATCTCATGAACTCAGTCAGCTGTCAGATATTAGTAGTATCCCGTCAGTCATGGAACTCAGTAAAATCAGTCTAGTTCAGTTCAGTTAATTAGTTCAATGTCTTTCAGATGGGAGTAGGATTCAGCACCGAGCGAACCTAAGAATGGGAACTCACCTTTTAGTTTAGGGTGTGATTCTTAGAAGCAATCCTTGTGTTCCAGAACTACGTAGCCAATGTAGGCACAAGAAGTCACCCACTAGATAGGACAGGCCTACTCAAGGATCACCCGTTAGCATATTTAAATATATAGGACTGGCCCCAGGGGTCACCCGCTAGATTAAGACTGACTCCATAGCAGTTGTCTTTACTGGTGGCGTGGTATTGACACCCTTCCAGTCAGGGCAGAGATTGGACCCCAGTTAGCTTAGCATGGGGCATATCGGTTAGATGAATACATCCCACAGTTTTAGTTACAGATTCAAGACTGTCAGATACAGTCAACTCAGCTCAGTAGTACAGATTTAGTATTGTTAGATACAGTCAATCCTTATCATTATCAGTAGACTTCAGGATCACCTATTTAATAGGATTGATCTCAACTATGTGCAAATAGTATCAGTATCATCAGATTTAGAGATCACCCGCTAGGTAGGACTAATCTCATACTAAGTGAAATCATCTTTATTATTAGTATACTCAAAGATCACCCGCTAGATAGGACTGATCTCAGATTTAGTCACTCAGCTCAGAAAGGAACTCAAATAGTTCTATCAGAACTGAGATCGTCAGATACAGTCGCTCAACATCAGCTATATCGGTTATGATGATCATCATAGCCATATTAGTTATATCAGTCATCATAACTCACGTTATTAATATTCAGTTTCAGGACTATTAGACACAGTTAATCAGACCAGCTCTTCATAATTTGAACTATCAAAAATAGTTGTTCCTCTATTCAGTATCTCAATATCATTAAACTCATGTTGCCGGTATTCAGACTCAGTAGTCAGTATCACCATGAGTTCAATTATAGTTACTTCTTCATGTATGTATTCTCACATTCATATCAGTCAGCATTGGTCATGCATATAACCCTTTTTATTTAGCCTATCTCACTCGTATACTCAGTACATTTAGACGTACTGATGCATTCACAATATGGTGTTTTATTTTACGCCATAGGTTCATAGGCATGAGCTCCAGATCAGCAGTAGATTCCAGTCTCAGCAGTCAGAGTTAGAAGTGAGTCCTTATCTTTTGAGGACATGATGATTTCATTACTATTTCAGTTTTCAGTTTATTTCAGTAGTTGGAGTTAGATGGGGACATGTCCCATCAACTTCTTATTCAGACAGTTAGAGGTTTTCCGACTATAGCATGTCAGACAGTTATTTCAGATTTATTTTGGTACTGTTATACCATTTTCAAACATTGTGTTATTAGACGTTTATTCAGTTTGAACCTTATGGCCTTTCAGTATATGTTTCCATATTTATACAATATATCATCCAGTATACAGGTACAAATATCATTCATGGGTTAGCTTGTGGTCCTTTGGGGTCATGAGCACCGTGTAGCGTTCCAGTTCAGAAAATTGGGGCGTTACAGACTCACAGCCTCTACTAGTAGGTCAGTTTCCATCCTTAGGCTCTCTCGGTGTTGAATCCTACTTCTAACTGAAAGACACTAAACTGATTCTTAGACTATACTGAGCTAAACTAAACCTATTACTGATCAGACTTATTAACTATACTAGACTGAGTTTACTAACTTCTATTGACTGATGAAATACTGTTGGATTCTATTAACTGACTGAATGATATTGCATTCTGAACTGAATACTTGAATTCTACTAAGATCTGAACTATATACTAAAACCGAGATGGAATGATACTGAGAATATTGAGTCTTCCTAAGTTCTGTAACTAACTGAGTTCTACTGATCATGGCTTGGCTGAGAATATCATGAAACTGATGTTGGCTCTTGACAATCAGCTAATTTGTCGGATATAAATACCCCCAGGACTCGATAACATAAATAATACAAGATAGGACAACTCGTATATACCATGACAATAGGCTATCATCCATAACATAATCAATATGACATCTTATCAATCACTTAAAGATCATAAACATGTAAATGTATAGGGAATGCATACTAATAGCTCATAGTTTATTCAATAAGGAATGCACATGGATAGGAATGCATGCAACATACCATAATTCATTCACTAAGTCCTTTCAACAAACACTTGGCATGCATTAACATACACACAATTGGGGATTTTCTTGTCAACATGCTATAATGATTCTAATTCCTTCGCATAAGCATTTTATCAAACATATGTGGAGCATACTTTGGTTAGTCAACAATTTCCATACCTAATTATCATGGACAATCAATCAATATGCAAATTGAAAGGGTTTTATCATGACCATCACATAATATCACATACTAGGATCAAAGCTTGGAACTTTGTAATCAGAATATGAATTAAAACTCAACAACAACATGAACTTCAATTTCAATTCACATGAATCATGAGAACTCATAAATATATAATCTTTGAATTTAGAAAAGGGTTCTTAAACTTCTTGGGTGGAAGGGATCCAAAAATCAACATCTAACGTACCTTAGTTCTTGATTCTATAAAGTTTGACGGTGGAATTCCCTTGAATTTGGATCCCAAATTGAAAACCCTAACTTGTTCTTGAGAGAAATTGAGACAAAAGAGTATTTTGGGTGAAATAATGTTGAATCTCGTGTTTATGGGGTTATATAGGGTGGGGAAAATGAATCTTTAGCCCTTGGGAATTAAAATCCATAAATGGAACGCCAAATAAGGCTTCACCATGATGTGGTGACATGGACATCGCTATACTCACCGCGACGTAGCCTAATTGTGGTGAGCTACTGAAATTGACAATTGTTGAATTAACTTTCATCGCGACGTGATGGAGTGCCCATCTCTATACTCACCGCGATGCGGCCTAATCTTGGTGATCTACAGGATGGTGAAAATTGTCGATTTGAGACTCACCGCGATGCCGTGGCCTGTCAATTAGGAACACCGATACTGAAAATGTCCTAAATTCTTCATCGAGTGTCAGTTTTGGGTGAACCTTATATTGATGGAAAGCTTATTCAATTCCCTACATGATTTAAAGTTGAAATCTAAGGAATTCCTCACAAAACAAACATCTTTCATTTTAGAAGCTAATACTTGACATTTTAGGGATGAAATTAGCTAGGAAACTTTGGGGTATTACATAGACTTGCCTATGTGGAAGAGGGAGATGATTAATATAGATTTCATCACGAGGCTTCCAAGGTCCTAGAACTAATATGACTCCATTTAGGAGATAGTAGGTCGAATGACTAAGTCAACTCATCTTCTGCCTGTGAGAACTAACTATTCGGGAGATGATTATGCCAAGTTGTACATTGAAAACAATGGCCTGATGCAAAGTCAACGTGCCGCGTCGATGATCGCGTCGATATAATAGTGAACCAATGCAAAGTCAATGCGCCGCATCAATGATTGTATCGATGATGTAGTGGCCTAACACGATATCGATGTGTCGCGTTGGTTAACGCGTTCGGTGCCCAGTTTGCAATTTCTTTTAAATTCTTCATCAAGAGGGGTATTTTAGTCTATTGTACTTATCTAAACTCTATCATAACATGAAATTAAAATGTTTTTGGGCAAAAAATATATCAGAAACCACTTATATACTCTCTAATCAAAACCCTTAATCCTTTCCCACAAAGATCTAAAGTTCATCCTTAAGATCAAGCATTCCAAGAACTTAATCAAGGTTCGGGTTCCACTCTCCATACTAATCTATCTAAGGTACGTGGAGTTTTCCTAAACTACATGAGTTTGTTGAAAACTCTTCGAATAAGATTTAAAGTAATAGAAATCGTGAAATTTTAAAAGGGGTTTTGGAATTATGTTTACAATCTTGCATTATGAATCTTTAATGATATTATTGTTTTGTTCTTGAGGCCTTTCCCCCAAATTGATTTGTACTCATATATATGTATATATGAAATTGAGTTTGAATATTTAATTGAGAGAATGAAGATACAGAATCCTTCTATTCCTATGATTTCCCATTCTTTTCATACGATATGGATTATTTCGAATGCATTTTGAAAAGCATGATACAAATATCTTGATTATTGTTTATGACTTGATTATGATTTTGAATTAAAGAGAGGGGTTTTTTACATGTTGAGAAATGTTAAAAATATATAATTGAATAATTGCATGGTTCTTCAAAAATACATGACCACCACATGTTTGTTGAAATGCTGAAAAAGAGTGATCTTTATATAATTTGACAAATGTTTTGAAGTATGAATCTTCTTGAATTGTCTGAAATATTGTGGTCCAAACTTTATGTTTTGAAAGAAGAAGCCGTAACATGATATTTTATGGCTCAGAAATGACTTGCAAGTCTTGGTATGACAATACCAAGTTAGATGAGGCCATGGTAAAACTCAGAATAGAATTCAGATTTCAGATTTTGAACTCAGAAAGATGTACTTTCAGAATAGGTTAAAAATGGGTACTAAGAGTATTAGGTGGTTACCCAAAGTAGGCATGGGTCACACAATTCATTTTCCAAAATCGTGTTTTACCGATACGGGTATATTATGTTCCTAAAAAGGAATTATATACTGGCCTAGTACCCTATGGCGTATCAGGATCAGAATAAAAAAATCCAACCCTTGAGGCAAAATTGGGTTGGGAGATTGGCCGAGTTAAGGGTGGATCCCATATATCCCGTGGGATACTTTTAGAAATGTAGGGTGGACCACACAGTTCAGAAGTAATACAAAGAATGAAATTGCATTGACAAGATTGTTTTAAGTTTATTTGAGATTTGTCTATGTATTTTAAACTATTTCATGTATATTGTTTTATGACTTTCTCTCACCTATATTATGTATGTATAAATTCATTATTTTGGAATTTTTTTTGTACCAGTACGATTGTATTGACCCCCTATATTTCAGGGTGTGAGTCTCAGTCTAGAGGTCCTGCTAGGCCGTAGAGTGATCAGGAAGAAGTACGCAGTTGGCGAACCTTCTTTATTCTGGAAAGCATGTTTCTTTCCTAACACTTGTTATGTACTTTGGTTTAGGTCCACTGGGGGTCTTGTCCCAATTTCAGATAGTCTGTTAATTTCGTATGTAGTAGAGATTTCGCAGACTAAAATAGATGTTATCTAGATATTGATGGATTTTCTTCCGTAATAATATACTTAACTCAGGACTTGACCATGATTCCGTAATGATTTATATTTCCGCATATTTCCTTTATTTTAGGAGTATTGTGCATGATTATCAGTTATAGAAGCGCCCGAACCTCCATGGTTCGGGATGCTCGTCACGGCCAGGGTCCCATCTTGGGCTGGTACACATCAATTTTCTCTTCTAATTGTCAAGTTATTTTTTTATACATGTCAATTCTTTCTATTTTGTGATATTTTGTTGTCTTTCTGAAAGAACATAGTTGTATGTTCACAAATGTTGTATAATTGTTCGTCCAAACTCATCCAAAGTTATAGTAATTTAGACTTGTTGGCTATCTATTTATATTAGACCAGGATTGAGCTATTAGAGACCTCATTGGATTGGCCTAAATCTTTCTATTCAAGTTCTATTTGCGTAATTTTAAGTTGTGATTAAGTAATTTGTCCACTCTTATTTTAATTTGTTAAGCGGATTTTGAACAGTTTTGATTGTACTAAGATTGTAACACCAAAGATTTCATCTATCATGTTTGAAGTTGCAGCTTCAAATTGAAAACTAACTATGAATATATCCGATAAATTTATATCTACAAAGTTACTCAATAATAAAAACTTGTTATTCAATGATCAATAAACTTAATGTAATGGAGGAAAGATGAAACATAGAAACCGCAATGTTATATAGGAGATCAATAATGAAAGTTTACTTACAAACATGAAAAGATGTTTTGTAATTCTTGATCAATTCAATGTAATAAAAAAAATTGATACTTATCACAAGAAATGCTCAATGGATATAATTCTCAAAAAATTTATAGTGTTGTTGTGTTACATCTGTAGCAATTTCATTAAGTTTTACTTTCGAGAAATAGATTTCACAATGATGACAAACAATAAATCATACAATTTTTTATGACAAAATAAACTACCAACTACCTGCTTCATCACTTAAACAAAGTGATATAATAACAAAAACGAATAAGCTTTTTGTTTTCTTTCTTGAGAAAACAAGGCTCTGATGTCATAAACCTAGCATCGTGTATTGAATGTGTGTATGACTTCTTTACTTCAAGTTGAATTTTGAACTGTTAATCATAGACATTATATGATCATTAGATGAGTGGACAGTTGTGGACAAGGATTGTTGTGGTACACCAATCTTTTGCCTTCCAATTCTCTCCAATCTTCCATTCCTCTTAATTAAACATCAAACACTTTTCACTTCTTTCATTGCTCCATCATCTTCAATCCATGTCGATTTTCACCAAAATTCTTCACCCTCTCCTTCACCACCCTAATTCAACATCTTCAAAACCTTAAAATCCTCTTCTATACATCCACTAAATTAACCTCCTTTTTTAGATCTATTACCATTGAAGGAATTTCGACAAAATTTGTTTCTACCACCAATAGGTGCTTCTTCGTCACAATTTCTCTAACCCCTTGAAAAGCTCCCACCAAATTGTTGAGGAAGAAAATATGAAAGCATGATTTTATAAAAGCAAGATTAGCCTTTACTTTGATTTTATTTTATTTTTTTTACCTTTTTTGTGTAATTATTTTGGACGTTACCTCTATTTTTCCTAGGAACCCTTTTCGTTCAGGAAAAGTGGCAATATTTTGGACGTGCCTACTTTTTTAAACAACTAGAGATGGTAAATATTTTGGAGGTGCCTATTTTCTTGGACATATGGGAGGTGGAAAAAAAAGTTACCATAAATCTATAATAAGAAAAGTTTTTTCACAGTTCTTATTTTATTTTTCCTTTTCATGGATAGTTTTTCCCTAAAAAGTTGTGTAGGACTCCTAACTAAAAATTTGCCACATTACATTTAATTTCTTTTAGTTATGGGATTCTTACTTATTTTTCTTTTTGTATCCTAAATATTTAAATAATAATTTAATGATAATTATTTTTGAAAAGAATGAAAAGACGATTTTGTCTGGTGTTTTAATGAAGGACAAAAAGTTTAAATCATTTTTCTAAAGGTCTTCACACTTTTAATATATTATAGATTATAGATAAATAATTTTATATATGAAGTATTTTAACTCATGCACGAAAGATTAAAATTGCCAGCTCTTATAAGATATAAATTAATGTTCACAATCAAAGATGAGAAAGGACAAATAAAATGTTTAAATCACTTTTCTAAAGGTCTTCACACTTTTAATATATTATAGATAGATAATTTTATATATGGAGTATTTTAACTCATGCACGGAAGATTAAAATAGTCAACTCTTATAAGTTATAAATTAATGTTCACAATCAAAGATGAGAAAGGAAAAATATCTTAATGATTGTAGCATAAGATTAAATATAATATGATCGTTATTATGAGAGTAATAATATTCCAACTATTTATGGGTTTACTTGAAAGGAATTTGTTGAATATACCATTTTGATGACGAACTAGAAGCCTCTTCTTAAAAAGTCTCTAGGGTTCTTGAGAATTTGCCCTTAGAAGTGTTTGAGGAAGGGTAAGAGGATTTGAATTATAACTACTAAATTCTCTTTTATTTAGTTTATTAGAGAGTTATAAGTTGTGATTAGCGGATATAGGAGAGAGAAAATATAAAAACACCCCTCAAACAATGTAGAAAATTAAAAAAAAAGCAAAAGACTTTTCATTATGGGTAGCAGTGTCAAGAAATAAAAAAGTAATCAAAATAGGTCATTTATTTTAAAAAATTATTAAAATAGGCTAAACATAATAATTTATTATGTTGTCTATTTTTTTCTTAACGATCAACTGATGAAATAGACTTTTATAAAAACGTAAAAATTTCTTACGTTCTATACGAAGTTTGATATAAAGCTTTTTTAAAAAAAGTGCCAAAACATAACTAAATTGTTACGTGATTCACTTTTTTGAAATTTCACTCTTTATGTGACATGACCGCTTTTACTTTTGAAAATTTGATTCACTGTTTATATCACTTTTGGAACTCACATGATGTGATTCCTCTTTCGTTATTTATTATTTTTCATACACTCTTGTCCAAATAATTTATTTTTTCTTTCTGTAATAAATTTTAACGTTTTACAAAAAAACTTAAAAACTACTAAAAAAAAAAAGTATCAATTATCTCATGAACTTAGCACTTTTCTTTTATTTATTCTACTAATATACCTTCCCGCGCGGTGCGCGGACGATATTAAGAAAATTAATCATATTTTTTTTAATTTTATTTATTTCATATAATTTTTTCACCAAATTGACGTATGTAAAATCAATAAATTTGTAAAGTATGAAATATGACTATCAATGTTATTAAATCCAACATCATCAATGATATATATTTTAATATAATATTAAAAGTTTAATAGACACTTACGGATTGTTTTGTACACTGGATGGAATAACTAAGATATCCCATGAGGTGGATATCCCATGAGATTATTTTCTCTCTTCCTCCCCATGAAATAGTAATCTCACCATTCTAATATAAATTGTGGGACAAAATAGTTTCGGGATTAAATAATACCTTATACCAAATATGGAATAAAGTTAATCTCAAACTTTATCTCGAAATTCTTCTTCTTATTTCTTCTACCAAACGATCCCTTAGGATCATATCAGAGTTGCAATTACTTTAAAAGTTTAGATATGGAAAATAAATATCCTCGTTATATGCTATTAACATATTTTAAATAAATTATTATGTTAATAAATAATTGTTACTTAGTTGAGTTATGTAGTATTTAATTTTTTTTAATCTGTTAAGACGTGGAAACACAATATTATCTTTTAATTCAAATTTAAAATAATATTTCAGTTCAGATTCCTAATAAAATCATACTTAATTTTAATTTTTTAACTTTTAATTACAATTCAAAGACTAATCTCACCTAATTTTATAATATTGTTATTATATTACCAAAAATTATAATATTTCTCTTTGAAGATTAATAAAATTTAGCTACCAAAAATAAATTATCAAATATTGTTATTCCACCTTGTATTTTTAGCTCATCACATACTTTAATTTTCCTTACTCACTATTCTCATTTATTATTGAGATGATTTAAAATAGAATACTTTTCAATTTTTCTTCCATAACACTAATTACTTTTGTGTTTGTAATAGTATGTTTATTATCTTCTCTGATTTTTTTCATGACCCTGACCTCCATTGAAAAGTTCAAAATTATTGGGTAGTATTTGATTAATTCTAAAAGAAGGGTTGGATTATAGAACAATCAAAACTATAAGCAAAAAAAAAAAAAATTGTCATCTAAAATATAAGGATAAGGGAAAGTTGTAAATAAGAACTTTAACCCAACTCAAAAAGGGATCTTAATTAATTATTTGAATGAAATTTGTAAAATGTTATTTCTCTATCTAATGTTAGATTCTAGTTTTTCAACATATTGCGATATTGAATGCAAAATGGTGAATTATAAAATAAAAAAAGGTATAAATTCTATTACACTTAATCTCAAACTATAAATTCTATTATGCAAAAGTTTATGGAGGACTCTCTCTATGCATGGACCCTCAATCCCAAATCATGCTAAAATTAACAATCTAAAACTTTACGTAGTAATTACATAGTTCTAATATTAAGATATAAAGTAATAAATCTATTTAATCTTTATAGATCAGAGAAACTAATATACATTAGCACTTCTTATCGTAAATACATCAACATAAATCCATCCTAAATGAAACTAATTACATAAGATCTCGAATTGATTTTCTCTCTCCCAAATTTGAAAAATTACATATACATGTTAATGTACCTCATACGTAACTCCAGTGTATGAGAAAACTGTTTCTCCTTAAATTATGAAAATAAAATTAGATTCAATTATTCTTTTACCTTAATAACGACATTATTTAATGTTTTGATTTTGTGGATACTTAAAAATAGTAACTGTAATTCAAGCCATCAATAGGCTTGAGACAACCCAACTATAAATCTAGTCAAATAGGATCTAATTAAATAAAATTATTTATCTTCAAAAAGCATCAGAAGGAAACAAAAAAGCCTACAACCGTGCTCTAAGTGTAATTCATTTTGAAATACTGTAATTGCTTATATGGTTACCTGCAATATAAACAGTAACACGGAGAAAATACAAATTAAGATGACAATTTGAGGTATTTATTTATGTATTTAAACAATATATACAAAATTCAAATTTAAATTTGAAATAGAAGAATCCAACTTCACGTACAATTCAAAAAGAAAACCGCATTTTACAACCGCATCATTAGCAACATTAACCACGTTGATTTTTAAACTAACTAACTGTATTATATTATTTATTTATCTTGTCTTAGTTTAAATATAAAGAAATATGTTATTATTTTAACAGAAAATCCTCTCCCGGTGACATCTACTTTAATAAAGGTAAAGTTACACAAATAATTATATTTGTGTTTTGAATTTTTTTTAATTATTAAAATAATTAATTTTACTATTTCATTTAATATTGCTTAAATTTAAATTAATTTTTTTAAAAAAATAATCTTTTATGTTTTTGTGAGATTTTGCAAGTCAAATTTAAATTGATAAAATGAGAAACTGAGCAAAAGATCATAGGCATGTTGATGTAAAAATTACAATGTCATATGCGCGAATAAAAGCATGTGATAAAAGAGCACAAAAATATTCTGATATTTGACAGTCCCGTTAGCACAAAAGAACACATAAATAAAAAAAAAAGTTTAATGGTAATAGATTGTCCAAAAACGAAATATGAACTTTAATTAAAGCAAAATTATAAGGACATAACTCTGAAGAAGGCAACATACTTATAGGTACACTCAAGAAGAAGCTAACAAAGGTCAATTTACACAAATAGCATATTTCTTCCTATATAGCAATTGTTGATGAAGCTTTATCCTTAACCCTTGTAGCAGCCTTCCGTGTTCTTTGTCCTTACTATCTTCATTCGAATAATGAAAGATAACTTATAAAAAGCACATTGTGTAGTATTTATCAGAGAAAAATGAGCTTAAAACTATGATATATGTATGAAATACTTTAACACACATTAAATTCATTATAATTGAGGATTAAGTGTAGATAATTCATCAAGAAAGCAATAGCAGCTCAACAACTATTGCAAAAAGAAAATGTGAAAAGGAACAGTATTACAATATTCCTTCGTAAGAGTACTTTGCCACGGATTCTTAGCAAAAACTACTCAAATAATTATTCAAAGGTTAATATATTTTATATCAAGTCTATAATGATATTTATACTCGTAGTTTAGGATTTCATAATTTATTCTCTTTAATTTAACTTATTAAACTCATCTCCAATTAAACGGATGTAATAATCCAATACAACACCAAATCATAAAATTCATTTAACCTCAAAATGTTGCAATCAAAGTTGAGGAGCATATGTCAAAACTCGTACCATAAGAATCGACAGCAAATTCGATCATTTTAATGACAAAATAAGCACTAAATTACACACATTTAGAGAAATAATTAAGATGTAGTTAACACATTATGAGTAATGATAACTTCTGGCTAACACCTTTGAGTAAAATTTTGTGCTTTCAACAAAATTTGAGGTTGATATATTTATTGAGATGTACCCATTTGTGACGATACCATAACCAAAAAAAATAATCAACAAATGAAACTTTTAAAAACATTGTATCCCATATGATAAAACTTTACATTTGAAAAAATAAAATATTTAATTAAATAATTAAATCAAGTTTCAAGTCGATATATGAAAGGATTGAATAGCTGACAATCATAACAAAACAAAACAAATAAATTGAAACCCAGATGATAAAATTCATTTATTATTATAACTTTTATATTTTTAAGTGCAAAAAATAATATTTTGAGAGAAAAAAATAATGGATACCTTTCGGGCTGAAGAAGGAGAAGATGTTATCAAATAATTTCATGATTATTTAAGAGTTGGAGACATTTAAACTCCAAATCTAAATTAAATATGTTGTCAAATGAAGTTTGCAAAGAGATTCCTTTCTTGAAAATGAATGATTGTTTGATGTTCAAGAAGAAAAATATGCTAAATTAAAAGATTTAATTATGATGATAGTTATGTACGATTTTCAGATTTTGAAATTTGAAATGATAATTTTTTTTTTGAATTTTATGTTTCAAAATAATTTGTGTGTTGAAAATTTTTGGTGAAATTTATATTATAAGTTTTTGAATTTTGTAATGCAAATCTATATATATATATATAAAGGGATCATTGGAGACTGTTGATGTGGCATGCCTCAATGATTAGTAAAGGTAATTATCTTTTTTCTGATTTTTCTGAGTTATTCTTATAATTTTTATTAATTTATCATTTATTTTTTAAATTAATTAACCTATTAATTGTCCTTTGTCATTATCAGGCACCATTAACCCACAAAAACCCTCTGTATTCTTCCTTTTCCCCTCACCACGACTTTTCTTGATTACACCTTTTTGGCGTGCCCCTTCTGCTATGTCCATGATTTCTTTCTCCATTCATAAAAAACTAAATACTCTGAGATTTCTGCTCGTCCTTCTGCAAGGTAGAAATAGCACAACCAGATACTTATTTTTTAAAGAGCTTCGAGCCTAAAGGAGGATTTTTGAGGATTTTTTTTCTTAATTGATTTTCAGGGGAAACTACGAAATGGACCTGAGATAGTAGTGAAGGGGCCAAAGTTTTCTACCATGTACGCGAGAGTACAACTTATTAAAAGCTCTAATATTAATAGCAGTTTGATAGAGGAAGAGATGTTTATGAACCGGATGAACATTAAGAATTTGTTGGAGTCTGATTGGAGTGCTGACATACAGGTTATCTTTTGCTTCTTAGATTTTGATTAATAGCATTCTGATAAAGGAAGAGATGTTTACGAAGAACTGAAAAATAACTAATGATAAATCTCCTCTGTATAGCTCTACAAAAAAGACATTTAAATTTGATCGTGTCTACACACCGAGAGATGATCAAGGTGTGTTTCATTATACAATATTGAAAAAAATAATAATAGAAAAGTTGTTCTCCCTCTAATAGTTTCATCGTCTTTTAATAGGTGTTGTCTATGCCGATGCTTGACCAATGATTATTTCAATTTCAGACGGTTACAATGTATGTAACTTTGCTTATGGACAAACGGGAACAGGCAAAACAGTCACCATGAAGGGTAGAAAAGGGTTCCTTTTATGGGCAACGGGGACTATTATATTGTTTAAGATAAATGATGGATCCCGGCCTTTCAATTTGTAGATGAAGATACTAATCAGTTTCTTGTCAAGTGGTTTGAAAGGTTTCCTCAGTACAAGCATAGAGAATTTTATATTGCCGGAGAAAGTTATGCAAGTATTTTTGTAACATATTAATTACTAATATCTATCTTTGTTAAATAATAAGATACTAATTTTATTTTTCTTCCACGTGTTAAGAACATTATGTTCCGCAACTATCTCAACTTGTCCACCAGAGGAACAAGGGAATCAAGAACCCGATTATTAATTTCAAGATTTTTTTTGGTAGTAGTAGCTAACAGTTTTTTGAGTGTTTAATACAATATTAAGTTATGATTTATTTTTATCAAGGCCATTTTCTCTGGCTGTTCTTTTTAGGTTGTAAATGTTATTTACCGATGATTACTATGACTATGTTGGCACGTTTGAGTACCCGTGGACTCGTGGCTTGATTTTACACTCTACATACAAGTTTCCCAACAAAACTTATGACTCAAGATCTTCTAAACATCCTTCCGCTAATTGCACTAAAGCTCTTCTTCTTCTAGACCATGAGCAGGGAAATATTGACCCATATAACATATTACTCGTCCTTGGCCAGTAAAAAAGCACTTCTCTGCAACCTAAGGGGTCATTATGTGAGTCTTTTCTTCTTATGCTCTCTTCTTACTCCAGTTATAGATAATGTAAGTAATTATAGAATGTTCAACGATGGATGCTAGAGTAATAAGATAAACTACTTGATTGTACTCTTTCAAAACTTTTGTTTGCTAAAACGACTAGAAAAAAGTTCCTGTATGCTTAAAAAGAATCACAAAGACAGATAAGTTGCTGCAGTGTGAATGATTTGAAATTCTAGATAATATGTTGAAAGTTTGCATACTTTGAATCGATATGTCAATCTAAAGTAGAACCCTCTTTCTGGTTGTCGGAAGAGTTCCTCTTTAATATAGTTTTCGGAGGGAGCGGATTTGGAGTATCATCAATCTTTGAGAACTTGCATCTTTAAGATTGAGAAAAAATAAACAAACAGTAGAAGAGTTGTTCACCCTATAATAGTTTCATCGTCTTTTAACAGGTGTTGACTATGCCGATGCTTGATCGATGGTTATTTCAATTTTAGACGGTTACAATGTATGTATCTTTGGTTATGGACAAAGGCAAAACAGTCACCATGAAGGGTACAATGGGAAGAGGGGAGTCAATTATAGGACTCTCGAAGTATTATTTATAATCGCAAAGGAGACGAGTGAAAATTTCACCTATGACATATCTGTTAGTGTGCTTGAAGTCTACAATGAGAAGATCAGGGACATATTAGCTCCACCGACAACATCAAAAAGGTAAAGTTCTTCTTTTACATTGGAGCCTGTAGCTTCCCAAGTTTGGTGGATTTTGTTATATATAGGAATTTTTGAAGGATAAGAAGATGGAAAGATACGAGCTTATGAAGGATATAAGGCCTGAGAATTTTTGTGTTACCAGGATCATGAGGCAAAAGGAGACAAAAGTGCTTGTGGCTATGAAATACATTGAGAGAGGAGACAAGGTTTACATAATTACTGTCTTTTGTCACTAATCTGACATCTTCTAATTGTTTTAAATGTCTGATGCTCATTGTTTATTGTGTTTTTCCCTAATTATTGGTTAAACTTTCTTTAATTAACTAGGTTCCTTGATCTTTTTTTCATATGCAATATTATATAAGGTTTCCATAGATTTGAGATATGCCACTTTTGTTGAGATTGATGAGAATGTAGCAAGGGAGATCATTCATCATAAATCGCTTAGACATTCAAACATAATTTGTTTCAAGGAGGCAAGTGTGTTCATATAATTCACTATTTTGCAATGTCCTTTTGTTTTCATGTTGCTTTCTTTTGAAAATGGAAAGAATAAGTTAAGGAATAACTGGCCTAATCTGTTGTTCATTTGTTTTATGAGATGTAGGTGGTATCGATTCTAACTTATCTTGCTATTGTCATGGAATATGCAGTTGGTGGAGAACTGTTTGAGTGCATCTGCAATGCAGAAAGGTTCAGTGAATACGAGGTATAGTTAAAATTTCTAACTGTGTCAATAATCAGTTTCGCATAAGCTTCTGGTGTAAAAAGGATTATGAAGGATAACAAATTGTGATGAACGAAATATGTAATTTTATAAGGCCACACTCATGGATCTTAGGAGCCTTGATTCCCTTTCTTTAATGCCTCTCTCATTTGGCTCTTGAGACTGTTATTTCAGGCTAGATACTTTTTTTCAGCAGCTTATTTCAGGAGTCCACTATAGTCACAACCTGGTGACCAACTTATAAGAATTTACAGATAATTTTTCTTTTAACTGTGAACATAAAAACTGCCATCTTTTAATTTAAGGGAGTTAGTCCTCATCCTTCATCAAACTTGGAGTAACTGGTAAAGTTGCTGTCATGTGACCAGGAGGTCACAGGTTCAAGATTTGGAAACAGCCTTTGGCAGAAATGCAAGGTAAGGCTGCGTACAATACACCCTTGTAGTGGGGCCCTTCTCCAGACATCGCGCATAGAAGTAGCTTTAGTGAACCGGGATGCCCTTTGTCCTCATCCCTCATCAAACTTCCATTGCCTTTGAAGCAAATATGTCATAGACATCTGAAACTGGATAATACCCTTCTTGATGGAAGTGCAGCTCCATGCTGGGAGATATGTGATTTTGGATACTCAAAGGTTGATGTGTTTTGATGTTTTGTAGATATAGACGTATTTTATGCCCATAGGGATTTCAATATGCTCTTAGTTTTCTCCTGCAATTGCAGTCGTCCCTGTTGCATTCAAGTCCAAAATCAACTGCTGGGACTCCAGCTCAAATTGATCCAGAGGTCCTTTCCAGAAGGGAATATGATGGCAAGGTATTGTTGTGATTAATTATGTGATTTTTTACATTTGGTGGAGAGGCATTATGCAATTGATATTTCTATGGCATTCATCTGTGTGGAGATGAATTTGCTACCATACGTGTCATTTATGGTATATAATAATAGTGTTTCCTCTTATGGGTAGTTAGGAAATCACTATTACTGGTCGCTATGTACTTGTATAACTGGTCGCTCTACGATTTGTTGAATTTACAGGTGATGCTTCCATCGTTGTAGAAATTACATCTTTCTTTATTTGTTCTTCTTAATCATTTACTCTTTTACACTTAATAGTGTATGTTGTCTAACACTGAATATGAATAGCCCCATTATATCCTTCGACAAAATTTTATTATCTGATTTGCTTAAAATTTTCAAATCAACTTTTGAATTTTTCATGTGTAGTTCAAACTTGAATTTTTATTCGTCCCTTTTAATAACTTATGTTATTATATTGCTTTATAAATTTTTGCAGCAGACGAAGAAAGAGAAAATATAGAGACATTTCATATGAGCTCTATAGGATGGATCAGACGTGGCAAGCGACCGTAGATATAATTTTTCTTTTTGTCGAATTTTGAATGTTGATTTAATTTTGCCTGATGTTATCATTCTTTTCTTCATCAGATTTTTCAGTCGGCATCTTGAAATTACTTCTATTTTTAATGATTCAAGCTAATTTATTTGAAGAATTAGATATTTTTCTTGAAAACAAGATTGAACCTTTTAGTTACTAATCAATTATATAACTTAACCAACTTATGGGTTGAGAGATGGATGCTGTCTATCTTAAGTCATATTTTTACATTGATGGTGTTTATATTTCTTTATTACTATACATATTTTGTTGTTCTAAATTCAACTTAAGAGTTTAGTGTTCAAAATTTTAATCCAACGAGACTTTGCCGATAGTTTGGAACATTGTTCGTTCTGAGCTTTGAAGTTAAAAAAATGTAAAATATATAGTGTTCAAAATTTTAATCCAACGAGACTTTGCCAATAGTTTGGAACATTGTTCGTTTGAGCTTTGAAGTTAAAAAAATGTAAAATATGTAACTAACATTCAAATTTATACTTACCGTTAAATAGGTGTGCAATGACGTTGAATTTTATTTAAGGCTTTTACCGCTATTTTGTGTGAATAGGTTATTAATATGTTGTAATTGTTCATTCGAGAAACATGAATGTGTTTAATTATGAAAGATAAAATACATTTTATAAAAATTAAGATATGAATTCAATAATATTTCGATATTTTAGCCGCACGAAGTGCGGGGATATTCATTAGTGTTGTTATGAAAGTAAATTGACAAAAAACGTGACGTAGGGGAGGTGGGAGGGTGCATGAAGTGAAGTTAGTGAAGTAATGGAACAGTTTTGTTATTTTTTCTTTTTGAGAAAACACTTGAATTTCAAATGTAGGTATTTGAAGTTTTTAGAAGTTCTTATTTCAATGTTTTTATAAATCAAATATCAATTTATTTTATTTAATCAGTTTTATTTTTAAAAAACGTTTATATCTTAGTTCAATTTCGAACGGAAAGATAAATTCATCTATATGTTTTCATTTCAAAATTAATTTATGTTATAGAAAGTGATATATAATTTGAATTGCTTTCATAAACATTACATTTCTAGTTCTGAATTTGAATTTAAAAATTCACATTAAAAACTTTATATAAAAACATTTGCATTTGTTTTTAAAATAGGACATTCGCTATTTAGTGTGTGTGTATTTATATATATATATATATATATATATATATATATATATATATATAGAGAGAGAGAGAGAGAGAGAGAGAGAGAGAGAGAGAGAGAGAGAATATAGATGTAGAATACAGAATATAGATGCTTAATTCAAAGAACTATAACCTTTGCTTAGATTAAGTTTTGATCGACACTCACCTCCACGTTTATTTCTCTCTCTAAATCTATAAGTTTCTAAGAAAGAGAAGCTTATTTATAATTCACAATTCATGTCGAAGTTTTATAAACATAGAAACACGTGAAATTATATAAGTTATGAGACGAATAAGCAAATAATATTGGCAAATGAATTCACTGAGAAGTTTATTCATAATCAAATACATCAATTCCTCTCTCAATAGCCATTGAATATTCTGAAAATATAAAAACTATTAGGCTTGACAATACTGATTATAAAAATGAATTTTCAAAGCATTAGAAATAACATAAATATTGAAGAACAATATGATTGAATATACGTAAATATATATCCAATCCAACTCTCTCAACATTTCCCACCCTATATGTAGAACACTTCATTGAGGAGTTGTTTTTCAATTAAAAAAGTGTAACTACCCTAAATTCTAAAGTATAATTAATCTTTCTTTTTTAGTTTAAAAAATTAATGTAAACAATTTGCAATTTTGTTGCTACAATAAAGGATTAGTTGCAAGACGTGAGCTTATTATTATGAACTGCGTGCAATTAGATAAGTGATGATCCTATTATTTAAAAAGTTTATATATGTTCCAACGATAGCAAAATATGAAGTAACTCAAACAATATATTTTATTTTCATTATTTAACTATGAATTTTCTAGTTATAATTCAAATGTGATATTTTTTACAATATGACTTATCATAATTCAAAATAAATTCTCATATTAAATTCAAGTATTTTTATCCTTCAATCAAATAAAATATTCTTTCAATTCATTTTTTTATTTTATCATTTATATTAGTCAATATATATTCTAGAAATATAACTTTACCAACGAGGTTTATTAAGGATCTATAATCATAGATTGCATTATAGAAATGCTACTAAATAAAAATATCTTTGGTCTAATCTATAAATTTTGTTTTCGAAACATACAGACAACATGCATGCTCCGGTCAAATAAATTTCATTTCATATGAATAAAGTATAAATTAATTAATTCTTAATGTATATGTGCGCAAGAATAAAAATGTACCTATTATTTGACATAGAACTGATGTTGAAACATGAGCATTTGCATAAAAACTTAGAACTATTGCAGAAGCCACATTTTTTTAAATACCTGCAAGCTTGTTATAAAAAAAGCTTAACCATTAAAAGATATATATATATCAATATATGTTAGATAAGAAAAAAGTAATACCCTCTAAAATTTGCTCTACATAAATGGACATTAGAAAACATGTAGAGAGGATGCATTTTATAGTGGTTTATGAAGAATGAAGACAGTGTTGGTGATGGTTTAATGCGAAAAATATGTAGCAAAATTTTACGTGTTGTGAGCAGTTGAGAAATAAGGAAGTGGGTGTATAGTTGGTGCTTTTAATTATTTTCTTCCTTTTAAAAATAATAATTTTTGTAGTCCGTTTTTAAAAAAAATGACATTTTTCTTTTTTGAAAATACTTTAATTCTAATTTTTCAAATGACATTTTTGAGACCACAGAATTAAAGAAAATTTTGATATAATTGACACAACTTTAATTTAATACCACAAGATTCAAAAGCCTTCTAAAGTCAAATTCAAATATCTTCCTATTATGAATTTAAATTTACTTGATTACATATTCTAATATTATATAGTATTTGTTTAGCATTTTTGCTACATGTATATGAACTTAAATCAATTAAATTTAAGTTTTGAGCATGTTCTATTTGTAGTGAATTTAAAATTTATTTAATTAGAAATTTACATGTATTTCTTTTTTTTTTTTTTTTTTTTTTAAAAAAAAAAGATGAAGAAAAAAAAACTAACAACCCACATTTCTTTCTTTTTCTGTCAAAATTGTAGTAAAATATTTTTCATTTTTCTTAATAAATTTCTATAAGTATAAACTCTCTATAACTTGATTCGGCAGTTTCAAAAACTAGTAGACATTTTTGTTTTTAAAAGATAAATCATAAATATATGAAGAAGTGGGTCCTATGTAATGTGTATATAAGAATTTTGTTGGTAACCTATTTTTGAAATTCACGTTTTAAATTTCAAAAAGAATTGTTTACCATTTATTTTTTTAAAATGAATGTAAAAAATAAAGTAACCATCAATATTTAAATTTTTAAAAAATAATACCCATATATTCCTTTCTATTTCTTTCAATTTTAAAAGTGAAAAATATTTTTTAATTCCATCTTTAAATTTGTTACCACTTGGAAAATTCTGACTTAAAAATAATTGTAAAAAATTATTCTCAATACGACTATTAAAAAACAGAAAAAATTTAAAGTATGTATAAAATTTGAATATTTTAATAACTGCAAAATCAAAAGCAATTATTAATTACAGTGTTCAGGATAACAACACGAAATTAGTTATTTTCTAGATGACTTATTTACATTAACTAAAAAATAAACTATATAAAAATGAATGAAATAGATAACCATCAGTATAATTATTAAATTGTAAAAATATAAATTTTGTAAAAAATAAAAGATTAACTATCAAATTTTTTTTTTTAAAAAAAATGTTGTAGAAATTTAAAAGTAACTACTAACTAATTTTTACCTAATTAACTAAATAGTCCTAAAAAATAATACATATCAATTTTCTATTTTTCCACCTGGAAACAATCTTAGCAAGATTTTCTTGCTATTTAGTATATATAGATATAAAAAAATAACCGCTTTTATCCTTAATTATTTGATTTCTCCCTAAAAAAATTTATACTTTTGAGTTTTCTTCTATTCCAAAATAGTGAAATGTTGAATTTTCGTACATCAAATATGATATTATCTAAAAGAATTATATATTTTTTTGGGGTTGAAAATATGAATTAATTTTTTCGGTTAGTGTTTTATTGTAGTTTTCGATTAGTGTTTCGATTAGGATATGGAAGAGACTCGCATTCACAAATACGTTTCTTATTATAATTAATGGAGTAAGAGATCACAATTTGATTTTTTACTCTATTAATTATAATAAGAAACGTATTTATGCATGCGAGTCTCCTCCATATCCTAATCGAAACACTAATCGAAAACTACCATAAAACACTAACCGGAAAAATTAATTCATATTTTTAACCAACAAAAAAATATAATTCTTATAGATAATATCATATTTGATGTACGAAAATTCAACGTTTCACTATTTTAGAGTAGTAAAAAACCTCAAAAGTATAATTTTCTTAGAGAGGAATTGAATAATTAAGGATAAAAATAATTTTTTTTTATATAGAATAAATATAAGAAAAGTGCTAAGTTCGTGAGGTAATTAATACTTTTCTTTTTTATTATTTTTTAAGTTTTTATATAAAACGTTAAAATTTATTACAGCAAGAAAAAATAAATTATTTGGATAAAACCGTATGAAGAGGAATCACATCATGTGATTTCCAAAAGCGGCAAAAACAGTAAATTAAATTTCCAAAAGTAAAAGCACGGTCTTTGACCATGCACCTTTTACTCGTCCTTGACAAAAAATTCCTTTTCATTACCAAAGGAAGAAAATTTGTTGACTCCCCTTTTCTCTTTAGATCTCTCCACCGTGTGTCCTTCATACCCGTTGTCACGTGCTCTTAACTGTTTACACCCTATACGTACACTTGAGGACACCTCTAAAAAGTACACTTATTAAAGGAAGAAAATTAAGAACATCTTATTAATGATATTTTAAAATTCTAATTTGACTATTACTATACTATGGAGTTATTTAATACTAATAATAGTATAATAAAAAATAATAAAATTCTTTTAATTTGTTAAAATAAACAAGTAAAAATATCTATTTTTAGTATAGTGGTCAAGTATACTAAGGAGTATACAATTTATAAATTCCTCCAAGATTTTAAGATAACACGTAAGAGGGGAAAATATTTACTATCCCCATCCATTACTTGTCTACTACACTAAGAATAGATGTTCACTCTTACTTGTCTAATTTGAAGGGGGTGCGCATAAATCGAACCTACCAATAAACCAAACCGATAAAAATATTATTGACTTAACAATTTTTAATGGTTTTATAATTTTTCTAATTGGGTTATTGTAATACCCCGAATTTTTCTTAGCTAATTTCGTCCCAAAAAATGTCTAGTATTAGCTTCTAAATTGAATGATGATTATTTCATGAGGAATTTTCAAGATTTTCACTTTTAGTCATGTGGGAAATTCAATAAGCTTTCCATCAATATAAAATTCGCCTAAATCCGATAACTAGGTAAGAAGTTATGCCTATTTCAAGTTTCCTTCGTAAAACAATGCTATATTGGTCAGTGGCGCGCCGCGCCACGAGCTAAAATGACTCAGCGCGATTTCCTCCGCACCGCGCCAAAGTTCCAGGTCACAAAGAGGGGGCAACGCGATGGCTTCGCGTCGCGCCATCCCTCAATTTTTCAATTGTCAATTTCCAGTGACACAGCGCGATAATGCTGCGTCACGTCAGGGGCCTAGTTCGGGAAATTTTTTACTGAAATTACAAGACGCGTCTGGGTTAAAAGGGTCAATTTTCTACCCCTATTTAAACCCAATAACACGAGATTTAGCCATTCTTCACCCAAAATATACTAGTTTCTCTCAAGTTTCTCTCAAGAACAAGTTAGGGTTTCTATTGGGGATTCAAATTCAAGAAGGTTTCACCGTTAATTTTCATGAAATCACGAACCAAAATATGCATAGTGTTCATTCATGGACCCCTTTCGTCCATGAAGTCCAAGAATCTTTTTCTAAATTCAAGATTTTGGATTTCATTTATGTTTTCATGATTTGGCTGTTCTTGCTCATGTTGATAAATGAATAATTGAATCCTATTCCATGATTGGGAGATAGATTTCATGTGGGTTGATTAGTATAGATATGAATTCATGCAAACCTAGGATTTAACCCTTGAATGGTGTAATAAATTGTTGAACCATGATGTTTACATGTACTATGTCTATCATATGTTTGATTAAATGCCTAGATAAAAGAAAATTGCTTAACTAGCATGATATCATGAAATCCCCATGTATGTACAAGTTATGCCTATCATATGTTTGGTGAAATGCTTCAATAAGTGTATTACGGTGATTATTATGTACTCCAGTAAGTCATGCTTTGTCAGTTTCCCTTCTATCGAGTCCTGAGGGTACTTGTATCTGAAACATTAGCTGTATGCCTAGAGCCATGTCTCTTTTTCACGATACTCTCAGTCAAGATATGATCCTTAGACTTCAGACAGTCTTATGACTCAGGAAATCTCCATGATCTCATGAACTCAGTCAGTTGTCAAATATCAGCAGTATTCTGTCAGTTAACGGAATTCAGTAACTCAGTCCATGTTCAGTTCAGTTCAGTTAATCATGTTCAGAGTCAATTCAGATGGGAGTAGGAATTAGGACCGAGTGAACCCAAGGATGGGAACTCACCTGTTATATGAGGGTGTGATTCTTAGAAGCAATCCTTGCGTTCCAGAACTATGTAACCAGCATAGGTTGAGATATCATAGCCTGCTATATGAGGGTAGATGGGGTGTCTTAACCTGTTAGATGAGGGTTCCCACCGTTCTCACTAGAGTTACCTGTTATATGAACGTTTCTCACATGTTGTCCTTAATAGTGGCGCGGTATTGACACCCTTCCAATCAGGTCATAGATTGGACTCCAACTCAGCTATTATGGCACATTTTGGGCATGTTGATTAAAATACTGCTTCCTGCAGTTTCATGTTACAGAATCAAGTCTTTCAAATACAGTCAATTTGTCTCAGTAATAAAACTCAGATAATTCTTCCGAATTCAAGACTGTCAGATACAATCAACTCAGATACAGTACGAAACTCAGATAGTTTCACCAGATTCAGGACTGTCAGATACAGTCATCCATATTATCAGTTATATTCAGATTCAGTAATCACGTTATCATGGTGTCAGTTATAGTTACGTAATTATATATGCATTCTCACGTTCATGTTAGACAGTCAGTTAGTATTAATCATGCATGTAAACCCTTGCATATAGCCTACCTCACATGTATACCAAGTATATTCCATTGTACTGACGCATTTGTGCTATGGCGCTTTATTTTTATGTTACACCATAGGTTCAGAGATATGAGCTCCAGATCAGCAGTAGATTTCATTCTCAACAGTCAGAGTAGAAGTGAGTCCTCATCTTTTGAGGACATGATTATTTCTTTACTATCTCATTGATTAGCTTATTAGTTGGAGTTAGTTGGGGACATGTCACATCAACTCCTTATTCAGATTATTCCTACATTAGAGGCTTTCAAACTAGATGTAGACTAGATACAGACTATCATGTTTTAGACTTCAGTTTTCGTTTTGGGTATTTTATTACCCCACACACATGTTATGTTATTTAGTTATGTTCAATATTGAACCTTATGGACTTTCAGTGCATGTTTCCATATTTTTATGTTATATTATGCAGTGTACAAGTACAAATATCAGTCATGGGTTAGCTTGTGGTCCTTCATGGTCATGAGCATCGTGTAGCATTTTCGTTCATAAAATCGGGGCATTACAAACTTGGTATCAGAGCCTAAAGTTTAATAGAGTCCTAGGAAGTCTGAAAGCCGCAGCTAGTAGAGTCTTGTACATGGGTGTGTTGCGCACCACATTTATGTGCAGGAAGCTATAAGATATTTTAGGAATAGTTTCCCATATTTTAGTATTCATGTCGTTCCAGTGAGCATAATGTCAAGTCAATCTCTCAGTCTAATCAATCTCTTTTCTTTATTTCAGAACATACCTCCCAATAGAAGAAATCAGTCAGCCCCTCAGCCCAAAGAACCTTTGGGCGATCGTGTTTTTCATGAGGAGTTCAGGTCTGTATTTACAACTCTTGCTCAATCAGTCGCCTCTCAAAATGAACGGCCAATAGTTATTCCAACCAACCCATTGGCCAATTCAGTCGCAGCTAGGATTCGGGACTTCACCCGAATGAATCCTCCGACCTTTCTCGGGTCTAAGGTAGATAAAGACCCTTAGGAATTCATTGATCAGTTTCAGAAGGTGATAGACATCATGGGGGTGACTACTGTTGAGAGTGCTGAGCTAGCTGCATACCAGTTGTAGGATGTGGCTTATGCTTGGTTCAAACAGTGGAAGTCCCAAAGGTCAGATGATGTAGGTCCTATAGAATGGGAGGACTTTGTCACTGTATTTTTAGACATATTCTTTCGCCAAGAGCGTAGAGAAGGTAAGGTGCTAGAATTCATCAACCTTAGGCAGGGAAATATGACAGTGAAAGAGTATTCTCTAAAGTTTACTCAATTAGCCAGATATGCCCCTCATATGGTTGCAAACGGTAGAGCCAAGATGAGTAAGTTCGCTTCAGGGGTAAATGATAACGTGGTTAATGAGTGCAGATCCGCCATGTTGAATAGTGACAAGACTTTAGCCAGGCTTATGACTCATGCTCAACAGATAGAAGAGCAGAAAATTAAGTAGAGAGAAAAACAGAATAAGAAAACTAGGACATATAGCTTCAATTTTAGTCAGCCTAAGTCAGAGGGAGAAAATCGTTCTCAGTTTTATCCTAAGACGTTAGTTTCATCTCCTTCTACAGCTAGTGCACCAGCTCCTAAGTTTGGAGAGGGAAACAGAGATAGAGCGCCAGGCTCTAAGACCTAGGGAAGTGTTAGCAGTGCCTGCTCCTATCCTTTTTTCCAGACTTGCGGTAAGCACCATCAGGCTATTTGTAGAGTGGGTAGTGGCATTTATTTTAGTTGTGGCAAGACAGGCCACAGAGTCAGAGATTGTCCTTAGCCATGTCCTCAGGGTCAACAAAATCATCCCGCAGCTCAGTCCGGTTGCCCAAATCAGCAGGGTGCCACCTCCAGTTCTACTAGTGGGCAACACCCAAATAGACTCTATGCACTCCAAACCCGACAAGATCAGGAAAATTCTCCTAATGTAGTTACTGATACGTTGCAAATCTTTCATGTGCATGTTTACGCTTTTCTAGATCCAAGAGCTTCCTTGTCTTTTGTTACTCCTTATATAAAAGTTGATTCCAGAATCAATCCTGAAATTCTAGCAGAGCCCTTTTCAGTCTCTACCCTAGTGGGTAAAGCCATCATATCCCGACGGGTATACAGGAACTGCCCGGTTATGATATTTCAAAAAGTCACTTCAACAGACTTAGTCAAATTAGAGATGAACGATTTTGATGTCATTCTTGGCATGGATTGGCTTCATTCCTACTATTCCACAGTCAACTGCAGAAATAGAATAGTTTAATTTCAGTTTCCTAATGAACCTGTCCTAGAGTGGAGGGGTAGTGTGTCACGCCCCAAAATCCCATCGGGCCGGACTGGCACCCGAAGCCGAGAAGGCCCGGGAGAACCCGTTCAAATACCTGTACTTTCCCTTACATTCACCAAAAATTTGGGCAGCACTTCGTTACATACAGAAGGGTCTAATTCCCTGTATCCGCACAACACGCACAAATATATATATATAATATAATACTTGGCCGTCGGGGCCACCACATATACAAATATAACATCACTATATAAACTCCCATGACTTGACCCTTCCTTATGTCTACAAAGCCTCTAGGATATACATGACATAACTAGGGTCGGGACAAACCCCCGCCCACATATGACTCCTGTACAATAACAAAACATAAGGAACTGACTCGGAAAGCTCCGAAGCAAACTGGAGCTCACCAACAATAGCTGTATGATCTGGCTCCTATCTATGCTGCGAATGACCTGAAGCACCTGTGCCTGCAGCATGAAATGCAGGTCCCCCGTGAGGGACGTCAGTACGAAATATGTACTGAGTATGTAAAGCTGTAAATAATCATATGTAATATAGGGGATCAAGAAAATCAGACACAAGTGAATAAATCATAATAGAAGTGAACCACACTTCATAAACACTTTTAGGATCATGTACATTATCATTAATCTGAATTGGGTTCGTGAATTCGAACACATTTGTGGAACGGTATACATTCGTTCATTTCATTCTTTACAATTATCATTCGCCATTACCTCCTCCTCCTGAACCTCCAACCACCTAACAATAATCAATATTGTACCGTACTGTGACCATTAGGCTGCCTCCAGTACATATAAACTGGGATCGACCCATGCTAGGCTTATGCCCCTGGGATACCACCCATAAACACATAAATAGGGATCGACCCATGCTAGGCTTATGCCCCTGGGATACCACCCACACGTATATCAAGTAACACACATAAGAGATCTTTCCAACAACTTAGTTCAAAAGCTTTTGAGATTATTACATTAGTGTTCATGCCAATATAGTACCTTTGGAACAATGATACATCAATAGGAATCAAGTAATAGACCTTCTATACAATAACGATGTTATAAAGACTCATTGGTACATCAACAATGTGTTTCAGAATCATCAATATCACAACAATGAAATAGGAGCCTTTTGGTATATCAATGAAACATTTTTACACTTTATAGAATGGAAACAACTTCGTTGGTAATGTAGAACAATACATGTTTTTGGACAACCTTGGAATCTTGCTTGATGGAACATTGGTGTTTTCATGCCAAAGAACATTGTTAGAGTATGCTTTACATACCTCGTTGTAGATTCGGATACCAATTCAATACAACTTCCCGCCTTTACAAATCACTTATCTACAATGAAATATTTGGCATCTAGTATTAGCAACCCAACACCACAATTCTCTTCCATATTCCATACAACCACTATTTGCAAAACATTCCAAAAACCAACTTGAACAATAGGTTTATGTGTATATATATATATATATATAATCATCATTTCAATACCACATCATCCCTTCACAATTCAACATAATCCAACATCATTTCCCAATCATCTTTCAACAACAATCAAATAGCATACTTCTTATGCTCACATGCATATATATATATATATATATATATATATATACATATTCATATAAATAACACCAACATAATTTACATTCTTACCATAAAATGGCCCTTTTGATTTCGAAGTCCTGTTGGAACAAATAAGGGATGCTTCTCGAAGCCCTCGAGACGATGAACACAACTACGGAATCAATTTGGACTTTCCACGGTTGAATCACAAGATAATTGGAGTTGAAATTAGGCTAGGGTTTCCTTATTCTCAATAATATGATGATAATTCATGGATATAAGACCAATTATATCTATATAATGACCAATTTTCATCCAAGAGATGATGGAAAATGACCATATTGCCCTTAAAAATTTAAGTAAATCCGAATCTGTCCATGGTGGACTGTTTCGGCAGGCTAAAGTAAATCGGCCATAACTCTTTGCTCCGATATCGGATTTGGGTGAAATTGGTATCTTTGGATAGATAATTCAAAGGGATTTCATTTAATATAAAGTAGTCCACCCAGTTCATCCTTTACAAGGAGTTATGATCATTTGAAGTTGACCCTAAAAAACTGTTTTGAGAGGCTGAAGTAAAACGAGTATAACTCCTTACTAAGATGTTGGATTTGTATGAAACCAATTGAATTGGAAAGAAGACTCAAAGATCTTTCTTTTGATAGGTCGCAGCCCTCCCAGTTCATTATATTGAGAGAGTTACAATCGTTCAAATTCGACCCAAAAAACTGTCAGGCCTCAGTAGTTTGAATTTCCTGCACATTTACTGTTCACAATTATCCCGGCCGCCGTTTTATAGTTTCGAACGTGCTCGATTATATCCGAAACTTATCCGTTTTTGGAAATCTTTATATCGTTGGAAAGATTATTCAATAAACTTTGTATGAAAACATCGACGGGCAAATTCCGATATAAATACAGTCGATTCCTATACACATATAATCAAACTATACACTTGAAACCATCTCAAAATAATCAATACTCATACTTAAACTCATATATACCTTAGGATCAATACTTATACTCCAACACATATAACCATGGCTAATGCACGTAATTAAGTATGGGGTGTTACATCCTTCCCCCCTTAAGGACATTCGTCCTCGAATGTAAATGTAGTTATTTAGCCGAAACAAGTTCGAATTCATAATTGATATTCACGTCATCATATAGATATTATGCATATGTAAAATCTCACTTGTTAGTGTTCCAGTTGCCCTCCTTGCACTTCTTTTTCACCTTTAAACAAATAAGGGTATTTCGATTTCATTGCTTCCTCCGCTTCCCATGTAATCTCTTCCCTTTGTTGATTTCTCCAAAGTACTTTCACCGATGCTACTTCTTTATTTCTCATCTTCTTAACTTGACGATCTAATATAGCAATAGGAATCTCCTCATAGGTAAGATCTTCTGTTACTTTCACATCTTCAGTAGAAGTAATAAGGGACGGATCTCCGATGCACTTTCGAAGCATCGATACATGAAATACTGGATGCACTGATGAGAGTTCCTGAGGTAGCTCTAATTCATAAGCAACTTTCCCACATCTTCGAATAATCTTATACGGGCCTATATATCGTGGACTCAACTTTCCTTTCTTGCCAAATCTCATCACCCCTTTCATTGGCGATACCTTCAAAAATACCCAATCGCCTAACGAAAATTTTAGCTCTCTTCTTCTACTATCCGCATATGACTTGTGCCGACTTTGGACTGTTTTCAACCGTTGCTGAATCACCTTGACTTTTTCTATGGCTTGATACACAAGGTCCGGTCCGAACATAAGAGTTTCACCCGCTTCGAACCATCCTATTGGTGATCTACACTTTCTCCCATATAAAGCTTCATATGGTGCCATTTTGATACTTGAATGATAGCTATTATTGTAGGCAAACTCAATAAGAGGTAAATGATCATCCCAGCTGCCTTTAAAATCTATAACACATGCTCGTAGCATATCTTCAAGTGTTTGAATGGTGCGCTCTACTTGTCCATCCGTTTGAGGGTGAAAAGTTGTACTCAGATTCACTTGTGTTCCCAAACACCGTTGGAAAGACTTCCAAAAGTTTGCAGTAAATTGAGTTCCCCGATCCGATATAATAGAAGTTGGCACTCCATGTAATCGGACTATTTCTTTAACATACAACTTCGAATATTCTTCAACTGTGCAAGTGGTCTTAACGGGTAAGAAATGTGCGGATTTAGTAAGCCTATCCACAATCACCCATATAGAATCAAATTTCCGAGCTGTATGAGGCAAACCTGTAACAAAATCCATGTTGATCATGTCCCACTTCCAAATTGGAAGATCTATGCATTGCATATAGCCTCCGGGCTTTTGATGTTCCACTTTAACTCGTTGGCAATTTGGACATTCAGCTACAAATTCTGCAATGCTCTTCTTCATGTCATTCCACCAATACATATCTTTCAAATCTTGATACATTTTGGTTGATCCTGGATGAATGGAATACCTTGAAAAATGTGCCTCTGTCATAATCTTCTTTCTTAGCCCGTCTACATCCGGCACACACAATCGGTTTTGGCACTGAAGTACTCCTTCTCGCGTAAGCTCAAATGCCTTGGTCGCACCACTCTGAACGTTCTCCTTAAGCTGTAATAAAATAGGATCTGCATATTGCTTCTCTTTCACTTCAGCTACTAATAAAGATTCCGCAGCATTATGTACGATAAGTTCTTTATTCAGAGTTTCAAGAAGGCGAACTCCCAAACTAGCTAACTGGTGAAGATCTTTAACCATCCCTTGCCTTTCTATAGGCGCCATCATAGCCTTACGACTTAACGCATCAGCTACCACATTTGCTTTCCCTGGATGATACAAGATATCAACATCATAGTCCTTTAATAGTTCAAGCCATCTCCGCTGCCTTAAATTTAGATCCTTCTGATTAAAAATATATTGCAAGCTCTTATGGTCAGTATATATATCAACATGAACCCCATATAAGTAGTGGCGCCATATCTTTAAAGCAAAAATAACTGCTGCCAGCTCAAGATCGTGTGTAGGATAATTTTTCTCATGTGGCCGCAATTGTCTAGAAGCATATGCTATTACCTTACCATGCTGCATCAATACACATCCTAAACCAATTCTGGAAGCATCACAATACACTGTATACCCTTCTGTACCTTCTGGAAGTACCAATACGGGTGTAGAAGTCAACTTATTCTTCAATTCTTGGAAACTCTCCTCACACGCATCATTCCATTGGAATTTGGATGCTTTATGGGTTAGCTTGGTTAAGGGTGCTGAAATGGAAGAAAAGTCTTTAACAAACCTCCTATAATAACCGGCCAACCCAAGAAAACTACGAATCTCCGTAGGCGTTGTGGGCCTTGGCCAGTTCTTCACAGCTTCTATCTTTTGAGCATCAACTTTTATCCCTTCACTAGATACAATATGACCCAAAAATGCCACCGAATTTAACCAAAACTCACATTTAGAGAACTTTGCATAAAGCTTACAATCACGAAGAGTCTGCAATGTCTGTCGTAAGTGATTGGCATGGTCCTCTTCTGATCTAGAATAAACTAGAATATCATCTATAAAAACTATCACAAATACATCTAGGAATGGCTTAAACACCCTATTCATCAAATCCATAAAAGCTGCAGGTGCATTTGTTAGCCCAAATGACATAACTAGAAACTCATAATGACCATACCTTGTTCGGAAAGTTGTTTTGTGTATATCTTTTTCTTTGACCCTCACTTGGTGGTAACCTGACCTCAAATCAATCTTAGAAAAACACTTGGCGCCCTGTAACTGATCAAATAAATCATCAATTCTTGGGAGAGGATATTTATTCTTAATAGTCACCTTATTTAATTGCCGATAATCAATACACATCCTCAGCGAGCCATCCTTTTTGCGCACAAATAACACTGGTGCTCCCCAGGGGGACATACTAGGCCTTATGAATCCCTTCTCTAGCAAATCTTTCAATTGCTCTTTCAATTCTCGTAATTCTGCTGGGGCCATTCTATACGGAGGAATGGAGATTGGTTGGGTGCCTGGTATTACATCAATACCAAACTCTACTTCTCGTTCAGGAGGCAAACCTGGAAGATCTTCAGGGAATACATCAGGATATTCATTTACCACTGGTACCGTGTGAAGATCTGATGATTCCGATTCCGTATCCTTTACTCTAACTAAATGACATATGTAGCCCTTGGAAATCATTTTTCTCGCTTTGAAATAAGAAATAAATCTACCTCTTGGTGCGCCAATCTTACCTTGCCATTCAATAACTGCTTCATCAGGAAAATGTAAATACATCTTTTTCGTACAACAGTCAATTTTGGCATAACAAGATGCCAACCAATCCATACCCATTATAACATCAAAATCTACCATTTCTAGTTCCACAAGATTGTCCATCGTGTCTCGACCACACACATTTACTACACAATCTTTATAAACTCTTCTAGCAATAATAGATTCCCCAACCGGGGTAGACACTTCCAACGGTTTATCTAACAATTCGGGGGTCCTTTTGAACTTTCCAGCAACCAAAGGAGTAACATATGATAATGTAGAACCGGGATCAATTAGAGCATATACATCAAATGAAAATATGGACAACGTACCCGTAACCACATCTGGGGAAGCCTCTAGATTCTGTCGATCCGCTAAAGCAAAAGTACGATTCTGAGTCCCGCTGGAACTGGCGACTATTTTTTCATTACTAGCGTGACCCGCAGGTCGTGCACCCCTACCAGAATAAGATACCGGTGACGATGATGCAACAGCTGATCCTGAAGGTCGTGCTATGCCACCTGCACCCCTTCGTGGGCATTCTCTCATCATATGCCCCATCATACCGCACCAATAACAAACATTTGTTCCCATTCGACATACGCCCATATAATGCCTTCCACATTTATTGCATGTCTCTCGAGCAAGTCTCGATTGGCTCATATTCCCTTGCCCATGATAACCCACAGATCGCGAACTATGACCCTCACTTCTTTGCCCAAATTGACTGCCTCTGAACCCCTGATGCTGTGGTGGAGCACTAGCTGCAGAATAAGAAAATAATGGCCTAGGTGGTCTAGCAGAAAATTGAGGTCTAAAACCTCCCTGTGGCGCCATAAGCTGCCCTGTAGATCTGGCCCTCTTCGAAGATCCGCTTTCAAATTCCTGTGTTCTTCTTCTTTGCCTCTGATCTTCCATTTTCTGTGCAAATGCTTGGATCCTAGCTATATCCATGTCTTTATTCAGTGCAGCAATAGTACAATCCCTAACCAAATACGAATCCAATCCATTCACATACCGATGAACTCTGTCATCCATAGTAGCTATAACATTAGGAGCATATCTGGACAAGGAATTAAATCGAAGACTATACTCCCTCATACTTGTATTACCCTGCCGAAGATTTAAGAACTGATCCGCACGGGCCTGACGAGTCTCATATGGAAGATAATGATCAATAAATGCCTCTTTGAACTCTTTCCAAGTAGCTGGGGGTGCATCAATGCCCCTTTACCGTTTCCAGTCTTCATACCAATATATAGCCTCACCTTTGAATCTATACGCGGCTAACTCCACTGTCTCTCTGCCCGATACGTGCATCACCTCTAGGGCCCTTTGGATCTGATCAATAAAGTCCTGCGGATCTTCGTTAAGATCGGATCCGGTAAAAGTAGGCGGATCCATCTTAAGAAAATCTTGCGTCCGAAGACTAGCCGCCCTATCAGTACCGCTAGAACCCGCGGCAGGAATAGCTTGCCCTTGAACTTGCCCAGCAACTATACGAGTCAAAAGTTGCACTGCATTTCTAAGATCTTGATCAACAGCATTAATAGGTGGCTCTGGGGATATAGTTCTCCTCCCCCTTATTTCTTCCGGACTGGGGGAAGTTTCTGATGCATGCGCAGCTGGAGCCTCACTTTGATTAGCTGGTATAGTGGGTGACTTACTAGTCCCCTCTCCGGCAACCACATCTACTTGCTTACCGGTATTTTTGCTTCTGGTAACCGGCATCATTACTATAATAAGAGGAACAAACTGATTCAGTGGTCAACTATGACTTCATATACAATATAAGCTCTATCGCACGATCTAAGACATGAAGAAAAGAAACAATTCTTAAATGTCCATAGCCTCCTATTTATAGATGTGGTGCACAACACACCGATAAACAAGACTCTACGTAGACACGGCTTTGTAGACTCACTAGGACGAACCTCTCTGATACCACTTTTGTCACGCCCCAAAATCCCATCGGGCCGGACTGGCACCCGAAGCCGAGAAGGCCCGGGAGAACCCGTTCAAATACCTGTACTTTCCCTTACATTCACCAAAAATTTGGGCAGCACTTCGTTACATACAGAAGGGTCTAATTCCCTGTATCCGCACAACACGCACAAATATATATATATAATATAATACTTGGCCGTCGGGGCCACCACATATACAAATATAACATCACTATATAAACTCCCATGACTTGACCCTTCCTTATGTCTACAAAGCCTCTAGGATATACATGACATAACTAGGGTCGGGACAAACCCCCGCCCACACATGACTCCTGTACAATAACAAAACATAAGGAACTGACTCGGAAAGCTCCGAAGCAAACTGGAGCTCACCAACAATAGCTGTATGATCTGGCTCCTATCTATGCTGCGAATGACCTGAAGCACCTGTGCCTGCAGCATGAAATGCAGGTCCCCCGTGAGGGACGTCAGTACGAAATATGTACTGAGTATGTAAAGCTGTAAATAATCATATGTAATATAGGGGATCAGGAAAATCAGACACAAGTGAATAAATCATAATAGAAGTGAACCACACTTCATAAACACTTTTAGGATCATGTACATTATCATTAATCTGAATTGGGTTCGTGAATTCGAACACATTTGTGGAACGGTATACATTCGTTCATTTCATTCTTTACAATTATCATTCGCCATTACCTCCTCCTCCCGAACCTCCAACCACCTAACAATAATCAATATTGTACCGTACTGTGACCATTAGGCTGCCTCCAGTACATATCAACTGGGATCGACCCATGCTAGGCTTATGTCCCTGGGATACCACCCATAAACACATAAATAGGGATCGACCCATGCTAGGCTTATGCCCCTGGGATACCACCCACACGTATATCAAGTAACACACATAAGAGATCTTTCCAACAACTTAGTTCAAAAGCTTTTGAGATTATTACATTAGTGTTCATGCCAATATAGTACCTTTGGAACAATGATACATCAATAGGAATCAAGTAATAGACCTTCTATACAATAACGATGTTATAAAGACTCATTGGTACATCAACAATGTGTTTCAGAATCATCAATATCACAACAATGAAATAGGAGCCTTTTGGTATATCAATGAAACATTTTTACACTTTATAGAATGGAAACAACTTCGTTGGTAATGTAGAACAATACATGTTTTTGGACAACCTTGGAATCTTACTTGATGGAACATTGGTGTTTTCATGCCAAAGAACATTGTTAGAGTATGCTTTACATACCTCGTTGTAGATTCGGATACCAATTCAATACAACTTCCCGCCTTTACAAATCACTTATCTACAATGAAATATTTGGCATCTAGTATTAGCAACCCAACACCACAATTCTCTTCCATAATTCCATACAACCACTATTTGCAAAACATTCCAAAAACCAACTTGAACAATAGGTTTATGTGTGTATATATATATATATATATATATATATATATATAATCATCATTTCAATACCACATCATCCCTTCACAATTCAACATAATCCAACATCATTTCCCAATCATCTTTCAACAACAATCAAATAGCATACTTCTTATGCTCACATGCATATATATATATATATATATATATATATATATATATATATATATATATATATATATATATATATATATATATATATATATATATATACATATTCATATAAATAACACCAACATAATTTACATTCTTACCATAAAATGGCCCTTTTGATTTCGAAGTCCTGTTGGAACAAATAAGGGATGCTTCTCGAAGCCCTCGAGACGATGAACACAACTACGGAATCAATTTGGACTTTCCACGGTTGAATCACAAGATAATTGGAGTTGAAATTAGGCTAGGGTTTCCTTATTCTCAATAATATGATGATAATTCATGGATATAAGACCAATTATATCTATATAATGACCAATTTTCGTCCAAGAGATGATGGAAAATGACCATATTGCCCTTAAAAATTTAAGTAAATCCGAATCTGTCCATGGTGGACTGTTTTGACAGGCTAAAGTAAATCGGCCATAACTCTTTGCTCCGATATCGGATTTGGGTGAAATTGGTATCTTTGGATAGATAATTCAAAGGTATTTCATTTAATATAATGTAGGCCACCCAGTTCATCCTTTAAAAGGAGTTATGATCGTTTGAAGTTGACCCTAAAAAACTGTTTTGAGAGGCTGAAGTAAAACGAGTATAACTCCTTACTCAGATGTTGGATTTGGATGAAACCAATTGAATTGGAAAGAAGACTCAAAGATCTTTCTTTTGATAGGTCTCATCCCTCCCAGTTCATTATATTGAGAGAGTTACGATCGTTCAAAGTCGACCCAAAAAACTGGCAGGCCTCAGTAGTTTGAATTTCCTGCACATTTACTGTTCACAATTATCCCGGCCGCCGTTTTATAGTTTCGAACGTGCTCGATTATATCCGAAACTTATCCGTTTTTGGAAATATTTATATCGTTGGAAAGATTATTCAATAAACTTTGTATGAAAACATCGACGGGCAAATTCCGATATAAATACAGTCGATTCCTATACACATATAATCAAACTATACACTTGAAACCATCTCAAAATGATCAATACTCATACTTAAACTCATATATACCTTAGGATCAATACTTATACTCCAACACATATAACCATGGCTAATGCACGTAATTAAGTATGGGGTGTTACATAGTGTATCCACTTTCTTAGGTCAGCTTATTTCCTACCTTCGGGCAAGGAAAATAATATATAAGGGATGTGTCCATTATCTTGTTTGAGTTAAGGACTCTCATTACAAAACTCCCAGTCTTGATTCAGTCCCAGTAGTGAATGAATATTCAGATGTCTTTCCCAAAGATCTTCCAGGCATTCCTCCCAAAAGGGAAATAGACTTCAACATTGATCTTTTTCCAGATACTCAGACTATCTCTATTCCACTATAAAGAATGGTACCAGCAGAACTTAGTGAATTGAAAGAACAGTTGAAGGATCTCTTAGATAAGGGATTCATCAGACCCAGCATTTCCCCGTGGGGCGCACCAGTTTTATTCGTGTGCAAGAAAGACAGTTATCTCAGAATATGTATAGACTACCGTCAGCTCAATAATGTCACAATTAAGAACAAGTATCCTCTTCCCTTAATCGATGACTTGTTTGACCAACTTCAGGTTGCAAGTTATTTTTCTAAGATAGACCTCAGATCTGGCTATCATCAGCTCAGAGTTAGAGAATGTGACATTCCGAAAATCGCCTTCCGTACTCGGTATGGTCACTTCAAATTCTTAGTCATGACATTTGGTCTTACCAATGCCCCAGCCGCTTTCATGGACTTGATATACCGTGTGTTCAAGCAGTACTTTGACTTGTTCATCATAGTCTTTATAGATGATATTCTGGTTTATTCTTCCAGTGAGCGTGATCATGCAGACCATCTCAGAACAGTACTTCAAGCTCTCAGAGATCATCATTTATTCGCCAAATTTAGTAAGTGCGAATTTTGGATAAGGTTAGTAGCATTCCTTGGTCATATCATTTCTGGGAATGGCATTAGAGTAGATCCTCAAAAGACCGAAGCGGTAAGAAACTGGCCTCACCTCGTCTCTCTATCAGATATCAGGAGTTTCTTGGGTTTGGATGGATATTACAGATGGTTTGTTGAGGGATTTTCTTCTATTGCATCTCCCATGTCCAGATTAACTCAGAAGAAAGTCAAGTTTCAGTGGTCAGACCCTTGCGAGAAGAGTTTTCAGGAGTTAAAGTCTGGACTCACCTTAGCTCCAGTCTTAGCTCTTCTAAATGGTTCAGATGGGTTCATAGTATATTGCGATGCATCTAGAGTAGGTTTGGGTTGTGTCCTCATGCAGCATGGTAAGTTCATAGCCTACGCCTCCAGACAGTTAAAGCCCCATAAGAAGAATTATCCTACTCATGATCTTGAGTTAGCAGTCGTAGTCTTTGCCTTGAAGATTTGGAGGCATTATCTCTATGGTGTTCATGTAGATTTCTTCACAGATCACAAGAGTCTTTAGTATATCTTTTCTAAAAAATATCTCAATCTTCATCAGAGAAGGTGGTTATAGCTCTTGAAAGATTATGACATGAGTGTCCTTTATCATCCGGGAAAGGCCAACGTAGTGGCCGATGCTCTCAGTAGGCTGTCTATGGGTAGTGTTACTCATGTTAAGGATAGTAAGAAGAATTTAGTTCAGGAGGTCCATCATCTTGCCATATTAGGCATTCTCTTAGTTGATTCTTCAGAAGGTGGTGTATGTGTTCATAGTAGTTCAGAATCATCTCTAGTTTTCGAGGTGAAAGAAAAGCAAGATAGAGATCCCAACCTAGTCAAGTTAAGAGAATCAGTTCAGGATCAGAAAATAGAGGTTTTCTCCCAAGGGGGAGATGGTGTTCTTCATTGTTAGGGTTGTCTCTGTGTTCCAGGTGTAGATGACTTAAGGCAGCGAATTCTTACAGAAGCGCAGGGTGCGTATTACTCTATTCATCCAGAGGCCACTAAGATGTACCGTGACTTGGGAGAGATCTATTGGTGGAGTGGGATGAAGAGAGATATTGCAGAGTTTGTGGCTAAGTGATCTACATTCTAGCAGGTTAATATAGAACATCATAAGTCTAGTAGGTCCATGAAGGAGTTCATTATTCCTACTTGGAAGTGGGAAGAAGTGAGCATAGACTTCGTGATGGGTTTGCCCCGAATTTGTCATCAGCATGATTCAGTTTGGGTCATTGTAGATAGGATGACCAAATCAACCCATTTTCTTCTAGTTCATACCTCTTATTCAGCTAAGAATTATGCCAAACTCTACATCAGAGAGTTGGTCAGATTACACGGTGTCCCGTTATCTATTATCTCATATAGAAGTACCCAGTTCACCTCTCAATTCTAGAAAGCATTCCAAAAGGGTCTCAGTACCCAAGTTCATGCAGTATAGCCTTTCATTCTCAGACATATGGTCAAGAAGAAAGGACCATTCAAACTTTAGAAGACATGCTAAGGGCGTATGCAATTGATTTTAAAGGAAGTTGGGATGACTACTTGCCTTTGATTCAGTTTGAATACAACAATAGCTGCCATTCCAGTATTCAGATGACTCCATTCGAAGCTCTCTATGGTAGGAGATGTAGATCTCCAATTGGTTGGTTTGAAGCTAGTAAGGTCTCAGTCATAGGGCCTGACTTGGTATTCGACGCCTTAGAGAAAGTCCAGTTGATATGAGGCAGACTTTGGAATCCTCAGAGTAGACAGAAGTCTTATGCAGATGTTCATAGAAAGGATCTTGAGTTCAAGATTGGTGACTATGTTTACCTCAAGATCTCTCCTATGAAGGGAGTGAAGAGATTCGGAAAGAAGGGAAAGCTCAGTCCACGATATGTCGGTCCCTTTAAGATTCTTAGTCGCTTTGGCAAGGTAGCTTATGAGCTCAAATTTCCTTCAGATATAGCCTCAATTCATCTAGTCTTTCATGTCTCGTTTCTCAAGAAGTGCATAGGTGACCTAGCAGTAGTAGTCCCTATTTAGAGAGTAGATGTTCAGAACAACCTCTCTTATGAAGAGATTCCAGTTGAAATCCTAGACTATTAGATTCATAGATTAAGGAACAAAGAAGTCCCTCTAGTTAAAGTTCTTTGGATAAATCAGTCCGTCGAGGGAGATACTTGGGAAGCAGAAGCACACATGTATACCAAGTATCCCCACCTCTTCTCCACCAACTCAGATCAAGCTCAAGGTAATAGTTCTCCTTAAGCTTACTCAGTTCATGATCAATGTTCATAATGAACTTGGTATTCAGTTTCATGTCCATGTTCCCATGATAAACTTGGTATCAAGTACCATTGCATATTCAGTCACGCATTCATGTACTAGCTCAGCTATATAATTATGCACCAAGCATGCATTCTCATTGTGAGAAACTTAGCTCTTCAGAACACTCAGTTATGCATTCATGAATCAATTATACATGCATCGGATATGCTCTTCCATATGTTATGTTCATCTTGTCAGTTATGAGATCATGTTCCAGTCATTCATGCTCAGTTCATGTTTAGCTTTTTGTTTTCCCTCTCAGTCAGTCTCATTCGAGGATGAATGTTCCCAAAGGGGAGATATTGTAATACCCCAAATTTTTCTTAGCTAATTTCATCCTAAAAATGTTTGGTATTAGATTCTAAATTGAATGATGATTATTTCATGGGGAATTTTCAAGATTTTCACTTTTTTTTATGTGGGAAATTCAATAAAATTTCCATCGATATAAAATTCGCCTACATCCGATAACCGGGTAAGAAGTTATGCCTATTTCATGTTTCCTTCGTAAAACAGTGCCATATTGTTCAGTGGTGCACAGCTCCACGAGCTAAAATGGAAATTGTCCTTTTCCAATAGCTCACTGCGATTTCCCCCATGATGCGCCAAAGTTCTAGGTCACAAAGAGGGGGCAACGTGATGGCTCCGCGTCGCGCCATCCCTCCATTTACCAATTGTCAATTTCCAGTGACACGACGCGATAACGCCGCGTCGCACTAGGGGCCCAGTTTGGAAAAATTTTACTGAAATTACAAGACGCATCCAGGGTTAAAAGGATCAATTTCCTACCCCTATTTAAACTCAATAACACGTTATTTAGCCATTCTTCACCCAAAATATACTAATTTCTCTCAAGTTTCACTCAAGAACAAGATAGGGTTTCTATTGAAGATTCAAATTCAAGAAGGTTTCATCGTCAATCTTCACGAAATCACAAACCAAGGTATGCATAGTATCCATTCATGGACCCCTTTTGTCCATGAAGTCCAAGAATCCTTTTCTAAATTCAAGATTTTGGATTTTATTTATGTTTTCATGATTTGGGTTTTCTTGCACATGTTGATAAATGAGTAATTGAATCTTATTCCATGATTGGGTGATAGATTTCATATGGGTTGATTAGTATAGATATGAATTCATGCATACCTAGGAATTAACCCTTGAATGGTGTAATAAATTATTGAACCATGATGTTTAAATTGTTGAACCATGATGTTTACATGTACTATGTCCATCATATGTTTGATTAAATGCCTAGATGAAGGAAAATTTCTTAACTAGCATGATATCATGAAATCCCCATGTATGTACAAGTTATGCCTATCACATGTTTGGTGAAATGCTTCAATAAGTTTATTACGGTGATTATTATGTACTCTAGTAAGTCATGCTTTGTCAGTTTCCCTTCTATCGAGTCATGGGGGTACTTGTACCCAAAAAATTAGTTGTGTGCCTAGAGCCATGTCTCATTTTCACAATACTCTCAGTCAAGCTACGATCCTTAGACTTCAGACAGTCTTATGACTCAGAAAGTCTCCATGATCTCATGAACTCAGTCAGTTGTCAGATATCAACAGTATTCCGCCAGTCAATGGAATTCAGTAACTCAGTCCATGTTCAGTTCAGTTAATTATGTTCAGAGTCAATTCAGATGGGAGTAGGAATTAGCACCAAGTGAACCCAAGGATGGGAACTCACCTGTTATATGAGGGTGTGATTCTTAGAAGCAATCCTTACGTTCAAAAACTATGTAGCCAGCACAGGTTGAGACATCATAGCCTGATATATAAGTGTAGATGAGGTGGCTTAACCTGTTATATGAGGGTTCCCACCGTTATCACTACAGTTACCTGTTATATGAGGGTTTCTCGCATATTGTCCTTTCCAGTGGCGCCGTATTGACACCCTTTCAATCAGGGCATAGATTGGACCCCAGCTCAGCTGTTATGGCACATTTGGGGCATATCAGTTAAAATACTAATTCCCACTGTTTCATGTTATAGAATCATAACTGTCAGATACAGTCAATTAGTCTCAGTAATAGAACTCAGATAGTTCTTCAGAATTTAGGATTGTCAGATACAGTCAACTCAGATACAGTACGAAACTCAAATAGTTCCACTAGATTCAGGACTATCAGATACAGTCATCCATGTAATCAGTTATATTCAGATTCAGTAATCACGTTATCGCGGTGTCAGTTACAGTTATATATTTATGCATGCATTCTTACGTTCATGTTAGACAGTCAGTTAGTATTAATCATGCATGTGAACCCTTGCATATAGCCTACCTCACATGTATACTCAGTATATTCCATTGTACTGATGCATTTGTGCTATGGTGCTTTATTTTTATGTTACACCATAGGTTTAGAGCCACGAGCTCCAGATCAGCAGTAGATTTCAGTCTCAGTAATCAGAGTAGAAGTGAGTCCGCATCCTTCGAGGACGTGATTATTTCTTTACTATCTCATTGATTAGCTTATTAGTTGGTGTTAGTCTGGGACATGTCCCATCAACTCCTTATTCAGACTATTCAGACATTAGAGGCTTTCAGACTAGATACAGACTATCATGTTTCAGACTTTAGTTTTTGTTTTGGGTATTCTATTACCCCACACACATGTTATGTTATTCAGTTATGTTCAGTATTGAACCTTATGGTCTTTTAGTGCATGTTTTTGAATTTTCATGTCATATTATGCAGTGTACACGTACAGATATCGGCCATGGGTTAGCTTGTGGTCCTTCGGGGTCATGAGCACCGTGTAGCATTTCGGTTCAGTAAATTGGGGCGTTACAGTTATTGAGTCAATTTTGATTTTCTCATATTTGGTTATTGGGTAAACCGATAACCTAATAAGAATATACTATATTTCATTCCCTGCGGTTGGCGAGAAAGACGAAATTCCATTTGAAGAGGCTGTTGCAACTTATGAGAGATAATAGTTCTTCATTGAGGAATTTGGCACTAGAAGGCATATGTGATGCTTCATTTATAATATGAAGAAAAAGTTTTAGGGATTTTTAACATCTACCATTAAGTTTAATTGTTGCTAAGTTTGTGGACAGGATGGATTTCTTATTTTGTGAAATTCGACACTGTAAGACATATGTCATGTTAGTTGCTACTCTTTATATTTTTTGAGCATTTTTATTGATGTCATGTTAATTTCTATTGTTACATAACATTGAAAATCATTGCTCCAAATTGATATTTAATTTATGAGCATTTTCTTTGTCCCAACCCAAAACTAAGCACGTGATGACACTTGTCAGACCCACTGAACAAGTAAGCCTAATCCAACCTAAGAGCAAGAATTAAAGGGAATCAAGAGGGACAATAGAAGAAACAAATGAATTCACCCCATATATATATATATATATAGACACACACGAGATACGAGGCTCCAGGTTACATTTTAGGTCTGATTGTCATCAGTACAAGCCTCTAATATAGATTCAACTATTAGTAATAATCGTTTAAAATGTCTTAAATATAAATAAAACATAACACATAAATACAGAGATCCGAGATATTCCAAAGTCCATCAACCACTACCTTGATCTCTGCAAGGTCAACTCCGACGGAATGCCATCTACCATCTACTAGTCAAATCAATACCTACACGAGGTGTAGAAAAATAAGAAAAGGAAAAGAAAGGCAAGGGTGAGTGTGAAACCACATGTACTCAGCAAACATTATCGATAATCGATCCTAATCTAAAGCAATGGCGAGAAACACCACCCTAACTACCCACGGCTTCCCAACAATCTAAAATCAAACAATTACACCATTTTATCCTAATTCAGGCAACACAAGACAATGGTCAAAATGTACATCAGTACAGGGTAGGCACATTGATTTAGATGAGTTATCACTATTCATTTATATTCAATAACAAGGAAAATCATTTGTGAAGAAGTTTTACAAATATGATAAATAGACTTAACAATTGTGTTTAACCAACAGTACTATGGAATAGCAACAAGGGAAGTGTATATACATGAGGTCATACCTCATGCTATCCAAAGGTGCTACACAACTATTTCTCCTATGAAGCCACGACCATACCCAAAGTCTCATAATATTTCAGCCTTCCAAACAGTATAAGATGATATAAGAAAATGTAGTAAAATGAAATGAATGTTCAAACACAATATCACAAACAAGGTTCTCTCACAGTAGTACAATACAAAAGTAAATATGAATATAGTATCAAACACAATGCAATGGAATGATGATGATGAATGGTGAAAGTCATCGCATGACTTTCTACATATACCCACCGAGATCGCAGCTACCAGGTAGGACTCATGGGGGTACACAACCTATATACTGTATCTCATATATCAAGCTCAGTCTCAATCTCAACTCTTCTCTCTTGGTCATGTTCACGAAAAGGTTTTTTTATAAAAGTGTCTTTTTTTTAAACAACATATCTTAGTGGTACCAATGTCTCATGAATATGCATGCGTGGTATGAGGGTGTAATGTTCACAATCAATCTTTATGAATATCAAAATCCATTCAATACATATATAGTAAGCTCAAAATCAACTCAATGTATCAATAATTCATGATTTCCATTTTCATTTGGTACCACTAGAATAATAGTCATGTAGTCATCAGTAATATCATTTTCAAGAACTCATTAGTAAGTTAATATAATGATAATGCAATTAGATGCTCAAATAAGGCCTATAATGTCAAGTCAAGCCCCTACTTGGGAGACGTAACGATAGATAAGCAATTTTAATGCATAAATAAGACCTATGATGACAAGTCAAGTCCTCATTCAGGTGACATAATAAATGTGGAGTTTGATGCATAATCATAACAAAAAACACTAAATCAAGCCTCCACTCCGGCATCAAAATAATCTATCCTCTCAAATCGACAAGCAATATACATTTAGCCCCACATGGACAACACAAAATAAACAACAATCCCCCAAAAAATATATCACGGAACTATCAAACCTAGTTTATTTCACATACTAAGTCTCATTAACTAATAAACATCCATTTTTACTCTAAGTATTTATCAAACCTCGACCATTCCATTAGTGGTACCAATGTCTCATGAATATGCATGCGTGGTATGAGGGTGTAATTTCACAATCAATCTTTATGAGTATCAAAATCCATTCAATACATACATAGTAATCTCAAAATCAACTCAATGTATCAATAATTCATGATTTTCATTTTCATTTGGTACCACTAGAATAAATAGTCATGTAGTCATCAGTAATATCATTTTCAAGAACTCACTCATAAATTACTATAATGATAATGCAATTAGATGCTCAAATAAGGCCTATAATGTCAAGTCAAGCCCCTACTTGGGAGACGTAATGATAGATAAGCAATTTTAATGCATAAATAAGACCTACAATGACAAGTCAAGTCCTCATTCATGTGACATAATAAATATGGAATTTGATGTATAATCGTAACAAAAAACACTAAGTCAAGCCTCCACTCAGGCATCACAATAATCTATCCTCTCAAATCGACAAGCAATATACATTTAGCCCCACATGGACAACACAAAATAAACAACAATCCCCCAAAAAATATATCACGGAACTATCAAACCTAGTTTATTTCACATACTAAGTCTCATCAACTAATGCACATCAATTTTTACTCTAAGTATTTATCAAACCTCAACCATTCCATAACAAGGTAACAATAACCTAACTATCCTTTAGAAAGTATCCAAGTTTGATACAATCTCATAATACAATTAATCCCCATAGATTATTCAAGAACTCCAAGTTATCCATTTACAGTCCCTCATAGAGGTACCTAGAAGTAGCAAAACTAAATAAAATAGACATTTATCTAAATAAAATCCATCAAAGATCTGGTATCTGCAGAGATGCTCACCATATTACCTAAGCGGGACTGCCAATCCTAAAAAATACAAAAATACATACAAACAAGGATACAACACATACAAACTTTGAAAAACATCAAGGTACATCTCAACTTGCCTTAAATGAAGATACGCAATTCCAAACACCATCCAAAACCCTAACCAAAAATCTATACTCCCTTGAATTAATACTAACTATGTCCAATCTATTCAAAAATGACATCTACAAGTCAAAAGAAGCCCAACGATACACATATTGCCATATAAAATATTGGGTCCAAAATTTGATAAAAAATGGGCCTATAGGGCCCGCTAGTGAATTTTTGAAATTGAATTCAATACGAGGTCCCTTGAAGGATAAAGAATGTGTGCTCAAAATTTGAGTATTAATGGAGTCTAAATTGGGGCTCAATTCAGCCCCAAGAGCTAAAGAAAATAAGAGGAAAAATCAAGAATTTAATGAGGGATCAGGACGGAAACTTACGGAATATCAATGGAAAAATGGTCACCTCAACGTCTCCAACCCAACGTTGCTTCAAGCCAAGGAACTACTATTTAATTCAAGCTCCCAAAAGTAAACAATAGAGGTTTTAAGATTAGAAAAATAGCTGGAAATGAGGGAAAAAGAGATGTATACAAAAATCAGCAATTCGCTTAAGCCATCAAATGATCGCTTAAGCGGCTATTGCTTATGCCATCAAGGGGTCGCTTAAGCGGCTATCTCTTATGCTATAACAGGTTCTTTTAAGCAAATCTCTTAAACCATCAAGGGATCGCTTAAGCCATCACACCAGTTGTCATAACCTGAGCGGAGGCCTGCAACGAGTGTCCCGAACCACGAAGGCCTGAGGAAATCACTTCACATTCTATCATTAGAATAATTTATATAAAATGCGAAAAAACATAATGGAATTCAAGGAAAGCTTGTAAGCAAAATCCAAACATAGAATAATGACAAAATATCTTTAAAACCCAATCTAAGAAGCCCTTACTAATGAATAAATTCACTAGATCGGGATAAGGCCTCGACGATACCATAAAACAAAAAGAATCTAGATATCAATTTCTAAATAAAGTTCCTTTCAAAGAATGGACAACTCACCAACTCTAAAGTGGGAGGTTTTACTGTTGTGTTGGACCATGAGACTGCGCTTCACATCCTACATTAAGAGACAAGGTAGCCTTCCAAGGATGTTCAATACTTGGAATGTATTGGCAGGTAGAACGACCAAATAAAATAATATTTTGTAACGCCCCAGAAATACACCCTAGATGTCATACGGTGCTCAAGACTAAACATATCCCAAAGCTAACCCTTTAAGACTTCTAATAACTTTGAAACTTATAAAAAGGATAAACATGACAAATTAAATCTCGAAACAACTAAATTTAATATATTAATTATATGTCTCAAACATAGAAATCTAGAAAATAATCACTTTTGAAATCTAAAATGGAAAATAGTCGGACAAGCCTCTACTTCTAACTAGAGAGCCAATAGGACAAACTCCAGCTGACCCAACTCAAACTAAAATCAAATAACTAAAGTTCTTCAACAATAACAAATCTGATAGAATGGGTTTTCGAACCATGAGGACTCACCAAAACTCGGGACATAGGTGGAGTTGCTCAAAATCAATCACGTTGCTCGAACTGAGCACCAGGACCTACATTATAAGACAATGTAGCACATAGACATATATGTGAATCAGTGCTTCTGGAATGTACTGAGTATGTGGGGGTGAATGCATAAATAAAACAGTAACTTAGTGTTCATATAAACCTTTAATTGATGCATGCCAAGTATAAATGACTCACCTTGATCTTGAATACTAGAAAACTGAAAATCATAATTCATGGATAATCAAGTATACAATATACATCTTGTGAGCCATAACACTTAGTTCTAAAAATTATACTTTTACTCTTTCTATTGGGAGGTTCTTCTCATCGACATAAACCATGTGAGCTATTATGGAGTCCAACGTTTCTCACCTATGTTTGTAGGGTTGTCCTACCCTTTCCATCGGAATAGAACTTTGGCTAAACTGATAACTATGCTGAACCCATTTATAGGTATTAAAACCTATGGTGGCACATAGTTCTGAGGCATGAGACCTTGGAATCATACCCAACTCGGTGCTAAATACTACTCCCATATTACTTATATGCTTTCTCTTCAAGAAATCCACCTTTAAATAACATAAGGGTTTATAATTAAAACTACTCATGCTTCTCCATACTTTAAAATGTAATCAACATGAATAGATGTGGATTCTATCTCTTAAATAAGGATCAAAATATCAATTTTTTCTTTATATCTTGAAATAAACTTATCAAAGAATACTTAAAAGCATAATCTTTTTGAAGTCTCAATACTCAAACTTAGGGCTTATAACCCACGTACTTAAAATTTCAAAATTTCATCACAAGACTTCGTTCTCAATAATCATCTTAAAATCTTTCAACAATATCAAGTCAAATTAATGAAACTCCATTCATAATATAAATCTTCAAGTCAAAGCATAAATAGATGAGAATGAATATGCACTTCAATACTTAAATCAATTAATTAATCCATAAACTCAAACAAGGTAATTTGGGCATAAACCCTAATTACAAATCATGTAAATCTTACCTTTAAAATAAATTTTGGTCACAAGGATGAAAGAGTATCCTTGTTCATAACCCCACATACCTTAATAGGCTTGATTTGATGGATGAAAGCTTGAATTGTAAGCCTTAGGGATAATATTGAAGCTTTCTTGAACTTCTTGAATTAGAAAACTTTGATACTTGCTTATTTTAAAGAGAATGGATTGAAGTTTTTGGTGTTCTTGAGAGGAGGGTAGGGTTTGTTCTTGAGAGAGGATGATTTATTTTAAGTTAGTGAATTAAAAGTACAAATATGCCTTTTGGGATTATTAATCTCATGTTATGCGTCAATTAGGTGAATGAAAAATACTCTTATATATATATATATAGAGAGAGAGAGAGAGAGAGAGATAAGCAACGCGTCACGTTGCTCTCCACCAACGCGATATACAATACGCCACGACCATATCACATTGCCTCATTGTTTTGAACATCCAAACAGGCCTCAAACCCCATTCGAAAAATCCAAAACTTACCCGAGATGTGCTATTGACCACTTCGATCATGAATTAACTGAAAAATCAATATTCTAAGGCTGAGAACGTCGGAATTAAAATCATCAAAGTTTAATAGGCTTGAAAATGACTAAGTCTTAAGACTTAGTGAAATTTTTCTAAGTCTTGGATCTCTCTAACAAGAAATAATGAGCTGAATTGAGTTAGAATCTTATGGTGTCTTACAATATCTCCCCCTAGAAAACATTCGTTCTAGAATGGGACTGACTAAATTGAGAATATGAGGGGCTGATATTACGTACTAAACTTGTATAACTAAAAGCATTATTACGTAACTGAACTGATTCATGAATGCATGAAGCGACATAAATATGATGATATACAGCAGGAACTAAGAATGAAAAAGAGATAATCTTTGGAAAACTTGTTACCTTAAACTGAGTCTGAACTTACAGAGAAAAGATGAGGGTACTTGGTCTGCATATCTACTTTTTCTTCCCAAGTGGCACCCTCAACGGAATAATTTTGCCAAAGAACTTTGACCAAGGGAACTTCTTTGTTCCTTAGTCTATGAATCTGGTGATCAAGAATCTCAGCTGGGATTTCTTTATAAGAAAGGCTATCCTGAATTTCAGTGCTTTCCAAAGGAACTACAACAGTTGGATCACCAATACACTTTTTTAACATGGAGACATGAAACACTGGGTGTACGGATGACAAATCTATAAGAAACTCATGCTCATACACTATCTTCCCAACACGACTTAATATTCTGTAAGGGCCAACATATCAGGGACTAAGCTTCCCCTTTTTGCCAAAACTCGTCACCCCGTTAATGGGTGAAATCTTGAAATACACTAAGTCATCAACCTCAAACTCAAGATCCCTTCTTCTCATATCTGCATAAGATTTCTGAAAACTCTGAGCTATCTTACACCTATATCAAATCAACTGAACCTTTTCCATAAATTCGAACACCACATATAGCCCTATCAAAGAAACCTCACCCACTTTAAATCAACCAATGGGTGATCTACACCTTGTACCATAGAGAGCCTCAAATGGATCCATCAGAATAGTAGAATGATAAATGTTGTTGTAGGAAAACTTTATCAAAGGCAAGTGGTCATCCCAAATTCCTTTAAAATCAATAACACACGCCCTCAATATATCCTCTAGGGTATGAATGGTCCTTTCTTCTTGATTATTGGTCTGAGGATGAAAAGCTAAACTGAGATGAACTTGGGTACCAAAACCCTTCTGAAAAGCTGTCCAAAAGTGAGAGGTAAATCGAGTACCTTTATCTAAAATGATGGAAAAAGAAACTCCATGCAACCTGAACAACTCCCTAATATAGAGCTTGGCATGATCCTCGGCTGTATAGGAAGTATGAACTGGCAAGAAATGAGCTGATTTGGTCATTCTTTTGATATAACCCAAATCAAATCATGTTGACAATGCGAATGGGTCAAACTCGTCAAAAAGTCCATGTTCACCTCTTCCTACTTCTAAATGGGGATACTAAACTCCTGCAAGGTACCACCAGTTTTTTGGTGCTCAACCTTAACCTGTTGACAATTAGCACACTTGGCTACAAATTCTACAATATCCCTCTTCATGCCACTCCACCAATAGATTTCCCATAAATCATGTTACATTTTAGTGGATCCAGGGTGAATAGAGTAGTGCACACCATGCGCTTCCACCAAAATCTGTTCCCTCAAACCATCAACAGATGGCACACACAGTCTATCCTGGTATCGCAACACACTATCTCCCCCTTAGGAGAAAACTTCTACTTTCTGATATCTGACTAACTCCTTCAACCTAACCAAACTAGAATCCTTATCTTGTTTCTCCTTTACTTTGGAAACCAAAGAAGATTCTGAACTATTCTGAACCCATACACTACCATTAGTTGAATCAACCAACCGAACACCTAGTCTAGAAACTGATGAACCTCCTGAACTAACTTCTTTTTATCATTCTCAACATGAGTAACACTACCCATAGACAGTCTACTAAGGGTGTCTGCCACTACATTGGCCTTGCTCGGGTGATACAAAACACTTATATCACAATCTTTTAACAACTCCAACTACCTTCTCTAAAGAAGATTTAACTCTCTATACAAAAATACATACTGTAAGATATTGTGGTCCGTTAACACATCAACATGCATCCCATAAAGATAATGCCTCTAAATTTTCAAGCCAAAAACAACAACTGCCAACTTAAGATCATGCATCGGATAGTTATTTTCATGAGGCTTAATCTATCTAGAGGCATAGGCTATGACCTAACCTCTCAACATCAAAACATAACCCATACAAACTCTAAAAGCATCACAGTAAACAACAAATCTATTTGTACTATCAGGTGATGTGATATGTCCCACACTAACTCCATCTAGCAAAACTGCACTGAAATAATATGTACTAATCATGTCCTCAAAGAATGAGGACTCACTGCTGAATACTAGAATGCTACTGCTGATCTGGAACTCGCGTCTCTGAACCTATGGTGTAAAGTAAAAGAAAACACCATAGTGAAATTGCGTCAGTATGATGGAATGTATTGAGTATGCATGTGAGGTAGGCTGAATGCGTAGGGTCCATATGCATGATTAATACTAACTGACTGTCTAACAAGAATGTGAGGATGCATGTATGAATACATAGTAATTGTGACTGAAATCGTGATAACATGATTACTGAGTATGAGTACTAATAACATGTGTTTACGGATAACTAACGTGACTGATATAACAGATAACATAGGTGACTATATCTGATAGTCCTGAATCTGATAGAACTACCTGAGTTTCGTACTATAACTGAGTTGACTGTATCTGACAGTCCTGATATTCTAAAGAACTATTTGAGTTCTTTTACTGAGACTGACACTGAAACTGTGGGAAGTAGTCATCTAACCGACATGCCCTAAATATGCTATTATAGCTAAGTTGGGGTCTAATCTGTAACCCCAATTGGAAGGGTGTCAATACCGCGCTACTGGTAAGGACAAGCCGTGAGGACCCTATACTTCCAGGTACTCAAAATGAGAATGGTGGGAACCCTAAACTGACAAGTTAAGCCACCTTATCATCCCAAAACTGATAGGTTAGATGTCTCAACCTACGCTGGCTACATAGTTCTGGAACACAAGGATTGTTTCTAAGAATCATACCCTAAATTGGTAGGTGAGTTCCTATCCTTGGGTTTTCTTAGTGCTAATTTATACTCCCATGTAAAAAGAGACTCTAAACATAGTTACTGAACTGTACAAAGATTGAGTTTACTAAATTTCATTGACTGACGGAATACTACTAATGCCTGATAACTGACTGAGATCATAAAATTTCCTGAGTCACTCGATTGACTGAATTCTACTGAACATAGCTTGACTGAGGATATCGTGAACCATGACACGGGATCTAGGCACACAACTATATTTTTTGGGTACAAGTAGCCCCAGGACTCGATGGAGGGAAACTGACACCACATGACACTTCTTGATCACAGGAACAAAGTTCACAATACATAATGCCATAAGTAGGGGATTTCATACTACACATTGTTCTCAACATCTTATACATGAAAAGGGAGGCATATAACATTTAACTACTTGCATGACTCCAATGTTATGAACATTCTATTATCACAACAACAACGCTTAACAATAGCACGTAATTCATGCGGGATCATAAGGGATAGCATGGACTTGTCATTTAGGTACTATTGGGTTATGAAAACATGAATTCTAGTCTCTTACGTATTTTATCAAACACCTTACATGCACACTCTATGGCATAGGTGTATTCATCAATTTAGTAATTAAAACCACTCAAAATTCATATATTTCAACTAACATGTCATCCTAATTTCATATAAACATATAAAGATTCCATCTTGGAATCATTCAACTCATAAACATGATCAAAATCAAGTCACAACATGAATATCATGATATATAGTTTAAAAAATAGGGTTTTTGAGATTCATGGACGAAAGGAGTCTATGAATCAACACAATGCATACCTTAGTTCGTGATTTCGTGAAGACTGATGGTGAAACTTTCTTGAAATTGAATCTTCTTTGGAAAGCTCTAGGTTGTTCTTGAGAGGTTTTTGAGAGAAACTAGTGTATTTTGGGTGAAAAGTGGTTAAATCACGTGTCAAAGGGCTTAAATAGGGGTGAAAAGTTAACCCTTTTAACCCTGGATGCGTCATTTAATTTCAGAAAAATTTCCCAAATTTAACCCCTGGCGTGACGCGGCGCTATCGTGCCATATCACTGGATTTTGACAATTGAGAAATTGAGGGAAGGCGCGACGCAGAGCCATAGCATTGCCCCTTCTTTTGTGCCCTGTAACTTTGATGCGGCGCAGAGGAAATCGCGCTAAGACACTGGAAAAGGACAATTGCCATTTTAACTTTTGGCACGGCACGCCACTGACCAATACGGTGCCGTTTTACGATGGGAACTTAAAATAGTCATAACTTCTTACCCGGTTATCGGATTTAGGAAAATTTTATATTGATGGAAAGCTTATCAAATTTCCCACGTCATAGAAAGTGTAAATCTTAAAAATACCATGTGTACAAAAATGGATTTGTATTTCAAAGCAAGTTATAACATCCTTAAGATGATTTCAAGCTAGAAAAAGGCACATGTATTACAATATCTCCCCCTTGAGAACATTCGTCCTCAAATAAGACTGAGGGTGAGGGAAAGAACATAAACTGATGTACATACTGAATATGAATAACTGAAACATGATCTCATGACTGACATGACTAATAGGCTGAATATATAATACTGAACATGTATATCAGATGCATGTGTAACTGATTCATGAATGCATAATTGAGTGTTTTGAGGAACTAGGTTTCTCACAATGAGAAGGCATGTCTGATGCATAATTATATAACTGAACTAATACATGAATGCATGACTGAATATTCAATGGTACTTGATACCAAGTTTGTGATGAACACTGAACATGAAACTGAGTAAACTTAAGGAGAATTGTTACCTTGAGCTTGATCTGAAGTGACGGAGAAGAGGTGAGGATACTTGGTACGCATATCTTCTTCTGCTTCCCTAGTAGCTCCCTCAATGGACTGATTTTGCCAAACAACTTTAACTAGAGGGACTTCTTTGTTTCTCAATCTACGAGTTTGATAGTCAAGGATTTTGAATGGGATCTCTTTATAAGAGAGGCTGTTCTAAACACTGTTGTTCTGAATAGGGACTGAAACTGTTGTTCACCTACGTATTTCTTGAGCAAAGAGACATGGAAGACTGGATGAACTGAGGCTAGATCTGAAGAAAATTCGAGCTCATAAGCTACCTTACCGAAGCGACTGAGAATCTTGAAGGGACCGACATATCGGGGACTGAGTTTTCCCTTCTTCTCGAATCTCTTATATCCCTTCACGGGAGAGATCTTTAGATATACTAAATCACCAATCTCAAACTCAAGATCCTTTCTATGAATATCTGCATAAGACTTCTATCGGCTTTGAGTAGCCCAGGGTCTTTCTTTGATCAACTGGACTTTCTGTAAGGCGTCGAATACGAAGTCAGGCCTTATGACTAAAGCCTCACTAACTTCAAACCAACCAACTGGAGATCTGCACCTCCTACCATAAAGAGCTTCAAATAGAGCCATCCGAATACTGGAATGATAGCTATTGTTGTATGTAAACTCAATCAAAGGCAAGTGCTCATCCCAAATACCCTTGAAATCAATTGCACACGCCCTTAGCATGTCTTCTAGAGTCTAAATGGTCCTTTCTTCTTGACCACCTATCTGGGGATGAAAGGCTGTACTGAGATGGACTTGGGTACTAAGACCTTTTTAGAATGCTTTCCAGAAATGAGAGGTGAACTAGGTACCTCTGTCTGAGATAATAGATAATGGAACACTGTTTAATCTAACCAACTCTCTGATATAGAGTTTTTCGTAATCCTCAACCGAATAAGTGGTATGAACTGGAAGAAAGTGAGCTGATTTGGTCATTCTACCTACAATGACCCAAACTGAATCATGTTGATGACGAGTTCGAGAAAAACCCATCACAAAGTCCATGTTTACTTCTTCCCACTTCTAAGTAGGAATAATAGACTCCTGCATAGGACCACTGGGCTTCAGATGCTCTATCTTAACCTGCTGACATGTAGAGCACTTAGCCACAAACTCTACAACATCCCTCTTCATCTCACTCCACTAATAGATTTCCCATAAGTTGCGGTACATCTTAGTGGCCCCTGGATGAATAGAGTAGCACGCACCATGCGCTTCTACAAGAATTCACTGCCTTAAGTCATCTACACCTGGAACACAAAGACGACCCTAACAACAAAGAACACTATCTCTCCCTTGGGAGAAAACCTCTAATTTCTAATTCTGGATAGACTCGTTCAACTTGACAAGGCTGGGATCTCTATCTTGCATTTCTTTCACCTCAGAAACTAGAGATGATTCTGAACTACTCTAAACCCATAATCCACCTTCTAAAGAATCGACTAAGCGAACGCCTAGTCTGGCAAGTTGATTAACTTCCTGAGCTAACTTCTTCATACTATCTTCAACATGAGAAACACTACCCATGGATAGTCTACTGAGAGCATCGGCCACTACGTTGGACTTTCTCGGATGATAAAGGACACTTATGTCATAATCTTTCAAGAACTCTAACCATCTTCTCTAACAAAGATTTAGATCTTTTTGAGAAAAGACATATTGAAGACTCTTGTGATCTGTGAAGAAATCTATATGAACTCCATAGAGATAATGCCTCCAAATTTTTAAGGTAAATACTATGGCTGTTAAGTCAAGATCATGAGTAGGATAATTCTTCTCATGGGGCTTTATCTGTCTAGAAGCATAGGCTATGACCTTACCATACTATATGAGGACACAACCCAAACCTACTCTGGATGCATCACAATACACTACGAATCCATCTGGACCATCTGGTAACGTTAGAACTGGAGCTAAGGTGAGTCGAGTCTTTAACTCCTGAAAACTCTTCTCAGAAGGATCTGACCACTGGAACTTGATCTTCTTCTGAGTCAATCTGGACATAGGGGATGCAATAGAAGAAAATCCCTTAACAAAACATTTGTAACAGCCTGTCAAACCCAAGAAACTCTTGATATCTGATGGAGATACGGGCAAGGCCAGTTTCTCACCGCTTTGGTCTTTTGAGGATCTACTCTAATGCCATCACTAGAAATAATATGACCAAGGAATGCTACTGACCTTAGCTAAAATTTGTACTTACTGAATTTGGCGAATAACTGATGATCTCTTAGAGTCTGAAGTACTGTTTCAAGTTCGGCTGCATGATCGCGCTCACTGCGGGAATAGATCAAAATATTATCTATGAAGACTATGATGAACATGTCCAAGTACTTCTTGAACACACGGTTCATCAAGTCCATGAATGCGGTTGGGGCGTTAGTAAGACCAAATAACATGACTAGAAATTTGAAGTGACCATACCGAAATTGGAAAGCTATTTTTGGAATGTCACATTCCCTAACTCTAAGCTGATGGTAGCCTGATCTAAGGTCTATCTTAGAGAAATATCTAGCACCCTAAAGTTGGTCAAACAAGTCATCGATTTTGGGAAGAGGATACTTGTTCTTGACCATAACTTTATTAAGTTAACAGTAATCAATACACATCCTAAGAGAACTGTCTTTCTTGCACACGAATAAGACTGGTGCGCCTCATGGGGACAAATTGGGCCTGATGAGTCCCTTTTCTAAGAGATCCTTCAACTGATCTTTCAATTCTCTGAGTTTTGCTGGTGCCATTCTATATGGCGGTATAGAGATAGGTTGAGTATCTGGCAGAAGGTCAATACCAAAATCTATTTCTTTTGCGGGAGGAATTCCTGGAAGATCATTGGGAAAGACATCTGGATATTCATTCACTACTGGGACTGATTCGAGGCTGGGAGTTTTAGAACTAGAGTCCTTAATATGAACAAGATGATAGACACATCCTCTGGATATCATTTTCCTTGCCTGAAGGTAGGAAACAAGTTGACCTCTAAAAGCGGATACACTACCCTTCCACTCAAGGATGGGTTCATTCGGAAACTGAAACTGGACTATTCTATTTCTACAGTCGACTGTGACATAGAAGGAATGAAGCCAATCCATGTCAAGAATGACATCAAAATCAGTCATCTCTAATTTAACTAGATCTGTTGATGTAACTTTCTGAAATATCATAACCGGACAGTTCCTGTATACCCGTCGGGCTATGATGGCTTTACACACTGGGATAGAGACTGAGAAGGGATCTACTAAAATTTTGCGACTGACTCCGAAGTTTCCTTCTATATAGGGAGTAACAAAAGACAAGAATGCACCTGGATCTAGAAAAGCGTAAACATGCACATAAAAGTTCTATAACATACTAGTAACTACATCAGGAGAATTTTCCTGATCCTATCGATTCTAGAGAGCATAGAGTCTATTTGGGAATTTCCCACTAGTAGCACTGGAAGTGGAGTCCTGCTGATTTGGGCAACCTGACTGGGCTGTGGAACAGTTCTGCTAAAACTGGGAACCTATCTGAGGACACTCTTGAACTCTGTGGCCTGGCTTGCCATATTTAAAACAAACATCACTACCAGATCTACAAACACTCTTGTGGTTCTTACCACAAGTCTGACAAAGGGGATAAGTGCGGGCACTACTAACATTGCCCTGACATTGAGAGCCTGGCGCTCTATCTTTGAACTTAGGAGACGGAGGACTAGCTGAAGAAGGAACTGGAACTGATGACTTAGGAGGAAACTGAGAACAGTTTCCTCCTTCTGATTTGGACTGAGCAAAGTTGAAACTGCCTGGCCTTGCTTTCTTATTCTACCTCTCCCTCATCCTAACTTTATGCACCTCTATCTGCTGAGCATGAGTCATAAGCATGGATAAAGTCATGTCACTGCTCGACATGGTGGATCTGCACTTATTTACCACACTATCATTTACCCCTAAAACAAATTTACTCATCTTAGCCCTGCTATCTGCGACCACATAAGGGGTGTATCTGGCTAATTGAGTAAGCTTGAGAGAATACTCTTTCACCATCATATTTCCCTGCTTGAGGTTAATAAACTTTAGCACCCTAGCCTCCCTCAACTCTTGGGGAAAGAATCTGTCTAAGAATGACATGACAAACTCCTCCCACTCTATAGGACCTACATCATCTAACCTTTCAAACTTTCACTACTTGTACCAAGTATGAGACACATCGTGCAACTGATATGTGGCTCACTCAGCGCTCTTAACTATAGTCACCCCTATGATGTCTGTCACCTTCTTCACCTGATGTAGGAATTCCTGAGGGTCCTCATCTATCTTAGACACAAGAAAAGTTAGAGGATTCATTCGGGTGAAGTCCCAAATACTGGCTGCAGCTGAATTAGCCACTGGGTTGGCTAGAACGATAGCTGGTCATTCATTTTGAGCAGCGACTGACTGAGCAAGAGTAGTGAATACGGCATGAACTCTGCATGAGAAATATTTTTTCCCAGAGGTTCTTCAGGCTGAGGGGCTGACTGATTCCCATTTTTTCTTTTGGAAGGCATGTTCTGTAGAAGAAAGGGAGAAATAGATCAGACTGAGATATTGACTTGAGATTATGCTCACTGGCACGACATGAATACTAAAAGAGGGAAAACTGTTCCTAAAACATCTTATAGCCTCCTGTACATAAATGTGGCACGCAATACACCCATGTACAAGGCTCTACTAGATGTGGCTTTCAGACTTCCTAGGACTCTATTGAACCTTAGGCTCTGATACCAAGTTTGTAACGCCCCAAATCTGGTACCCGAAATGCTACATGGTACTCATCACCCCGAAGGACCACAAGCTAACCCATGACTGATATCTGTACCTGTATACCGCATAATATACTTTATAATGCGGAAACATATACTGAAAGGCCATAAGATTCAATGTTGAACATTATATGAATAATAATATAACATCCATGTGGGGTAATAGAATACCTAAAACAAAATTGAACATACTAAAGTCTGAAATATGATAGTCTAGAAAGCCTCTACTATTGAATAATCTGAAGAAGGAGTTGATGAGACATGTCCCCAACTAACTCCATTTAGCAAAACTACACTGAAATAATATGTACTAATCGTGTCCTCAAAGAATGAGGACTCACTACTAAATACTGGAATGCTACTGCTGATCTGAAACTCGCGTCTCTGAACCTATGGTGTAAAATAAAAAGAAAACACCACAGAGCAATTGCATTAGTACAATGGAATGTACTGAGTATGCATGTGAGGTAGGCTGAATGCATGGGGTTCATATGCATGATTAATACAAATTGACTGTCTAACATAAACATGGGGATGCATGCATGAATACATAATAACTGTGACTAAAATTGTGATAAAATGATTACTGAATATGAGTACTGATAACATGCATTTATGGATAACTAACGTGACTGATATCACTGATAACAAGGGTGAATATATCTGAAAATCTTAAATCTAATGGAACTATCTGAGTTCCGTACTGTAACTGAGATGACTGTACCTGACAGCCCTGATATTCTCAAGAACTATCTGATCTCTTTTACTGAGACTGAAATTGAAACTGTGGGAAGTAGTCATCTAACCAAGATACCCCAAATATGCTATTATAGCTAAGTTAGGGTCCAATTTTTAACCCCAATTAGAAGGGTGTCAATACCGCGCCACTGGTAAGGATAAGCTGTGAGGACTCTATACGGGTAGGTACTCAAAATAAGAACGGTGGGAACCCTAAATTGATAGGTTAATCCACCTCATCAACCCTAAACTGACAGGTTAGATGTCTTAACCTATGCTGTCTATGTAGTTCTGGAACACAAGGATTGCTTTCAGGAATCACACCCTAAATTGGCAGGTGAGTTCCCATCCTTGGGTTCACTCGGTGCTAATTTCTAATCCCATCTAAAAAGAGACTCTGACCATAGTTACTGAATTGTACAAAGACTGAGTTTACTGAATTCCATTGACTGATGGAATACTACTAATGTCTGATAACTGACTAAGATCATGAGATTTCCTGAGTCACTCGACTGACTGAATTCTACTGAACGTAGCTTGACTGAGGATATCGTGAACCATGACACGGGATCTAGGCACACAACTATATTTTTCAGGTACATGTATCTCCAGGACTCGATGGAAGGAAACTGACACCACATGACACTTCTTGATCACAGGAACAAAGTTCATAATTCATAATGCCATAAGTAGGGGATTTCATACTACACATTGTTCTCAACATCTTATACATGAAAAGGGATGCATATAACATTTAACTACTTGTATGACTCCAATGTTATGAACATTCCATTATCACAATAACAACGCATAATAATAGCACAGAATTTAAGTAGGATCATAAGGGATAGCATGGACTTGTCATTTAGATACTATTGGGTTATAAAAACATGAATTCTAGTCTCTTAGGCATTTTATCAAACGCATTGCATGCACACTCTATGGCATAGGTGTATTCATCAATTTAACAATTCAAACCACTAAAAATTCATATATTTCAACTAACATGTCATCCTAATTTCATACAAACCTATAAAGATTCCATCTTGGAATCGTTCAACACATAGACATGATCAAAATCAAGTCACAACATGAATTTCATGATATATAGTTTAAAAAATAGGGTTCTTGAGCTTCATGGATGAAAGGAGTCCATGAATCAACACAACGCATACCTTAGTTCATGATTTCGTGAAGATTGACGGTGAAACTTTCTTGAAATTGAATCTTCTATGAAAAGCTCTAGGTTGTTCTTCAGAGGTTTTTGAGAGAAACTAGTGTATTTTAGGTGAAAAGTGGCTGAATCACGTGTCAAAGGGCTTAAATAATGGTGGGAAGTTTACCCTTTTAACCCTGGATGCGTCATTTAATTTCAGTAAAATTTCCCTAATTGAATCCCTTGCACGACGTGACGCTATCGTGCCGTGTCACTGGATTTTGACAATTGGGAAATTGAGGGATGGCGCGATGTGGAGCCATCATGTTGCCCCTTATTTTGTGACCAGGAACTTTGGCGCGACGTGGAGGAAATTGCGCTGAGACACTGGAAAAGGACAATTGCCATTTTAACTTGTGGCGCGGCGCACCACTAACCAATATGGCACTGTTTTACGATGGGAACTTGAAATAGTCATAACTTCTTACTTGGTTATCAGATTTAGGAAAATTTTATATCAATGGAAAGCTTATCAAATTTTCCACGTGATAGAAAGTGAAAAATCTTAAAAATACCATGTGTACAAAAATGGATTCATATTTCAAAGCAAGCTTTAACATTCTTGGGATGATTTTAAGCTAGGAAAAAGGCACGAGTATTACACATTCCCTTACTCTAAGATGATAATAGCCGAATCTGAGGTCTATCACAGAGAAATAACTTGAACCCTGAAGCTTGTCGAATAAGTCATCAATCATAGGAAGAGGATATTTGTTCTTGATTGTGAATTTATTTAACTGGCGATAGTCTATGCACATTCGGAGAGAGACTTCTTTCTTATGCACGAATAGGAATGAAGCGCCCCATGGAGAAATACTGAGTCTTATAAAACTTATATCTAAGAGGTCTTTAAGATTCTTCTTTAACTCTTTAAGCTCATCCAGAGCCATACGATATGGTGAGATAGAGATGGGCTGACTATCAAGAAGAAAATTAATGCCGAATTTTATTTCCCTATTGGGAGGTACCCCTGGAAAATCTTTGGGAAAAACCTCAGGATACTCATTGACTACACAGGCTGACTGAACTGTTCGAGCTTCAGACTTAGTATCTTTGACTTGAACTAAATGATAAATGCAACTTTGGGTACTAACCTTTTAGCCTTAAGCTAAGATATGAAATGACTCTTGGGAGATTCAGAACTACCTTTCCACTAAAAAACTGCCTTATCAGGAAACAAAAACTTCACCACACGGGTGCAACAATCAATTGATACATAGCATGAATGGATTCAATCCATGCATAGAATAATATCGAAATCTACCATTTCTAGGTCTATTAGGTATGCTAGTATGATCTTATGCAGGAAGGTGATAGAACACTTCTTCAACACTCGTTTGCCAATAATTGACTTACCTACTAGGGTGGAGACTAGGAAAGGCTTGGAGAGCTTTTCGAGATCAATCCCAAAGTTTGCCGCAATCAAAGGAGTCACATAAGGAAGATGTGATCCTAGGTCTAACACGCATAAACATCAAAATTGAAGACACAAACATACTAGTAACAACATCTGGGGAACTCTTCTGCTCGTGGTGGGATGGTAAAGCATAAAATTAATTCTGGCGCTGACTGTCACCAGTACTGGATGATGTGCCCTGAGGGGGGCGAGCGACCTAGTGGAGCTAGTACACTAATTTCCTGAGTCTGGGGATGAATATTGTAATATCCCAAGAAATTTTTCGTTGAAATTTTGTGCGTAAACGTGTTGGGTTCTATCTTGTAGAATGAATTATAAATTTTTCATGTGGAATGTCTTAGATTATGACCCACCATTCCGTAGAGTATCAAATAAGATTTCCAATGATATGTGGATCATCCAAAACGTACACCCGAGCGACGAGTTATGAACATTCCGATCGAACCGTGAATAG